>OX422144.1:169461424-170061424 GCA_949129095.1 Volucella bombylans | reverse complement strand
TCCACCAGAGTTTTTGGCCGACAAGATTAGATGGGGAAATACCTCGCGAAGCACAATCTGCGGAACAATCACGCGGAACCGTGTCGAGAATCTCGCTAGTGCGATTAGCGACAAACGTAGCCCACCGACGAGGGGGGGACGATAACCAGTGGAGCACAATTTCAGAGTCACGCCAAGCAATAGTTTTTGAGAACGGTGTAGTAATGGACGATTTCACACGATGTATTAATCGGGCCAACAAAAGAGCACCGGAGAGTTCCAAACGGGGTATTGATACGGGCTTTAAGGGAGCGACCTTTGTCTTTGCTGCGATTATGGTAATCTGGAAGTCTCCCGAGGGTAGTTTAACGCGAGCATACACTACAGCGGAGTAAGCGATCGATGAAGCATCTGAGAACTCGTGTAGCTCAGTGCTATCTGACGACGAGAATAGATATCTAGGTACGCGAAGCTTTTCGAAGTACGGAATCTCCTTCCGATAGGAAATCCATTTCTCTGCAACATTAAATGATACAGGGTCATCCCATCCTAGTTTTAGGTCTGTTACCCAGAGTTCTTGGAACATAAGCTTGAACGCTACAACCGATGGAGCCAATAATCCAAGAGGGTCAAAAATACGTGATACGTCGGAGAGTAGCGTCCTCCGTGTGGACGCAGATTTAGAAAGGGATGAACTCACCTTATAGAATAGCTCATCACGCGCTGGGTTCCAATACATACCTAGAATCTTAACCGATTTATGACCACCTTCTGTGTCAAGAGCTGAATACTCGCAATCCTCCTTTGGTAGGCCAGCCAGTAGCGACCAACCGTTAGAACTCCATTTGCGCAAGCGTAAAACCTCCCATCGACAACAAGTTAACCAACTCACATTGAAGTCTTAAAAGAGTTTCCACTAAGTTAGTTCCTGTCATCACATCATCCACATATACATCCTTAAGGATAACCTCAGAAGCTGTTGGATATTCGGAGCGATAGTCAAGAGCGAGTTGGTTTAAAACACGAATTGCTAAGAACGGAGCACATGCAGTGCCATACGTAACAGTAGTAAGGCGAAAATGCTGAATGTCATCATTAGGATTGTCGCGCCAAACGATACGCTGGAAGTCGGTATGTTCATCACTGACCCAGATTTGCTGGAACATCTTAACAACATCAGCACTAAAAACATACCGATGTTGCCGAAATCTCAAACACACGCTAACTAAGTCTCTTTGGATTGCTGGGCCTATCAACAACGAGCTGTTAAGTGATTGACCAAGGGAATCCTTCACCGAACCATCGAAAACTACACGCAATTTTGTTGTCGAACTGTCCATTTTCATACCTGCATGGTGCGGAAGGTAAAACTGATGACCTGAATTAGATGATATCTCCGAGGGAGGGATGAGTTTCATGTGCCCCAGATCGAGGTACTCACGCATGAATTTAGTATATAACTGCTGTAGTTTTGGGTCTTTAACGAACCGACGCTCCATGGAATACAGCCGCGAGAGTGCCGCTGGTAATGTGTCGCCGAAAGTTGGAAATTCTGTTTTGAATGGCAAATTTACAATGTACCGACCATCCGGAGCTCGAGAGAAGGTTTGGCGAAAATGAGTTTCAGCAATATCATTGCCTACAGACTGATTTGATATTGGAGTAACCTCTTCTAACTCCCAGAATCTTTGTAAAAGCTGATCAATATCGAGTGTTGAATGAAGAGAAGGTACCGATAGATTAGATTGTAGAGACATTGAAGTTTGTTCTCCGGTGATGACCCAACCAAATGCAGTTTCTTGAGCAATAACAGTACCCTCCGGGTTCCTAATTTGGTTTCCCTGTAGGATGTTCCATAATTTGTCTGCACCTAGGAGGATATCAACTGGACGAGATACGTTAAACGTAGGGTCAGCGAGATCTAAATGACGAATGTGCTTATATGAGGATATTTCGATAGGTTGAGTAGGAAGATTCGAGACCAACTTCCCGAGAACAAATGCGTCGATGAAAAGATGAGTAGAGTTGATACGCGAATATACTTGGATGGATATACAGCCTCGTGTGTATCCTGCTGCAGCTGAAGACACGCCCACGATTGGAATTCGAGCATGTGTTCTGGGAAGTCCTAGTCTTTGAGCGAATGATTCTGTAACGAAGGAGTTTTGAGAACCAGAATCAAGCAATAACCGGCAATTCACGAAGTCTCCTTGACTGTCTTTAACCTTGTCACTACCGTGGGAAGAATAGATTGCCGATGGCCGACATGTTGTTGGTATGTAAAGTTATTGACGATGGGGGTAGGACTGGATGTAATATATGTTTCCACTGGTGTCGCAACGCGTCGAGAAACTGAAGCGTCCGAGTGGACTAACGAATGATGTCGGGATTTACACGTGCGACATCGGAATGTGGAGCGACATTTGTTCGATGAGTGTTCTGCCCTCAAACAGTTAAAACAGAGGGAATTGTCTTTAACAAATTCCCGACGCAAATCCGAATTAAATGAAAGGAATTTAGTGCACTGACCTAATACATGTTCACCTTTGCACATTGGACAACGTAGACTACCATTTTGGGCTTCAACCACGTGAGCACGAAAGCGGTAGAGGTTTTACCACGCGAATGTAGCGACCGATTTTGCGACTGACACGATTCTAAAGCATCGCAACGAAGTTGAAGAAAATCTAAAAGCTCCTGAATAGTGCAGTTATCCCGCGCGCCTACTTCCTTTGCCAATGCTTCCCTACTATCTTGATCAAGCTTCTGAAGAATTAAGTAAATCACCCATGGGTCGCGACCGGTTGCCTTTAACGCTTTCAAAGCTCGAATAGTCTCGTCAGCACCATCCGAAATCCATCTAAGCAAGCTCACACTATTTGAAGTCATCTTAGGAAGCGATAAAAATTCCTGAATATGGGATTGCACTATCAAATTTGAACGATCGTACCGCCTTTCTAAACGTTCCCAAGCTTCTAGGTAATTTGCATCTGACACTATCAAATGGCGAATTAAATTCGAGGCTTCATCGCGTAAATATGATTTGAGATAACGGAACTTTTGCGTGGATGTTAAATTCGATCTTTGATCAATGGATCCAAGAAACATATCTCGGAAGCAGGGCCATTCTTTGTAATCGCCAGAAAAGGGTGGAATTGTTACATTTGGGAGCGAAATGGATACCGATTGTGTAGAGTTATTAAGAGTCTCTATGAACGTTGCTTGCTGACTAGCTAGCTGTTCAATCACCGAATCATTCACATTACTTTTAGCCTGAGCAGAAGTCTGTCGTGCCCGAATCACTTTAGTCAATATAGATTGACTTACGAAGTACTTATTTTCATATTCGGATAGATCTTCATCGGAATCAACATACCCCGGCTCGTCCGCGTACTCGAATAACTGATTTTGGAGTTCACTGAGCTGAGACCACGTTTCTTCCACAGATTTCAATCGAAGTTCTAATGACGCCAAATCCACACTCTCATCAATTATTTCTACGAATTTTACCGACCGAGTTAAGCTTCACTTCAAATAAATTTTTTTCTTTAAGGTGTTCATTTTATAATGAAATAAGAACCGCTTAATAAATCGCACGACGTATGGGGTCACTAATCACGAAACAGGTTTTTTTTTGCTTGCACGAGGTGTTATCTTTTTACCACTTTAATTAAAGTCTATTTCAATCAAGTCTATATATATATATATCCGGCTCGAAGGACCAACAATTTCTATGTAAAAGAGTAAAACGAATTCTTTTTTTTTTTTCTCTACGCAAGTCACAGAGAAAGCAGAAGATCTTGTCGCCCGAAATTAACATTTCGCAAAAATCCATATGTCGCATCATCAAAGAAGACCTGAGACTTTGTACCTACAAAAGACACACCGGGACACCTGCTAACAGTAACATTGAATCAAAAACGTAAGCAAAAATCAAAAGCGGTATGCTAAAAATGTTTACAGACAAATTCTCTTCATCGAAAAGTTTTACCGTTAAAGAAACGTTTAATAAGCAAAAAGATCGAGTATATGCTCGGACATCAAAAGAAGCTTCAAACATGGTTCAAGGGTTGATAAAGGACACCACCCCACAAATGTAATGGTATGTCAAGGCTTCGGTGAAAGTTTACCAAACCACTGTTTTGGAAGACAGCGTTAAGCTGCTAAGCCGAACAATGTTCCCAAACAAGCACTGGACAAGATCCAACAAAATTCTGTTCCAACCCAAGAGGCGAAAACCTGGTAGTCCGGCTCTCAACCCTTTAGATTACTACTTGTGATCTGTTTTAGAGGGAATGAGAGTTTTTGAAGTGAGCCGTTGTCCGCGATTGATGATTGGACAGTACGTCCCAGGTCGTGCTTTAAGGCAAATAGCGGCCATTTGGAATGAAGTCTTCCAAATAAAAAGTATAAATTTGTTCTTAAAAATATCAGCGCTTTTTCATTTGGCATAAGGTTTTCTTTGTATCACCACTTATGACTAGACTAGGTAGGCAGTACATAATTACGTAAATACATTTTGTTTAGTTACAATATTTGGACAACAGCTCCTATTTTTTTACTTCATCAACTCGTTATCTCTGAAAGGCCTGTATGTTACTACACTCAGCTGAATTGTGGCATGCGCTATAGGTTGGAAATAATATCACAGCTTCTACTACGGTCTCGAGTCTGAGACTTAAGCGTCTTTGACCCTTTTTTGGGCAATGTATCATTTTAAAAAAGATGGACAACTACTTTACTTTCGCTCGGGTGGAAATTGGCGGATTAATGGTTTTTTAAGAACAGACTCTATGCGCACACTTCTTCTATATAGAAAATCCCAAAATTTCATTAAGTCAAGCCATTTTAAAAGAGTATTTTAACAAGTAGTTGCAATCCCTCTAAAGCTTTAAGGTCGGAAGAAGGAAGCTGACCGGTCTGACTCATCTAGTGCTTAAGGGCATAGTCATCTGTTTCTCCAACAAAGCTAAGTACTCCTATCTTGGATAACAAACTCGTTTGAACTCAATCTGTCACGCCGAATACATCCAGTGTAAAGCAACTTATGAGGCTTGTCACGGACAGGTATTCTTTGGAACTACACCGCTATGAAAAGGTCAAATTCATTCTTTTTTTTCATAACTAGCGCCCGCTTAGGAGACTTGTGTACCCTTAAAATCTTCCCAGCGGAAAACAACTTGACCCAGCTTGTAAATGAGCCCACCCGAATATCAGACGTTAATAGTCATATCGACAGCACCCTGGACTTTCCTTTACCCTCTCACCCTGATACGTACACTGTTCATGTGCTTTCTCCTTTTGCTCGTACACGGACCATTCAGTTAGAGAAAAGATTCCTAAAAGAACCGTATGGCAATACGAGAAAGCCAATTGTAGTGGACTTAACAGCTTCTTTAGGAATTTTAACAGCCGCTGCTGATACGATCACAGACACTACATTCTTTGAAATGAGATCCTTTATCCCTCATCAGATGAAGAGCATCAAACCAAAAGAAATGCCGTGGTACCACTCGAGCTGCAAAGAGGCTATCAGGGTTAGAGGAATGTGTTTTTGGTCACTTATAGGACCTAAAAGAGGAAAAAAAGTTCAAACGAGCCAGGAATGACTGCAACGTCTTTCTTAAGCGTGTACAATTTCAACACGACCAAAAACTGAGGCAAGAAATACTACAATGTCCCATAGGTAGTGAAAAATGTTGGTCGTTAGTCAAAAAACATCAGAAATTCTACCTCATCCTTCATCCCAACGTTCATTTACAATGCCAGCTTGAATGTCAGCTCTTTATTCAAGGCTGCACACTTTGCGGCCAGCTCAACACTTCCAGATTGTGCTTTGTCTACACCTTCACTTGAGTGTGTCGAATCTTTAATCGGACGAATCCACTTTCCCGCTTTCCCACTCGTGTAGTAGCAAGAGTACTTAAAGATCTCAACATACATAAATCTGCTGGTCTAGATGGTATATCTCCCCTTTTTCTGAAGAGGTGTTCTTCCGCGCTGGAAAAACCACTGCATAAGCTTTGCAATCGATCATACCCTTTGGGACTCTTTCCGAGAAGATGGAAAACAGCACTTGTACTGCCCGTCCCTAAAAAGGCAATTTTCTTCTCTCTCCTCCTAGAGTCCCATAGCAAATAAATCCGTTCTTTTCAAAGTCATGAAAACTCTGATAAACCCTCAGCTCATGAAATATCCCGGAACATGAAAACTTCTCAATGACCGGCAGTTCGGATTTCGTAACAACAGGTCACCGAAAAGTGGAACCAAAACATACATCAATCTGGCGAAAGCAAGATAGTTGCACTTGATATTTCTAAGGCATTTGGCAGAGTTTGGCACCAGGCTCTTTTGTCGAAAACGCGTGCATTTGGGATCGGCGAATCTCTTCTTCAATGGATTAGAAATTACGTTTCGGAACATTCAATTCAAGTTGGATGGTTTCATGTCTGATATCCACAAAATAAATGCTGCCGTTTTGTTTTTTGTTTTTTTTTTTTTTTATAATGAGCGCGCGCTCAAGGGGTTTGTGTTCCCTTAAGGTGATTGTACACAGCGCGGGCAAAGGAAATTTAGGGAGGAAGAAAAGAGAGGTACCGATGTACATTGTTTTTAAATGTTTGCAAGTTATAACGACCAGGAAATACAGAGATGGGCAGGGCTTCCATAAGCGAGTTGTACGGCTTAGGAACGAATCACGATATTTTAGAGTACGTCCGAAAATGGGCTTGAGGGTATACTGATGAGCATTCATAGCGAGACGGGTGTTACGGTTGAAAGTTTGAATGGGCGGAATGCTACTGGCGATTTCAGTGGAGCACTGGCGGTGGAAATAGCGATAAAACAAAGTGAGACAAGAGACATTTCGTCGGTGTTCGAGGGTGTCCATTGATTGACTGATATTAGTATCGTCAATAAGTTTTATCGCACGGTTTTGAATCCTATCTAGCAGGTGCAGAGATGTTTTAGGAGCACCTGGCGTTGTACTCGAATTTTGGGCGGATGAATGCCTTATATATTGAGGCCAGATCAGAGGGGGTAAAATATTTCTTACATCGCTTGAGGAAACCTAGACATTTCGCAGCATTTTTGGCGACATCAAATATGTGGTCATTCCAACGTAAGTTGTCATTGACACACATACCGAGAATGGAAAGTTTTTCGGTTTCGGCGATGCAAGTGCCATTCATGGATATTGGCTGGGTGCTTAAATTTCGCTTTAAAGACAGCAGACAGCATTGTGTTTTGGAAACATTAAATTCCACTCTGTTGATAGTTCCAGAATTGGTTATGCTGTTGATATCGGAATTTAATGAGCTTAGCATACGCTGCCGTTCTCGTACTACAGCCGAAGAGCAGGGCCGTGAGTCCGGGAACGAATATGAAAAGCAGAGAGTACTGTCATCAGCAAAGGAATATATTGGATTAGAAGTAGCAGACAAGAGATCGTTAATGAAAATTAAAAAGAGTGTCGGAGACAGAACAGAGCCCTGGGGCATACCAGCATTTATTTTGTGAATATCAGACTTGAAACCGTCCAAGACAACTTGAATTGAACGTTCCGAAAGGTAATTTCTAATCCATTGAAGAAGAGAGTCGTCGATCCCAAATGCACGCATTTTCGACAAAAGAGCCTGATGCCAAACTCTGTCAAATGCCTTAGAAATGTCAAGTGCAACTATCTTGCTTTCGCCAGATTGATGTACGCTTTGGTTCCACTTTTCGGTGAGACATGCCATCAAATCACCAGTGGACCTGTTGCTACGAAAACCGTACTGCCGGTCATTGAGAAGTTTTCGTGTTTCGAGATATTTCATGAGCTGACGATTTGTCAGTGTTTCCATGACCTTGGAAAGAAGGGACGTAAGTGCAATGGGTCTGTAGGAGGAGAGAGAAGATGATTTGCCTTTTTTAGGGACGGGCTGGACAAATGCTGTTTTCCATCTGCTCGGGAAGAGTCCTAAAGTGTAGGATTGATGAAAAAGCTTACGCAGTGGTTTTGCCAGCGAGGAAGAACACCTCTTCAGAAGAAGGGGAGATATACCATCTGGACCAGCGGATTTATGTATGTTGAGATCTTTAAGTACCCTTGCTACTACAGGAGTGCGAAAGTAGATTCGTCCCATTGAAGATTCGACGCACTCAAGTGTAGGCGGAGACAAAGCACAATCTGGGAGTGTTGAGCTGGCCGCAAAGTGTGCAGCAAGCAGATTGGCCTTATCCAAAGAGCTCACAGCTGGAATGTCATTGTAAATGAGCGTTGGGATGGAGGATGAGGCGGAATTTCAAATGGTTTTGACGAACGACCAAAAATGTTTACTGCCTTTGGGACATTGCAGTATTTTTTGCCTCAGTTTTTGGTCGTATAGGAATTTAACACGCTTAAGAAAGGCGTTGCAGTCATTTCTGGCTCGTTTGAACTTTTTTCGGTTTTCCTCTGTCGGGTTGGTCTTATAGGACCGAAAAAACATTTCTCTAACCCTGAGGGCCTCTTTACAGCTCGAGTCGTACCATGCCTTTCTTTTGGTTTGATACTCTTCATCCGATGAGGAATAAAGGATCTCATTCCAAATAGAATGGTGTCTGTAATCATATCAGCAGCGGCATCCACGTCGTTATCGAGGAAGCATAACGACCAGTTAAAATTCCTAAAGCAACTGTTAAGACCGCTCCAGTTGGCTTTCTCGTATTGCCATACGGTTCTTTTAGGAATCTTTTCTCTAACTGTGTGGTCAGTATACGAGAAATTAGCTGATATAACACAGTGGTTTGACGAGCCTAGAGGGGAGAGCACATCAACGGTGTATTTATCAGGTTGAGAAGTTAAAAACAAGTCCAGGGTGTTGGCGGTATGACTATCAACGCCTGGTATTCGCGTGGGCTCATTTACAAGCTGCGTTAGGTTGTTTTCCGCAGCGAAAATCTCAACACACCGTCCTTCGGGTGTTGTCTGTCCAGAATGTCGAAGCCACCCAGAATTGTGTATATTGAAGTCGCCCGTAATAACGATTTCAGTATGACGATACAGGGATACAATTCTTTGAATGGAGTCAGACAGCGCATGAAACTAGTTAAAAGTCGAATTGCTGTCCAGTTTGGGGCTTCTGCAAATAAAGCAGTAGTGGATAATTTGCTTACGGAGATGGGATTTTAACCACATGAAGTTGAATTCCGGATTGGAACATGGATCACATTGTGGTGGAGTTTGGTAAGCTACATCACTACGCACATAAATGGCGAGACGTGCTGTGCTCAGCAATAACCTCTCGTCTGCTAGCGGTGACACTATTCTCTGCTTTTCGTGTCCGTACTCATGTCCGTGCTATTCGGCTGTAGAATGGGAATGGCAGCGTATGCTAAGCTCATTAAATTTCGATATTAATAGCATAACCAATTGGGGAACTACCAACAGACTGGAATTTAATTCTTCCAAAACACAATGCTATTTGCTGTCGTGTCCATGAATTCCACTTGCATCGTTGAAACCAAAAACTTTCTATTCTCAGTAAATGTACCATTGACAACCTACGTTGGGACGACCACATATTCGATGTAGTCAAAAATGCTGCGAAATGTTTAGGTTTCCTCAAGCGATGTTAAAAATACTTCACCCCCTCTGATCAAGCTTCAATATATAAGACATTCATCCGCCCAAAATTGGAGTACTAGATAGCGCCTGCTAGATAGATTTCAAAACTGCACAATAAAACTTGGTGATGCTAATATTACACAATCAACACCTTGAACATACGACATAATGTCTTTTCACCAACAATGATCCAGTGAAATTGCCAGTAGCATACCGTCCAATCCTTCAACTGTAACGCTCGTCTCGCTATGAATGCTCATCAGTTTGCCCTCAAGCCCACTTTCGAATATACTCTGAAATATCGTGATTCTTACCTAAGCCATTTAACTCGTTTATGTCATTACAACATTCAAACATTTAAAACCAACGTACATCGGTACCTCTCTTTGTGCAAGTATTAAAAATCCCATGAGCGCGAGCAGGCTATAAAAGAGAATGCTGAGAACAGTGCTCATATGTTTTATCAAGGACCATCGTGCCATCGTCACTTCTATGAGAGCGTAAGAGCGCATTTAGTCATAATTCGGATTGTTATAAGGCATCCACTCCATGGCAAAACCTCTCCTAAATTCCTGATCGCTCAATTTTCTAGCTTAAATTGGGATATGTTAGCAGATTTCTTTTTGCCGTCGGCTTTTGTTTATTGTTGCGATGTTTATTTGCTCTTGCCGACGAAAATATGCAATCCTGTGATTGGTCATCTGGGTCCAGATATTTCTTCGGCCTCATCTGAAAGCAACTCCTGCACAGCAGTTACAGCAGCTCAAAACATCCATCAACGGTTCGGTTGCACGTTTCAGGTCCAATCATTCCAGATATATGTATATGTATTTTTTTTGTGTCATTCTCATGCGAGTCCCTTGGTGGTATGTTAATCCCGTGCACATCTCCTAACTTGCTACACTGCTACACGGTTTTGTGATACCAGAGCTGCCGTTTACCTATTAGTCTTTCAACGGACACTCAATCTCAATACCATTACTATGACAAGTTCTAAAAATCTGGAATCTGTCGGGCTACCATTGATTAAGTCATCCTTCTGAAGTGCATTCATTTCTTAAAGAGCATTTTAGTGCTACTATCTTTTTCCCTGACACTCGCGCTTATGATTTGGCAAGCCTAAATCGGATATACGAGACCTATGCCGGGTGCCTACAACAAGGAAGTAAAATATGACATGTCATGCTGCCAGCTTGGTCTTTCCTCGTGTTCTTTCCAGGCCAATATTGGTTCGATGTCATTGTCTGCCTGTTGGGAGGAACGGATTTCGTCTGTACTCTAACCCTCTATTGGCTCAGTCCTGATCATTTGGATAGTTGCCTGTTCTTTTGCTTCTTTACGATTGCTGTGTTCGCATTTTACTCCGCACGGTCGACGAGAGAGAGCATTAGCATTTGAGTGGAGTGTTCCCTTGCGGTGTTGCACTTCAAAGTCGTAGCCCTGCAACTGCTCGATCCATCTTGCAACTTGGCCTTCAGGGTTCTTAAATTGGAGTAGCCATTTCAGAGCTGCGTGGTCTGTCCGGAGAATGAACTTATGGAAATGCTTCGTAGCCAGAATTAAAGCCAGAAGCTCGCGCCGGGCTACACAGTAGTTCCGTTCAGGTCTGGAGAGTACTTTGCTGTAATATGCGACCACTTTCTCTTGACCGTCATGAACTTGGGAGATCACAGCTCCGACCCCAACATTGCTAGCGTCTGCGTCCACGATGAACATTTTTCCGGGCGTGGGGTAACCCAAGCATTGCACAGCTGTCACTTCAGTTCTTGAAATGCTTTTTCGCATTCTCCAGACCACCTGAACTGTCGGCCTTTTTCTGTAAGTTGATGCAGGCTCTTTGCAATGCCAGCAAAATCCTTTACGAACCTTCTGTAATACGTGGCGAGTCCCAAGAAGCTTCTCAGTTGGTGTTTATCTTTTGGAGAAGGACAACTTTTCACGGCTTCGATTTTGTCAGGATCCGTTCTTACTCCTTCCGCTGATATAATGTGACCCAGATATTTTACTTCCGGACGAAACAAGGCGCACTTTTCTGGATTGAGCTTTAAATGAGCACTTAGTAGCCTCTCAAACACTTCTTTTAGATTTTCGCGGTGCTCCTCGTACGTCCTACCTATGACGATAACGTCGTCCAATACTAGGCAGCTTCTCCAGGTGAGTCCTTGCAATGTTCATTCCATTAATCGCTCGAAGGTGGCCGGAGCGTTGCACAGTCCAAACGGCATCACTGAAAACTGCCAAAGACCGCTTCCTGTAGTGAAGGCAGTTTTCTCACGATCCGCACGATTTATCTCTACCTGCCAGTAACCGCTCTTCAAGTCAAGTGTTGAAAACCATTTCGCTCCAGAAAGCATATCCAAAGTGTCATCGATTCTCGGAAGTGGGTAGCTGTCATTTTTAGTGACATCATTGAGACGTCGGTAGTCTACACAAAATCTCGTGCTGCCATCTTTCTTCTTCACGAGGACCACTGGAGATGCCCACGGACTATGCGATTCTTCAATCACTCCCTCAGCTTTCATCTTCGACATCATTTCGGCAACTTCTGTTTGCTTTGCCAATGGAAGACGCCTTGAAGGTTGACGGATTGGTCGAGCGTCTCCGGTGTCAATGTGGTGTTGAACAATATGCGTACGTCCATATTCTCCGTCTTGTGTAGCAAATATATCAGCGTACTCACCGATTAGTTTTTTCTGCCAGGATTCGCTAATCTTCGTCCAGATTACAGAGGCTGAGAATTTTGTTCTTGATTTTTATGCTCTGAACTGTTGTGACCGGTTTTGCACCTTTTTTTTCCGTTGTGGTCGATAAAGCCTCAACAGGTACGCATTTTCCCACTATCTCCCCCCTTTTCACATTTACACTGAAAGTCTTTGGATTTAGAATCCTTACAGGGACCCTGTTGTTCTTTGGCTCCACTAAGGTCTTTCCCACCATGAAGTCTCTTCTCTTTTCTGGCTCCATCAAATAGAATCGGTGGCTACCAGGACCACCTTCCATTTTTGCCCACAAAATTGCTTCTGACGAAGGCTCTAGACTCTGATTGCTCCAGATGACGACATTTGAGACTGAGGTATTGGCGTTTCCGTATATCATTGGTATCTCCATGTTTCCGTGTTTCAGGGTTTGTGCCCCCAAGTCCATGTTCTCTCATGAAGTCTGTACCAATGATGCACTCGTCACATATGTCAGCTACCAGAAACGCGTGAGTGAATGTTATTCCGGCCAATTGGATTTTTATGCGGACTTCACCATATACCTTAATCGTTGCTCCTGTAGCTGTTCGCAAGCTGAAACTGCTAGTGTTATGCAGCCAAGACTTCTGCACAAGATTCCTCCTGATGATTGAGGCCGTGGCACCGGTGCCTATTGTTGCCATCCATTTTTCTTTTCCACTGACTACTTCTACTAGAAGGCTTTCGTTGCATCGTTTTGCCAGCGGGACTTGGATGATGGTCCTGGGGCCGTCGACTCCTGCTACCAACTTGTGCCCCGCGAAGTTGGTGCTTAAGCATTTCCCGACTGATGGCTTCGGGAAGGTTGACCGGCTTCTTGATAGCTGTTGCTGCGGGTTTCTTCCTCTATTTGCTTGTCACCACAGTGAGGGCAGTCTTTTCGTCGCAACGGTTCTTTACACTGCCTTTGAAAGCGTCCTATTTTATTGCAATTCCAGCAGCGCATTATCCGTCTATCCCGTCGAGTATCTCGTTCCTCGGCACTAATTCTTGTGCAGGAGCATTCGACAGATGCTACTTCCCTGACGAAATGTGTTCCCCTGGAAGCCTGATTGGCTGCTTCCATCGCCAGAGCGAAGGCAAGTGCTTCAGCAAGGGTTCTTTTCCCGGCCATCCTTACTGCCGACTGTAGCTTCGAATCTGCAATTCCCCTGATAAATGCATCTTTTGCCATTTCGTCGATAATTTCCTGGCCTGCGGTGGGGTATGACAGATGTGCCAGTCTACTCACGTCTGCTTGGAGCTGCTGAAGTGTTTCTCCTCGTTGCTGCGTTCGGCTTTGCAATTGGACCTTGTAGACCTCCTGCATGTGACTATCCCCAAACCGTTTCTCGATAGCCTGTACTAACGTCACATAATCTTTATGCTTTTCGATGTCTACTGTTTGCAACAATTCTGCTGCAGGACCGCCATTGTTAGGGAAAAGCACTTTTCCTCATTGTCCCAGTCGTTTGCACAGCCATTTCAAACTGCTTCTTATAAGTAGACCATGAGGTCTGGCCATCGAATGAGGGAGGCTTCAAATCTTTTCTCCTTGGACCGCTTAAAGAACATTCTCGCAGTTTCTGTTTTCGCACTGTGTCGAGCTCTTTTGTCAGTTGCTGAACTTTGCTGTCCATTTCTTCGAATTTTTCGCAACATTCTTCTCTATTCTTTCAAATTATTCTTATCCTAGAATTCCCAACCATCAGCAATCACAATTAATTCAATTTGTTCCTTTCCCTATACACACACAGTACATACCCCCTAAAAATGTAAATGATCTCATCTAGTATTGACTTTAGAAATCTGAATCAACAATTGCATTTTCTCGAATAATAATCATCAACCATTCACTGCAACACGGCTCACTGATCTGCTTCAAACTTATTTAAACTTTTAAGCTTCCCGATGACAAATTTTCAAGGATCCTACACAAATTTTGAAAGGAAGAATAAAAAACGAAAAAAAAAAACAAAAAACGAAAACAACTTTCTAAATTAGGAAACCGACTACGCTTCATTGACAAAAATAACCTGGAGCACCATCCACTTGGGCTGCTAGGTATTCCATTTCGTTCTACCTACGCGAATAGCGAGTAAATTTATTTATCTCGTTGTGGAAAAACAATCATGCAGAACGGGACAACAACCGCGATACTTTCAGTTAGTTTAACGATTTTCGAATAGTACTCGTACTTTTCCCTTCATTCCACGAACTAAAGAATTGTGAAACTGAGAACCAAAGCAATGGTTTCCCAATGCTTCCTATCACTTTCCACCGCTCGTTCTATCACCATGCTACAACCAATAGCCCTACAGCACTTCTCAACTTCCTGTTTTTGTTTTCGCCTTTATCGTTCCGCGATTGAATGCACATTCTGAAGATTTTCCTCTCAACTTGTCTCAAATCTCAAAAGTTTCTTCGGGCGACAGTTACAACGCAGTCACAACCAACGAAAGACAGCACAGCATAACAACACCAATAGCGACAGCAACAACAACAGCAACAGCAACACCAGACAAGATACAGGCATACTACATATACTCGTAGGATCATAGCGAGGACTTTTATCGCATATGAATTAAAATTTTGATTAATGAGCGGAATTTATGATAGTTGTGTACGAGTGGAAAAGTTTTCCAATAAATTGCGTGTCCTAAAGGCGACTGACACTATCCCCATACGTGGGTATAAGTACCTACTCCTCCAGCTCCAACCAGCACTCGGCTTGAGTTTCGCTCTTAGGTGTACGTATGTATACTCGTAAGTTCATAATCATATTCGTCATATTCGCATCTGTAGTCATAGATGACAGACACGTGGTCACGTCGTCAACAGGCAAGGGATCCTTATTATGGGCCCTCCGTCAGTAATAAGTCATGAATAATTGAGAAATAAAATTTATTGGCCACATGCATTAGACTAAACAGCTACGTGCGCACCGCTCTGAAATATTCATAGAGGGCGGCAGCCTAATGAGATATCCTCTAAGGACTTGATCCTTCGACATCTCTGAAATTAAATTTTGAAAACATCATCATTTTGTGCCGTAGCAAGGTCGAACACTCGTATCTTTTCATTAATAAATAATCGGAAAGCTTTTCCAAATATCATTTTGCGCAATTTTCGAGGACGACACAAAAATTACTCTTTCACCTTCTCAAGCAACCATCACCACATCACACAATGTACCCGTACCGTACCACTCTGGATACGGCTCTGGTTTTTTGGCCACCTCTCTGACTACCGCTACGATTCCAGCACCAGCTCCGGCCTCGGCTCTGGCTCTGGCTTTGGCTCTGGATCCTGCCTCGGCTCTGGCTCTGGCTTTGGCTCCGGTTCCGCTAGGTCAAAGTAGAATAAGACGAATTATTTGCTCCCATTTGAGGAGTTGTGGAATTGTGTGGCTGCCGTCTGGTGGTTAGCAACAGCGGTAATAGCTGTGCCAAGGAATGGGGTGGAACGTGAGCATATAGAACACCCTTTTTGGCTTTATTCAATATCTGGCCATTATCCCCGAGGCTGAGAAAATATGGGATAGATTTTTTTTTTCCCCCCACTTTTCTTCCTTTTTCTTCTTATTTTATTCTCTAGTGGTTTTGTGTCTTTATCTTTGCAAGGGTGTATACGAGTACTGTGTTTGTATGTATGTGAAGAAAGGTCCGTTCGAAAGGAAGTCCCTGATTAGCCAAAGGCTATGACATCAATATTTAATTCTGAATGGGTTGACCTTTTTCATAAATGCTTTGAGCAAACGAGCTTCTCTATATCTCTTCCTACCTTTCCGTTGCTTTTGCTTCTATCCTCATTCTCCAAAGAATCCCAATCCCACCAAGTCATTTCAAAATCAAACGGACTCTATTTACTTTATGAAATGAAACAGACTGGCCTTATACGTACGAGTATGTATATATGTAGACCGTCGGAACCACTGTGCGGGTATGCTATCCCAGACGATTCGTTTCTGAAAGCACATTTTTAATGACACGAAAAGTCACAATAACTTTTTAATTTCGCCTTCATTGGTCAGCAGAAGAGTATTTTACAAAAAAAAAAAAAAAAAAAAAAACTGTCGTCCTTACGCCTGCCGAAAACCGACTTTAATAGAGTATAGCACACTTACTGGTATCTAATATCCGCAGTAAACAAAACTGAAAGCAATTTACCACAATGTCCGCTAGAGTGAGCTGAAACGATAACAAGGGTATCGGAGAGGTTCAGCCAGTTACGGTTAAACTCCATCAAATTAGAATAGGTGGTTTGTCAGGGTGCTGTTTTCGACAGTTTGGCGCGACTGCTGTTTAAGGAGCAGTTGAAGAGAAAAAGAAGACGTGATTCCCTCTAGCAGCGACAAAGAACAGATATAGAGCTACCGAAGTGACAAGCACTGAAACCTATCAACTTGTCGGAAACGAATTTGCATCCTCTTCTTTCGTCGCGAACAGGGCCAGGAGAAAAAAATGTTTCTGACAATCCCTCTGTCGGTAGATTTGCCTGCGCATGATGCCCGAATGAAACTGCTGGTGCAATCAGCAACGGCTGGACTGAAAATTAGACGAGACGGTCAAACCCATTGACAAAAGGTCGTTGCTCTTGAGAAGCAACCCCGGTAGTTACTTTCCCACGTATACAACCAGAATAGATTTCAGTCCAAGTGCACGGAATTTCGATGTTGAGGGAAAATCCACGGCCAAGAAAACCTAGAAACGCTAACCTAGAATGACATCACAACCTTGGATCTTGGAGCGTCGATATCCTTTCCAGAATTGGATAGCGACGACTCCAATCTGTCCGAGGTCGGTCTCCTCTTCTGACACACTGTCGGAAATGGAAACCGATGACGAAGCAATTAGAGGTTCTACACGATCAGAGATAGAAGATGAGCTCTTGGGCACATCTTCAGAATCGGAGGACCTCAACAACACCGTGGTGGAGGCGACTCTTGAAGACTGTAGCAATGATACGGTTTCTCCAGATTAATCTCCACCACTCAAAAAAGGCTTCGGCCGCACTCATTCTGCGTCTTTCCAAAAACGCAGAAGACATAATTCTAATCCAGGAACCATGGATTGCAGAAGGCGTGGTTCGTGGACTTAGGACACCCACATATGTACGTTCCGCTCTATACAAGAGACAAAGGTAAGATTAGAACTTGTATATTAGTGAAACGTAGCCTTAATGTATTTCTACTTCCCAACCTCAGTGACCCCGACCTAACCGTTGCCAGATTAGAGACTGCCAAAGGCTCTTACTGGCTGGCATCGGCTTACCTTGGCCACGACCAAGTGGGCCCTCTCCCTGGTGATAACCTAGAAAGGGTGGTACTGGAAGCGGGAAGGCAAAAAACTGGCCTCATAATCGGATGCGACGCTAACGCACATCATACGGTATGGGGCAGTACCGACATCAATGATAGAGGTGAGTCACTTTTAGACTATATTTTAAGTACTAACCTCTTAATTTGCAATATTGGCAATGAGCCCACTTTCATAACAAAAAACCGACAAGAAGTATTAGATATTACTCTTGTCTCCGACAGCATCACCCAAAGGCTAACAAACTGGATGGTATCGTCTGAACACTCCTTTTCAGACCATAGATACATCCAATTCAGTCTGAGTGATGCTCCCCCCAGCCAACCAGCTTTCCGGAACTACCGGAAAACTGATTGGACAAAATATAGAGGAATACTGTCGGAAACGATATCCTCTAAACTATCAAGTCCCCCGCGTGACACCAATGAGCTCGACATGAAAGTCAGGGAATTTACTCTGACTCTCAATAAGGCTATGGCCGCTTCCTGCCCTCTTATTCAACCAAGAGGCAAGAAAAAGCCACATTGGTGGACATCGGCACTAGGACTGCTCAGAAACACCTGCAGAAAACTTTTCAACGCAGCAAAAAGCACAAGAAAAGTGACCGACTGGGACTCATACAAAGAATCCCTCAAATTATACAAAAAAGAACTGAGGAAGGCATTCTGCGACAAAATTACAGAAACCTCTGAGGCATTGCGGCTAAGAAAAATCCTCTCTACAAATCCTATGATGCATAGCCCTTTGAAAAAAACCAAGGGCTCTTGGACAACCTCAAGTGATGTATCACTCAACCTGCTTCTGGTACCTCCCAACTCGCGGCCAGTAGCAGTCCAAACAAGCCTACTGCAACCGTGACCAAAATTCATGGTCTGATTACGAGAGACAAACTACTCTGGGCGCTGCATAGCTTCAAACCATACAAGTCTGCTGGTCCGGACGGTATTATACCTGCCGAGCTACAGAGATCCTCAGATATTATTCTACCAGTGTTGGAAAATATTATGAGGAGCTGTGTAGAACTTATCCACATTCCACTGTTATGGAGAGAAGTCAATGTAGTATTCATTCCCAAAGCTGGAAAATGTTCTCATGTTGTCCCAAAGGACCTCAGACCTATAAGTCTATCATCATTCCTTCTGAAAACTTTAGAACGACTGATTGATATCCATATTCGAGCTAAAGTTGATCCAAGACTTCTGTCTACGGCTCAACATGCCTACTGTAAAGGGATGTCGGTGGAAACGGCTTTGCACTCTCTGACTAGCCACATCGAACGATCCCTACAATATAAGGAGTACACAATGGTTGCTTTCCTAGACATAGAGGGCGCCTTTAACAACGTCAACACATCCGCAATCACGACTGCGCTGTCAACTCTGCAGGTAGACGGCTCACTTGGGGAGCTGATTAATCTAATTCTAACAAGCAGGGTAATCAACTCCAAACTGGGTGGGACTTCTGCTAAAAGATATGTCAGTAGGGGTACGCCGCAAGACGGTGTCCTCTCTCCCATTCTCTGGAACTTAGTAGTTAACGAACTACTGATATACCTGGAAGCGGGTGGTAGCAGAGTGATTGCCTATGCGAATGACGTTGCCATAGCCGTCTCAGGAAAACATCTTAATACCATTAAAGAACACCTCCAAGTAAATCTCAACAGATTATCCCGCTGGGCAGATCGCTGTGGATTGGGAATAAACCCCCATAAAACTGATCTTGTCCTCTTTTCTAGGAAATATAAAATTCCAATCATAGACCCTCCTCCAATAAACGGTACCAGTTTAGCTTTCTCCGATACAGCAAAATATCTGGGTCTCATTTTTGACAGGAAACTAAACTGGAAACCTAACATTCAAGAAAGAGTCAATAAAGCTACAATAGCTTTATTCTCTTGCAAGAAAGCCATTGGGAACAAATGGGGCCTTCAACCTCGCATAACCCACTGGCTATACATCTCGGTCATAAGACCGATACTTACTTACGGGGGTGTTGTCTGGTGGACGGCCTTGGAAAATGCAGTCAACCGCATTAAACTAAGCAGAGTCCAAAGAACAGCATGTCTATGCACAAGCGGAGCCTTGCGGTCTACCCCCTCTGCGGCATTAGATATTCTGCTTCACTTGACACCCCTCGACATTTTTAGCAGGCAAGTAGCTACGACTGCAGCTATTCGCCTTAAAGCGATTAAACAGTGGGCAAAGAATTCATTTGGCCACGCCAACATTCTTAATACATTCGGAATCCTCACAGAGAACACCGATTACACCATACCTGAACTTTGGTTTGACAAAAACTTCCATGTAAGCTTCCCCTCTAGATCATTCTGGGAGGAGGATGCTTTCATGGAGGACAAGTCAATCCATCTCTACACAGATGGATCTAAAACCTATAACGGAGTTGGTGGCGGTGTTTTCTCAGATAAGCTAAATCTAAGCCTCTCTTTCCGCCTTCCAAATCACTGTAGCGTGTTCCAGGCGGAAATTTTGGCGATTAAAGAAGCTCTGTCCTGGCTGAAGAAAAACGTGATATCTGCAAAGGATATCCGCATATTTTCGGATAGTCAGGCCGCCATCAAGTCCCTGGACTCGGTCTCATTGTGTTCTAAAACTGCCCTTGAATGCCGATCATCTCTCATGGAGATGGCAGAGCAGTTCAACATTCACCTCTGTTGGGTGCCGGGCCACAGAAACATTCCAGGGAACTGCAGAGCCGATGAACTCGCCAAAATTGGAACCACTCTACCTATCCTACCGGACAAAGGTAGTATAGGTATACCAATCGCTACGTGCAAATTAACACTAAAGCTAGATGCCAATAAAAGAACAGACCTTAGGTGGACTGTTGGACAAACATGTCTAGCAACCAAACAGATCTGGCCAAGGCTGGATCTGAGTCCCTCTAAGTGTCTGATCCTTTTAGATAGGAAACATCTCAGCGCCATAATAGGTGTCATTACCGGACACTGCCTCATAGGCAAGCACGCAAGAAGGCTTGGCGCTTTTACTAACGATTTCTGTAGAAGTTGCATGGACGAGGAAGAGGAGGAGACAATCCCCCACCTACTCTGCACATGCCCAGCTCTCTCTCAGAGAAGGAAGCTTCATCTAGGAGCTTTCTTCTACAACGACCTAAACGATCTAGAAAAAATAGACGTTAACAGTCTCCTACGCTTTATTATAAGCTCAAACTGGTTCCAGTAGTAAGAAGATCATAGATCCACGTGGCATCACAATGGGCCAATAGGCCTCTTACCTAACCTAACCTAACCTAGAATGAGGTTTAAACCGGGAAACCTTGCATTAATAACAATCTAAACGGCGGTGACTGCAAAATTTGGGTTTGTGTGCAAGCTAGCCAAAACTGCCGTAAACTCTTGAATATCTTAGCAAGTATGTGCTGAAATTTCCCCTGGGTACTTCGACTTTTGAGATTATACAACCACCGAAAGGGTGAATTGTGAATTCCGGCTGAACGAATGAAATGAAACTGAGAAAACGCATAACCCTTGACTCGAAACCCCTTTCTCACATGGGGAGCAGGAATCGAGAAAACAAGATCCAATATCCTCTCGTTCTGGGCTTAGACAAAACTTCTGTTGAGCAAAGGTGCTCATTTGCCCCTTGGAAGTGTTAGTCTTCCCTTTCTTTCCGAGTAAGTGCAGCAAAGAAACTGTCTATTCTAAAGCGAACCAAGACGTGATCGGCGATTGGTGCACTAAAAATTGTTTTCCAGTTAATTCTGTCAAAACTGCGACTGTTCTCTATACGAGAAGGAGGAAGCTTACTAGTTTGATTCATCTAGTACTTCAGTGCATCGAAAACCTTCAAGACGCTATCGGATTTCAGGTAAGAGAGCTTTCAGTCAACGAAGGGATCATTTGGATCTACATGATAAAATCAATTGCATCCAATGCGTGGGATTTTTGGTGGAATAAGCTTTTACAAAAATATATCACTGTTCCTTCCACCAGACTCCAAGGAACGATCTGCTTTCGCTGCCTACACCTCCCTCAGTTGATGTTCCTATCATAGATTGCACTATGAAAGCAACTCGCCATTTAAACGGAAGTGGTATTTGGGATGACTTTCAGAAACAAGCTGATTTTCCTTGACAACTGCGTGCAGTCGGCTTGGCTATCTTAGTCACTGCAAGCGCATCCTTCTGATTAGACCAAAAAAGCTGGAAAGGTCGGTATTTCTCTTCGTTGCAGTGTCCCCTCAGCATTCCCTCCAAGCAGATGAGACAGAAAATCACATGTTCTGTGCCAATACAATTCACTGGTAGCCGTTTCGTTATTTTGAGTTAACAGTTTAGTCCTTGGAAATTCGCCTCAGTTAAACAAATATCTTCTTTGATGAATTAAGAAAAACGCACCAGGACTAAACTGTGAACTGAAAATAACGAAACGGTTACCAAGTGAATTGTATTGGCACAGAAGGCAGCATCATAAAGAGTATAGTACGGGTAAAAAAAACAAACAAAAGCAAAACCGTAAGCACTGCCAAAACGAGGGAATAATAGAAAGAACGTCCCAATATTTAGTGACAAAATTGGATGGCAGCAAGGTTCCGAGGCCTGAAAAGTCAGCACAATCCATTGGGGGATCGCCATAAGATATTGTCAGTTGCATCATTGTCCTCGCCGTCATCGTAATTGAAGTCGTCTGGGAAGAGGTCATACCGCAGCACCAAGAGAATGTCCAAATCGAACTATCAGAATCACTACAACTATCGGATGTCAAATCATCATCATCGTCACAATAATACAACTGATCATGAGGACTCGTACGGGTCAAGTGGCGGAAGTTTGCATTCTCACATGAATGGCATCGCTACCACCCACTCCCACATGAATGGGCAGGCAGGCCTTTCTAATGGTCTCGTAAGTAATGGAATTAAGCCTTTGGAACAAGTTGCAGTTCCCGACATGTGCTTCTTTTGTTTCGAAGTGTTGTACTGTGAACTGAACAATCTGGAGGGACCCGCTCAGCCGCCCTTTACAAACGATCCTTTCCCGTTGTTTGTAACGTGGAAAATTGACAGGGATAAACGCCTTCGCGGATGCACTCTGGATTGCGTGAATATGCATTAACGAGTGCTCTCAAGGATTCACGATTCGCTCTAATAACCCGTAATGAATTTCCAAGACTGACAGTGTCAGTGTCCATTTTGCAGAACTTTGAAGAGGCACGCGGGTACTTAGATTGAACTCTTGGCATACATGGTATTAGAATAGAGTTCCTCAACGAACGAGGGTGCAAATGAACAGCTATTTACGTGCCGCGAGTGGCGACCGAACAAGGCTGGGACCAAACACAGACAGGGTGGCTACCGTGCAGCCATCACCCCAGATAGACGTAAATCAATCAAATTAACGCGTTACCGTTCGCAAGAGATACAAATGAACTACAAGGAACACCGTGAGGTACTGGAATGCAAGGCACTGTACGTCGTATATATACAACCTGCAGTCGTAGTGTTCATCGTCTACAATAGAAATAAGACAGAAGAGTTTAAGAGTGTCATTGGCGAGGTTTTAGGAGAGCGAGCGAGTGTAAGGACACTCACACATCGCACTACCATCGAGCTGAAAGACGTCGACGAAGTTACCGGAAAGGAGGACATTTGCGAGGCAATAAGGACTCAACTCGGGGTGGAACTACAACCAGCAGACATATTATCCTTGCGAAAAGAGTACGGTGGAACCCAAACAGCAACAATCGGACTGGCAAAGAAACTGTTAGATGCAGGAAAGGTAAAAATTGGATGGGTTATTTGTCGCATTCGAGAACGAACGCTTCTCCAAAAATGCTTCAAATGTCTTGAATTTGGGCATATAGCCAAGCATTGCAAAAGCAGTGAGGACCGCTCCAAGCTATGTAGAAGGTGTGGAACGGAAGGCCACATAGCAAAGAACTGCGATAAGGAGCCATCATGCATGTTCTGTCGAAAAGAACACCCAAACGATTCGAAGCATGTAGCCGGAAGCAGCAAGTGTCTGGTTTTTAGGAAGGCCATCATCAACAAGAAAACATGAAGATAATACAGATTAACTTAAATCACTGTAGAATTGCACAGGATATCCTGACACAAACGGCTAGAGAAGAAAAAGCGGACGTTATTTTGATAAGTGAACCGTATAAAACTCTGGACAGCAATATATGGATCTGCGATAGGACAAAGCACTCTGCTATATGGATATGTGGAAGGCATGCCTTTCAAGAAACTAACGGACTTACTTTGCACGGGCCAAAATAAATGGCATATATTTTTACAGCTGCTATGCACGTCCAAGCTGGACCATTAACGAGTACCAGGCAATGCTAGACAACCTATCCGCCGACGTTCGTGGTAGAACCCCTGTGGTTATCGGCGGCGACTTTAATGCATGGGCAACGGAGTGGGGTAGCAGACTTACAAACGCCAGAGGCCGTAGTCTGCTAGAAAGTTTTGCAACCCTTAACATAGGCATTGCAAACCAAGGTCGTGCAAACACATATCGTAAGGCAGGAACGGGCTCGATTATCGACATTACGCTCGTTAGCAACTCCCTCTTACGAAACATAAAATGGCGAATCAGCGAAGAATACACGCACAGTGATCATCAATCAATAATATTTGAAACGAAGGAGAAGAGTACCGTGCAACGCGCTAAACAAAAGGGCCCAAGATGGAAGGACACAAACTTCGACCTGGAGGCGTTCGAAGAAATGATAAATACCGGAAACATAATTCAAAGCGGAACAGCTGAAGCCTGTATACAAAAACTCGTCCGCATTCTCACTACTGCGTGCGATGCATCAATGCCCAGAAGAACGGGTACTAGAGGAGGAACACCATGCTACTGGTGGAATGAGGAAATAAAAAAGCTTAGAGCAAAGTGCTTAAAAGCCCGACGCAAAGTCCAAAGATCTAGGGGAAGAGATCGCTTTGAAGAACACCTTATTGTCTTTAAAAAAGCAAGACGCGACTTAAAAAAGGCAATCAGGGAGAGCAAGACAAGATGTTTTAAAAAACTTTGTGAAGAAGCCGACATAAACCCTTGGGGTACAGCATACAGGATCGTCATGACAAAGATAAAGGGCAGCAGGTCGCCGCAAATAATATGTCCAGCAATCCTAAGCTCCATAGTAGAACACCTTTTCCCCCGAAGTACATCTACTATGTACCATATCGTTAGGGAGTCCAACACGGAGGACATTCCAATAGCCACAGCGGATGAACTCATGAACGCATGCAGGAAGATAGGCGACAATAAAGCGCCGGGACCTGATGGCATACCAAATAAGGCACTAAAAGCAGCTATCCATAAGCGCCCAGACATGTTTATGGAAACAATTCAAAAATGTCTTGAAGAAGGAGTTTTCCCGGATGCTTGGAAACTACAACACCTAGTCTTGCTTCCAAAGGGAAACAAGCCACCTGGGGAACCGTCCTCGTATCGTCCAATATGCCTTTTAGACACAATGGGAAAGATATTGGAACGGATAATATATGCTAGACTGCTCGCGGTAGCAGAAGAGAGAGGAGCACTATCAGACTTGCAGTTTGGGTTTAGAAAATCGCGGTCTACTGTTCAAGCCATAAAAACTGTGGTCGACATTGCGGCCGAAGCGATACAAGAAGAAAGATGGCGGTATGGTACAAAGAAATATTGCTTAGTGGTGACTCTAGACATCAAAAATGCCTTTAACTCGGCAAACTGGGCGTTCATCAGAAAATCACTAGCCAGTATGAATACGCCATACTACTTACTGAGGATAATAGAAAACTACTTTACCAACAGAAAACTGAGGTATGAAACTGACGAAGGGTTGAAATACTACAGCGTTTCAGCTGGGGTTCCACAAGGATCAGTACTCGGTCCACTCCTATGGAACATTATGTATGACGGAGTGCTAAGGCTTATGTTGCCGAGAGGAGTTCAAGTAATCGGATTTGCAGACGACATTACGGTGGCAAAAGAAATAAAGGAGATAGAGGCTGCCACAAATGTAGCGATTATTCGCATCAAAGACTGGCTAGTATCCGCCGGTCTAGAATTAGCGGACCATAAAACGGAAGCCGTCTTAATTACCAGTAGAAGAATTGTGGAATACACCAATATACGGGTGGGACATCAAATAATCCGATCGAAAGAATCAATCAAATACCTGGGAGTAATACTTGATAACAGATTACAGTTCAAAGCACATATAGAGTACTCCAGTAACAAGGCTTTACTGCTGCAAGGAGCTCTCTCTAGAATACTACTAAACATTGGTGGACCTGGATATGCCAGGAGGATTCTCCTATCTAGAGTAGTCAGCTCAGTCCTCTTATACGCTGCTCCGGTCTGGGCGGGAGCACTCGCCATAAAAGCAAACAAGAGAAATCTGTTGTCCGCATACAGGCTCAGTGCATTAAGAGCGATCTGTGGATTTCGAACAATCTCAGATGAAGCAGCCTTCGTGATAGCAGGAATGATTCCGATCGACATTCTCGCGGACGAGATGTTGAGAATTTATAATAGAAGAACCCCAAGGCGACAAGATGCAGGTGAAATTGCAAGAATAAAAGGAGAAGAGCGAGCGGTCTCAGCCCTCTGGCAAGCCAGGTGGGATAATAGTACAAAAGGCAGATGGACCTACAAGTTGATCCCGGACATCGAGACCTGGTCAAAACGAGCACATGGGGATAACAACTACCACCTTACGCAGTTCCTTTGTGCCCAGAATGCTCAAACGAGGAGGAAGATACGGAGCACGCCATATTTCATTGCCGACGTTTTTCGCAGTGGAGAATTAATCTGCCCAGTCCAATACTACTCATAGACCAAATGTTGCAGTCGGAGGAAAATTGGATGGAAATCGGCACATTTGTGACAATTATGCAAAATGAGCTAAGAAGAATCGAAAAAATTAGAAGAGCTGAAGAAGCAAATACAAGAAGAATAGCATGATCTGCTAACCAGCCCTGCTAAGTAATACCTAACGGCAGTCCCGCGGGGAGAGTGGTTGAAGGACGTAGTGGTGTGGATTAGTACGTAGGCGCACTCCTGGCATCGAACATTCGGGTGTTGCGAATCGTGCATGTTGGTGGCACGGGCTACCGCATCTATGAAGATTACCACATCCATTGGCGCAACCAAGAAAAAAGACATCCGTGTACAGTACGTGTTCTTTGATCAGATCGTTCCTTTGTTTAACATCTGAAACATCATATCACCAGATGGTTCAAATATTTCAACAGTTTTTCGTGCACTTTGACTTCGGGTTTTTGCAACGCTCTCTTTTTCGTGGAAAAATACTTCTTGCAAGTCTTCTCTAGTTTTCATCACAGAAGCATGGATTCTGTAGTGGTAGTGGCCTTCTAGTGGTATTTTGAAAGATCAGCATAGCTTTGCTAGTCCATTACGATTCTCGCCGTCCGATATTAAACTTTTTAGAATAATTTCTTGGCGCTGTACTGCTTTTGATATTGGTATTCGTTGTTATATCTCAACCTCAACAAGACCCCTGAGGATTCGCGCGCATAGTAAAAAATGGATGCGAGTTTTCCCGTCTATCACAACCTGATTGATCCTTCCTTCCTTCCAAACCATTGCAGTCATTGATTCTGCTGCTAAATAAAATACATTGGTTCCGGTGCCGGTATTGGAACAGTATACGGTTTTGCTATCATCAGCTATGCCATGAATCCATCTCTTAAACAAAACTATTCTCATACGCTACCTTGAGTTTCGTCCTTTTTGAAGCTACGTGTCTGTTTTGCCTTGTGATGGCCTTTTATTGTTTTCCAAAAACATTCAGCAGCTTTCATAGTTTTTTTTCAACACTCAAGAGTAACACTCAACAGTCTTATAATGCAGGAACACGTGTTAAATCTTTTGGAAAATTGGATAGAGAGAGAGAAAGATGTTTGGACTCAGTGGTTATTTCGCTCCATGGTTGACATCCAACATTTCATTGGGAGACTAAATTATTAATGTAAATAGACTTGATGTTGTATTTAGACAACCATTTATCCCACGAGATTTTAGTTGCCTGAAATAAAGTCTTTCCGTCAGGGCTGGTATTGAATCCCGAACCATCCTGTTGGATGGTTCCTCTTGAGCCACGGTAACAACAACACTCAAATATGAAGTTCCAAAATCATTGAAATTTCAACAACAACAACTAGAAAGTGGAAGAGAATCTGTGAACTCATCTCCAGGAGAAATGATTCGAACCAATTTAACTACTGCTGATGTTGCACGATTGATGGCTGGGTGCTGTAGAAATAGGGTAGGCACTGATAGGTGTCAACTTGGCGATGCTCAGTGTTGTAACTGTTTCTACACATCAATTGTGCTTATTTTATCTCCAAGTGGTAACCATCGGGTACTATTCGATGTCCTTCCGGACTTAACTTGCCAAACATTTGGCAGCCGACAAAAATAGCAGCGCTATAAAAAAGGATGAATTTCTCAGACGGAATCAACGGTGAAGTAAAATCACAGAATAAAACAAATAACATCTTAACCGGGCTACTCCGACATATTTGAAGCTCAATCTAGTATGGATTTCTGAGACTAAAACAGGGTCTTGAAAAAGAGATGGTGGCGGATGAGCACATAATCTTTAAACGGCAGCGATCACATCCCCGAATGAGTTACTAGATTCGGTCTAACCGATCCCTCCAGGCTGGAGGTTGTGCCGTCGTGGTAATTGCCCGGCTACGGAAAGAAAAACAACACTTACGAAGAAGCAAAAAGCTTCGAATAAGGACAACGGACTTCGGATCGGAATGTGGTATAATACGCAATGTGCAGCGGAGCAACCAGTCCAGATCCTGAACTGCTGCAAAGCAGATGTTGCTGCCATCCAAGAAATTCAATGTGATGGGCCGGAGAAAAAAAGGATGAAAAACTGCGACATTTACTACGACGATTGTTATCGACGGCAAATGGATCGCCGTAAAAAAACAAACACTCTTCTTTGATAAATTATAAAAACACCGGCGCTCGCCAGCAAAATCTGGCTTAAAACTCCAAAATCACATATAAAATCTTATTTGTATGCAGATTTATTGTTAGAGATAGACTTAGGCAAGCAGTTTTGAGTTTCCAGCATGTTACCAAGTGCATCATAACAATCCGTTTTAAGGCTAAATTTGTCAATATATAATGCTATATGCGCGCATGCTCCGACAGAGGAGAAAGATGACGACACCAAATATAACTTCTACGAGTTGTTGGAAAAGACCTATGAGCAGTGCCTCAGCTATGACGTTAAAATTGTCCTCGGGGATTTTAATGCAAAGCTCGGAAGAGAGATAACCTATGGTAGTACTATCCCATAATGGATTCAGGCAAATTTATTTTACCGCGGGGCCAAATATTGTCGTAGTTAGCACACGATTCCCTCGTCGCGATATTCATAAGGGGAATTGGAGATATCCTAGTCAACCAACCATCAGCCAGATTGACCACATTCCGATCGACGCAAGTCACTCCTCCAGTACGCCGTCCGAACGTTCCGAGGGGCCAACATCGGCTCGTACCATTACCATATCGCGAAGACAAGATAATACTGTGAGGAAGTTCGACGTCGTCCGGCTGCAATCACAAGACGGCACCAGACTCTTTTCCTTCTTAAGAGGTATTGAACACCAAAGGCAACATTGCCTAAAAGCCATCAGAGATGCCTACTCTGACGTGACTCGGTCACCACAACGAAACCCCTGGTTTGGCGACGAGTTCCGGCAAGCACGTGTAGCTAGGCAAGAGGCATTCAAAACGGCGCTATATAGAACGACTAGAGCTGCTCACAAGCTCTGTGAGCAGAAGAGGAGAAACGAACACCGTCTTCTCAGGAGGAAAAAGAAGGAGCATACGAAATGCATGGTCGAGGAAATTGAGAGTTTCTTCTCCCAGAATGAGATTTGGAAGTTTTACCAAAAGGTAAAAGAAATATGCCTCGGACACAAATACCCAACCGAAGCCTGAACAAGGGAACATAGTAGCAGAGTCGCAGTTGATGTCGAGGATTTGAAAGGAGCATTTCTATAGACTATATAACAGAGGTAAAGAAACGAATACCGCTGTCAGGCAGAATGAGCTTTTCACCCTGGACGATGCACACTAAAAATTCCGTCCACCCGACCTGGATGAAGGGAAGATAGCCATATCTAAGCTTAAGTCCAACAAAGCTGCTGGAGCCGATCTCTTCAAAGCGGCAGGCGATGACTTGGTAAGGAGCATATACCAACTCATCTGTAAAATATGGTCGGAGGAAAGTATGCCCGTTAAATGGAACCTCAGCATTGTTCGGTCCGGTCTTCGGGAAAGGGGACTCTCTGAACTGGTCCAACTACAGAGCTATCAGTCTTTTTAACGTCGATACTATCTGCCGTTCACACCTTGAAGCCGTTCGTCAAAGGGCGGGTTAGTCCATATCAGTTCAGCTTTAGGCCAGAAAAGTTCACCATGGACCAGATATTCACACTATGGCAGATCTTTGAAGAAATCATCGATTTTAAGGCCGAATATGACAGCATCTATAGAAACGAACGATACAGGACAATTTCTACTTTTGGTAACCCTTCCAAACTCTTCCGTTTGTGCAGGATGACGATGGACAATGCACGCTGCTGCATCAAGGTCGATAAAGAACTCACAGAGACCTTTGCTGTCAAAAAACAATTTAGACAAGGTGGCGCGCTGTAATGCTGTTTCTTTAACATCTTTCTTAAAAGATTAGTGCAAAACTCATGTGCCAACACAAGAGGCACAATCTTTCAAAAGTCCCTACAATTACTCACATATGCTGATAATATTGTCATAATTGGAAGAAAGCTGCGTGATATCAGTGGCGCTTTTGCGAGTATTGAAATAGGAGCGGAGGAGATGAGTTTCACCACTAACGAGGACAAGACCAACCAGAAAGGACACCCAACCCCGACGTTTAGGACAGAACGTCACCCTCGCCAGATATAACTTTGAGGTAGTTAAGGACTTTGTCTACCTAGGCTCGACAACAACATCAGCGCTGAGATCAAATGCAGAATAACTCTTGCCAATCGCTGCTTCTTTCGGCTAATAAAGCAATAATTGGCTAGCAAAGCCCTCTTCCGAACAACAAAAGTGACGCTATATAGTACCTTTATATTCCCAGTTCTGTCCTATGGCGCAGAGGCATGAACTTTTTCAAAAATTGTAGAGGGTGCTCTTGCCTGCTTTGAGAGGAAAATTCTTCGGGTAATTTTCAGTCCCGTCTGCATAGACGGTGAGTGGAGGAAAAGATATAACTACGAACTGTACTGTACAGCGACATTGACTTACCCAGAAGAGTGTAGGTCGAACGACTGAGGTGGCTGGGTCATGTGGGGCGGACGGACACCAATATTCTGAAAAGTCTTTGAATCCGACGCCGAGGGATAGCGCAGTAGAGGAAAACCGCGGCTAAGGTGGCGCACTGAAATGGAAGGAGACCTCAACCAACTTAGAGTGCGAAGTTGGAGACAGCTAACTAAAGATCGAGCTGGCTGGAGACGCTTGTTGGTTAAAGTCCAGGTCCACCCCAGAATGTAGAGTCACCTTAAGTATGTAAGTGATGCTTCATGTTGACGGATAATCTCTTAAATATTCGCACAATTTCAGCGAAATATTCCCGTTCTACGCTGGGGGTGAACATTTTTTCCGTGCATCGTTTTTGCGTTATCGTCTTTTTATCATTGCATATCTTGCAGGGGCTAGGGCTTATTTTAGTATTGTTTCTCAGTTTCATATAAGAGTTAGTTCGTAACGTAGCGTTTCTCATGTTCTTTGTGTCACCAGAATGCCTTCGAAATCTAAAGCTGAATTAGAGTGGGAATTTCGTTAGCGCAAGCGACACCAATTACCCAACGGCGAAAAATCTACGCTAGTAAACGCTGCTAATCGTAAACTTAAATCGCGTAAACGACAGACAGATGCGAAACAGGAACCCGACTTAAAGTAAAGCTCGAAATGGAGGCGCAAAAACGTAAATTTGGAAAATTACGAGCTGATGATTCGTGAGTGCGCACGTGGCTGCTTCGTCGAAAATAGATTCGGAATACCGTGTTCGGTTTGCGATCGTTTGTGATTTGGAAGCGACTTGAAGCAAGTGATGGCAAAAGCGGTCGATTTGATTGGCGAAAAATATCCCAACGAAAATCCAAGCAGTATGCGCTTGATGATGCTTTCTATAAGGCGCTGCTTGATATGAAACTTCCCCGTTAAGCCACGGTAGACATATCCATGTTCCAATGTAATTCTGTGCAGCGGAGGTACTCGACATGGGTTTACCGATGAAGCAAGTGAACAGTTGGTCAGGCTTGTAAAATTGTTTGTAATAAATTTAAACAATTGAAATGTGTTGTTATTTTTTAACAGGTGCCAAAATACAGGACTACGCAACTTTTATAGGAAGCCCTGTGCATATGTGCTAATTAAAATCGCTTGCCGACGTCTTTTTTTACCTGAAATATCGTAGATGACCAAGTCTTGACAATTACTCGCTACTGAGGCGCTATGGTTTAACCCGTAGTGACGAGGGACGATTACGGAACATCCAAAGAGAGGATTTATGAGAACTTTCCTTTAGAAAACAGTTGGATCCAGCCAGACGGGTGATGTTCTATCCCTTCTAAGCTCGTCGCACCACCCTGAGACTGCTAGTTTTTTAAACTCAGGTCAATTAGGAAATAAATTATCGACACATGGTAATTACTGACAGTTTGTGCGTCGCCCTTCCTTTTTAGCCAAAAACAAGAAGGAAAACTGCTAAGTGACCCTTAAAACGGCTCTGAAGGGATTAAGTCGGTAAATCAATGTCAGAATTTTTCACCTCGCAGCCTTGCTTAGTATCGTCGGTGCTTGTGTTTTCTGTGTTTGTCTGTGATTATGACTAGGGAATTCAGGGTAGACGTAGCAGATATACGCGGGCTAAAAAAAAATCACTTTTCTGCGTACGTCCACGTCTGTAAGTACAGATCAGCTGTTTTGGCACTTAGTGAAACACAGGTATATCCCCGCCCACACCTCTCAGATCATTCTGAATTGAAGCTACCTGGCTACGAACTAGTGCCATTATTCTTCTCTCACCGCGGTCTCGCCATTTACGTGCGTAGTGATGTAGCTTACCAAACTCCACCACAATTTGATCCATGTCCCAATCCGGAATTCAACTTCATGTGGTTAAAATTCCATCTCCGTAAGCAAATTATACACTACTGCTTTATTTATAGAAGCCCCAAACTGGACAGCAATTCAACCTTTAACGAGTTTGATGCGCTGTCTGACTCCATTCAAAGAATTGTATCCCTGTATCCTCATACTGAAATCGTTATTACGGGCGACTTCAATATACACAATTTTGGGTGGCTTCGACATTCTGGACAGACAACACCCGAAGAACGGTTTGTTGAGATCTTCGCTGCGGAAAACAACCTAACGCAGCTTGTAAATGAGCCCACGCGAATACCAGACGTTGATAGTCATACCGCCAACACCCTGGACTTGTTTTTAACTTCTCACCCTGATAAGTACACCATTGATGTGTTCTCCCCTTTAGGCTCGTCGGACTATTGTGTCATTTCATCTAATTTCTCGTACACCGACCACACAGTTAGAGAAAAAATTCCTAAAAGAACCGTATGGCAATACGAGAAAGCCAACTGGAGCGGTCTTAACAGCTTCTTTAGGAATTTTAACTGGTCGTTTTGCTTCCTGGATAACGACGTGGATGCCGCTGCTGATATGATTACAGACACCATTCTCTTTGGAATGAGATCCTTTATTCCTCATCGGATGAAGAGTATCAAACCAAAAGAAAAGGCATGGTACGACTTGAGCTGCAAGGAGGCCGTCAAGGTTAGAGAAATGTTTTTTCGGTCCTACAAGACCAACCCGACAGAGGAAAACCGAAAAAAGTTCAAACGAGCCAGAAATGACTGCAACGCCTTTCTTAAGCGTGTGAAATTCCAATACGACCAACAACTGAGGCAAAAAATACTGCAATGTCCCAAAGGCAGTAAAAATTGTTGGTCGTTCGTCAAAAACATTAGAAACTCCGCCTCATCCTCCATCCCAACGCTCATTTACAATGACATTCCAGCTGTCAGCCCTTTGGACAAGGCCAATCTACTTGCTGCACACTTTGCGGCCAGCTCAACACTCCCAGATTGTGCTTTGTCTCCGTCTACGCTTGAGTGCGTCGAATCTTCAATGGGACGAATCTACTTTCGCACTCGTGTAGTAGCAAGAGTACTTAAAGATCTCAACATACATAAATCCGCTGGTCCAGATGGTATATCTCCCCTTCTTCTGAAGAGGTATTCTTCCACGCTGGCAAAACCACTGCGTAAGCTTCTTCATCAATCCTACTCTTTAGGACACTTCCCGAGCAGATGGAAAACAGCATTTGTCCAGCCCGTCCCTAAAAATGGCGAATCATCTTCTCTCTCCTCTTACAGATCCCTTGCACTTACGTCTCTTCTTTCCAAGGTCATGGAAACGTTGATAAATCTCCAGCTCATGAAATATCTCGAAACACGAAAACTTTTCAATGACCGGCTATATGATTTTCGTAGCAACAGGTCCACTGATGATTTGATGGCATGCCTTACCGAAAAGTGGAACCCAAGCGTACATCAATCCGGCGAAAGCAAGATAGTTGCACTTCATATTTCTAAGGCATTTGACAGAGTTTGGCATCAGGCTCTTTTGTCGAAAATGCGTGTATTTGGGATCGACGACTCTCTTCTTCAATGGATTAGAAATTACCTTTCGGAACGTTCAATTCAAGTTGTCTTGGACGGCTTCAAGTCTGATATTCACAAAATAAATGCTGGTGTGCCCCAGGGCTCTATTCTGTCACCGACACTCTTTTTAATTTTCATTAACGATCTCTTGTCTGCTACTTCTAATCCAATATATTCCTTTGCTGATGACAGTACTCTCTGCTTTTCATATTCGTTCCCGGACTCACGGCCCTGCGTATGCTAAGCTCATTAAATTCCGATATCAACAGCATAACCAATTGGGGAACAGAGTGAAATTTTATGCTTCCAAAGTGAAAGCTGTCGTTAAAGTGAAATTTAAACACCCAGCCATTATCCATGAATGGCACTTGCATCGTGGAAACCGAAAAACTTTCCATTCTCGGTATGTGTGTCAATGACAACTTACGTTGGAATGACCACATATTTGATGTCGCCAAAAATGCTGCGAAATGTCTAGGTTTGCTCAAGCGATGTAAGAAATATTTTACCCCCTCTGATCTGGCCTCAATATATAAGGCATTCATCCGCCCAAAATTGGAGTACAACTCCCACATCTGGTCAAGTGCTCCTAAAACATCTCTGCGCCTGCTAGATAGGACTCAAAACCGTGCGATAAAACTTTTTGATGATACTAATACCAGTCAATCAATTGACACCCTCGAACACCGACGAAATGTCTCCTTTCTCACTTTGTTTTATCGCTATTATGACCACCAGTGCTCCACTGAAATCGCCAGTAGCATTCCGCCCATTCAAACTTTCAACCGTAACACCCGTCTCGCTATGAATGCTCATCAGTATACCCTCAAGCCCATTTTCGGACGTATTCTAAAATATCGTGATTCGTTCCTAAGCTGTACAACTCGCTTAGGGAATGCCCTGCCGATCTCTGTATTTCCTGATCGTTATAACTTGCAAACATTTAAAAACAATGTACATCGGTACCTCTCTTTTCTTGCTCCCTAAATTTCCTTTGCCCGCCCTGTATCACTTTAAGGGTACTCGAACCCCTTGAGCGCGCGCTGATTATATAAAAAAAAAGTCGCCAGTGATAAGATAGCCAATTTTATGGTAAAACATAAGCCTCTGCTCTTTATTGTATATACGAGTACATAGAACATTTTTCGTGTCTTAAGAGGCTTATATTGGGCCTCTGTAGAAATAAAAAGTATTAGCGAAAATTTCGTTTTCGTTTGCTGCTTCACTAATCTAACATTATGTAATCAAATAAAATCCATTACTCAACTTGAAGGTACTTACAATAAAACGTAACCCAAACCATTATCATTTGGCATACCGCTTCTACTTCTTATGAATTCTGCCCCTATACCAAGTCATGGTGGGGTAAAAACCGCATGTGGTCCAAGATCCAAATAATATTATTAGTTTAGATAACCTGAACAATAGAAGGCATGAAGCGGTACACATTCATTTGTCTGCTTTAATATGCGAAACTCAGCATGCTATCGAAAGAACACCCTTCAAGTGAAAGACAAACGCAACAATTGTCAAGAAAATAGGCAAGGAATCATGTACAGAAGTCCCGATGTCAATAAAATTTGCAGAAGTACTTTTGTTCCGTCAAATCCATCTAAAATTAGAAGAGGTATTTTTGTTTTTTTCTAAATTAAGAATTTCTTGGAAAAAATCGATTTTTCGTCGCTTTGAATGTATCCTTAAATTTCACCACGAATCCCTAGGTTGCATCCTTTTCCTCCCTTCGAATTCAATAGAAAACAAAATTATTATCCAGCTTAGGGAAATTTTTTGCACACTGTTCAATTTCAAAAGTAACAAGGATCGACTCTTTCCGACTAGGGCTGAGAAATATGCCTCCGCTAATACTCGCATCTACTTGTCAGTAGCAATTCTGAGAGCTTGTCGTCCATACAGAACTAGAACTCCCACCTAGCATACATTGCAGTTAATTTTTGCATAATTTCTCTGGTTTTCGAAAAAGTTTTTAATATACCCGGTGGTTAAAAATGGAAGGAATCATGTGCTCCGTAATGAGATGGATTGTTTCAAAATTGAACTTTTTTCGCAGACATTCAATTTACAATATTTCAACGCATTTTCGTCCTGCTTTGTTTTGGTATTCGTATACCAATAAGTTACTTTCCTATCTTATCTAAATACGAGTTGTCACAACTGTCTTGGCAGAGTGCACGGTACTCGGTAATTACATTTCTGATTCACAAATTGGGTAAAATTTAAAATTCCCTTTGACCCCCATAAAGTATGAGCACGATTACAAGTATTATAGAGAAACAGCAACAAAACCAGTAACAGCAACAGCAACAACAACAGCAATAGCAAAAGCAATAGCAACTAAGCAAGCAACCACGGCAAAAGTTAAACCGAAAATTTGAATTAGCTAAATCGTTTGGGCATCTGTATGCCCCCCGAGGGTCTGATAGCTGTGGTGCTGATGTTGGCGATGAAACCCAGATAAGAGAAATTCATAGGAACCCATTAAATTGTCTTCCAACAAATTGTAAATAATAAAAATCTCATTGAAAAGTCTCATAAAAAGTTTCGGCAGGGGAAAGCTTCTCAAATGTCACCAGGACCTCATTTCATTATGACGGAGGCTGTTGCTGCTCCTGTGCCTCTACTGTTGGTCTACTGCTTCTACTGTTGTGCCTCTAACGCTGCCGCTAAACTTGAATGGAACTTGGTTGAAGCCGCAAAACATTAAACTTTTTAATAAAATTTTAAAACAATGGCATGCGATGTGAAAACTTTGCCCTACTCTCACCCACATCTACGACTATTCTGACAGTACACACTGAGTGCTTCCGTGCTTCCAAGGCTCGTATAGTACAGCAAATGACATACCCAAAATGAACCGCTCCTGTTAAGTACGACACCGGAACCACCACAATAAAGGATAGAAAAACCATATAAAAAAAAACAAAAAAAAAAAGAAAACTCAAAGTAAAACAATGAAGCCGACAAGGACTCTCGGCCTCACATCCCCCTTCGGCAGCTTGAGGATAGGGAATTTAATTTGAAAAATTTCATATTCCAAGCGAAGATTTCCGGAGGGATTTCCGTTTGGGGCTTTTTTTCTTTTTTTTTCTATTGTCATTGTCTTCTGCTGCGTGCATCACATGGCACAAAACGGCAGTGTTCATCCACCGTTGTTGCCAACAATACCACCATTGCCACCACCGGTGCTAATTGTTCGGATACCTTGTTAATGTGGAAATGTACACATCCAATCAACTTGGAAAGTTCCGTGGTGAACACAATGTTGAACAATGTCAGTGGCATTCGAGTCACACATACGAGTATGTATGTCCTTACTAAATCCTTTACCTCCTCCACCTGGTCAAAGGTATTGCTCTAATGGTTGTGGATTTCCAGCTTAACACATTTCTATCCTTCCATACACTGCTCCCTGTCGGCTCATGCTGATCAGCCTCACGCAACTTCAACCATTCAAAATGTTAGTGTTCACTGTTCTACTAAGTAATAGAGAAGAAAAGATATCCGTCCTGAAAATTAATAAAAATAAAATAAAATAAAAAATAAAACGCTTGACAGTGCACGAGTATAGAGTGTAGGATCCTCGGTTCAGTATCTGAGCATCCGGAAATTCCTTTCCTCCACAAACTTCGGAACTTTTCCGCTTTTTTCCCCAACATTTCACAATTGTTATTGGAAAACTTTTCTCAGCAATAAAGGTTTACATTAAAATTTTCAATGTGCCGGTTGACTTCGGCGTAAGGAAAGTAATAAGGGATAAGGCAAAGAAAAAACATAGCTCTAGTGAGTCTGAATTCCTCGGAAACGGCACGCAATAACGCTCCTGTCGAACTTATGCCTCTGCCGTTGTACAGAGGTTTATTCGTCCTGTCTCTCTCTCTCTATCTCTGTATATTTTTCGTCTTTGTATAATCCGTTGGATTAATAAAATTAATAAAGACCATATGGTTTACAAAGTTGGGTTTTTTTTATTTTTTATTGTTGATGTTGTCATTTTGTATGCAAGCCAAGTAAAGCACAACGAATATGGAGCATGTTGGACATATTTATGATTACTATAGCTTCATAGATACTCGTATGTATATTATGATTAGCTCGTACATAAATATATGAAACAAAAACATGTGAACATGAACAGGGAACTTTTCAATTTTCGTAATAAAATTTTGGCGGAATAAATGATTTTTGATTTGAACTCATATGGATTTGGTAAAACTTTGTGTCTACTCCTAATGCCACCTTAGGCGAGGAGGTCTTTCTGAATCGCATTGTTGCTCCGGGATTTTCAGATTATTGTGTTGGTCTTCGTTTCAGATAAGCCGATTAACTTTGACCCTTTAGTCGGGACAAGGTTAATGTTGCTGCTAGCACAAATAGCTCATTGTTATATCATTCCTGTTCCGTGGGACCGAATGTTATTCGAAGAACTTTCAGCTCAAGGGAATTTTGATAGAGTCAACAATTTCAGGCTAAGGAACAGATACAAAAGATTATGCTCCAAACTTAAAAAAGGAATTCCAACATGTCGTCACTACTATTACCAGAATCAATTTAACTTTGCTAAGGGAGATCCGAAAAGGAAATGTCAGGTATTAAACATCACCTTGAACTAGCCTTCCTTTAAGAGAAAATGACTGCGAAATTTCTGACGAAGATTCTCATTCCTAATGCTTATATTATTGATTCTGTTATTTTTATGAATATGTTTTGTTTCCTTTAAACGAGGGTTCCGAGCTTGATTTGTTTGGCGGTAGGTAGCATATTTTTGTTATTGGTCGTTTGAGTTTTCCGGTTTTTGTTTTTAAAGTGACTACGCGAATAAGTTTATCGGTTCTAGGATGCACTTCCAAAATGCGTGCAAGCATCCATTGGGCCGGCGGTAATCGTTCGTCTCTGACGATTACTAGGTCACCGACTCTCGGGTTGACTTCGATTTTTTGCCATTTTGGTCTTTGTTGTAGACGAGATAGATACTCTCCGCTCCATTTCCTCCAAAACATTTCCGCCGCGGTTTGAATTCTTTTCCAGCGGTCTATGTAGCTTACTTTGCCGGTTAATGTGTCTCCTTGTGGTATAGTGTGGATCGCTTCGCCAATAAGGAAATGTCCAGGAGTGAGTATCTCGAGGTCGTCGGGATTATCCGAGAGTGGAGCTAAAGACAGAGAGTTTAAGCATGCCTCTACTTGTGTTAGAAGTGTGCAAAGCTCTTCAAATGTGAGCCTTTCATCCTTGACCACTCGCTTAAGGTGGTGTTTTATTGACTTCACTCCTGCTTCCCACAAACCTCCAAAGTGAGGAGAAGCAGGAGGAATAAAGTTCCATGTTGTACCCTGCCTTGGAAGTATCTCAGCAATTTCCTTCCAGTCGTGTTAAGCGTTTTCCATTATCCGCTTGAGTTCGGCATCAGCTCCGATGAAATTCGTCCCACAGTCGGTAAGCTGTGCGCATATCCCTCGTCGAGCAGTAAAGCGACGAAAAGCTGCTACAAAAGCCTGCGTGCTTAGGTCGGAAACAGCCTCTAAGTGAATTGCCTTGGTTGATAGACAGATAAAAATTGCGAAATATACTTTTAGACACTTTGCTCCTCGTCCTTTCCAGGTTTTAACTTCTATAGGTCCTGCATAGTCAACGCCGGTGTTACTGAAGGGTCGCGCCATTCTAACTCGAGGAGCTGGTAAACTCCCCATCAGTTGCTGCATGTGGTGTGCTTTGTACAACACACTGGTGTATATGCTTCTTAACACTCCTCTTGATGTTTGTTATCCAGTAGGCTGTACGGATATACGATACCATTTGCTGAATACCTCCATGAAGTAACTGTTGATGTGCATCGCGAATTACCAGGTCTGCAAAGTGATGGCTTGACTTCAAAATAGCAGGGTGTTGTTGGTTATAAGCCAATAGTGAATTTTGAAGTCGGCCGCCTACGCGTATGATACCATGCCCATCCAAGAATGCATTAAGTGACTTTAATGCTTTTGGTATCGTGTTTTTGCCTTCAAGTTCCTCCAATTCTCCTGAGAACATGCTCCTTTGGGCTGTTCGAATCGCTAGCTGTGTTGCGGATTGCAGATCTTCTGGTTTAAGAACTCCTGTTTGTTTTGATTTCGATTCCGCTTTGCAGTTTTGCAAAAATCACAAACAGTACGCCAGGACTCGAACCACCTTCGAAAGTGTTGAGAACTTTTGTATCACCTTTAGTATCTCGTTCGTGTCATGTGTAGTGACATGGTGCGATTTGATTTTCTTCACCTCCTCTTCTGTGTCGAAATTGTCTGGTTGCCTCGGTTCCTGAAACTGCCAGTGATTCCTTAAGAATGCTGGGCCTCTCCACCACATATCCTGCGATCCTAACTTTGATGGAGCCACACCTCGCGAGGCAAAGTCAGAGGGGTTGTGTTCTGTTGGTATGTGTCTCCAATCATTGATGTTGGTGAGTCGCTGAACCTCTGCTACCCTGTTAGCGACAAAGATGTTCCACTTGCTCGGAGGTCCACGTATCCAGGCCAGAGTGATTGTGGAGTCTGACCACGCATAAACCCTCACCAATGGCATACCAAGAGCAGCTTTGACGTGTTCTAAAAGTGTTGCCAGAAGAACGGCTCCACAAGCTCTAAACGCGGAAGGTTTACCGTACTTATGGGAGCTACTCTTGTTTTTGAGAGGAGTAAGCTCATGCGAATTTGGCGGTGGCTATCAACCACTCGAAGGTATACCGCTGCTCCATAAGCCTTCATAGAAACATCGCAAAAACTATGCAGTTCAACAGAATAACAGCTTCTTGTTCCAATCCATCGTGGAATCATTATATGTTGTATGAGCGGAAGTTCAGATCTAAAAATCTCCCACTCACGCTTCAAATCCTCTGGAATCGGTTGATCCTAATCTCTACCTCGTTTCCATAACTGTTGCATCAAGATTTTTGCTTTGATGGTACACGGTGCTATCCATCCAAGAGGATCAAAAAGTTTCGCTATCGACGAAAAAACTGATCTTTTTGTTATTTCCTCCCCATCTGTTGAAAAATTCTGAAAAGAAAATGAATCTGTTCCTGGAAACCATTTGATGCCCAAGGTCTTGACATGTTCCGAATAACCGAGAGGGAGCTCGAAGTTACTTTCCCGATTCTGTTCAGGAATGTCGCTGATCAACTCCTTGTGATTCGATGTCCATTTTCGGAGCTTCAACCCAGCTGAATCGAGGATTTTCCAGACTTCATTCCATTTCTGCCGAGCCTCTTCAACCGATTCGGCCCCACTTAACAAGTCATCGACATACATCTCCTCCTTGATAACCGCAGCCCCTATCGGAAACTTGTATGCTTCATCATCGGCGACTTGCTGAGTAGTGCGAATGGCCAGAAAGGGAGCAGACGCTTTGCCGAACGTGACGGTTTTGAGCTTAAACCCTCTAATCGGTTAACCTACTCCTAGTCTCCAGAGAATTATTTGATAATTTCTATCCGCGGAGTTTACCCAAATTTGTCGGTACATCTTCTCAACGTCTGCGGTGAAGGTGTACTCGTATTTCCTCTACCTCAAGAGGACTTTGATGATATCTGACTGAAGCTTCGAGCCTACCATGAGATGGTCATTCAAGGAGGTACCGTCGGTGCTTTTTGATGCTGCGTCGAAAACAACCCTTACCTTTGTCGTGGAGCTACTTTCCTTCACCACAGCATGATGTGGGAGAAACGAGTGGTACAGTGATTTGAAAATGGCGTCGTTCTCCAGATCAATCTCCTCCATATGATTCATGGTAAGATACTCCATGATACTCGTACATCTACTATATTCTATTCGAAGCTTCTCATCTTTTTGCATACGTCGTTCCAGATACGCGAATCGTTTCAGTGCGATTTCCCGGGTATGCGCTAAAGCTGGGCGTTTTCCTCCTTTGAACGGTAGTGATACCTCATAACGGCCGTCGGATGCTAATTGTATGCATATTGCTAAAGAACTTCAGTGCCCTAAACTCGCAGAATAACTGAAGAAGGGAAAATTACAATTGTTTTCTTTCACAAAACGCCTAGGACCGTTATCTACAATTAAAGAATTTAAGAGAAAAAGAACGGTTGTTTTTAGTTTTAAGAAATTTACAACTACTACTTTTGAAACATCTAAATATGCGGCGGGAATAGCCCGTCAATGTCGAATTTGGCACAGAAAATTTTTGCGGGCATCACTCGTCATTTCCATTTAAGGGGTTAAGCACCTTTATTTTGTTTCTAGGCTTAAATAGAACTAAATAAAAACGAATTTATAAAAGTGTTAGGTATTCAATAATACAGCCGTCTTTCTTCATTAGGTACTTAATAATACAATATTATTTATATGTATTATGTTTTAATTAATAAAAAGGTAAAAGACTTTAGAGTAAGTAAGGAATGCAACTTATCTCTTCGGAGGTTGAAACAAAAGGGATCCTGTTATATCGAAGATGTCGTAATTGACATCTCTTTTGACACCCCATATAATTGCAATTGTTGGGTTGTACAACCGATTTTCGCTCAGCTGGAAATAAGAAGTTCTCGACCGAACATCTGTTCCAGAATGTTAAATTTTCTTCGTTTATAAAATAAAGTGGTACGTGTGCTTGACGTGTGAGAATTTTAGCGTTTCTTACAAGTACCGTTATTTTTTTCTCTTATTTACCATGCTGTCGGCAGTTCAAATTCGAATCCTTTTCCTTTCATTTTCATTTCATTTCATTTCTTTATTCATTGAAAGCTTACACATTAAGATAACAATAATCTTATAAACTAGTGCAAGGCTTAAATATAATTTATTTAGAAAAGCGGAAAAAGCTACATAACATGTTAGCGTTAAATTAATAATTCAATAATTAGAGTTTTTCTCTTGCAGTTTCTTAAATACGATAAGATAAATAAAAAAATAAAAAAAATAAAACAAGGAACTCGTAATATGAAATATACAATATACATCTCTCTTTTCTCAAGCAAAAACTACCATATACAAGCGTAAGTATTAATATAATAAAATGTTAGTCAGAGATTGTCTGGAAATAAGACTGTAACTCATTCCGAAACTTAATGCTTAAATGCTGAGGAAGGGAGTTCCAAAGACGGGTAACGTTTGTGGAGTACTTATAATAGGAAACGCGTGTGTCTCTGAAGAACAAAACTGAATGACTGATTTTATTCTACCTTAACCTAGTTTTTCTTTCACACGTCTAAACGTCAAGTTTATTTACATATAATTCTTGTTGTTATATTTATGAATGGGCATTTCCAGATGTTGCGTATGCCACATTACTCCCCCCTAGCTGGTAAACGAAATCGCACCTTTCGCCCGTAGCGTGTACGATAAGCTTCTGGCTCTTCGGTTGATCTCTGCTGATTTTCTGTAACGTTGGGTGTAGTAAATGCTGCGTTCAATCTGTCGATGCTGATGTTGGTCTTTTTCCCTCGGACGTTCACTGTAAAGTATTTGTCGTAACGTTTAATAACTGAGTATGGACCTTCGTATGGAGGTTGTAGAGGGCGGCGAACCTTATCGGTACGAATGAACACTGCTGGTGAGCTAGCTAGTTCATTCTGGATGAACGGTGAAGATTTTGCATGATTAGATGTTGCAGTCGGTCTCAATTTCCTCATTAGTGTGCGGAGTAGTTCGACGTAATCGCTTTCTGAAATCATAACGTGTGGTTGTTGTTGTATGAACTCACCTGGCAACCGAAGAGTGTCGCCATATACCATTTCAGACGGAGTTGCTCTGATCTCTTCTTTGTATGAAGATCTGTAACCTAAGAGTATGAGTGGCAAGACGTCGACCCACTTCTCAGTTTGATAACATTTTATTGCGGACTTTAGTGATCTGTGCCAGCGTTCTATTATGCCATTGTTTTGAGATGTTTGACTCTGAGAAGTCTGGTTAGATCTCGAAACAGTGATGATTCGAACTGCCGTCCCAAGTCCGTGGTTATTCTGAGTTATTCCAAATCTTGCTATCCAGTTGTTGACAAACGCAGAGCTAATCGATTCGGCCGCTTTGTTTTCCAATGGGTAGGCCTCCGCCCAGCGAGTGTACCGATCGATGCAAGTTAGGCAGTAGCGATATCCCTTGCATGGTGGTAGTGGTCTAATTATATCCATATTAAGGTGTTCGAATCGTTGTCCAGGTGGAAGGTATGTTGATATTGGTGCTTTGTTGTGTCGTTGGACTTTCGATTTTTGGCAGGGTAGACACGATTTAGTCCATGCTGTGCAGTCCTTTCTTAAGTTTGGCCAGATGAACTTGCTTGCTACCATCTTTGTTGTTTTGTTTGCTTCACCGTGGCATAGATTATGGATAGAATTAAACGCTATTTTTCGAAAGTCTTCTGTTAGGAATGAGCGAATACTGCCAGCGGAAACATCGCATAATACTTCTGCGCTTGAGCCTGGAATGATAAACGGTTTTAAAATTAAATTCGTGGTATTATTCATTAATAATTTCTGAAGCTCGTCGTTTTGTTTTTGACTTTCGCTCAGACGATCGTAATCAATAGTGTCTGTCACGTGTATCGCTTCCATTCTTGACATGGTGTCTGCAATGATATTATCATTACCGGGTATATATCGAATATCTGTCGTAAACTGTGCGAGGAAATCGAGGTAACGGATCTGTCTAGGTGAGGCCTTCTCTTCCTTTTGTTGAAAAGCAAACTGTAACGGCTTGTGGTCGGTCCAGATGGTAAACTCTTTACCTTCCAGCATGTACTGGAAATACCTTACCGCTTTATATGCTCCTAGTAGTTCGCGGTCGTATGTACAGTACTTCTGTTGAGCTGCGTTTAGTTTCTCTGAGTAAAAAGCCAGAGGTTCCCACTTGTTGCCGTTTTGCTGTTGAAGTATAGCACCGAGAGCCGTGCTAGAAGCGTCTACCATAAGTGCCAATTTAGCTTTTGGTTTCGGAAAAACGAGTAATGTTGCGTTGTACAAATGATCTTTACACTGTTGGAATGCCAGTTTGCTTTACTCCGTCCATTTAATAATAGTTCTGTCATTTTTCTTGTTGCCTACTATCAGCTTTGACAAAAGTTGCTGCTTCTCAGCTGCGTTTGGTAAAAACCGACGAAAAAAATTTGTCATTCCAAGAAAACGTCGTAAGTCGCAAGCTCGCTCTGGTAATTTGTAGTCTCGCAATGCTTGAATTCTTTCGGTTGGTGGCTTGACACCTTCTTTGCTGACCTTGTATCCAAGAAATTGTACTTCTGACTGACCTAGTACGCATTTTGGTAAATTGATTACGACGCCGTACTCTCGCAACTTCTGGAACACGAGACGAAGATGTCGATGATGTTCGTGCAAGTCTTTTGATGAGATCAGAATGTCGTCTAGATATACCCAAGCAAAATCGAATTCACGCAAGATGTGGTCCATAAAGCGTTGAAAGGTTTGTCCAGCGTTGCGAAGTCCAAAGCACATATATACGAATTCGTACATACCAAACGGTGTCGTTATTGCAGTCTTTGGTATGTCCGCAGGCTCGAGAGGAAGCTGGTGGTACGCTCGTCGTAGATCAATCGTCGAAAAAATGGTGCAGCCGTGCAAAGTGTGAATGAAATCGTGCAAATGGGGGATGGGGTATCTATCCGGTTCGGTGATGCTGTTTAAACGCCTGTAGTCCCCACATGGTCTCCACTCCCCGTTTTTCTTCTTAACCATGTGGAGTGGACTAGCCCATGGACTCCGAGATGGTCGGCATATACCTGCGTCGAGGAGGAGTTGAATTTCGGCTTTAGCTGCTCTTAAAATTTCGTGTGATAGTCGTCTCGGTCTGGCAAAAACTGGGGGGCCCTTTGTTATGATGTGATGAGTTATATTATGTTGTTTGAGGGTTGAGATAGTCTTGCTGTGTGTAATATCTTTAAACTCGCTTAGTAAGTCCTGGAATGGGAGTGAATGATTAATACAAGACAAATTTTGTAATACTTCCTTAGTGCGAACTATGCTGCAACATTGACTGCTTTTTGTATACCTATCAATAAATTTCCGATAACGCAGGCTGACAAATATATTGAAGTGGGATAGAAAATTAGCTCCAAGAATCGGGTATGACACATCCGCTATGATGAAAGTCCATGTTAGTTGTCGACGAAGTCCAAGGTTAAGAGTTATCGTTTTTTCTCCAAATGTTTTAATTGTGGTTTTATTAGCAGCGTACAAGCAAACATTCGTATCGACGTTTTTTCTTTGTGACTGGGTTGGTGGTAAGACACTTACATCTGTTCCGGTGTCGACTAGAAATCTGAGGTTAGAGTTCGTGTCGACCACGAGGAGCCTGCGGTTTGCGAAATTCTGTCTGTCACTAACCGCCATTGATGACAGACTTTTCAGTTTAACGATTTGCTGCACGGTTTTCTACAATTCTTTGCTTTTTCACCAAATTTTCGATGATACCAACAAAGTTCGTAATTTTGTTTGGTCGAAGTCGAACGTGAATTTTGGCGCGATCGGGATCTTGCTCGATTTCTCGGGTGATGATTCATTGCCGCTTTTAAAGTGGCAATTTCCCTAGTAAGTTCTGCTAGTTCCATTTAAGACGGTGGCTCGTTTGTGGACGTAACCTTGAGCATTGGAGTGTCGTTAACCTCAATAATTTTGTCGGCGAGGAGCGCTACTTTGTCCAGGGCATCATTGCTGATCGATATAATGGATCGAATGTTTGGTGGCAATCTGTTCATCCAGATAGATTTCAGCATACTTTCGTTCATTTCATTTCCTGCGAGGTCACGCATCTCACGCAACAACTGAGATGGCCGCATGTCACCTAACTCCAAGTCTTGTAGCAGTTTCTTGATTCGTTTCTGCTCTGAGTCTGCAAACTGTTCAATGAGGCGACTTCTTAAGGTGATATACATGTCATTTGATGGAGGGTTAAGTATAATATCGCTTATTTGCGCTAGGATATTGCTTTCCATTGCTGCAACGACTGTATAATACTTGGTTTTATCACTCGATATGCCTGCTGGAATAAACTGCGACTCCACTTGTGCAATCCACAACTCGGGCTTAGCGTGCCAAAAGGGTGGTATCCTTATGGAAACGTTTGCTATTTGTACGTTGTCGTTTCCCAGTTGTTCTGCTAATGCTTCTGCCGAATTTGTTGCTGAGTTTTTATTGTCGGTCGCCATTGTACTCTTTTTTTTTTATATCGGGGTCACCAATATGTGGAGTACTTATAACAGGAAACGCGTGTGTCTCTGAAGAACAAAACTGAATGACTGATTTTATTCTACCTTAACTTAGTTTTTCTTTCACACGTCTAAATGTCAAGTTTATTTACATATAATTCTTGTTGTTATATTTATGAGGGGGCATTTCCAGATGTTGCGTATGCCACACGTTAATGAAAAACTGGCGCTCCGAAGTAAGGTAATGATACCGCGGATGGACAAGCTGTTGGGATCTATTAGATGAACCAAAACGTAGTCTATTAAATAAATAGCTGGGTTGATGTGTCTGAATTACATTAAATAACAATAGGAGTGATCTGAAACGTAAAAGGTGGTCGAATGAGATGTTATAGAGTTGTCGGGAGAAGTTGGAGATATGATCGAGGCGCCTCAAACCATAGATGTAACGCGCGGTGTTGTTAAAGGCAACATTAAGCTTTCTTCTGCTTAAAGCATCACATTTGCAGAAAATTTCACAGCCATATGTGAGTGTTGGAATGACTAGTGTCTTTGCGAGTAGCAGACGTGTGTTCAGGGGCGTATGGTATTGAGAGGCCCATAATAGGCGCAGTATACCATAAACTTTGCCTACCGCCGCATTAATATGCGTATCCCAAGATAGTGTCCTGTTAAATAGCATTCCTAGATTTTTGGCCGTTTCAACATATTCTACGGTCGAGCCGTTTAGATTAATTTTAGGAAAATATGATAGATCTACGGGCTTCCTACTAATCACTAAACATTTAGATTTGTTAGGATTAAGAAATAATCCGTTCTTCTCCGCCCATACTGAGATCCTGTCCAGATCTGCGTTAACTCTACTTGAGCAGTCTTCAATCAACCCAAGAGGGCAGCTGTTAAACAATTGGACATCATCGGCATACATGTGTATAGAGGATGAGCTGACAATGGAAGGGAGCTCGTTGACATACAAAGAAAAGAGAAGAGGTCCTAGAATGGAACTCTGTGGAACCCGTCTAGTTGTTGGAAGAAATTCAGATAGCATATGACCAATCGAAACAGCTTGTTTTCTGAGGCGAAGGTAGGAAGACACTAATCGGGTGGCCGATGTGGAAAATTGGAAACGGTATGCTAGTTTGTTACACAAGTTGTCGTGATCCACGGTGTCGAATGCTTTTGAGAAATCTAGAAGAACTAAAAAAGTTACTTGGTCATCATCTATCGCCTTCCTTATATCCTCTACAACATTGATAACTGCGGTTGTACAACTGTGGTATTGGCGGAAACCGGATTGCACTGTAGATAAAAGATTGCATGAACGGATATGGGCATTTATTAGCTTTTGCATGATACGTTCAAACACTTTCGAGAAAAAAGGTAGAATGGAAATAGGTCTATAATCATGGCTATTAGCGCTCTTTTGAATCGGTAGGACTTTCGCCAGCTTCCATTGGGTAGGAAAAACACTAGTTGTTAAGATGGTATTGAAAATGTGTGTAAGAAAGAGTAATATAACTGGTAGAATGGCCTTAGCAAAAACTGGGTGTATTCCATCTATACCGACCGCAGTCGATTTTATAGATAAAACGCTTGCAACCATTTGGGTTCTGCGGACCATTTTGGGATTCGGAAGTTCTTTGAGAGACTTGATTCAGAACCGGAAAAGAAAAGGAAGCGTTACAAAGGTGTGATTGAGTGCGTTTACATCGATATTGGTGTCAAGACCTGTGTTACGCTTTCCAATTCCAATATCTCCAATATCTTCCAAAGTTGTCGACTTTTCATAGCTGGGTTTAATTTGTTACCATACATTAGCTTTTTTGCAGCACGAATTTTGGAAACCACCTGATTGCGTAGTGTACGGTAAAGACGTACGAGTAGATGCGTCTATTCGAAAACGTTTCCACACGCTGTAGGCACGATTACGTTGTAACATGAGCATCCGAACTTCGTTTGAAAACCAGGGACATTGGTCATGTTTAGTCACTTTGACTTTGCGGCTTAGACATTTATGCCCGAGATGTTTTCTTTGTAGTCCTCCCAGAGACAAATCTTTTTATTTGAGCCGATAACTGGCCTTGAACTCCTAAAAACAATTGGTGAGATAAAAAATTCAAATTCTTCTGGGGCTGATGGTATCTCAAACCGAGTTCCTCAAAATACTACATGCTTCTTAGTTGATGTGCTGGCGCAAATTTTCAATAAAAGCATTTTTTCTGGGGTATTTCCGGATGCACATAAATGTGCGGATGTTCTACCTCTCTTTAAAAATTGATCCACTATTGAAATATGTAATTATAGGCCGATTTTACTCCTACCCTCTGTCAGCAAAATTTTAGAAAAAGTTATGAAAAATAGAATAGTGAGTTTTTTTTAAATAAAACGAAATTTTTCAGTGATGTTCAGTTTGGTTTTCAGAAAAACAAATCTACGGAGGATGCCCTTTAACACTCCTGTTCTCAAATATATGCCAATCTTGACAAAAAAAAGTGTACCGCTGGGTACACTCGGGGTTTTGTATGTGATTTGTTCAGATCTTACTTGAAAAATAGAAAGCAAAGAGTGAAAATTGGTGATATTAGGAGTGAATTAAAAAATCTGTATCTAGGAGTTCTTCAGGAATCTGTTTTGGGACCGATCCTCTTTTTTAATTTATATCAATTCTTTGTTTAATTCGGATTTTAAGGGCTTCCTGACAGCTTTTGCGGATGATGTGGTTTTTGCTTATGGTTCCGACAGTGTTTTGAATCTTACCGCATACATAAATTGGGATCTGTTTTTATTAAGAATGTTGTTTGCAGATCATAAGTTGGTTATAAGTTCTAAAACTAAAATTATGTTTTTTAATTTGTCACCGCAAAACTATTTTGGTGCTGAGGTTTACTTCGTCTATTCTCGTCGTGTTCGGACGTGTTTTGGTTCTGCTCCGCATTAAACTTTTAAATATTATTTATTTCTTCCCCTTCCATATCTCTACTTCTGATATCAGTTCCGCGATATTATTACATTACCCCAAGTGCTGACTGTCTTTTTGGTTTGTTTTGTTTTTTTGGCTGACCTCAATGTTTCGCGCTCAATAACTGCCGCTTCTGATATCGGTTCCGCATATATTTAGTGCATTACCCCCCAAGTGTTGACCAATTTTCCAATTTAGCTGCATTTCACTTGCAGTGCATATCAGTGCGTAAAGTTCTTTGTTTACCTTTTTGTTTACTTTTGATAAATTTGCCATGTCTTGCGGAATCACTAACTGTCCAATCTTTGATGTCAATTGTCCATGCAATTTGTGTCGGATTAAATAAAAGGAATAGTGTATATATCAAAGAGTAGGACTTTTGTGATGAGTGCAAGATAATCTCGCTTTCGCACGTTTTGCTTGCTATAAAGTGCCTCAGTGACTCTAATGACTCATTCCAAAAAAATCTCACAAAAATGATAACGACGAATCAGTCCAACTTAGAAAGTAGTGTCAGTTATGTTGATGAATTAGGCAACTCGATTCTGTCCTCAACCGATATAATTAAGTCCAAGCTCACCAACATCGACAAACAATCTGCAAGTCTGGTCGAGATGAAAACTGCGATCAATGATCTCAGAGCAGTTTGTTCCGCCCAAAACATCTCTAACCTTAAATTGTGCGAATCGATAAATAACCTGCGTGAAGATCTTGAGACTCAATTTCAATCTACCTCAAAGAACCATCCATCTCTAATGAAGCCTGATCCAATGCTCGAAGTAATCTTTGACAGAATCAACGGTGTTGGTGACGATCTAGCTGCCGCACAATCAACCATTTTCGATATTGAGAATCATATCGAAACGGTAAGCAGCAAAATTGACGATTTACCATTCCACACACAACACCATCAGAATGCCCACTACAATACATCAATTTTGGCTGAATTACTGGAAACCGAAGTCGACCCAGTTTTACCACCACCTCCTCGTCCACCACGGTTAATTAATTCTACAAATTCTCCCGCTGCCACTTCAATCCAGGAGACCGAAACTGTTTCACTGTCAACTCCTCCCGTCGCCGCCCCACGCAAGCTAATCAGACATTTTGGCACTACATGGACACCTTCCGAATGGAGGCGTAGACTGGAAAAAATTGAAACCGATATGAGTACATTCTTCATCAAAGGCACCCCCGTAAACGCTGATATTTCTTGGATCACGAAATTCTTCGCAGACAAATACGGCATCACCATCAGCAAATGTGAAATGTTCCTGCCATCTCACCACAAAGGTAATCGAAGCTTTAAATTCGACCTCCCTGCTAGATACGAATGGTTATTTAAAAACCCTGCTGGTACTAATTTCAGCGTTGGAAAGATGCGCATCTGTAAATGGATCGAAACACCTACCAAGAAACAGGATAAATAGAAGCTTAAATCTAAGTTACCTAATTCCGATTCCAACTCCCATCCCAAACCGGACTCTAATAAAATACCGAAATCAGTCCCAAACCGTAGCAAACCTGACTCTGTACCGAAAACCGTTTCCAACTCCCGTTCCAATTCTGACTCTAATTGGAAATTTAAAACTAATATATTCCCCAATTTCGCCCCTCCCACTCACATCCCGAACCGACTTCATAGGTCCTCTAATTTTATTGCACCTGCAGCCTCCGTTCCACCCAAGCCACCGCGTCTCTTTCAAATTAGCACCAACCGCTCACAATAACCCCTCTGAAATACCTAACCCCTCTGCACGTGCCCCCACTAGCACTTCTTTCCCTAATTTTGACCTTAAAACCGGAGCTAAATATCCCAATTTCGTTAGGTCCCATGTTATAAATCCCTCACATGAACATGTGTCTAATGCCCCTTCAATCACCCCTGCATCGCCTTCAAAATCTTCGTCCACCTGCCCCATTTTTGACCCCCTTCTGTCACCCACAGTTAAAATAACCCAACAAACTTTTGGCTCAACAGAATGTCGTTATGCACTTTCTAGGCTTAGAGAAAAAAAGACGTACGGGAATATACGTCTCCTTCTAGCATATCTGCATGACAAATCAGACTCAGTTTGTTATGAGGGGAAAACTAAAACAAGCGTCATGGTCTCAATACAGCAGGAAGGTCTCCCTACTGACCTTACAAGTCTGAGGAACTTATACATCAAGTTCCACGAGATTTTTAATATGTCTCCGCAAAAAGTCTCAGACGACATTGCTGCTTTCGGTAACTATGTGCACTCAAAAAGGATCTCACACCTCCAAAGAAGCAGAGCTGACAACGACAAATTTTTTCGTCCCTAACGTGCTACCATTGCCAGTGTTTCGACCATCCACTCCTACGCCCTCTCGTAATAACCTTCCTCTTACCTTTTACTATCAAAACGTAAGAGGACTGCGATCTAAGACCCGTGCCGTCTTGCGCCAATCTCACGCTCTCCCATTTGAGGTCTACGCTCTGACCGAAACTAATCTAATTCCCGATATAAAGAATCAGGAATTATTCCCCCCTAGTTTCAATGTTTTCCGAGACGACGATCTTACCCGCCCAAATGATGATGCTCCGTGTCGAGGTGTCCTACTGGCCGTCCGCAATGACCTAAACTCTTCACCAATCGCTGTTTCTACTTCCTCTAAACTTGACTACGTTTCAATAAAGATAACACTCCCCTCCAGGTCCCTGTACATTATGTGTTTTTACATCCTACCGGCCCAACCAATCGAATGCTACCAACTCGCTATCGATGCAATTGATCAAATAATTAATTTATCTGATCCTCTCGATGATATCATCGTATTTGGCGATTTCAATCTACCTCAGCTGCACTGGACTCAATCAGATGATAAATCTTTTTTTATCGCTTACCCTATCTCGAGTAAAGAATGTCTCTTCTTGGATGAGCTCACAGACTCTAGCTTATGCCAAGTTAGTGAAGTCTCCAACTATATGGGAAGGCAATTAGACCTCATTTTCACCGCTGACCCCATAAACTCCTCTGTGTCGCTCTGTCCCCTTTCACTATCGACCATTGATAACTTTCACCCACCACTTCTTCTTTCTCTTTTCCACCACTCTTACAACTTTCATAAAACGAATTTCCGCAAAATTAACGCATATCTTAGTAAGTGTTCTTTTGATTTCGCCAATATGCCCCTAAAAAGTGCTCTCTCTATTTTCTACAGAGAATTATTCAATTCTATTTCTCTCTAGGTCCCCTTTTCGCGTAATAGGACCTCTTCTACGAGCCTCCCGTGGTATAATCGTAAACTTCGCTCTTTACGTAACAAGAGAAACAGATTATGGGCAGTTTTCCTTCGATCCATTTATTTTGCTGACTATTCCAACTATCTCGGGTCATACCTTCGCCCAGCTTTATAACGTTCTCTATCAGCGATACCTGGATAGTGCGCAATAAAGGCTTATAAATGATCCTAAGTCTTTCTACCAATTCGTTAGCTAAAAAAAAATTCCCTCCATCCCTCTCATACGAAAACATATCATCAACCGATCCGCATACCATAGCTAACTTTTTTGCTACTTTTTTTAAGCAATCTTTTGCCGATAATTCCTTCGTACCGCATCCCTCTTATTTCAAATACCTATTTAACTTCCCCATTGGCCCCACTATTTCTCAAAGCTTTGATCATACAGTAATAGAAAACAAATTACAACAACTTAATGATGAATACTTACCCGGCCCAGATGGCCTTCCATCCATATTTCTTAAAAAGTGTTCCTCAACTCTTTCCCACCCCCTTTCAAATCTCTTCCGATTATCGCTCTCTCAAGGTGAATTTCCACAGATATGGAAGTCCTCTTTCATAACACCCATACACAAAAAGGGATTAAAGAGCGAAGTCACTAATTACCGCCCTATAGCTAAACTTTCCCATATACCCAAACACCTCGAAAGTATTTTGCATGAAGCCTTAAGCTTCCAGTGTAAATCTTTTATTTCCCCCAATCAACACGGATTTCTGAAGGGTAGATCAACTACCACTAACCTCGTAGAATTCGTGTCCTCTGTTCTCTCAGCCTTAGAAAATGGTAAAGAAGTTGACGTTATAACAACTGATTTCAGTAAAGATATCTGACAAGATATCTCATAAACTACTCGTAATCCTGTTCAAATTGTCCGTCCTGGGCTTTGAACCCATTTTGCTTAAATGGATATCTTCTTACCTGGATAATCGTTTTTATAGGGTACGTTTCAGATCCGTCCTATCGGCCCCTTTCTTGGCCACTTCAGGTGTTCCTCAAGGTAGTCACCTAGGTCCACTCCTCTTCATCCTAACTATTAACGACCTTCAAAGGCTCATTCAACACTCAACACTTTCTCTCTATGCTGACGATACCAAATTTTTTAAACCCATTTCCTCACAACAAGACTCCACCCTCCTTCAAATAGATCTAAATAGTTTTTCCACCTGGTGCATCAAGAACTGCTTAGAACTCAATGTCTCCAAATGTCAATCGATTACTTTGTGCAAGAAATCTCCTCAACGAATTTACCATCTCGACGGCCAACCTATACCCCTTGTTGAATCTATCCCCGACCTTGGTATATTATGCGACAGGTAGCTTAATTTCCACTCGCATATTGATGAGATAATTTCTAAAGCAAACTCATCACTCGGCTTCGCTAAAAGATGGTCCAAAGAATTCTGCAACCCGTACGTGACTAGATCACTATACATCACTTATGTTCGCCCCCTTCTCGAGTACGCTAGCCAAGCGTGGTGTCCCTTTCAACGAGTTCATGTATCTCGTATTGAGAGGATCCACCGTCGTTTTCTTCGATTTGCTTTTCGAGGTCTACCTTGGAACGATCCTCTAATCTTACCTCCCTATCGAGACCGTCTCAAACTCATTAACCTAAATACCCTTGAAGAACGAAGGGACGCAGCAGACATTTTGTTCATTCACCGACTCCTCTCAGGCTCCGTCGATTTCATGCCTCTTTGCAACTCCATTTTCTTTAACACTAACCCCGTACTCGTAATCTACGTTCCACCCGTCTCTTTTATCTACCTATCCACCGCACCACATATGGCTCTAACGAACCAATCTCCCGTATGCTGCGTAAGGTAAACTCCAACCTTTCCGTTTTCGATTTTAATCGCAGCACACTTTCCCTCAAATTCAATCTCCTTCACCATCCTTAGCTTTAAGCCCTAGTATAAGTTTAAGTCTTAGTTTTTAAGCTTGTATTAAGCATAATAAATGGGGGCGTTAGCCCTCACCAAAATTAAATTACTTTCATGAAACTGACTGTCGGAGATTTAAACTCTCTTATTGTTCTTGCAAGTCCAGTTCCTCTTCTCAGACTTTTAATAATTGTTTCGGTTGCAGCGACAAAATGTTTTCAAGTTGAAATTGTGAATGATTTTAAATATTTTGAGCTTATCGTTGATTCTAAGATGAGTTTTTAGAACCACACAGAATATCGGAGACATTATTTTAGTGGCACACTAAAAAAATTTTATTTTCTGAGCAAAGTTTGCTCTTTTAAACTGTTGAAAAAGATATACCACCTTGATCAAAAAGTTCCGGGAATTTATTCAGAAAATTAAAAATACAAGTTTATTCATCTAAATCTATATTGTCCCCTTCAAAGTAATCCACATCGACTGCAACACACTTATGCCAGCGCATGATCCAATCGTCGAAACATTTTTTATATTCGGTTTTCGGTATGTCCATCAGTGTTGAAACGCGTTCCCCGTAGTGGTTTTTTATTGATTGAACAGAAAGAAGTCACAGGAGGGAGCCAAATCAGTGAATTCGGTGGCTGTTGGATGGTATTTGTTGCATTTTTCGTCAAAAAATACTGTGAGACGGTGCGTTATCATGTTGCAAAATCCACGAGTTTTCTGCCCACAATTCTGGTCTCATAACGCCCAAATAATACTCTTTGTTTACTGTCTGCCCCTTCTGGCAACTATTCATGATGCACTACACCGTTGTAATCCATGAAAACCGTGAGCATTGCCTTCTTTTTTGACTGAAAACGACGTGGTTTTTTCGGTCTCGGCTCACTTGGTGAACGCCATTCGCTTGCCTGATGTCTGGATTGCGTGTCGTACTCATAAACACACGTCTCGTGTCCAGTAATGATCCTTTTGATGAATGTGGGATCGGATTCAGCCTCGCAAATCATCTCTTTTGCGACGTCAACACGGTCTCTTTTTTGCATGAAATTGAGGTTTTTTGGCACCAACTTTGCAACACGACGGAAACCCGAATCATTAACCAAAATGTCTTGGACGGATCCATAGGCAATTTTCAAGTCCTCCGCTATCTCTCTGATGGTTAATTTGCGGTTATTGACCAACATTTATTTTACTCCATCAATGATTTCGTGGGTTTTCGATGTTGATGGTCTGCCACTGCGTTCATCATCTTCGATTGACTCACGACTACTTTTGAACCGCTATGGAGCGAAATAACCACTGAGCCCAACCATCTTTCTTTCCATCTCCATCCCATTTTCCAAAAAGCTTAACACGTGCTCAGGCACTTTAAGTGTATTCATACCCACTTGAGTGTTAAGTTCTTTAAAAAAAATATATATATTATCTGTAATATTTTTTGTTCAACTTTCTCTGGACTATATTTCTGAGTATGATAACTTTTTGTGTACCTACAATGTTGACTTTGCTCACTACTCTTTACCTTTGTCCTTTACATATAAAAATTTTAATTCCATCGACATACCTGCTTTACTAACCGCAACCCATTTAACTCTTTGGCTGATCCCAATGAGAAGCTGCATTACTTTCAAGGCTAAATGCTCCTATGGCAGCACAACACTTCCATCTAAAGAACTCTGGACTAACGGTTGGATTTGGGCCTACGTCCGTATAAGATTGTGCTGCTGCAAGAATTGCAGCCTGACGACCATTGACAATGCCGTAAGTTCGCTAATTGGGTGCTGGAAATGTTGACCGGAGATCCGGATTTTGGTCAAAAAATCATTTTCTCGGACGAGGTCCATTTTTGGCTCAGCGGCTCATCAACGAGTAAAATTGCCGTTATTGGAGCGAACTCAGTCCGCCAAACAAAATGGTTCAAACAAAATGGCACTACATGCCGTAGAAGCAACGCAACGCTCGAAGTTATGAAGGAAAGATTTAGCGACTGGGTCATCTCACGGCGAGAATTCATCAATTGGCCGCCGCAATCATGCGATTTGACACCAATCGATTATTTTCTCTGGGGCTACGTCAAATCCTTCGTCTACGCTAACAAGTCAACCACTTTGGACGAGCTCGAGGCCAAAATTCGACACGCTATTGCCTGAATTACGCCGCACATATTGGACCCACTCATCAAAAATTGGACCGAACGCTTGAATGAATTGCTTTTTAACACATAATGACATGAACGTAGCTTCAAAATAAAGACAAAATCAATTTTATATCTCACACCGTTGTTGTCTTGTTTAAAAAAAATTTCCTATCGTTCTCATCTGGTCGCCCTTTAGTGTAAACAGCCTTAAGTGTGACCTAGATCTTAATGTCCTTAATGACTTCTCTCTAGGAAGTAACCTTCACGCGCCTGGCTTTCATCTAAATGAAATTTCTACTCCGCTTGCCCTTATATCGGTTAATTTTAAAGTGGTTACGTCATTAAGCCTTTATTACCCGAAATTATAAGCCACCTGACTCTTATTCTTAATCACCCTATAATGACATTCACATTTCCTCAGGCCTGAAAATTGCAAAGGTCATACTGATTGACAAAAAATTGAATGCAGTCTCCTTCAGTGACTTTTACCGTGTCTGTCAAATGTTTTTGGGAAATTGTACCGAACCAAATAGTAAGTCATCTCATCTTCTAATCACCTCATTAACCCTTTCCAATCTGGGTCCAGAAATATTCATAGCTGCTCCTCGGCTATGACTAGCGTCTTAGATGATATTAATCAATATTTCGATAAGCAATATGTAACACTTCTTTGCTTACTTGATTTGTCAAAAGCCTTTGATTAGGTAAATTATGATATTCTATATGCTGTTGACTAGCGCCACATGGGCATAGTACCCCGGCGTGAAAATCCCTCGAAATAATAATAATAATAATAAGGACATTCTGTACTAGAAACTACTTAACTTGTTTGGCTCCAGTGAACAAGCTTCGAAAATGTTATCTTTCCAACAGATCTCAAAAAGTTGCCATTGGTCCAAATTTTTAGCTTTGAAAATGATTAAACAAGACGTACCACAAGTGCCGATCCTCGGTCATATACTATTCTGTGCAGTCATTAATTACTTGCCATAAGTATGCCAGCATGCAACAGTCTACCAGCTGACGACATTCAGCTATATCCGTCTCGTCCCATGAATTCGATCGCTGAAATTGCGTTAAATTTGAATGAAGATTTGTCAAAAATATATGTTTGGTCAGCGGTTAACGGGTTGTTGCTTAACCCAGCGAAGTCGACATTTCTCCCGATATCTAATCGAAAATTTGACATCAACATTGTACCAGACTTATGGCTAGGATTAAACTTGTAGAGTCAGCAACAAGTCTCGGTTCTGTTCTAAGTAGAAGCTTCTTATTCCGGTACAATCATACAAACCTTGTCATTGGTCGCACTTACGGATATGTCACGTAAGCTCGCTCTCACAGCCTGCTTTCACCCAATAGCGACTCGACAGAAATCGATAAGGACTCCAATTGTACCTTTTATAAGAGGTAGTCTGAGGTGGTATATAGTGACTCCTTATCTCTGCGCAAGCTTCACGTAGCTTTCAATGACTCACAAGTGACGTTTATTCAAATCGTGTGCGGCCCATTTACCGAGTTTATTGATCTTCCCCATTGCGCGTAAACATCTGCTGATTGTTTCTTGTGACACATGTAATGCTTCTGCTAATTGCCGTTGAGTTTGAGTTGGGACATCATCCAATAACTCCTGCAATTGCTCGTCTTCGCATTTTTGTAGTCTACCAGAGCGCTCACTGTCTTTCACCTTGAAATCACCACTTAAAAAAATTTTCGAAACCATATCTAACATGTGTTAATGTTTGCTACCAACAAATCATGACTTTCAAAAGCCTTTTTCTTTTGATTAAATAAGAAAAGCAATGCGTGCTGCAAACTTTTTTTTCAGGCACAAAACTCGACATGATCACTGAACGATAATACAAAGACGCTAGTTTTTGGCGGACTCAACTTGTGTGTGTTTGTAGTTGAATGTTAGTCGAACAAAATTTTCGCTGGTGCCATCTTTTAGTTAAACCGGAAAAGACTTAGGCATACAACTGGTATACACGGGCTTCGTAGACACGACGATATTTCTACACATTCAAAAACTTTACTCAAGTTTTACATTGAAATAGTATCTCAGTGCTCGAAAATGCATTCACCTACATCAGGTCATTAATATTAAATCTCAAAGAACTGAGAATCCTATACAACCGGTCTATAACTACTTAAATTCGTCACGTCTGCTTTTTGTTCACGCTTTAGGAGTATGGAATTCACTTCCCCAACACATCAGCTGTATTAAGTTAGGTTAGGTTAGGTTAAACAGGGGTGTGATGGATATGCCATCACACAGACACTAAGCACCAAAACGGGCCCATCGCGGTCCCTGTGGAATCAATTGAATTTGTCTTCAAATACCCAATTTTCTGGCAAAAGCCAAGAAGGCCTTTAAAGTTCGTACCGTTTATTTCCTCTAGGTTTTCGAAAAAGTATTTTCCTAAAAATTTTCTTCGACTCCGTGATATTGCCTCGCATTTACACAGTATGTGTGTTATGACCTCAATCAACAATTTGAGTCTCTTTGCGTGCTGCCGCAGGAGACAGTGTCCTGTCAGGATTCCTATTACTATCCTAATTTTATCCCTGTTTAGTTTTATTAACTTCCTAGATCTTTTGCAGTCGAATGCTCTACCAAATTATACGAAAAAGAACTGAGGAAGGCAAAGCCACAATCCTGGAGGTCATTCTGTGACAAAATTACAGAAACCTCTGAGGCATCGCGGCTAAGAAAAATCCTCTCTACAAATACTATGATGCATAGCCCTTTGAAAAAAACCAAGGGCTCTTGGACAACCTCAAGTGATGAATCACTCAACCTGCTTCTGGACACACACTTTCCAGGTGCCTCCCAACTCGTCTGAACAGGCCTACTGCAACCGGGACCAAAATTCATGGTCTGATTACAAGAGACAATCTGCTCTGGGCGCTGCATAGCTACAAATAATACAAATCTGCTGGTCCGGACGGTATAATACCTGCCGAGCTACAGAGGTCCTCAGATATTATTCTACCAGTGATAGAAAATATTATGAGGAGCTGTGTAGAACTTATCCACATTCCGCTGTTATGGAGAGAAGTCAATGTAGTATTCATTCCCAAAACCGGAAAATGTTCTCATGTTGTCCCAAAAGACCTCAGACCTATAAGTCTATCATTGTTCCTTCTGAAAACTTTAGAACGACTGATTGATATCCATATTCAAGACTTCTGTCTACGGCTCAGCATGCCTACTGTAAAGGAAAGTCGGTGGAAACGGCTTTGCACTCTCTGACTAGCCACATCGAACGATCCCTACAATATAAGGAGTACACAATGGTTGCTTTCCTAGACATAGAGGGCGCCCTTAACAACGTCAACACATCCGCAATCACGACTGCGCTGTCAACTCTGCAGGTAGACGACTCGCTTGGGGAGTTGATCGGTCTAATGCTAAAAAGCAGGATAATCAACTCCAAACTGGGTGAGACTTCTGCTAAAAGATGTGTCAGCAGAGGTACGCCGCCAGGCGGTGTCCTCTATCCCCTTCTCTGGAACTTAGTAGTTAACGAACTACTGCTGGAAGCGGGTGGTAGCAGAGTGATTGCCTATGCGGATGCCATAGCCGTCTCAGGAAAACATCTTAATACCATTAAAGAAATCCTCCAAGTAAATCTCAACAGATTAACCTGCTGGGCAGATCGCTGTGGATTGGGAATAAACCCCCATAAAACTGATCTTGTCCTCTTTTCTAGGAAATATAAAATTCCAATCATAGACCCTCCTTCAATAAACGGTACCAGTTTAGTTTTCTCCGATACAGCAAAATATCTGGGTCTCATTTTTGACAGGAAACTAAACTGGAAAGCTAACATTCAAGAAAGAGTCAATAAAGCTACAATAGCTTTATTCTCTTGCAAAAAAGCCATTGGGAACAAATGGGGCCTTCAACCTCGCATAACCCACTGGCTATACATCTCGGTCATAAGACCGATACTTACTTATTTCATCTGGTTGTCTGGTGGACGGCCTTGGAAAATGCAGTCAACCGCATTAAACTAAGCAGAGTTCAAAGAACAGCATGTCTATGCACAAGCGGAGCCCTGCGGTCTACCCCCTCTGGGGGCTTCACTTGACACCCCTCGACATTTTTAGCAAGCAAGTAGCTGTGACTGCAGCTATTCGCCTTAAAGCGACTAAACAGTGGACAAATAATTCATCTGGCCACGCCAATGTTCTTAATACATTAGGAATCCTCACAGAGAACACCGATTACACCATACCTGAACTTTGGTTTGACAAAAACTTCCATGTAAGCTTCCCCTCTAGATCATTCTGGGAGGAGGATGCTTTCATGGAGGACAAGTCAATCCATCTCTACACAGATGGATCTAAAACCGACAGCGGAGTTGGTGGCGGTGTTTTCTAAGCCTCTCTTTCCGTCTTCCAAATCACTGTAGCGTGTTCCAGGCGGAAATTTTCGTGATTAAAGAAGCTCTGTCCTGGCTGAAGAAAAACGTGATATCTGAAAAGGATATCCGCATCTTTTCGGATAGTCAGGCCACCGTCAAGTCCCTGGACTCGGTCTCATTAAATTCTAATACCACCCTTGAATGGCGATCATCTCTCATGGAGATGGCAGAGCAGTTCAACATTCACCTTTGTTGGGTGCCGGGCCACAGAGACATTCCTGAGAACTGCAGAGCCGATGAACTCGCCAAAATTGGAACCACTCTACCTATCCTACCGGACAAAGGTAGTATAGGTATACCAATCGCTACGTGCAAACTAACACTAAAGCTGGATGCCAATAAAAGAACAGACCTTAGGTGGACTGCTGGACAAACATGGCTGGATCTGAGTCGCTCTAAGTGATTGATCCTTTTAGATAGGAAACATCTCAGCGCCGTAATAGGTGTCATTACTGGACACTGCCTCATAGGCAAGCACGCAAGAAGGCTTGACGCTTTTACTAATGACTTCTGTAGAAGCTGCATGGACGAGGAAGAGGAGGAGACACCTACTCTGCACATGCCCAGCTCTCTCCTTCTTCTACAACGACCTAAACGATCTAGAAAAATTAGACGTTAAATGTTTCCTACGCTTTATTATAAGCTAAAAACTGGTTCCATTAGTAAGAGGATCATAGATCCACGTGGCATCACAATGGGTCAATAGGCCTAAGTGGGTTCGTATTTCCAACAGCCACATTTACCTAACCTAACCTAACCTAGATTTTTTGCCGTCAAAAAGCGGCCAAAGGGTCTTGTATACCCTGTGTCTTTCAAGGCTTGACTACCTTAAATTGGCAGTCTTTGTGATTTTTTCCTCGATAGTTCCCCTCACTATGCAAAGAGGTGGTTTGATATTGGCAACCTCACTATTGTCGAGTAGCCCTCCTTTTCATACAAGCTCGTTCGCTTGTTCATTTCCTTGTTCTGGCACCCAGCACAGTCTTACCCGGTTCTGACTGCATAGTGCCTTGAGCACTGTGCGACAGCCCCTGACTGTATCAGAGTTGACGTTGGTTGATTCCATTGCCTTGAGTGCGGCCTGATGCGATATCTCTTTCGGATAGATATCTCAGGACAGCCAAGACCTCTAATAGGAAGACACTGCTTGCGTCCGGTAGTCTTATAGAGGCATCTGTTAAAATTGCATTTGACCTGATTATTGCATTCTTTTACCAGTCCTCCCTCTCCGGATGTCAACCGGGATGTCGAAGTCGACCAGGGAGGGAATTTCATCCTTTAGAACTGGATTGCCTGGCATTAGCTCTATTAGTACCGCACCATGTCTGAAGCTACTGCTCTTGAAGTAACCCAGATTAGTGAGTCGTATCGCACGTATAGCGGTATTAAAAACGCTACAAACTTTAAAAATGCAATCCTTTTACAGTTTTGTCTTCAATCTTAACTTCTACGTCTTTCGTCCTTTATCCCATTTTTTATTTTTACCTTTTTCAATGTTAATCTATTTTTTGAAATTTTTCTTACCAATGAATATTATAGTTTCTCACACATGTAATTGCTGAATTTTCCTACGACTGTTTTTATGCTTAGTTGTGTTGAAATTGAAATTAAAATTGAAATTGCGGGGTTATCAAAGTAAGTGAGTATTAAGTACGGAATATGTGTCCACTTGTCGTCGACCCGAGCTGTATTACAAGCTCGAAGTATCCTCGGAGGTTTCCAACTTTCCAATTTCAAAAACTTGCCCATTTTTTACTAAGCTGGTATGAAACATGAGCACATGCCCTAAACCGCTTTGAGTGTTGTGATTGAATTCATGCAGAATAATTTCAAAAAACGAGTACTCGACACCGAGAGGTTTGTTGTTACTTTTACCCATACTATGGCGCATCAATTTTTGAAATGCATTGACGTAAATGGTAAAACTAAAATCTCAGTAAGCCGGTAAATGCGGCATGTGGAAGTTTTCCAAATTGATAAGCCAAAGCATTTTTAGAATCAGAAAATAAAAAAGTGGTGAGACTATCTGTAGGAGAACCAAGAGCCGAGAAACCCACATTCCACATGTAGTCAGTAGAGAAAATCTAAAAGAAATTCTAAAAACATTTTTCACGTTATTACAGCTTACCGAGACGGTATCTTATGTGGCTGCCAACTTTATTACGGATTGAAAGTTCCTTTTTTTTTTATTTAGAATTCAGCGGTGAAAGGTATTCAATCCAATCCAATTTTCCGCAAGGCGTATATTTTATCCTTTTTTAGCTTCTTCACATGATTCCATCAATTACGTATCTGTTTCCAGAAATTTACACCTAACGAAGGGTCTTACCGGGCCCCAACCGACAATTCACACAGCCAAGGCAACCTTTCTACGAGTACCTTCCCCAATATGATAAGTAAAACGTAAATTCCATTCGACAGGGCAATTGATCGAAAAGGGTTTCATATCCTTTTTTTTTTGGAGTTTATATGGTGCATATATATATGTATATTCATATGCCATACATACATATTCGTAAGTTGTAAACTACATGAGCCAACAGAAGAACGACTACCTGTGGTTGTATCTCAATAACATTTCGAATAATTTATTCAGGATGAGTTTTCACATCAATTATGCAGGGTTATAGTCTCACCTCATTTATTAGAACACCTGTAAGAGTGCTTGGTATCCAGTACCCACCAATCGAAGAACCACCATCGTCGTTGCCACCCACCATAACCATACTATTGTATAACCGCTGCTTCCGCCGCCTACATATCACTTTCACAAGTTTTCCCAAGATTACTTACCAAGTCGCCCCTCTGTTCCTCTTTGTGTGGGGAGGGGGGGATATTAAATGAGGATCAATAATGCGAATGGAAAATTAAATTCTTTCTTACTCCCGTATACTGTGTCACTCCTCAGAGGAGAGCTCAGTCTCCCAATGTGGTGCTACTCGATATACATATATATTATGGGAGCACGAGTTTGAGTATATAGTATGTATGTTGATGAAGGTGGCAATGGCAATGGCAATGTCAATGGCAATGGCAATAGCAATACGAGTGTTCGTAGCAACGTAAAACGAAAGGGCAGCAGGAATATGGATACGGATATCCGTAGCTAAAGGACTGAGAAATGTAAATTTCATTTTAACTCGATAAGAGTCTATAGGTGTCTTGCAAATGGGATATTTATTCGATAATATTAGTGGAAGGTAGGTTGAAGCGCTCGCTTCCACCTAAGCCGCCCATATTCTGGAGGATTTGCATAATTTGTTATGATACCACCTCATAGACATTGAAGGCGATTAGCGCCACTGCCTTCGCTGTGCTGAGATGGTGTGCTGCTTTTTATTTAGTCGATGATGATGAAGCAACGCCAACACGACGTCTAATTTTGAATTACTTGGTGAAAACCTTGACTCGGTAATGGGATATGTCGCCAGAGGTGGGATTCATTCCTTAACGGAAATAGGTACTCGCATAATGGTGTTACATGCTATGCCCTGGGACACGAGCACGCTGAAGCACTATAAGGGAATCAATGTCGACCTAAAATGCTGACGTGGATGGCAAAGTAATTGCTTATGAATGCGGTTACGCTCTACCTTTTGTTAACGTATCTTCAGTGAAAACATACTTTTAACTTTTACTTTTGGAAAAATGTACTCGTATTCCACGAAAAGTGAAAATTGAAAAACTTCTGAAAAAATTCAAACCATATCCGTACTTCGTACATATACGAGTACAGCACTCCAAGCACACAGCTGAAACATTGGGTCAATGCGAATGAAATTTCCCGAAAAGCCGCAAAACTCTTGATTGTAAAAGTAAAGCACTTGCCAGTTCACCGGCTCACCAGTTCACCAATTTACTCACTGCCTCTGGCATTCCATTTGACTTAACATCAATTTAATTTTTGCTCCGATCAAATTCCCAACCTCATTTTTCAGTTTTTCGTGAAATTCGCTTTTGCATGCAATGAGCGCCCAGTTATAGAATTACTCCTTCGTATGCACATACTCGTATGTATCTACCTCCCCATATGGTCATGAACTCGCACATAATATGCACATACTCGTACGTATATGATACATCCTTTTTTCTATCTAGTGGTCTGTCATGGTCTGTCCGTCTGCTTGAGCCAGAGTCTCGGTTTCGGTGTCGGTATCGGTATCGATGTTGATGGTGATGTCGATTCTTTTTGCCGAGCACCCAGGATACACATAACCTGACATGGGCTTGATGCTTGATGCTAGCAGTCATAGGTCATGCTGACCCATGTCGAAGAATTACTATGTTTTCGACAAGCGATTGTCCTGCATCGTCCCCAATTGGTGATGGAAAACTAACAGACATGCTGTTCTAGTCCTGTGTTTGTCTGGTCGAATAATAAAGCGTTTGATTAAAAATCTCCACTTCTTTTTTTTCCGCTTCACAACTTCCACTATTGACGTTGTTTTGGCTTGTTGATTAATTAAAGGAGGAAAATCAACACACTACAGAGCGACACACAAAGAGACAAAGAGAGAGCATGGCAGTCACGATTAATCCATTACAGACGATGCTCGTAGATTACGTCACGTTGTTGGTGGATGAAGTTGTTGTGAATTTCCCCAAGAAGTTCCGCCCCGAGCGGGTATTTCCGGTACAATATCTTGATTTTTGGTTTGTGAAATTGAATTTTCCGCAGCTGGTAATCCCTCACATATGTAGATTCAAGCCCAGGGTCATTTTCGGGGCTGGGATTTTATTTGCTGCTGCTTCTGCTGCATTAAGTTGTATTCTCACACCCTGATTTTCTGCTAGACCTGTTATCTCTAAATGTGTTAAGATTGACCTATTTCCGTTGGGGTCAGTATTATTACTAATCTTGATGTACTCGTACGCACATAATGAGTAAAACAATGAAGCGACGAAAAAATACTGTACATCTTATAAATTTATTTGACTATAGTTTAAATATATGAAATAATCTTAGTTTTTTGGATTTATTAAATCACTTTGTTCTTTTTGTGTCCGGTGAGCAATGTTGAGTATCAGACAATCATTCATGTGATTACATTCCGCATCAAATCTTAATCCCCTCCCTCTCTTTGGCTGCCTTGTCATGGTAGGAAGGCTTAAGGGGTTACATACGAGTATGTTTCTCCGCTCATGAAAAAATTCTATATTCTTTTGCAATTCAAATGCCGCAAGAATTTTTCAAAAATTCTAATAATTAAGAAAGTTATGACCGTTAGACATTTTTTTGCACATTTTTAGTTTTGCTTTTGTTTATGTTTAAAACCTTTTATTTAATTTTATTGTTTTTATTCAAGTACAATTGTGATACGCGTATGATTCTAAGTACAAAAAAAAATTTATTTAAATGATAAGCAATTTCTTAATTAACCTGTCTTCGTCTACGGTTTCTATTCAACTGCACTGACGTGTGTATCAGTGTCGATAACGAGTTAGCGATTTCTTTCTTTGTTGATACAGGATTCACATTTTAAATCCTAAACATTCTCCCCCCACTGGAAGATGAACATCTTTCAGGAATCGGCAGTGGTGAAAGCTTCACAATCGGTATGGTGTAAATACCTCTTGAAGTTTTAATAGTGACAACTCGAATATTGTTATCACGTCCAGGATGAAGTTTGATGACCTTGCCAAGAATCCACTTAGACTGCGATAAGTTAGGTTCTCTAAGTACAACTATTTGGTTTAGTTTAATATTAGGACTTGAAGATCTCCATTTTCCGCTGTGCTGTAGGCTAGTTAAATATTCAGAGTGCCAGCGTTTCCAAAATCCCTGACACATATGTTTAACTTTCTCCCATCGTTGCACGTAAGTGAAGTCCTTACCTTCAATGAATGGTTCCGGCCTCGAGGTATAGGCTTCCCCGATAAGAAAATGGAACGGTGTCAAGGCGTCGATTTCAGCATCGTTCAGTTTTTTTTTTCTCCATCATTCAACCACCAGAAATGCTGGTGCTGCCGAACGACATCCATCTTATCGCGATTCCCCACCGCCCTACTGAACCTGAGGAGATCCACACTGCCGTGTGCGACGTCTCTGCTGTAGTTGAGTCGCCTGTCCCCAGCTGTCCGAGCGACATGGAAGATTAACGGCACCGCTGATAGATCCTGGATCATCCCTATCTGACCTAGGTAGAGGAATGCTTCCGGTGGAACGAAGCCGTCAGAGCGCACACTCTCGTGGTAAAGGTAATTGAGGTAGTAAGCCCCAGATATCAGGTTATTCGTCGAGGTCATTGCTCTTGCAATGTGCCTTCGACTCAGCTTAATTACGAAGTTGTCCATTCGTATTAGGTTCGCCCTGTTGTAAAGGACCTCATTAGGATAAAATTTCTTGTACTCCGACTCTGGTGTTCTGTACAAGCGAAGACAAGCCCTAAGGCAAGCCCTCTCAAACACCCGAATCTTTTCCATTAAGCTTGCTCGTACATTGAACCACACGGGACAACCAAATACCAGCATGGGCCTAATAAGGGCCATGTAGCAGATTACCTTTACCCTCACATCGAGTTGGCTGCTATAAAACAGTCTCTTTGTAAGGGCAAAAGCACCTTTAGCTCTGGCCAGAGCAGCATCTACATTTTTGCCAAAATACAGAAACTGATCTAGCCAGATCCCAAGGTATCTGACTACATTTCGACAGGCAAGAGGCTGTCCGTGCTGTCCAATGATTGAGAATTTTCGCCAATTTTTTCTGGTATCCCTAGAGGCTCTCCAGACAACGGCGTCCTAAAGAGAATGGTTTCCGACTTCTGAAAGTTGATTTTCAACTTCCAGTCATCGCAAAATCGTCTTATCGAAGTCACGCTGCAAGAGAGTGCTAATGACCTCGATTTTTGGATCTGTTCTGTACGCTATCAAATCGTCTGCGTACGCAATAGTATGGGGAAGTGAACCTATCAAGTCGCTTGTAAAATTTTTGAATAGGATCGGCGAATTGACCGCACCTTGCTGAAGACCATTTTTAATTTTAAATATTCCAACAGAAGTCACATCACCATTTTTCACGATGAGCTGTCTGTTGGTTAGCATATTATAAAGAATGTACAAGAGTGGTTTACTGATCCCCAGCCTAGTCAGCTTATAGAAAAGACCCTCTAACCATACGGTGTCGAAGGCCTTCTCCAAATCAACACAAAGTACTAGTGACATTGTTTTTTGCCTTTGTTCCATTGGATATCGGATACCAGTTTAGACGCGGCATGTGAGATATCATGTCCCGCCTTAAAACCGATTTGATTATCCGGAACTACGAGTATATGTTTGTCCTCAACCCACCTAGACAGAGCTCTATTGATTACCTTTTCAAAAACCTTACTGATATTCGGAAGGAGACTTATCGACCGGAGATTCGCCGGATTGGATATATCCTTTCCCTTTTTGGGGATAGGTTGAACCACCGCCGTTTTCCAATGCGCTGGATAATGTGCATTATTCATTGCATTATTAAACAGGGTGCTGTAAATGTCCACCGCTTCTAGAGGAAGATGTCGAAGCACGATGTTCGGAATACCATCGGTCCCCACTGATTTCTTAACTCTAATTGTGTCGAAGATCTCATGGAGTTCTTCCCTCGAAATGAACGGGGGTAGGTCACCCTCTCTGGTAATGACATTATTTGCCATATTTCCCTCGCTGAACCGGGTGAAACCAGAGCCCTCGGATCGCCAGTTCTCTATTTCATTTCGAACGCAGAAGTCGTGCACAAAGACGTGACTGTCCAGGTCGTAATTAGGGCCAATGGTGTCAGTGGCCTTGTATACTTCCTGGAAAGTCGCTCCTATGGTCTCAACCTTCTCCTGTGGATCCTCGATCACAAAGAAGTCGTCATCGTCAGCGGCTTCATTTGGATCAATACCTGCTATTGTCAGTAGCCGTTCGTTGTCTGTTGTCCGGGCTATTTTAAGACACTGAAGGTCGTTTTGATCTTTTCTCCGAAATAGTTTATTTATTTGCGGAAACATATTCGGGTTGCTGGTGTTTACAGCCCGAACCTTGTTGTTCCAACACAAACTTACAGAAATTCTGTAATTTTCTGTTATTAGCGTTTGAATATTTTTAATCGACGACTTCAGTGTCCTAACCTGCGGGTCTTGTCGGTCAGTTAACTGTCTGTACAAGTTTTTAAGTCTTGTCAGAAGTCTACTTTTCTGTCGGTGCAGTGCGTCAATAGTAGGATTGCGGAACAGGTCTTCGTTAGTCGTACGTCGATACCGCGGTATTGTAGTGTCCATAATTTGTTTAATTGTCTCGTCCATTTGTTTTAGGTAATTGTCGATCTCCTCGTTTGACAAATTCCTATTGGACGGTGGGTGAAGCGTGTTCGAGGAGAGCGCTCTTGTCAAGTTAGCGGTGAAGCGTGTCCATCGAGTCTTACTGTAGTTGTAAGAATATCTTTGGACAAACTCCTCCAATTCCGCAATTTCGTTGGGAACCGTAATTTCGGTGCTAAAACCGCAATGGTCGCTGTCATACACGAATGTGCGCAGGCAGTTTAATGTTTGTAAATTCGTACCTGTCAGTCGTATACGTTCGTCGTACAGCAGTAGATCCAAATAAGACCCGCCTCTGGGAAACGACGGGTTATCCGTCGCTTTAAGACCGAGTCTGTACATGACATCGTTCTGACCCCACCAATCGAGTAGTAGGTTCCCTCTAGTATTTGGCAAATTATTTCCCCAATCTCTGTGTCTAGCGTTGAAATCCCCGCCGATTATAAAATAATTCTCCCCCGATTCCAGCCTCAGAAGTCGAAAAAGCGTGTCGAGCTCTGTAATGAATAGGGTGGATTGTGAAGCCTCAGTTGCATAAACAGAGGCCAAGTACAGCCGCTTTCCACTGCGGAGCGGTATGTAAATGACAACTGCCTCCAACACCCGGAACCTGCCTAACACTCCCTTGTACACCCTGTGAAATTTTATCCCTTCTTTAATGAAGATCGCGACACCGCCTCCACGTTTGGATCTGGGCCGGTTTCTTCTTCTAACAATATAATTATTGTACTCCAGTTTGTGCTTATCGGTTAGCTTGGTTTCGCTAGCGAAAAGCACATCAGGAGTTTGGTCTTCTAGCAATTTAAACATCGCGACTCTTCGTTCGATCCTAATCAGTGAATTCACATTCACCGCAAGGACCTTCAAAGTCATTACGGCATGTGTTGCGTTAAGCCCGGCAGCAACGCGTAGATCTGGTCCACCCGCTTGGCCTGTTCTTGCACCTGCTTTTGCAGCTGAGCCATCTGCCCTTGGATTGCGAGCAAGATGGCCAGCATGTTAGGTGCAGCTTCCGTTGTTCTCGGCATTGGCGCCGGAGAAGCAACAGTCGCTTGCTGTACCGTAGCCCCCCTACCAGACGCCATTTGGGTGTAGGGAATTTGGGACGTGACGGCTGGTGTTTGAAATCTAACAGGTGAACGTTTGACCTCCACCTGATGCTGTCGAGCCAGTTTTGCTTTTTTAATGTCAGCGAACTTAGGACAACCCCGATAGCTTGCGGTGTGTCCCACGTTCCCACATAATGCGCACGAGAGCTGCGTCCTATCGGATGCTCCGTCTCTACCCAGAGCACACTCCTCGGATCTGTGGTTCTTTGCGCACTTCACGCATCGAGGCTGCATTTGGCAGTTCGACGCGACGTGCCCGAACCTCTGGCAGCGAACGCATTGTATAACGCCTTCGCGTTATACATTGATACTCCTTAGACTATCCAGACGGCTTTCGGGACTGAGCTGCACCAGGAAGAACGGCAAATTCCGTTTCTCCCGCCTGGCTCTAGCTGTGGTAAATGGCTTTACCCCCACAAACTTGCGTCCTTCGCACTCCTTCTCTTTGAGCAGTGCAAGGATCTCCTCAGGATCAGAAGACGGTTCCTACCCCTTCAGCAGCATCGATTGCCGCTTTTCGCACTTCGGTGTGAATGAGTAGATCGTTCCCCAATCTCATAATTTTAAAATTATTACCAATGACCAACTTACACAGGTCCTTGGTTGCATTTACCTCTAATTTGTAGGTGTTGATAGGAGGCACCTTCTCCTTCTTCTTCTTCTGCTGCTGCTGCTGCTGCTGTTGTTGTTGTTTATGTTGTTGTTGTTGTTGTTGCTACTGCTGCTGCTGTTTTTGTGGCTGCTGTTGTTTTTTCTGATGCCGTTGTTGTGGCTCCTCTTGTTGTTGTTGCTGGTGTTTTTTCCGCTTTTGTTGGTGTTGTTGTTGGTTCTGCTTTGGAGTAAGTAGCGTCTGCTGTTGTTGCTAGGATAATTCTTCCTCTTCTCTCTTCCTTCCGAACATTTGCCTTTCTTTGATGGCCAGTACCCTTTCTTGTAGCATTTTGATGCTGCTACTTATGGCCTCCATCTCTTCCTCTTCATCTTCTGATTCGCTCGGTGCCAATGAAGCGAAGCTGTTCCCTTCCCTCACTCCTCCAAGCAGCTTTACAGAGGAAGTTGGTAGGGAGGGACGTTGGACTAGGTTGGAAGTTGGCCTTAGCTTCCTCCTTCTCTTAGCTGTTGGTGTTTGGCTTGAACTGCTTGAAGCCTAATCTGATAATTTAGCAGGTCCCGCTATTGGCATAGCGTCTCGTCCAATCTCCGGATTATTTCCTGGTTGCAATGATGCACAAGACGAGTACGAAGTTTACGAGCAAAGCTTGTCACTTCGTCTTTCACGGTTGTAATTCCCAGATCGCGGTGAATATCGCTATTCCTTATACCATGGAGCATTTACGATTGCTCTAAGGGCTTTGTTCTGGAACGTCTGTAGGACAGACATATTGTTTTGTTTGGTACAACCCCATAGTTGTATACCATAAGTCCACGAAGGTTTTAGTACTTGCTTAAGCAGCTTGTGATATGTGCTTAATTTAGAGTATCTTCCGATAAGCCAATTTATTTCTCTTAGCTCTTCACGTTTCTTTTTTACGTGTGACTTCCACTTCAGTTTTGCATCTAGGGTCATTCCCAAATATTTTGCCTCGTTTGCATACGGTATTTGCACCGAGTTGATGAATAAAGGTAAGTTGTTTATCTTTCTGTACGTGAAATTGACGTGTGTTGACTTAGCCTCGTTTAGCACGATTCGCCAGCTCTTCGTCCACTCAAATATTTTGTTCAGAGCTCGTTGAAGTTTTGCAGTCGAGGATTCAACTGTTTGCCCTGTGGCGAGGATGGCCATGTCATCCACGAACGTGGCTACCACAGTCTCTTCATCTAGAGGTATGTCTCTACTGTACAGTAAGAATAAGTATGGCCCCAGAACGCTTCCTTGTGGAACGCCAGCTTGAATTTCCTTGAATTCAGAATATTCAATCCCATATCTAACCCGAAACAGTCTATTTTCAAGATAAGATTCGAGTATTCTATTTATTTCTCTCGGTAAAACTTGTTGTAGCTTATACTTCAAGCCCTCGTGTCATACCTTGTCGAAGGCTTGCGATACATCGAGAAAAACGCTTGAACATATCTTTTTCCCCTCTAGCGCGTTTTCAATTAAATTTGTTATCCGATAGACCTGATCGATTGTGGAATGTTTGACCCTAAAGCCAAACTGGTGATCCGGGATCAATCGTCTTTCTTCAGTTATCGCTTTTAAACGTTTAAGCAGAATAATTTTGAAGACTTTTGAAATTATCGGATCTGTATGATTTTTCGTCGTTTTGACTTTTCCCAGGTTTTGGAACCATTATGACTTCTGCGACTTTCCATTGGCTTGGAACGTATAAAAGCTTGTCGGATCCTGTTCTGAGATTAAGTTCTTGGGCCAATTGACGTCCTTCGAACGGTTTGAATGTTTCTTCCAAGTGGTCGGCATTCGCTTTCTCTTTGTCTCCTTTTGCCCATTCGCCGTTGGCTGTTTTTATCGATGGCAAGTGCATAACAGGTTTCTTAGTCGACTTCACGGCTTTCAAGAAAGAATAATTGGAACTCTTGTCCGCAGTCAAGCCTGCGAGGTAATTAGAAGTCTCGCGATTCTTATATTCTTGCAGCATTTGCTTTAGCTTATTTGATAGGCGTGCTTTCCTTTTTTCTCGTAGGAGTCCTTCGTATATTTGCTTTCCGTGTTTTATTCCTCTTGCTCGAAAGTAAGTGTTGTTTCACACAGCTCTTTGGATGATTTCCACGAACTTGTCAACTTCGTCGTCTATTTGCAACGGCGTCGTAAGTGGCACTCTTAAAGCAATATTTTCCCTGCAATTTGTTTTGAAACCATCCCAGTTTGTTTCCTTATTCGTCAATCTGGGCGGTCTTTCGGTTTTTGTTATGCTCCTGCCGATTTTAAAGATTACTGGCGAGTGATCTGAGCAGAGATCATAGGATTCTTCTAAAGTCGTGAGTTATTTGGGGACCCCTTTTGTAATGAAAAAATCGACCAGATCAGTTATTTTATTTGTGTCGGTGGGCCAGTAGGTTGGCTTGCCCGTCGAAAAAAGTCCAAGCCACGTTTCATACTTGCTTGGTAATTCGTCGAAATGACTCTTGAACCCCAAAATGTATGCTTTGCGTTGAAATCACCACAGAGAATAAAGTTTGACCCAAGTTGGTAAAAAAGTCGATCGAGGTCGTCGTCTGCATCTTATATCTCGGAGGAAACTGAACTTATTTGCATAGATTCAAGTTCTATTGTCACGTTCTCGGCATGCTTAATGCAGTCTTTAATATAAAGCGAGGATCCACCCCAGAGTAATCTCTTATCTTGGGTTTAACTCACTTTTTTAAGTGTGTTTCCGAAATCAGGCATATGTCAATACGGTCTTGCCATAGAAAAAATTCTAATTCGTCGATTTTTTTCAGAAGGCCATTTGCGTTCCATGTTAAAATCTTAGTCAACTGTTTCATTTTAATTTTTGTTAGATTTTTTCCGAGCAACGAATTCGAACTTTATCCACTATAGCACGCACAGCCTGTCTTGTGGGAGGATTATTACGACCGAAAATTGGAGTAAGCGTTAAAGTTGCGACCAAAGACTCAGAATTTCGGTAGTAATTTCGTGAACTTCATCATGACAAAAATGTAAACTTTGGCCGGCGTTGTGACATTGGCAAATCATAAAAAAAGTATAAGGCTCCGCTTGTAATAAAATACAAAATTGTTATGTCCCTATTGGAAAACCCTTTACTATCCTTTGGGATATGTTACGTCAACAAATTTTAAAATCGGACACTACATTTGTATGTAGTGATCTGTATTACTACCGTAGCGCTTTAAGACTTAGCTAGGTATGCGGATCTCAAGATCATCCCAGATTATATCAGCTCACCGGTGCGGTCGAAAGGTTCCTTGTGCTTTTTTTTTTTTATATATAATTTACGCGCCCCTAAGGGATTAGATACCCTTTTACCGTTGCCACGGCGCGGGCGGAAAGTAGAAGGAGGAGAAAGGAAAATTGGTTTTTTGTAGTGGTTTGAAACTCAGGTGTGTTTGGTTTCGATATTCGCTCTCCAGGGGGTGGGAGTCCGAACGGAGTGTTTTTTCTTCACTCAGAGTGATTCGAATTTTATAATTGACAGTATTTTTTTGTGCTTGAAATTCTACAACAGCCAAGTCTACGTGTCAGTGGTATGCTTTCACACGCAGAATTTTTATGTCTGAGTTCCAATTATACAAATGCAAAACTTAAAAGTCTTGTCTTGGGCAGGATTCGAACCTTGACCCTCCGAGTGAGAAGCGATTGCTAGTACCATTACACGACGGCCACACTGCTGCTTTTGTACATGAGTGATTTTTCATTCTACCAGTTCGTGACACGGCTGAAATTTAAGTTGAAATAACTGACCCAAGTAGATCTTCCATTGACCTACAACTAAGCCTAAAATATCTTCCATGACTACTTGTACTTCTAGTTAAATTGCGTTCTGATAAACCCACTGACACTCGTACCATTTTCATTCGTGGCTTCCGAGTCATTTTTAACTCCGTGGAAAATAGCGTCTTCGCAATGTTTGTATAGTTTACGATTGACTTCAAGGACATTTCTATGTTTTTAATATGATTACGCTTTCCACGTAATCGTAGATTTGCTTTCTGAGTCTTCGGTGATTCATGGCACTGCCTAACTCTCTCTCCGAGGTATCTTCTGCTGTCCTCTTTCTCTACAATCTAGCAGCACATGATTAGCATTTTGGATGTAGTAGAATGAGTCATCTGCTATGGTATTCTGAAAAACCTCCTGTTAGAAACTGAGTCAGTAAAAATTCATATTTCCTGTGGTTTCGTCATTGAATATTAATAATAAGATTTTGGCCTCTGAGCCGATGGTGCAAAGGACGTATTGTGTGTGCGTTAACTTCATATATTTGTAATGTATTAAGAGTGGTAGTACTAGCTTTACAAACGTCAGATTAATTCCATCTAAATATGTGGCATTGCACTTAATAGCTACCAATGCTTCTACAACATCTCATCATGGCTATCTTGTCAAAGGGATTAGCAAGATGTAGAATATTACTAGACATGGCTGTTGTAGAGTTTAAAGCATTGAAAAAAATACTGTGAATTATACCTGGAATCACTTTGAGTGAAGAAAAAAACACTCCGTCCTATTCGGACTCCCCCCCCCCCCCCCCCCCCTGGAGAGCTAATATCGAAACCAAATACACCTGATTTTCAAACCACTACAAAACAACTTTCCTTTCTCCTCCTTCTACCTTTCCGCCCGTGAACTAGCAACAGTAAAAGGGTATCTAACCCCTTAGGGGCGCGTAAATTATAAATAAAAAAAAATGCGGTGTGACAGAGTATACATTCACTTAATCTAAGTCGATGTCTTCTGATACTAATGGGAGTTGGGCTGATCAAATTTTCTTTTACTGAAAAAGCTTTGGCGGCTATAATTTTTGAAACACCCAGGTTGCGGAAGCTGTGGAAAATCAAAAGTCAGATGTACTCGTACTGTCGGTTAAATCTTATTTGTTCCACTTTTGTTAGGGCAAATATTTTCTAAGGACTGTCATTACCTGTAAAAGAATATGATTGCATTGTGATTCACTTTTAGTGTTATATTGAACTTGAACCCAGATAGAGAAGGAATATCGCTCGTTGGCTAGTAATTCCTAACTCTGATGAAAAGAAAAAGCGACAGTAAGTGATTCCGAGCTGCGGAATAATAATAATTATAAATCACCGTAACATTATCCAATAAGGATGAAGCGTTCGCTCTTTTACGATGTTGTGGAAATAGTGCTACAAGTAGTGCTCCTACTTAACCAATAACCTTAACACCCATCTCGTTGTGAATGCTAAAAATTCGATGAAACGAAAAAGTGACAGGAACCAGAGGCGGTAGTGCGTGTGGTGCGGGTGGTGAGGCAGCTCGGACAGAATGAGATATGGGAAAGGAACGAAAAGGCGACATACCCGGAGTAGGGATCTAAAAGAGAGCGGGTAACGCGCGTGCTGGGGCACTAACTCGATCGGAATAAGTCATGAGCGGTAAAGTCGGCGTTATGAGTGAGTGCACAATGCACGAGTTACGATCATAGATACACCATCAACATCGTCATGATCATTGTTACCATCATCAAAATATAATGGCTACCCAGGCAATAGAGTAAGAAAATTAGGCTTTTATTTGTCAACGCCAAGAAGATAAGAAACAAAGAGAAGGCCACCAACAGAATTGCCCCAACGTGCTACCCATTGTATATATGCAAGTACAGCCACATTCAGTCATGGGTGGCTTCGTATGAGTATAGCGAGTTCTCATGAGAATTTAGATGGGAATTAGCTATGTTGTAGAGTATCCTTGGTGCGTGTCATCAGTCGTGCAGCATTTGTTATGTTGTTTTGCTGCTGGTGAAAAGCACCTAGATTGTAGATGCTGACTACGGCCAATATGTGATGGAGTAAACAGTAATGTAATGCCCTGTCGTTAGGTGCATGTTATTCACACGCTCTCAATAATTCTAGCATCTACGCTCAGGCATATAAATGTATACAGTTGATGTTAACTCAGTTTTTATAGTTTTAGTGCACATTTTCTAAATTTTTAATGACTGTCTTTGTTAAACTTGTAACTACTTTCAAAATACTACTACTACTACCACTATAGATGATGTGGCTGCAATGCCTGTCAGATTATACCTAGCGACTGTCCACCCTAAGGCGCATTCATTCATCTGAAAACTGAAATTGTCTCCTTTACAAGAAAGGATAGGCTGAATGTTTCGGCTTATTGAGTGCTTAAAGGCATCACTACCCATATTTTCTAACGAAGCTTGTCATCCAAGATAACAAACTTCTTTGGACTAAACATAACCCCTCGAAAACCTCAGAGGCGCTGTCGGCTCTCTGGTATTTTGAATGACCATTCGGTGAAATAGGGCTTGTCCCCGATATAGATAAATGGCTATATCCTACGCGTCGATTATCTTGCGGAACAAGCTTTTACAAGACTCTAAAAACATGTCTCTCTCGCCACGTAAGGCTTTCCCCATCATGCCTAGGTCTGCTCTAGATGCATTGATGAATCTCCCTCCACTTGATTTTCGCGTCATATAATACTACGCACTGGAGTTTTAATGGGTTTGCATGCTGACTTTCTTTCGAATCTGGTCGTATGAACATGCCGTTTGATGCAATGGCACCAGAAATCCTGTTGCTACAAATATACGAAATCGACTTTCTCGGTCTGATTAGTTTCACTCCTCGTTAGGAAAGCGTACGTCTGTCTTCCAAGTAGAGATATATGGTGGAGAAGGAGAAGTATCTGCGTCTTCTTTAGCAACAGGCAAGCTGCGCTTAAAGTATTGCCGACCCTCTAACGACTTCCAAGCTAGCTCGAGAATGAAAGGCTTCTCTGAACACAGTCGAAATGAGTTTTTTTTTTGGATCCTAGGTCACAAATGGATGACTTCCATTGACAGTTAGCTTTCATATGAGAATAATTGCAGATGACATAATTCTCCGGGATGTCGGCAGACCATATAAATATTTCCTGACGGTCCCTAAAGATCAGTGACTTTCTTGTTGTGTCCTATTAGGAAAGACTCTATATCTCTTACTGCTGTCGACACAGAGCACTATGTTGTTATGTTTGCTAGGCATAAGTGACACAGCATTCCCAAGTTCCACAGTTCCCAAGCTATCACCGAAAAGGAAACAACCGTGCGCAATGAAGACGAGCCCAAAGATCAGCAGAAGGAAGAAGTTATTATAGAAAAACAACCTATCACACCGCACATTCCTTCAATCACGGATCCCGATGGTATAGAAGAACAGGAAGGCAAAGTGATCTATGAAATGGACACAATAATCAACAATATTGAGACTATAATCAAACAGAAGCCTCTGTTTACCACATTGGATCGATTGGGTGTGCCTGAGGAGCCGGATGAAGATGAGGAAGGCCCCAAGGGCAATAAAATCTACAAGAAACGCAGCAGCATCACTTTGAGCACAAATATCCTCAAGCATCGTCGCAGTATAACACGATCAGATTCTTTTCATTCGACCCGTCAACAACAGGTCGAGGAAACTGCAGTACGCAACGAAAATGCTCTGCCTACACGTAGCTCGTCATTTCTTTCACTAGCCAAATTTGGATCAGAGAATCAGCAGAGTCCACCAGTAGAGGAGAATCTTAATTGTCGACGATCGTCAAGTGAACTCAGTATTGGTGAATCACCCAGTCTCCAAAGCGTGCAAGTGATGAAATCTATTCTTAACTCCCGCAAAAATAGTCTATCGTATCGAATGGAAATTCAAATAATTCCTCGACAAAACCACAGCCATTACCAAAGAGTAAAATTTTAAGAACCGAAGTCTCAAAAGCGTCCGATGAGAAAGTATATCGATACTCAGGACCGCCCAGTATAAATTTCTCGACTTGGAGCGAACGATCAAAAGTCCAAGTCTCGATTAAAAACGAAGGAGACTACATCTTCGGCGGTAAGACCGATGGACACAATGCTACAACAACAGCTACAGCCAACCTGGTGCAACAAAGAAATTATCGAAACTCGACTCCGGATCCAATAACAGCAACAAATCGTTTGCCATTTGTTAGGAGTGTGGAATACAAGAAGACCACTGCCACCACAATGGCACCTTTAAAAGAGACCAATTCGAGATTTTTAATTGGAAAGGAACCTGTTACTCCACCATCAACACCGCAGCAGCCACAACCACAAACAGCGTCTCCGCCGACGACGATGCCAAAGCCAAAGTTTATACTCGGTGGAAGAATGTCAAATCCAGCGCCGGTGGTTAGAGGTTTTGCTCTAATAACAACTCCAGCTCCTCAATCTATTAGCAGCAGCACACTTCCCAGAAGTCATGGTCATTCGACGTCATCTCTTCTTAGATCCACATCGGTGACACAAGCTGATGTCAAACCGAAACCCAATGTAGAGCCGACACAACCACTCTTCGGCCAAGGTGGTTTGCGGAAAACTGGCCTAAAGGAAAAGATTCTAGGCAACCAGGAGAATGATGCCCCCAAACCAGCCCCTACTATTCTCACAACTCCAGAAAATGCCAAAATCGAGCTAAAAATCACCAAAACTTACATTCCTGATGAGAAAAGTCAGAAGCGCGTTCCATACCTGACTACATCACCCCTTAAGCCGACGCTTAAACCTACGGTAACATCGCCAGTAACACCATCTGCCCCGCCGCCACCTCCACCAATCATCCGAGCTGTTGTTACTAAGCAGAACTCAGGTGTCTCACCAACTTCGCTCTCAATCGATCCCAGAGACCAACTACTTTCGGCGATAAGGAACTTCAAACGCGACGAACTCAAGAGGACCTAGTTCTTCCGAATTTTTTCCGCAGGCATTCATACTAAGGGACAAAGTCACAAATAAAGATATCCTTGCAAGAACGATTGCTGTAATTGGGATGACGACACCGGGGTCCCCTATCTCAGTAAGTATCCGGCCTTTGCTGACATCAGATTGCAGGCGTTCCTCAGATATTACGACATTAGTTTTACTGATTAAGCATCTAACTAAGAAGTCTTTTGTACAAGTATATACATAAGTGTAAGATTTGTTTCCCTCAATATCATTAATTAGGACTTGATGTATGTATCTTTGAAAAATTTTAACTCGTAATGGACAATTAATGGAGTTCCATCTGAGCACTTAACTTTCACGATTTCCCCATTTAAAAGGAAAAACATTTTTACCAGATTCAAAACTACCAAAGAAATCGAATATATGTAGTCGCATTGTTACTTTTGTCATTCATTTGCGACATTTGCGAATAAGTTTACCCATAACATTTTGAATCGAAAGTTGCACACTCTTCCTTACAAAGAGATACGAACAAATCAAGCAGCAAGTAGATTTCTCTTCCTCTTTACGGATTTAGATGTTGAGTCATTAAAGTGAAAAAAACTCTCATAATTAAATCCCCAGAGCTTGGAAAGAAGTGTCTACCGCATCATGGAATCTATGACGTCTAAATATAAAAATACAATATTGATATTGGAATCATCCGAACTTATTTTGCGACCACAACAACAACACGTGTCGATCTCTCTCTCTCTCTTTCCAAATTGTTATCGTTGTTTTTACTCCAACAATCCTCAGCTCCAGCCCTGACCGCAAACTTGGATTTTGAATGATCAATTCATCGGTGCGCGAATAACTGCGAGTCCGGCTGTATTTATAAATTGCGACAAACTAGTTCTTAGAACTCTCTTCGTGCGACCATTCGAAGAGACTGAACATTGAAATACGAATATTAAATTTCGAATTTGATCAGTTGAACTGTGATAGTGACTACGAGTAGTAAGTGTTGTGTTTCGGGTTTTTAATATTTCTGTCAAATTTAGCAAGCAACTGCGAGTAATGAATTTTCTTGTATTTTCTGGGTTATGTTTGTTGGGCCTAACTATGGGCGAAACTACGAGTAGCTCAAATTTTAATGTTTCGACAACACTATTGGATTTCAGAAACAGAAATGCTCACGTACGATTAGGGATTACGTTCGAGGCGTTTACTCCAAAAGGATTAAGGATTACGATTGGCAATATCACAGGAATAGATTTAATTGCATTTCATGGGAATATAAATTTACCGATCGGATACAGAGACACAGGAAACTTGTCCATCGATCTAATCCATCCGTCAGACAATTACATAATTAAGAAATTTACCGAGCACCAACTTTTATTTGGTGATGTTATCAATTACTGGGTACGGATACAATACAAAGGTTTATCCTTGTATCTGGAAAAGCAATCGACCATAATCAAAGGTAATAATTGTTTTTGTAATTTGATTTTATAATATTTTAGAAAATTTAAGTTTTTTTTTGGTAAAATGAAGTTATTTAGTTATATTACAATGTAACTTTATGATTTTCTTCTGGAGGGACATATCGTTGTAATGTCCAACAGTAATCCGCCAGCATACGTGGACTCCACTTAGATTAGATTAGATTAGATTTATCCATTTCAATACAAATACATTTTTTTACAATATTAATTGGTGGGTACTCGTATTAATGATATACAATTCAGTAGTTGGAAAAGTTTCAGTTCTACTAGTTTACATGGTTTTTATAAACTTTATTTATTACAGTTATACATATGATTTGTCATTTGAGAAACTTTAAGACGCAAGAATTCTAGACCCATGAATTAAGTAATTATACTAAGTTGGAATGGTTGTTCTTACACACTTTGTAGTAAAAGAAATACCAGTAACAAGTGCGTTGATTATATAATTGTTTAAAGGTTTTGAAAGCCGTGCTGAGAAAAGAAGTCATGATTTGTGATGCAAACGAGAAAAGCATTATATTTAATATTTAAAATAGTAAACGGGTAAAGAGGAGGAAGTAAATGGATAAATATGGAATACATAGATGGGAAATTACATTTAATGATGACAAGCAAGAATAGGCAAGGAGCTTATTAGATTAAGACCTGCATTAAATCCTCTACACTCGATCTGGATAGTAAGAAGATTCTTAAGTTCTTTATGAATCTGGATTTGGATTGAACATGGCTTAATACATCAGGTGGCAGTTTGTTATAAATAAAGGGAGCTATATTCGTAGCAAAGCGTCTGCAGTGTTCCTTACATACTCGCGGAACTACTACCGTGGACGTTGGTCTCAGTGCATAGGGTGTATTTCTACTTTGAGTAGTGTAACCGCTTCGCAAGTAGAATAGCCTTAATACTTTAAAAACGTATAGATGTCTGAGTGGTAAGGCATTGAGATATTGGAATAAGGGGAATGAATGTTCCAATCTTGGCTTAAAAAGAGTAGCCCTGATTATCTTTTTCTGAGCTGTTATAAGGGGCTGGAGGTTACTCTTGAAAGCACCACCCCAACAGCAAATCCCATATTCTAGTCGAGAATTAACCAGTGCGTAATATATGGTAGACATTAAGCTAAGAGGTACCAAATTTTTTAGATGAAATATTTTATTTAAAGCTATATATACACATTTTCTAATGTTTGTTATATGTGCTTTTCAGTTTAACTTGCTGTCTAAGGTTACACCTAGATATTTAAGTTCGAAGATAAATTCTAATTTTATGCAAGCATCACTGCAGTTAGCATGTGTACAATTTAAGACATGAAGACCTACTCCATCAATGCAGTATTCATTTGCGAGGGAGAAAGGCATGACTTTCGATTTGTTACTTAGCACCATTTGATGAAAAATAAACCAATTATTAAGTATAGCTAGGTCATCATTCATTTGACGTTATATAGTGTCAACACAAGACGCTTTATATGAGATCGCCAGATCATCAGCAAAAGCACGAATTTTACCCTTTAAAGGCAATTTAAAAATTTAATTTATATAAATAAGGAACAGCAAAGGTCCAAGGACTGATCCTTGGGGGACGCCAGCATTTGGACTTAGTAAAGGTTCACTCAAAGTTTCATTTATACGAACGTGTTGCCTTCGATGTTTTAGATATGACATGAACCAGTTATGGGTATTACCCCTAAATCCAAGTCTTTCAAGGATCTTGAGTAATAACTTATGATTAACTAAGTCAAATGCCTTAGTCAGATTTAAAAAGAGACCAGCACATTTGTTGTTTTTATCCAACGCGTCATGAATATCCTCCAAGAATGAAACAAGAGCATCTTCGGTGGATTTACTCGTACCTTTCATAAAGCCAAATTGGGATGCATTTAAGAGCTTGTATTTATCTAAATACTTGTACATTCTTTTCGCAATCAATTTTTCCATGATTTTTGAAAAAATTGACAATAAGCAGATTGATATGTTCTCTCTCGTTTAAGAGACCGCAGATTATATGATAATGTTCGCTTATATCTCGCCTACCTACATGATAAGCCTGACTCTGTCTGTATCGACGGTATAACGAAAACCAATGCAATGGTTTCCATTCTGCAAGAAGGCCTCCCCACTAATCATAATGATCTGCGGCAACTTTTTATACGTTTTCATGAGCAGTTAGATATGACTCCTGATGACGTGGCTAATGATCTCTCTTCTTTCGCGTCTCATGTTAGCTCCAAACGGATACTACACCTCCAGAGAACACGGTCTAGTTTCAAAAACTACCATCGCTCCTAACCCACCACTCAATTCTTCGCCGAAGCCTCCCAAATATCTGTCCCTGTATTATCAAAACGTAAGAGGATTACGAACTAAGATTTCTGCTATATATCTTAATTCGCAGATTCTGCCCTACGACATCTTTGTCCTCACAGAAACCAATCTAAGAATTATGAATTAAGAATAATGAATTATTTTCCCAAGACTTCGATTTACACCGTGACGATGGTCTAGATAAAGAGGAGAATTTATATGGCCGTGTTGTACTTCTAGCTATACACTCTCGTCTGGAGTCTAGACCCTTTAAAAAATCGTCCACTGCTTTCTTCGAATTCGTTTGCGCTAGAATTCCTATTTGCAAACGCAACCTATATATTTGTTGCTGCTATATTCGCCCCTCTCAACCAATTCAAGGTTACCAGCTAGCTGTTGATGCAATCGACTGCATTTTTAATGCTGCTGATCCCAATGACGTTGTTATTTTTTTAGGTGATTTTAATCTACCTAAACTTCTATGGACTCAGACTGATCAGTGCTACTATACTGCAACAAATCCTACCTCTGATAAAGAGAATCTTTTCATTGACTGCCTAACTGACTCTGGTCTATATCAATTAAGTGGTGTCACCAATAACGTCAGCAAACAACTCGAACTAGTCTTCGCCACTGATACAGATAACTGCGTCGTTTTAGAAAGTAAACATCTGCTTTCTAAGTTGGATAGTTACCACCCTCCCCTTTCTCTTACGCTGACATATGGCAATGGTCTTAATTCCGTTTCCTATGAATATTCTTACAGTTTTAATTTTCATAGGGCTAACTACGTCAAGCTGAACAACCTCCTCAGTATGGTTAATTTTAACTTTCTCTACAATAACCCTAACCTTACGGTTAACGATGCTCTTGCATCCTTTTATACCGAAATTTTAAAATGTCTCTCACAATCGGTGCCTTTTTTAACCAAAAGGAATCCCTCATCGTCACCACCTTGGTATAATAAAGAGCTGCGATCTCTTCGTAACAAGAGAAATAAGCTCTGGTATTCTTACTTAAAATCGCGTTCCGACACCGATTTCTTCCACTACCAGTCTGCCCAAATTAATTTCTCTGTACTTTGTCAAACTCTCTATAACAACTATTTAAACAGAATGGACCACACACTCATTTCCGACCCCAAAAGATTCTTTCAGTTCATCAAAACTAAAAGCAAATCGGATAACTATCCATCATCCCTAAATTTTCTTGATAGGTCCTCGGGCGATCCCCAAATTATTGCAAATCTCTTCGCAATCTTTTTTGACCAAGCAATCGCCATCCATTCCCAAGAGCCAGACCATTCTTACTTTTCCTACTTAAACAGCTGCCCACAAACAACTTTGTAATCGGTGTCTATAACTTTAGAGCAAGTTAGAGATAAAATAATAAAACTCAAAGATGATTATTCTGCTGGCCCTGATGATCTTCCCCCTATATTTTTAAAGAAATGTCAAATGCATCTAGCCCAACAACCTCTTACAGCTCTCTTTCAGCTTTCATCCAGGGATTATTTCCCTCAACCTGGAAAAGATCGTTTATTATTCCCCTACATAAAAAAATGTAGAAAAGACGATATTTCCAACTATCGACGAATTGCTAAGTTGTCCTGCATACCTAAGCTTTTTGAGAGCATTATCTATGACATAATGCTTTTCCATTGTAAATCTATTGTTTCCCCAAACCAGCACGGATTTTTCAAAGGCAGATCTACGACCACCAACTTAACGGAATTCGTATCAAGAACTTTATGTGCACTGGAATCTGGAAATGAAGTTGATGTGATTGCCACCGATTTCAGCAAAGCCTTTGATAGAATTGCTCATGATATAATCCTTCTAAAATTAAAGGCTCTTGGTTTCCAGATAAACTTTATAACTTGGGTTCAATCCTATTTAAATGAAAGACTTTACTATGTTCTATTTAGGTCCATGGTTTCTGACCCAATTAAAGCCTCCTCTGGTGTACCCCAAGGCAGCCACCTTGGCCCCTTATTATTTATTCTGACCATTAATGATGTTGCTTGTATCATTAAAAATTCATACATATCTGTTTACGCAGATGATATGAAAATATTTAGATATATATCATCTTCCTTAGACAGCCTACTTCTGCAGCAAGATCTAGACAGGTTTTGTACTTGGTGTCAGAAGAATTTCCTTGAGCTTAACGTCAATAAGTGTCAGGCTATAACATATACCCGTAAACGCCTCCCTACTTCACCTCGTTGCTATCTAATCTTTAATCTGCCTGTTCCCTTAGTGAATGAGTTGCGTGATTTAGGTGTTATCTGCGACAAGGAACTCAATTTCCGTTCTCACATTGATAGTATAATAAAAAAAGCCAACTCTGCCCTTGGTTTTATCAAGCGCTGGTCTAAGGAGTTTTCCAATCCTTACGTTACCAAATCTCTTTACATAACCTTTGTTAGGCCTCTTCTGGAATATGCCAGCCAAGTTTGGTCACCCTACTACAGAACTCACATCCTCCGGATAGAAGCTGTTCAACGCAGGTTTTTACGGTTTGCTTTACGTGGTCTTCCCTGTGATGATAACCAAAACTTACCACCTTACACTGACCGGCTGAAACTTATAAATTTACAACCCCTTTCTATACGCCGAAAAGTTGCCGACATTCTCTTTATTCATCAAATTTTAGTAGGTAATATCGATTGTCCTTCCTTACTTCAAATTATTTCTTTTAACACCAATCCCTGCAATCTTAGGTCTGTCCCACTTTTCCGGCTCAATCTTCACAGAACGAATTACGGACACCTGGAGCCAATGTCTAGGATGCTTCGCGAAGTTAACGATGTACTGCCTCTCTTCGACTACCATCTCAGCAAACTCTCCCTCAAGAACATACTTATTTCCACCTATGCCTCACGTCCTTATTTTCTTTAACCGCTCCCACCCTTTAGTTTTTAAGTGAAAATGTTAGTTTTAAGTATATGTTTGCTTGCAATAAGCTCAATAAATCTGTCCGGGATTGACCCGGGCCGCAAAATCAAATTGATCTATAATTGTTAGGATCACTTTTGTCATCTTTTTTATAAATTGGTACTATACTGGATGTTTTTAGGCACTCTGGAAATATCCCCCTTTCGAAGCTTTGGTTGAAAAGGTACGTTAACGGCTTAATAATTAGGCTACTAATTTTTTTCAAGAGTGAACTACTAATACCGTCCATCCCACAAGAGCTTTTAACTTTTAATTTCGATATGATATCGGACACTTCAGTTTCGGACACCGTTCCAAAGAAAAATGACGAGATTACTATATCATCAAGGAGGGAATTATTAGAGGCTGTACTTGTAGGGATTGAATGAGTGGGTTTTGCATTTTAAGCAGCATTTTTAAAGAACAAATTGAAATTGTTTCCCATTTCAATATCCGAAGTAATTTCCTCTCCTTCGAATTTTAAACATCTCATAGTATTTATTTTACTGTTTTTACCTAGCAAATCATTTAAAATTTTCCCATTGTCGTTTTGGATTGGACCTATTTTGCTCAAATTTGTTTTGATAATATATCTCTTTTTGCCTTCTTATTTTTTCGAAAATGTCCTTTCGCATCTTACAGTAAGTATTTTTTATGGAGGGTAGATGCAAGTTGTTTTTATTCAACACATAAAAGTTATTTTTTTCCCGAATTCTTTGGCAGAGATTAGCAGTCATCCATGGTTGGATCTTTTGGAACTTACGTCCCAGTTTTTTTGTTTTATTTACATTTATAAGGTTAGACAGCTTTTTCAAAAATTGTTCAAATGCATTTGAAATACAGGTAGAGTTATATATATCATTCCAAGTTTCCTTAGAAAGACTCTCTATCAACGAAGCGTAGTTTACTTCTGGTAGCGATTTTTTATTTTTCGAGTCGGTTAGATTTAGGTTAGTATTATTTTTTCTGAGTAGATTTGAAACCGATATACCAGTAGCAAAATGGTCAGTTATATCCCATTCCAGTACAAGCGGACAGACATTGGACAGATTTTTCGCTCCAACAAATAAATGGTCAATACATGTTTTCGTTACATCAGTTACCCTAGTTGGAACGTTTATGAGTGATTCATAACCCAGGGAAGACAGAAGAAGTAAATAGTTATCACAGCTCAGAGGAAAATCCAATATGTCAATGTTTATGTCACCAACAAGGCAGACATTTTGACTTTTGATTGAGTTGAGAAGGCCTTCGAGTTCGGTTAAGAATATATCCCTGTGAACAAACTGCAGCCGATATATGTAGACAATATCAATGGTTGTTTTTTCAAACTTTAATTTTAAAAGTACACAATCTGCACTATCCAGATCGGGTACAGAGACTTCTGCGACTTCAATATTGTTATTAACAAAAATAATTATTCCCCCAGCAGGGTAATTTTCATTGCACCCTGGGTAAGGAGTATAGCCCGGAATAGAATAATTACCTAATTCATGGTTAAAAATCCACACTTCAGATAATATAATTAATTGTGGTAATATTGAGAAAGAACTATACAAATACGAATAAAATCTATCAAAGTTCATTCTCATACTTCTTATATTCAGATGGCATAATGCAAAATCATAAATAGAAGGGCAAAAATCTAAGCCGATATACGTATCATTACTTGCACTAGTACTATCAAGATCAATTAAATTCTTATGTGATAACATGAATGTATTATTTTTGTTTAGAAAAAATTATGACTTAATCATAAATGATTAAGATCATCAGAGCACTTAATAAATTTGATCTTCATACCATTCGCTTTTCTCATCATGATTTTTCCGTATCGTACCCATAGAAACTCATAGCCATGGTTCTTTTTCGCCTTTTTCGCCTCCTTTAGTAGAGCCTTAGTTTCGCTTGACAGCCAGTCGTTGACGTAAATGCTTGCTTTGCTTCCAGGAAAAATTTTGCCAGCATTAATCGGCGACTTCTTAGCGTATGCAGCGTATGTCCTAATGTGGAATCTTTTATCGTGTTCATCGCTGATGGCGCCCAAATTTTTAGGAAAGAAATCTAAATGTGAATGTAGAAAATGTATTTTCCATGACATATTATAGCGCAAAGCCTTATAAGTAAATAACAGCTCCTTTTATAGTCACTTGATCGGTGATTTCCACGAAAATTGAAAGCCACATGAAAGATTCCCAAGCAGATTTTTCCAAATCACTAAGCTTTTCTTTAAATACCACCTTGATCACACCACCGTGTGGCGCTCCCATTGTTCCGATTTGAGTTCTGTTCTTTTTGTTAAGTTGGTAAATCTGTTGTTGACATTCCCTCTAAATCTTGGCATCATAGTTTGACATTTGCAAAAGTTACTTAGCCAAGAGTACATCTATCTCTGTGTGTGTTGGTGATTTTTTACAATTTTAGAAATGGATTTAAATTAGCAACAACGAACTTGTATTACATTTTGCGTAAAAAACGGATTTAATGGTGCGCGAACGTTGGGAATATTGAAAAAGTGTTTCGGCAACGATTGTCTAAAGAAAACGGTCGTTTAGCAGTGGCACGAGCGGTTCAAAAGTGGCCGTGAGTCAATCGAAGATGATTTATTTTATTTATTTATTGTTTATTTCATTGCAAACTTATATTATAAATAACAATATTAAATAATCACAACACAATTGAGGCATGAAATATATAATATAGTACATTCTGTTGCCTAATGGACAAGTGACGAATGTATACTTATAAAATAATACAAAATTAAATTCAAAATGTAAATTAAAAATGTTGATGGGGAGAAAAACTCTGTGAACATATTTCAAAGAAGAAAAGAAATTAAGTAGAAAATCCAAACAGACGAGACAAATAGATTAAGTTAACGGTTCAAAAGTTTGTTCAATATCCGTGTAATTAAAAGAAAAAAGCCATTTTTTAACATTAACTAAAAATACAGTTTTTACTCTTTCGCATCTAATGTTATCAGGAAGCAAGTTAAAAAGACGAGATGCAACAACAGAATAAAACCTAGAAAAGTGTGATTTTTTATCTACTGGTACTGTTACAAAATTTCTGGTGTTATTACGCAAGTTATAATTATCATATGTTCTAACCATTGATATAACCAGATTTCTCAAAAAAATGTTTTAAAACTTTGTAGCAGTATAAGTGTCTTAAAGGAAGAAATTCGAGGTTCCTAAAAAGTTCTAAGCTATGCGTTGTACAACTTACTTTGCAGATAATTCTGACTGTCTGTTTCTGCTTAATTAACAAGGGTTGAATGTGCGTGTAATATGCCCCACCGCAGCAGGATAACCCATACTGGAATTTAGATTTTAGTAAACCATTGTAAACTAGCTTTAGGATAGATGTATTACAATACTGGCTTAAGTGGTACAACTGTTTCACTACTCTATTCATATACTGTTTCAAATAATTAGTATGATCCTCCCAACTAAGTTTATAGTCTAAAATAATACCCAAATATTTAAATTGTTGAACACACTCAATATTGAAGCAGGAATCACAACAATTAGTGATGTGATCAAAACTAATTGATAAGATAACGAAAAATCTTGATAGTCCATGCTATAATTCTAATTACAAGTTTATGATGACTGAACCATAATCTCAGTAATTGAAGATCGTGATTTACATCCATACAAATAATAAAATTATTGCTATGAGAATAGAAAATGATAGTACTCGTATCATCAGCAAATGCAGAAATTTTTCCTTTAAAAGGTTGACTAAACAGAGAGTTAACATAAATCAAAAACAAAATAGGACCCAAAACCCATCCTTGTGGAACACCTATATTTATAAATTTCAGCGAGCTAAAAGACTCTTTGATTTTTACCATCTGCTTTCGATTTGCTAAGTACGAAGCAAACCAGTTAGAAATAAAGGCTCTAAAGCCCGCATTATACAGTTTATTTAATAATAAAGAATGGTGCACTGTGTCAAATGTCTTAGTTACGAGTAGAAATTGGGTTTATTTGAAAAAGGCTGGAGTTTGTGAGGCAATCTGTGAAGAGGATTTCTTTATCAGAAGCTGCATTTGTGGCAACAAGATAGGATTCTTCATCTGAGTGTGAGTCCATTGGAAGTGAGTGAGATTAAAGTCACCGAGAACAATAATTTCATCACAGGGATCTGTGATTTCGAAGAGGGAATCGACGACATTACTCGCGAGCTGATAACTGTGCATTGGTATGTTGGGATATAAAGTTTGTGTTTGGAGGGAGTAACTTTAACATAGATGAATCGGCGGTAGATGACTTTTTGACGAGTTCAGGTTTCAACCGAATTTTGATTGCCAGAGGGACACCTCGTCCTATAGAATCATCATTATTTTCACGTCCATCGTCGCGAAATAAATGGAATTCGGGTGTGAATAGTTTCGAATCCTTGATATTAGATATTAGATTTGTTTCGGTTAAAGCAAAAATATCATACGGCAGCTGTTTATGAAAGCAGCCCCTCACGTTTCGGTAGTAGAGTGATAGACGATTGTTTGCTGGATTGTGGGGCATGTTAGGGACGATTGTTTTTTGGAGATGTAAGAGACGTTTGGAAGAGACATGAGAGGCGTATGATTGTTATCGAAGTTTGTAGAAGAGATATTGAAATTGTTGTGAAAATCGATAAAAATTCGTCGAAAATCTTTGTAATCAGTGGGAATTCCTTCCTGTTGGATTGAAACCATGAGATTTCTACCAGTGGTACCATCGATGCAGATAGAATCGGATTTATCGTGCACGGTAGAATCGCACGTGTTGATATAGCCGACGGTCCCTCAGGCGGGAAAGGACAAAGCGACCGTCATTTCCCACATCGGCTAGCTTCTTGGTTAGTTTAACTGCGGGAGGGGTCAAGAATTGTGGAGGTTGGGATTTCAAGAGTATTGGAGGAATCATGGTCAACAGCCAACGTGGATGACGGAGGATTAAGTGTGTGGGAGCGGATGAATTTCGGATAGTGGGCGGAAAGTGAGGGGGGTTTAGGATGTGAAGTTTGGATTTTTATAGGAGATTGATTGGGTGTAATATTAAAAGAGACACGTTGGAGTGGGACAGATTTTGTGGGGAGGGAGACATTTTTATGCTCTTTTGGTTGGATGACATGAGGAGATGAAAGCAAATAAACGAGGGAAATAAACCAACCTTAAAACTCCAGTTGGGGTCTCGATGGGAGGGTTTGGGTTGGGTGACTTAAGGGTATGATCGGAGTTAACTCTAGATTTAAGGGTCCTTTTGTGCTTGATCTGGTTGTCTTTACAAATCTGCATCTTCATTTCATCGAGTTGGAAAATCTCTGAAGATGGGTTTCGAAAAAGCCATTCGTATTTACGGGGAATGTTGAATTTGAAACGACAAGACTTTGATTTATTGGGTGGTGTGATTTTCTGGCAGTTGTCTATGGTGACTTGAAATCTGCGCTTAAAATGTTCTCAAGCCAGACTGAGTCTTTGGTTCCAGATAAACAGTCGAGAGTAAATGTTATGCCCTCAGACTTGTGATTGTCGAGTTTTTGAAGACGCTGTTTCCATTCCGAAGATGTCCAGGAAGTACCAGAAGGGGAAATTGTCGCCTCGTTTTTCGGTGGATCGAGCATTTCAGTTAGTAGGGACGAAGTTGTGCAGGAAGATCGTCAATTTTGTTAAGCGTCGTTGTAATGTCATCAACGATATCATCAAGAAGTAGATGGTATGCGGCAATGTCGTTATCTACTTTATTTATTAGTGGAGGAGCACTTGGGGTTGATGGACCTTGGAAATAGATATCAAGGTCGGATCTTAAGGTAGAGAGAGTGTCAGCAATAGACGGTAAATAGGACTTAAGGGAAGATTTCACACTGTTTTCAATAACTCTTTCAATTGTATTAATATTAAAATTGTCTGTGGGTTTTGGGAGTTCGAGGGTATTTGTCAACTGTTTTTCGAGAGATTTACACTTTGTTTTGAAGAGGTTGGTTGATTGTTCTACGACACTTGAAAGATCTTCAACACTTCTCATAACATCATCAAGTTTGGAGAACTGGTTTTGTAGTCCCCTATACACACTTATCTTTACACACATCATAAAAAAACGGAAAATTGCATCTGTAGTCTTTCAGATATACGAGTACAATTGATCTTTTACTTAATCCAACACAAAGGGCGTGATAAGATTTTCCACAGAGGCCACTGCAATTCACTGATTCGGCATTTATTTCACTGACAATTACACAATTGGAGTTACTGCAGAATTTAGACATTGTAGGTCGGTAAAAGTATATGGGTCGAACAAAAAGGACGGAAGAAAAACAAAAATATTGGGTCAGTAAAAAATAAAATGCAATTGGCGCGTTGAAAATCGTTATTGGGAGAATTTAAAAATAATTCGAAAAAGCGAAGGTAAGAAATAGAGTAGTGCACGTCCGCTCGACTGGAAAGGCTAAACTAAACTATATAGGCTATATCACCTAGAAGAATAATATTCTTGCAATCAAGTTTTTCCAAATAAACGCAAAACTCTTCTAAAAATGCTTGAATTGAACGCCCAAATAATACTCTTTGTTTACTGTCTGGCCTTCTGGTAAAAATTCATGATGCGCTACACCGCTGTAATCCATGAAAACCGTGAGCATTGCCTTCTTTTTTGACTGAAAACGACGTGGTGAACGCCATTCACTTGCCTGATGTCTGGATTGCGTGTCGTACTCATAAACCCACGTCTCGTGTCCAGTAATGATCCTTTTGATGAATGTGGGATCGGATTCAGCCTCGCAAATCATCTCTTTTTCGACGGCAACACTGTCTCTTTTTTGCATGAAATTGATATCTTTTGGCACCAACTTTGCAGCTACACGACGGAAACCCAAATCTTTAACCAAAGTGTCTTGGACGGATCCATAGGCAATGTTCAAGTCCTTCGCTATCTCTCTGATGGTTTAATTTGCGGTTATTGACCAACATTTCTTTCACTCCATCAATGTTTTCGTCGGTTTTTGATGTCTATGGGCTGCCACTACGTTCATCATCTTCGATTGACTCACGACCACTTTTGAACCGCTCGTGTCACCGATTTCTTTAGAGAATCGTTGCCGAAACACTTTTCCAACATTTCCAACGTTCGCGCACCATTAAATCCGTTTTCTATGCAAAAATTTAATACAAGTTCGTGTTAAATTTAAAATTAAATGCAAATTTAAATCTACAATTGTAAAAAAAATCGCCAACACACACAGAGATAGATGTACTCTTGGCTACGTAACTTTTGCAAAAGTCAATCTATGACGCTAAGATTTAGAGGGAATGTCAACAACAGATTTACCAACTTAACAAAAAGAACAGAACTCAAATCGGAACAATGGGAGTGCCACACAAGGTGGTATACCTATTATATTGCATGTACACGTATTTTTATTTTTGAATTTTATTCTTGTTTTTTGTAATTATATAATTTTTTGATTATTTTCTCTGTTATTCCCCCCACTAACAAATGTATATATATATTCGAATGTAATCTTATTTAATAGAATATTCTTCATATGTCCCTTTGGCCTTTGAATATTCTTATCTATCTTATTGTGAAAACTTTTTATTTTAACTGAATTGTTTCTTATAAAGTCTATGCTTAGCCTTAAGTTTTCATTGAAATAACAATTTTATATTATTATATATTATATCTTTCATCAAAGGATTTGAGGACCAACACAAATGCCTTCTTTAATTTATTCAGTTTAGGAATTTTTTCTTTCAAATATAAAAAGCCATCTCCACTCCTATCCAATTTCATAAAATTTTTCATGAGTCCAAGTTGTATGTGTAAAGGCGGTAAAAATATATTATCAGGCTGCACTAATGGAGGATTTTTAATATTTTGTTGTCCTGGTGTAAGAGATGATTTTTCCGGTCTCTGCTGTCCAACTCACAAATAAAACAAGATTATTTTACATGCCCTAGATGTAATCCTAAAATTAGGGCAATAACCTTCAAATCTCCACGAACTTTCCAGTTGTGTTCGAAATTTTTCCAAGATAAATTTCATAGATTCATAAGACTCCTGTTAGAAGCCTCACCTAGTGGTATAGAGGGAAATTCATTGTCAATACTCAAAAGAATAACCTTTAAACTTACTTTCGAATCATCGATAAATAAATTCCATTTTTCTGCTTTATACTCATATTCTCTACCCAAGACAGTCATTACGCCATAAACATTATTACAAAATACCAGCTGATCATCTTGTGAAAGAAAAACCTTTTAACTCTTCATCTCGAAAGTAACATACTTTTGTTTTTAGTTGTAATACATTCCATCCCATTAATCGAGAGCCCAAAAGTTGTTGTGGCTCATTAGATGAGGAAGCTTCTTGAAAGTCAGGATCTAATGTTTCGTTATCGATTGCTTCTGTCGCAGCGGACATATTGGAAATTTGAGGTGGTTCTGGGATAGGTAGTTCTTCAGTATGAGGGAACGGTCTTTGGCAGATGGCAGGTCAGGATACTTATTTTTACTCATTGCTTTAATTGTAACACCTTTTGTATCAGTAAGACAAAAATAAAACCAGATGAGTGGTTCGTTAGTTCCGTCCAAATTGCAGAAAGGCATAGATCGAGAACTCTTCGCCCATCCAGTAAGTAGACCCACACATGTAACACAAGAGTTGTGTGGAACCCATGTTTTGTCTTGTTGTCCTATGACTAAGCCAATATATAGTACTGTTCATATAACTTAGTTACTAATGGCAAATAATATATATAAATTGAATTTTTTATCACATACTACAGGCCTCCCACTATGCAGAATGTCCCCTAATTCGTCAAGGATAATTTGGAAAATGATTCTCGGGTATATTCTAAGAAAAAAATCGTTCCACAGTAATGGTCTATCTCTAGTAATGACATCATTTATCGAGGATTTTAGAACAGGCTTACTTTGCTGTACCCTGAACCATATTAACGGAAATTGCTCTCTCAATACTAATGGTAGAAACTTCGTTTGGAACTTTGTTTTTAGAAGAAACACCAGCCTTTGTTATTGCATCTTCAGATATCCAATTTCTAAGCCTGTTCTATTTTTCTTGCCCATGCTGACTTTTGACTTTGAGGTCACTTTTCTCCAGAAAATGCGTAATAAACATCGTCAACAAGTTTTCAGAAAAACCCATCGATTTTTGGTCACATGGGAAAACCTGCAGCAGTTAAAAAAATTAATTTACGATTTTTTACTTAAGTTTCTAACCACAGTTGACACTAAGAGTTGTTTTCCAAGAATTAAATGTATTAAAAGTATTATCAGTCAAAACCCTCATTTCCTTACACTGTTCCTTAAAAGTTTTCAGCAAAAGCTGGTTTGGTGTACAAAGGCCTATTTGGAAAATTTACCAAGGTAGGTAAGAGTGGCTGTTCGAAATACAAACCCACTTAGGCCTATTGGCCAGCCAATTGTGATGCCAAGTAGATCTATGATCCTCTTAGTAGTGGAACCAGTTTGAGCTTATGATGAAGCGTAGGAGACTGTTTACGTCTATATTTTTTAGGTCGTTTAGGTCGTTGTAAAAGAAAGCTTGTAAGTGAAGTTTTCTTCTCTGGGAGAGAGCTGGACATGTACAGAATATTTGGGGGATTGTCTTCTTCTCTTCCTCGTCCATGCAGCCTCTACAGAAATCGTTTGTAAAAGCACCAAGCCTTCTTGCGTGCTTGGCTATGAGGCAGTGTCCAGTGATGACACCAATGATGGCGCTGAGATGTTTCCCACTTAGAGGAATCAAACTCTTAGAGCGATTCAGATTTAGCTTTGGCCAGATCTGTTTTTTTTTATTTTTAATGAGCGCGTTTGGGTACCCTTAAGGTGATCGTACACAGCGCGGGCAAAGGAAATTTAGGGAGGAAGAAAAGAGAGGTACCGATGTACATTCTTTTTAAATGTTTGCAAGTTATAACGACCAGGAAATACAGAGATGGGCAGGGCATTCCATAAGCGAGTTGTACAGCTTAGGAACGAATCACGATATTTTAGAATACGTCCGAAAATGGGCTTGAGGGTATACTGATGAGCATTCATAGCGATACGGGTGTTACGGTTGAAAGTTTGAATGGGCGGAATGCTACTGGCGATTTCAGTGGAGCACTGGTGGTGGAAATAGCGATAAAACAAAGTGAGACACGAGACATTTCGTCGGTGTTCGAGGGTGTCCATTGATTGACTGATATTAGTAACGTCAATAAGTTTTATCGCACGGTTTTGAGTCCTATCTAGCAGGTGCAGAGATGTTTTAGGAGCACCTGACCAGATGTGGGCGTTGTACTCCAATTTTGGGCGGATGAATGCCTTATATATTGAGGCGAGATTAGAGGGGGTAAAATATTTCTTACATCGCTTGAGGAAACCTAGACATTTCGCAGCATTTTTGGCGACATCAAATACGTGGTCATTCCAACGTAAGTTGTCATTGACACACATACCGAGAATGGAAAGTTTTTCGGTTTCGACGATGTAACGACAGCAGACAGCATTGTTAATTTATTAAATTAAATTAAATTCCACTCTGTTGACAATTCCCCAATTGGTTATGCTGTTGATATCGGAATTTAATGAGCTTCGCATACGCTGCCGTTCTCGTTCTACAGCCGAAGAGTAGGGCCGAAGAGTAGGGCCGTGAGTCCGGGAACGAATATGAAAAGCACAGAGTACTGTCATCAGCTAAGGAATATATTGGATTAGAAGTAGCAGACAAGAGATAGTTAATGAAAATTAAAAAGAATGTCGGTGACAGAACAGAGCCCTGGGGCACACCAGCATTTATTTTGTGAATATCAGACTTGAAACCGTCCAAAACAACTTGAATTGAACGTTCCGAAAGGTAATTTCTAATCCATTGAAGAAGAGAGTCGTCGATCCCAAATGCACGCATTTTCGACAAAAGAGCCTGATGCCAAACTCTGTCAAATGCCTTAGAAATATCAAGAGCAACTATCTTGCTTTCGCCAGATTGATGTACGCTTTGGTTCCACTTTTCGGTGAGACATGCCATCAAATCACCAGTGGACCTGTTGCTACGAAAACCATACTGCCGGTCATTGAGAAGTTTTCGTGTTTCGAGATATTTATTGAGCTGACGATTTATCAGCGTTTCCATGACCTTGGAAAGAAGGGACGTAAGTGCAAGGGATCTGTAGGAAGAGAGAGAAGATGATTCGCCTTTTTTAGGGACGGGCTGGACAAATGCTGTTTTCCATCTGCTCGGGAAGAGTCCTAAAGAGTATGATTGATGAAAAAGCTTACGCAGTGGTTTTGCTTTGGTTTGGTTTGGTCGCTAGACAGGTTGGTCCAACAGTCCACCTAAGGTCTGTTGTTTTATTGGTATCCAGGTTTAATATTAATTTGAACGTAGCGGTTGGTATACCTATGATACCCTTTTCAGGTAGAATAGGTCGAGTGGTTCCAATTTTGGCGAGTTCATCCGCTCTACAGTTCCCTGGAATGTCTCTGTGGCCCGGCACCCAGCAAAGGTTAAGGTTGAAGTGCTGTGCCATCTCCATAAGTGCTGATCGCCATTCAAGGGTGGTATTAGAATTTAATGAGACCGAGTCCAGGGACTTGATGGTAGTCGGACTATTCGAAAAGATGCGTATATCCTTTGCATGCAGATATTCTTCAGCCAGGACAAAGCTTCTTTAGTGGCCAAAATTTCCGCCTGGAACACGCTACAGTGATTTGGAAGACGGAAAGAGAGGCTTAGATTTAGCTTATCTGAAAAAACACCGCCACCAACTCCGCTATCGGTTTCAGAACCATCTGTGTAGAGATGGATTGACTTGTCCTCCATGAAAGCATCTTCCTCCCAGAATGATCTAGAGGGGAAGCTTACATGGAAGTTTTTGTCAAACCAAAGTTCAGGTATGGTGTAATCGATGTTTTCTATGAGGATTCCCAATGTATTAAGAATTTTAGCGTGGCCAAATGAATTATTTGTCGCTTCAAGGCGAATAGCTATAGTTGCAGTTACTTGCCTGCTGAAATAACGAGCGGTATCAAATGAAACAGAATATCTAAAGTCGCAGATGGAGTAGACCGTAAGGCTCCGCTTATATACAGACTTCTGTTCTTTGGACTCTGCTTAGTTTACTGCAGTTGACTGCATTTTCTAAGGTCGTCCACCAGACGTAAGAAAGTATCAATCTTATGACCGAAATGTATAGCCAGTAGGTTATGCAAGGTTGAAGACCCCATTTATTCGCAATGCCTTTTTTGCAAGTGAATAAATTAACAAATTGCTTATATATCTTATAAAATATTTATAACATAATTTAAACAAAAAAAAAAAAAAAAGAAATGTATTTAAATTATTAATTGGGTAACGGAACTTTGCAATGCATTGATATTTATATTCTTTTTTTTCTCATTTTCTACTCTTCTCATGTAATGACTTCTCAATTGTATTTTGAATGAAATTCAAAGATAATAACGTATGAGTAGTTTCTGTGTGTGTGTTTTCTTTTTTTTGCTATAAACATCAGCAGATTAGGTAAAGTTTTATATATTATGTAGGTGAGTTTGAATGGTTGTTCCTGTAGTGTTACAATAAATATTCTCATATATAGTTCATAATAGTTGTTTTGATTCAGTGTTTTGTTTAATTTTTTTTTCTCTTTGTTTGCTGCCACATTCGTTTTGAGTTTTCCATTTGCAAAAGGCTTATGAAATTTAACTTTGACGCTGCTGTTTTATTTGAGCCAATTTTGCTTGGATGTGTTGCAGGCGATTTGGAGACAGTTCAGGTTTTTCTTTTCGAATTAGTGATACTCGTACTTTCTTGGAAATTTGATTCAAATTTAAATTTTCATCAGCAACCTTGTTGTCCATCATGTGGCCCATGTCAGGACTCCGATGTGGACCAAGATTAGCCTTCACTCTTAGATGGTTAAGTCGGTCCATCCAATAATCAGGATCAGCCTTGTCTCCTCCACCCACATTAAAGTTATTACCAGTCGATGTTTGATGGAAATTTGAGTCAAATTTATTGTCACCATTTGCTGTTGCTTGACTCTGTCCTTGCGTTCGCTCGATTTCGGCTAAACCATCCTCGATGTATTTTTGAAAACTGGGACTTGCCCCTTTCAAAAACGTCACTACATCAATTTCTGGATTCTTAACCTTAAATTCATAAAGCTTCAACAATCCCTGTTGACTAGTTTCCTTGTCTGAAATGAGTTTAAATATTTGCGACATTACTTCGTGGGCATGATTTGAGATCCTCTTCGCTTGAATATCTTTACCAGATGAAGAGCGTTGGGGTGATGCGCCTGGGATGTTGCCATCTTTCTGAAGATTCTTTAAAATACGAATGAGATAAGCATGTAATTCTGAATGCATGGGGATTTTATTCAAGTGCTGTAGAATAGAGTTGCCCTTGATTTTAGCCATATTGTGAATAATTGTCTTTACAGTTCGCAAAGGAGTATCTGAAGGTCGCTGTTGCCACCACGTACTAGGTAAAGCTAACATAAAATCATGCACTTCATACAATACTGCATCGTAGTCGAGTTCATTTGATCGTTCTGGCATTGTTTTGACATTACGCCAAATACATTTCATTAGAAGGTCTGTGAACTTTGGTAAACCAGCACTAGGACAGGTCTCTTTCAGAAGACGTATAAGGGCACAATTCAAATTTGTGAAATTTGTCTTATCCAAAATTTTAAGGCAAATTCCATTTATCACTTTCGTATACTGACCATCGTCGCCATTACTCAGCTTTTGATCAGCCATTAATCCAAGTAGAACTGACATAATGTTTTTTAAGCAGGGAATGCTTAGTGTCTTTCCCAGAGTTTTGGAATTAAAAAAGGCGTATGTTATCGACAGGAGAGGTTGGTACATTATCAATGACTCTGTTAATGGTTGTTGTGAGAGATTTTTAAATTGCGCTAGCACACTCTGTATAAAGATCTCTTCATAGTCGTGTAATACAGCCTGTTTCTCTGGAGATTCAATAATATCGGTGAGTTCATTCAATGCCGCCCTCGCGGTTATTGAGTCTGGGTTCGCTATTGATTTGATTACCTTGATTAGATTAGGATCAAGTTTAGGTAGAACATCGGCCAAATTTGGTGAATTATTCGCCGATGAGCGTTGTTGATTGTACATCATTGGTTGTTGTTGCTGTTGTGGACTTACATTGTATGCGTTAAAGGCGACGGCACCGCTGACGGTGGAGCTGCTGGTTGCATATATTTTGATATTGATATTAGTTGTTCGAATTTATCTTGAGGATATCTTACACCGTCGCGGGTTGGAATTATTTTTATGGGTTCGTAGAGCAATGAAATATCTACGCGTGGTGGATCAGATTGTTTAATTTGATCCACCCGCACCCAATCTTTTTCCAATTTCGGCAATAACGTTAGGATCGAGACCAAATGGACCCGATGGTTTTAGTGGATTGTTGAGCATTGTGGGTTAATCGAAAGTTGCTTGTCTTATTAGAGAACTTCTCAATTCTTTCTCTTCGTTGGAGCTGTTTGCTTCGGCCGAATACTGAGAACTTTGAACGGTGGGTGATGGTTCCTCATCTGGTGGAGGTAATTCATCATTGGTATTCGCTATGGGGTCTTCAATTTCGATGCTATCTTGATGGACCACAGTTGGTATAGGGGCTGGTTGTTGCACCTTTGTACTTTCTAATGGCGGTGTGGGTTTCTTTGTCTTTTTAGCTCGTTTTATTCGCTCATGCAACATTGAGAGATCTTTTTCGGTCATTTGTCCTATTAATTTGTAAACTCGATCACCTGCCAAGAAATACGCCTGAACAACACAATTAAGTGCTGCATTACGAACAGAATTATCACGATCTGAGATATGACGAGCAATTTCCTTGAGAGCAACTTGTTGAGTTGGTTGGCATACTGATAAACCATATGTTTCAATTAGGTAACCCAATTCGTCCAAGCATTCAGTTCTTTGACGTGCATTTTTTGACTTGAGACCATCCATCACGTAGACAAAAACTTTGGTAAATGGATAAACAAGAACTATTTGACGAAGAAGAGATCGCACACCATTGCGAACTTTGTCCTTTGGATCACCAATCTTTGTCAACAAGTGTGGAATAAAGGCACTGCCTTCATTTTCCGCCAATATATACTCCATGTCCACCAACGATTGGAAAACTAAATTCAAATACTCTAATCCTTTGAGCAAAACCGAAGGATTCGTATCATAAAAACGTAGAGATAACCATTTCAATATTAAATCCAAATTGCAGACTAATGCTTTGGTGTTGTTTGGCAAATCCTCATTCAATGATTCAATCACCTTCAAGTGATACCTAAAATCATCATGAAACATGTTAGCCATTAGTCCCTTATTAACGTTGGCGGTGCTCATCTGTTCACGCAACAGATCTGTGAATTCTTCACGCGGTGTAGTAAATGTCCATTTGAGTACACGTAATTTCTGTTCGTCAATCAATCGCTGATTCTTTGTGTTGTTGATGGCCAAAAGCGGAGACGTATCAACTTCTTCTTCTTTTTTCCTTGAAACTGCAGCTTTATCTCCACCCTTAACTTATCTATCTTGTGGTTTAGCGGCTTTTCCTCCACCTCCTTTGACCACCTTTGTCTCTTCAATAATTGGCGCCTGTTGTTTGCCTTTTGGTAAAGGTTTCATTGGTAAATTTGGACGAGCTTTATCCAAAGCCGCTTGTATATCTTTCTTCGATGCAGGCTTTTTGGATCATAAACCCATTGTACCTATATTGACTCTTTCTTGAATGTTAGGTTTCCAGTTTAGCTTCGTGGAACTGGAGCTCAATAAATAAGAAGACTTTTGGCTGATGAAAGAACTGGAAGCTGTTAGAACTGATCCGTTAATTAGCATCATATGCTCAGCTTTGCAATTCAATATTTCCAGACATAAAGTTTTGAATGTACTGCATGGAGAAAATCTTTATCCATACGACCATATACCTGTGCAAAAACTGCTTCTCGATGATTTGGAAAAGAGATTTGAGTTTTCTAACTGGTTGCTAGATCGGAGCTTGGATGATAACGAGTTTATTAGCAGAATTCTTTGCACAGACGAATCTCAATTTACAAGACATGGGATCATAAATCCACATATTGTACAAGGAGACATAAGTCATTTCAACACAAATTCAGCGGCAATATGTGGGCAGGTGAAATTGGAAACAAGTTAACCGGCCTCTTCAAACTACCACATATTCTGAGTTCCACAAACTAAATGCCAAATGATTTACCAGAACTATTGGAGGACATTCCACTGATTCAACTAGCTTTATTCTATATATTTCCAACAGGATGACGCAATAGCCCAATATGGTCGTGAGGTTAAGAATTGGCTAGATGAAAAGCAAGAAATGGACGAGTTCACTTTTTTTCAAATTTTTCCTGCTGCAGGTAGACCAATTTTCATTAGCATGGGTCAGGGTACACCAAAGTAAGCCTTTTCTTAAATCCTCGATAAATGATATCAACATTGGAGATAGACCATTACTGTAGAAATTATCCTTGACGAATTAGTGGACGGGTTTTCCAGGGTGTCCAGGTGTCCGACGGGTGTAGAGAGGTAGAGAGAAGCAAATATGTTGTTCTGCACTTACTTTCCCGCATTTTATAGATGCCTGTATCCCGTATATATAACACATAGATGATTACAAAGCGTATCTTTTCGGTTTAACCGAACGGCGCTCGATCACAAAACCTTGGTGGTCCCCATCTTTCTTACCAAGCTTTGATTTTAATAAATCAGTGATATTTGCTGAGGTATGACATGTAGGCCCATCCTGCTGGAACCACATGTCGGCCATTTCGATGTTACATAAATTTTTCAGCGAATGTTCGTCAATCTTCTTTCTGTGTCGCTCCTGTCCCATTTTTAAAGAACCCGATGATGTCACTAGCCTTGAAACCACAGCATACAGTACATTTTGGTGGATTGTTTTCAGTCAAAGTAGTGCAATTATCGTTATTGACGTATCCATAGTTAGCCCCATCACTGAGCACAATTTTGCCACAAAATTCCGAATTATCTTGTAATTGGTTTTTAGCCCATTAAGCGAAGGTCTGACGCATACCATGATCCAACGAATCTTCTTGCACCGATTGAATCTTGAAAAGGATTAGTTCAAGATCTTTTCACCAATTTCAAGTGGTGGACAGACAAAGTCTTAAACTTCCGCGCAGGCCTGCGAAGTAACAAATCCAGTGATTCATTAACACTGTCCTGGTTTTATTCTTGTTGTTGCCCTAACATGTGTAGGTCATGTAGCGTTAAATAAGTGCAAAGTCTACCAACAATACATTCAGATGGGCGATTAATCGCTCGATAAGTTTGATAACATTGATTGATTTCAGAAATAATATTTCGTGATTTGGACTTCGGGTTTCACCTTGTTTCAAGCGCGCATTGTGTACATACATGTACCGAGCCGAATTTTGAAAATAGAAATCGTCCTATCGTATGCTGGTGCAAATAAAAAGTGAAGGAATTTAGGGTCATATAATTTGCTTTGTTTCTTAATCTTCTACCATCCTTTGGGATATGTTACGTTAACAAATTTTAAAATCGGGTGTATTTCTCCCGCTGATTTGTGTACTACGGCACCGCTTTAGGACTTAAGTATGCTTTTGTAGTTGAGTGATTTTTCATTCTGCTAGTTCCTGACACCTCGGCTGAAATTGAAAGTTAAATAGCTGTTCCAAATAGATGGTCTGACGACCTTCACCTAAACCCGAACATGGGAGTTTCCGTGACCACGTGTACTTCTAGTTATGTGTTCTATCTAGATGGCAATCTAGATGGGATACTAGCGTAAATGGCAGGGTTACTTACGGTTTCCTAAGGGATGTGCTAAACATGCGAGTTTTTCCTGAACGGAATTTTAACCTCAGCCTGGGCTTTCTGTTGACCGGGCATGGCTCTCTTAATGCATTCTTGCATAAAAGGGGGCTTAGCGAGGTTGCGAGCTGCTCATGTGGAGCTACCTATGAGGACTGGCTTCATGTCCTATGTGAGTGTCCCAATTACGCTGACATAAGGAACTTGCAGGCTATGGGCATCAGCTTTAATGGTGAGACCTACGATGTCAGTGGAATTATCACTGATACCGTACGGTTTGAAAGAACCCGTAGTTTTGCAAAAGAAGTATTTAATAGAAGGCGCAGTAGGCAGCTAGCGGGAAGATTATAGGAGCTTTTTGTTGCAAGGCCGCCAGTCCTGGGCAGTGAGGTGCCCAACTGGAAGTAACCTCAAGGTTGCGAAGCTTGACCGGAAGCTATATTCTGGTACCACGGGAGGTCAGGAGCCCCCGGAACTATGGTTCCGGCCTGACCTAGGAGTTGGCCCCCTTGTGGGAGTATCGTGGTGGCTGTAGGTTTATACCCAAAATCGCGGGGAGAATGGACCGAATGGATCTTGGACATCTCATGGCTTAACATATGTTGTAGTGTACTACGACCTGTACTGGGCCATGGGATTGCCATGGAACCAACTGGTTTACTCGATGTGGAGTTGCATTGCAACCGGGTGCCATGACCCACAGAATGGCTGAGGTATTAGATAGGCCTCGACCCTTCACCAAAGGGGAAGTTCGTGCCTTACACACGACTTCGAATCTGGTACTGGTGGTAGTATTTGTACTACCCGATGGGCGCTTATCAACGCATTGTTTTGATATCTTGTGCGAAGACGCACCGTAGGCTTAAGCCCTCACGGCAGGTACCTACGTTAAACACAAGAGACATCTGTACTTCTAGTTATGATAGATTGTGTTTTGATAAACGCACTGACTCGTACCATTTTTATTCAGTTTTTCCGGTCACTTTTAACTCCGTGGACAATAGCGTTGTCGCAATGTTACTTATATCGTAGTTTACGAATGACTTTAAGGGCATTCCTATATTTTTAATACGAGTATGAATACGCTTTGCCTGAAAACTGTAAATAGATGAGCCTTTTGAATCTTCGGTGATTTACGTCACTGCCTATCTCTCCCTCGGAAGCATTTTCAGTTGTCCTATAAGCAGCACATGCTTAGCATTTTGGCTGTAGTGAACTGAGTCATCCGCTAAGGTATTCCGAAAAACTTTCTGTTAGAAGCTGAGTGAGCTAAAAATTCATATTTCCTGTATTTTCGTCTTTGAATATTAATACCAATATTTTGGCCTCTGGTCAATGGGTAAAGTCTGAACTCTCATGCTAATTGCATGCTCCAGGGTCATTCTATGGGCAGAGTTCATCGGTCTAATGTACGTCTCTGAACTTATTTCTAGTTTCCACATAGATTTGTTGAGCGTTGCATTGCCTACCTGAGTCACATAACGTTTGCCATTATTTTAGACACTGCAACTCCTCCGTAGGGCCTCTTTCTTGTACAGAAACCTCTTGGTTTCTAAAACGTAGCCTTTGGTCCATCTCTAGATGCTGGACTCCCAACAAATAAGCTTTGTTTCAGACCTGGAAAACTTCAATTGAGGAATTTGGCCTTTATACGACTTATTCGTTAATAGTTATGTTCCGGCCCCTGTTGATTGAAGACCACGGTTTTACTTATGATAGCACACTCATCGGGAAAAGGAAAACAAGCTGTTTGGACCCAAATTATGTAGAACATCATACAAGACATTAAAACCCAACGGATTTTGAACACTGCATTGGTTTACTTCAATTTTAGCTTTCAAATGTTCGACTGTTTCCGCTGTCTTTTATATATTTCGATGACAGGTACTTTTCGAATTACTTACGTCATACAACATCACTCCACAATCTGTCGCAGCTTTCTTCAGATTGAGTAACCTGATGTGCAGATATTTCACGTGATCGCGATGAGACTCAATTTTTATTCATAAGCTGAGAAACACGTCGTACTATATTTCGATCTGCCTTTCATAAAAGTCACATTGATGTAGACTTGATTACACTTTGAGATGACTCACTGAATGTTTTTTTCCCCCCACAGTTCACAAATTCAGGGGACAGCTAAAAACTGCCAAATAAATAAGAAGTTTCAAATATAGCAAACTGAATACTGCTGCGAATACAGTCGAGAAAGGCGAAAACTAGTTCCTCTCTGTGGTACTTCCAGTCTGGCAAACTAATTTCAATTTTGTTTTCAATCATTACATGCAAACATTTAGAGAAGTAAATGCATAACAACAAGACATAGCCTCATAGAAAAGGACGTGCTCCTTACCAATATTGGATTAAGATGGCATTTAATTTTGTTTAATATTTTAACGTGTTTATAATACAAATCAGTTAACATGTCTTTACCATATACCTGATTGACAACAACAAGGGAAATTAACAAAATGTTATAACAAAAAGTCACAGAAAGCGCAAAACAATGTCACTGTTTTTATTTTTCAATTTAAATCCGTTTTTATTCGCCAAACACTCGAATCTCTTAAAAGTTTGACACAAAATATTTTAAAGTTAGCTTAACTAACTTAAACAATCTTACTATAACTTGTCCTAAGAGAAACCTAACACTTATTCTAGGAAAATTTGCGGCACAAGTACGAGTAATTTATCCTGGATTACCACTTTACTATCTAAATAGAGGAACGCCTCTGAAGGAATGAAGCCGTTAGGACACTCTCGTGTGCAAAAGAATATTAATGACCTCGATTTTTGGACCTGATGTTTACGCAATCAAGTCGTCTGCGTACGCTATTGCATGGTGAAGTGAACTCACAAGATCACTTTTGTACATATGTAGACGTGATGTTGAAAAGGATCGGCACCTTGTTGCAGACCAATTTTAATGTCAATATTCCAAGAACATTCGTATCGCCATTCTTGACTATGAACTGTTAGTTCAGCTTTTAAAGGTCTACCGGCAGCTCCAATCTTGTCATTATTGCCTGGATACTATACCGCTTATGTTCTAGTTTGATGCAATGATCCACAAGGTCGTTCAATGTTTATTGATGGAATCTGTCCATCCACACTAGCGACCTGTTGGTAAAGTTGCAGCTTGAACTCACTTACATATATTCCTGTGCGCAAGATTATATCCACAACTCCCTGCAAGTTGCTATAAGACCCTGTACCATCCTGTTTTGAAATTACATGTAGGGCTATCTTTTTCAGAAGCTGCACATCCGGCATCCTCAAAAATTTTAGGATAATTTAGAATTTCATGGCTTGAGACAATAAGTGTTGATTACATAATTCCATAAGATTACATAATTCGGCGCGGAACAAGCAGGTTTCCGCTCTGGATCCTCCTGTGTCGACCGCATCAACACCTCAATATCGATCGCCACTCCACCTGCTGTCCATCGATTTCGAAAAGGCGTTTGATAGTGTCAATCGGGAATTTATTTGGCGTGCCTTGCGCAGAAGAGGTATCCCGGATAAATTAATAGCAATTATTAAGGCTACGTACGATGGGTCCACATGTCACGCTTTGCACATCTCCTGGCAACCTCACGGACTAGAGTACGTCGCGCCACAATTATACAGTGTTACGTCCCTACGGATGCTTCGTCTGAGGAAGAAAAGGAGACGTTCTACAACCAGTTGGGAGCTGTATTTAATGCAACACCCAACGGCGATATGGTCATAGTGATGGGGGACCTGAATGCTAAGGTAGGCAGCGACAACGAAAGGCTCACACATGTGATGGAACGTCACAGACTAGGCAATCGCAATGATAACGCCAAAAGATTCGTTGACTTTTGCAACGCAAATCGCCTTGTCATAGGTGGCACCATGTTTGAGCACAAAGCCTGCCATAAAATCAGTTGGGTGTCAGTTGGGTTCGAAACAGAAGAGGAGCGGACATGGGGTTGGTACGAGATCACCATCTTATGATAGCGACTGTCCAATTACGCACTGCTACCGTTCGAAGATCTAACGACACGAGAACGCCCGGGTTCAACATCGGCCGACTAAGAAATCCCACAGTGCGCCAAGAACCAAGGGACCATATCTCACGTGGAGTGGAAACAATCAGCAGCTCACTGATCATTGGTATGCTGTGAAAACTGTTTTCACAATCAGGATTGTCGGTCGATCGCAGGGAAGACATAGGGCGTGGTTTTCCGAGGATACATGGCGAAGGATCGACGAACGTAAACAGCTTAGAACTCGAATTGCAACAACTCCAGCAGCAGGGAGGATCGAGCTAGAGTCAATATATCGTATGAAGATGAGAGAAGTACAGTGTAGCCTGCGGCGTGACAAGCGCAATCACATCAATGCGCTGGCTACAGAAGCAGAAGAAGCAGCAGCTAGGTGCTACAGCAGAAGCGTTTACAGAATCCCCGAAGAGGTAATAGGTGGCCGAAACTCTACTCAGCACCCAGTGAAAATCCTAGACGGTTCGTTACTTTTATCGGATGAGGATCAGCTCAAGAGATGGAAACAGCATTTTGCTTCGGTTTTGAACCGAGTATTCGCCAGCAATATGCACCAAAGTCAGACTGAGGAGTCCGTGGAAAGCAATGCCCGAATTCGCATCACTACCCGCAATAAGGAACAGATCATTACCGCGATAAAAGCACTGAAAACCAATAAGACGTTAGGACTTGATGGCATACCCGCTGAGCTTTTCCGAGCTGCGCCAACTGCATCGGCTGAGCTACTGCTCAAACTTGTTGAGAGAACCTGGGAGGCCGGGAGTTTTCCGGATGAGTGGAAGAAGGTAATGATCGTCAAGCTCCCTAAAAAGGCAACCTAATGCAGTGCGAAAACTGGAGAGGCATCTGCGTGCAGCCTGCTGTGGCTAAGATAATAGCTAGAATTATTCTGGAGCGAATTAAAGAACACCTTGAAGACACACTCGACGCCGAATAAGCAGGTTTCCGCTCTGGATCCTCCTGTGTCGACCACATCAACACCCTGCGGATCATCATCGAGCAGTGCGTTGAGTATCGATCGCCACTCCACCTGCTGTTCATCGATTTCGAAAAGGCGTTTGATAGTGGAGCCCAGATAAATTAATAGCAATTATTAAGGCTACGTACGATGGGTCCACATGTCACGTTTTGCACAGAAGAAAGCTGTCTGAGGAATTCGAAGTCCAAAGTGGAGTTCGGCAAGGCTGCATTCTTTCACCAATATTAGTGATCAGCGATATGCTAAATGCGACTTTATCGATGGGAAATGGAGGACTTCGATGGACTCTTACATCTGAACTCAAACACCTTGACTACGCTGACGATGTATGCCTACTATCTCACAGAATAATGGACCTTCACCAAATGACAGCAAATGTGGAGAGGGAAGCAGACGTCGTTGAACTGAAAATTAACTCGGCAAAAACAAAAATGATCAGCCTGGGACCGAACACATCAACTTATACTCGTATATGCATTGCTGGACAAACGGTTGACAGTGTAGAGAGTTGCCAATACCTTGGGGGTATTGTCTCAACTGCTGGCGAAACCGAACTGGATATAGCCAGCCGAACAGGTAAAACGAAGTCTGCGTTTGGGATGCTATCTAACATTCGGCGAAGTAATGCAATCTGCTTAAACACCAAGCTACGACTGTTTCGTTCCAACGTTGAGTCCGTGCTGCTATATGGATGTGGTACTTGGAGAGTGACCACTACTATCACAAGAAAGCTGCAAACGTACGTTAATAGGTGCCTGCGTAATATCTTAAGGATTTTCTTGCCAAACCCTATCTTAAACGTACAGCTTTATGAGAGAACCAGCCATGAACCTATTGGCACAACCATACAACGACGAAAGTGGCAGTGGATTGGTCATACTTTCCGAAAAGGTGACAAGTCCATAGTTAACCACGCGATGCAATGGAATCCGCTTACTCAGGATGGCAGGCTACGCGGCGGTCCTAGAAGTACATGGCGCAGAACAGTCGAGAAGGAAGCACGGCAACTGGGAAAGAGTTGGAGAGAGCTGAGGCACATTGCCAGAAACCGAACACGATGGCGCGTAGGCCTTGTAGAGGCCCTATGACCCACAAGGGGATATAGCACATAAACAAACATAAGATTGTAGCAATAGCGGAGCACTTTCTGAACAGTTTCATATCTTCCAGCTCCCCAAACTTGTGTAGCATAAAACACTTCCGCTACCGGTAAAGGAACCAGGACTTTATATTTGTTTTGATGGGGAATATAATTGTTGCTTGCTACAATTCTGATGACTGGTTTGGATTTGGAAAATATTTCCGTATGTCCGCAAGTACGCTTGAGGGTAAACTGATGAACGACCATAGCGAGATGGGTATTACGGGTGAAGTTTTGAGATTTCGTTAGAACACTGGGGTTCAAAATAGCAATAGAAGAAGGTAAGGCAAGAGACATTGCGTTGGTGTTGAATCATATTATTGACTGGGAAATATTAGCCCCACGTATGAGTTTAATTGCACAGTTTCGAATCCTACCCAGCAAGTGCAGGGAACTATTGGGGGCACCTGACAATGACAATATCAAAAGCAGAAAGTCGTGTCGTCAGTTAAGAGATATACTGTATTGAAAGAAGCAGACAAGAAATCGGTTTTGAAAATTAAAAAGTGTGTCAAAGTCATAAAGCATCCCTAGGCTACACCAGCATTTATTTTGTGAATAGTAAACTTGAAAATTGAATTAAACGTTCTGAAAGCTGATTTCTAGTCCATTTGCATGAAAAACCTGATGCTAAACTCTGTTAAATGCCTTTGAAATATTAAGTACAATTGTCTTGCTTATGCCAGATTGGTGTAGATTTTGGTTACACTTTACCAAGGATCAAATCACCAGTAGATCTTTTTTTATAGAAGCCGTACTGCCGGTCATTGAGAAGTGTTCGTGTTTCGAGATATTTTATAAGCAGCTGTTTATCAGTTTTCCATAACCTTGATGAGAAGGGGCCTAAGTAAAATTAGTCTCTAAGAAGAGAAAGGGAAAAATTCGTCTTAGGATGGACGAGGTGAATAAATAATTTTTTTCCGTCTACTCGAAAAGTATCCTAAAGAGTATGATTGATGAAACAACTTACGCACTGGAAACCTTCATCGCAGAAGGACACCTTTTCAGAGAGGGAGATATACCATCTGAATGAACAGAATTGTGTAATATCTTTAATATAATCTTATCGAAGATGTGACGCGCTCAAGTGTAGGCGGAAACATGACACTTGTACATAGAGCTGATAGCTAGATTGTCAGTTATCGGGACATTGGTCGTTTTGTAGTTTAACATGCTTGATACTCTTCCCCCGAAAGGTCTCATTCCAGATAGAATTGGATTTATGAGCAGTTAACATTTTTTAAGAAAATGTTTAGTCCGCTCTAATTGGCTTTTTCATATTGCTACACTTTTTCAATTTTTTCTCTAAATTTGTGGTGAGTGTATTAGAAAACACGGTGGTCCGACGAGCCTAGAGGCTCAACGTTATATTTATCAACGATAGGTCCGGTATTCGTGTGTGGTCATTTACAAGCTGGGTCAAATTTTTTACCGCAGCGAAATCATCAACACATTGTGCTTCATCTGTATATCCAGAATGTCGAAGTCACCCATAATTAGGTATGATACATTGGAATCGGCCACAATAACGATTTTATGAGAAGAGTCAGACTCTTCAAAAGTCGAATTACTAGTTTTTTGATAGCCAAAAAGTGTTATCTACTGCCGCTTCATAAATGTTTTACTGAACAACGCCCGCTTAAAATGTATTCGTTATCTTATAATCTACAAAACCGATAACAAATAAATTTAAGTCCCCGAGTACAGTTTTGGCGCCCCATTTTTAGTTTCCCCGATCGACACTTTATTGGGCTGTTGTTAACAAATTAAGCATTACGAGTATTATTTCACTCATGCTCCTAAATCAATTGGAGCCATAATTCCTCAAAGAAATGTTCTCCGTCTCTACTTTGATGTGGTGAACAATTCAACTAACTTCTGAAAAATAAGCTCTAGCTATACGTTTCAGATAAAAATCTATTTTCTTCTGACTTCTCTAAATATATTAAAGTGTATGACGATTTGTCTCTCTTACTTCCAATATATCGACATCATAGGGCCAAACTTAAGTCGGATTTAAAGCGTGCTCAAAATATTAAATACAAAATAATAAATCTTTTGTTCCCTTAGGGCCGTATATGTAGAATAAATGAAATAAATCGTCTCCAGGGTGACTATTCGTTAGAACAGGATGGATTATCCGCTTGCAAATTTGTCCGACTTCTTTCTGCTATTTTTTGGTTATCAATTTTTTAGGGAATTTTTTCCAAGTTTCATAATTCTCAAACTTAAATTACCACCTTTGCTTAGCTCACACCCCAAGTTTTAAATAGTCTATGCTATATATTAAGCTCAAACAACGCAATCTGTGATGTTCCACAAAGCGGTCATTTAGGGCCACTCTTTTTATTCAGAATTTTAAAGGTCTCAATCTTTTCCTAATTGGATCGGATTTTTAGATCTACGCAGACAACAGAAGGATATCATCAACAATCTCTCAGTATTAGCCTCGTGTTCAAACTTGGATCATATTTTATGTATACAATGTAAATATCTAGATTAAGTTTGTTGTAACGAGAGCTACCGTGTGATAGGCAACATCAAAACTGTGGGAACCAAATTTTCTCTGTACTGACAATTTGTAATACAAGCCCGTGTGGTTTGTACCATTTACCTGGTCCCACGGCTCAAATTAATATTTTTTATAATTTTGATTACACTCTAGCTTCTCGCATTAGATGTAATGTTTTATTATAATGAAAAATAAAGTCACTAGTTGGTGAGACATAAGCGAGTCAACATCAATTTTGTTTGTTTGTTCACCTCGGTTACTTCCATTTATGATCTCCGCTCTCATTCTTCAACCCGAAGGGCGAGTTTCTTTTGCTAAAACCGGTTAAACTGATATCAGTAGCTTCATTTACTATAAAGTTCATTCGCCAAAATGGGTAGTTTAAATACCCGATGAAGCGAAGACTCTTACAAGTACATTACATGATATTAAATTAATAACTAATTAATTGTCCCACATTTAGGCAAGAGTTATTTAACGCGACCTGCTTCGTGATGGCTATTAAAAAATTTATTCGCTAAACATCAGCAAAGAAGAGAGAGAAAGCGATGTTTTGCAGTCACTGCATCTAGTGTTCCAAATCTTAACAAAAGCTTTCCTTATTCCACTTATATGCACGTATAATTATCTACAAGTGTAATACATAGAAAGATTCAAGTTATATTTAAAGGGTTTTACCCAGTCACACCACGAAAATGTCTGTATCTTACTCGCGCTCTTGCAGCTATAAATTCAAAGTATTCTCTTTCCGAAAGAGAACGAAAACATGATATTCTTCGTAATTCTATATATTTTTTTTTTTTTTTAATTGGCGCCAAAACCCATACTTATGAGTAGTTCGTTAAGGTCCAGTGGATCGCAAATATTTTATTGTAAAAAACAATTTTCAATAAGGAAATTCTATTTCTTTCTTTCTGCTCTCTTTGCATCTGAAGTATACAATATTAAAAGAAAAAAAACACGTTACGTCAGGCGCAGACGATAAGAGCTGTGCACTTCCCAGGGCTACAAATCGTAGCCGATTCCTTTCATAAATCCCAATCTACCACGATGATCACTTGCTTATAAATAGATACGATACATTCTCATGTAGATATTGTGTATGAATATAATTGAGTAAAAAATAAACCTACGTTTGGGAAAAGAAAAAGAACACTCACGACCTTTGCTAAAACTGATAACAGCTGTATTCGCGGTTTATTCGATTATTATTTCGAAAAACCTGAAGAGCAATCCGAGTTCTCTTTGCTGTGGCTTCTAGTGAAAACTAGTTTCAGATCGCCACCATACAAAATACACCAGCATCTTCAGTACAATTGTAAACATAGCTGGCGTTGGGGTTTCTCTTCAGCCGGAGGGAACAAAAACAGTGTTTTGAATAATTCCGGGAATCGACAATGTATTTGAAGTTAGTGGTTTTAGTGTTTTTAATCGGAGTTGTGCACTCTCAAAGATCGGGCTCACAATTGAAATTAACCTTCGAAAGTAAATGCATTGATTTTTACGTCACTGTGACGGCATACACTCCACGAGGGCTTCGAGTATCTATTCAACATCGAAATGGATTGGAGATATATTCGTTTCATGGAAGAATCAATTCGACGTTGTCTGCTTCAGATGGCGGAAATCTTGCACAGGATATTACTCGGCATACCAACGGTCAATGGGTGTTCGAGGATAGGTATATTAAACTCAATAAAGGCGATATATTGAATTTCTGGATATTTATTCAGTTTGAAGGCGATGGTGAAAGATTTACCGATTTGCAACATAGAATTACTAGTAAGTATCGCTACTTTTAAATAACTGTTTAACTGTTTCTTGGCAAACCATGAGTACATTCATTGGTGATGCAGTAATTTTGTGTGTGCTTGTGATGTGGAGAAACCACAAAAAATATGGAAATTTTTATCAAAATACTCGTATGCCAAATGTTGAATGCGACTTATACTCGCAGAAGTTTTAAAAAAACAAAATCGTAAAATTGCATCTAAAATGTTTTATTTTTTTGTATTTTTGTATGTTACACAAAGTTCGATAAGTTTTTGTTTAACCTTTAAAAAGCTTCGTCTATAAATCATATAAAATAAGATTGAGCTGTTTCGCGGTACACGATAGAAGAGTTAGGTGAACTTTGTAATTTCCTTATAAAGGGTCCGCCATCTAACGTTTCTTTTTCAACTAGTGCTTATTTCGTGAATGGTAACACTTAGCTCATGTCTGAATTGAGAGATAATTAGTTTTATTCTTCCGGTTAATAATGGAAGATAATTTCATTCAAATGGCTGTCTCGGCTGGCCATGCAGTAGCCTACACGATCGGTCCAATTTTTAAGCACATTATCGATTGTGTGCAGCTGTATTTCACCAATGGCTTCACGAATATTGTCCTTTAAAGCGTCAATTGTCTCTTGTCGGCGTAACACTTATCTTTTACGGCACCCCACAAATAATAGTCCAACGGTGTCAAATCGCAGCTCCGAGGTGGCCAAACGACATCAGCTCTACGGCTAATAATGCGATCTTCAAAAACAGGGCGCAAAACATCGAGTGTAGCTTCGGCTGTGTGGCACGTAGCGCGGTCCTGTGGAAACCAAATGTTGCCAATATCCTCCTCTTCAATTTTTGTGAACAAAAATTCGTTCAACATGGCCCGATAATGATCGCCATTGACTGTAACGGTCACTCCTTGCTCATTTTCGAAGAAAAATGGCCCAATTATGCCTCTGGACCAAAATCCGCACCAAACAGTGACTCGTTTTGGGTGTATCGGCTTTTCAATGTATGCGTGCGGGTTTTCTGTGCCCCTAATGCGACAATTTTGCTTGTTTACATACCCGCCAAGATCAAAATGAGTTTCATCTGAAAAGACGATTTTTTTGGCAAAATCGGTATCTTCTCTAAATCAATCGCAGGCAATATTTCCCAGCGTTGTTCAAGCGTACGCACAACCATATTCATTCAGCGGAAGGATAAAACTAATTATCTGTCTAATCAGACATGAGCTAAGTGTTACTCGTACCATTCTACTAGTTGAAAAAAAGAACGTTAGATGGTGGACCCTTTACAAAATAGTATATTCTAAAGGGTTTTCTAATAGGGACTTGACAATTTTGAATTTAATTTGTGAACGCACTCTTTCACTAATCATCAAACTGTCACTGTCAATTTATTCAGTAAACTCAACATTTTCATCATGGTAAAGTACACGAACGAGCAACGCCTGCACATTATAAAAATTTTATACCGAAATTCGGAGTCATTGACTGCAACTTTAATAGCGTTAACTCCAATTTTCGGTCGTTATTCTCGCCCTAGTAGACAAGCAATAACAAGTTTAGTGCAAAAATTTGAGTCTACATATTCGTTGTGTGATGTTGCTGTGTCAGTGAGACAACGGGTTGGTCGAAGTGTCGAAATTATCGCTGCTGTTCAGGCGTCCATATCAAACGATCCGAATCATTCAATTCCACGGCGTTCTCAATAATTGGGCATCGCTCGGACCACATTATGTCGTATTTTGCGTAAGGATCTTGGTTTCCCCCTTTACAAGATCAAGCTGACTCAAGAATTGAAGCCAATAGACCATTTGCAGAGACGTACGTTCTCCGACTGGGTTCTGGAGAAGATGCGCCAAGATGATGAATTTCATCGCAAAATCAACTTCAGTGACGAAACTCATTTTTGGCTCAATGGGTTCGTCAATAAGCAAAATATGCGTTGTTGGTTGGGTGAAAATCCACATGTGCTTCATGAATCACCACTTCATCCACAAAAAATAACGGTTTGGTGCGGTTTGCATGCCGGCGGCGTTCTTGGGCCATATTTTTTTGTCGACGATAATGATCGTCACGTTACTGTGAATGGTCAGCGTTATCGCGCCATGATCAGCGTTTATTTTTGGCCCGAATTGGAAGATATGGACTTGGACGACATGTGTTTTCAATAGGATGATGCCACACAGCACACGCTACAATCGATTTATTGAAGAGTAAGTATGGTGAGCGTGTTATCTCAAGAAATGGGCCAGTCGATTGGCCGCCTCGTTCGTGCGATTTAGCGCCGCTTGACTATGTTCTGTGGGGCTACGTTAAGTCATTGGTTTATGCCAACACGCCGACGACGTTGGAAGAGCTCAGAGCCAACATTGAACGCGAAATAGCGGCGTTTTCGGCCGAAATTGTTGAAAATTGGGTCCAACGAATCGACCGCTGCAAACGTGCCCGCGGTGGCCATATGAACGAAGTCGAGTTCCATTCATAAATTTTTCGATTGTACTTCAAGCCGATAATAAAGTTTTTGAAATATCTCAAATGGTTTGCGTTTTATTTAAAAAAAGAGTTGTCAAGTCCTTATTGGAAAATCCTATATAACCTCTCTTGGTAATGGCTCCGCTCTCATACAAACGCTTTCATTAGTTTCATTAGTTTGTGAAGTGACTGACACTGGTCCACCTAAGAAAATTAGCAAGTGTGTTTTAAAAATTCTAATCTTAAGAAATTGTGCAAAAAAAGAAGGCTAAGGAAGACAGTGACTTCAATATATGTACATCCATGTGTATATAAGAAACGGATTTAAATCCTTCCAAATTGTTTGGTTGTTTTCTCTTTTTTAATTTTTAACAGTTCCTCTCTTACTTTCTTTGACAAAAAACACACATACATACATATATACACAAACATATTACTAGAAAAACCCTTAAACAGCAGATGTGTGTAGAGAGTGCTCCGCAAATCTTCGCCACTCAGGTGATTTCGTGACTTGCTATAGTAATGGAAATGTCTTCCCTTTAGAAAGGACATTGCTAATCGCATTGTAGCTGTGGATACTACACCCAAATCCACATCAGTGACGAAGAGAACAAGGCGCAATCCAGATGTCAATACATACTGGATGAGATGAAGACGTTGAGAAAGGAGATGAGCGACATTAAGTCCTGATGTGAATTAGTTGCCAGCAACTAAATAAACCAGCATATGGCACCAAACAATGATATCTTCGAAAAACTCTCAGCTGAAAGTAAGCAACCTAAAGAAAGATGAACTTATTAACACTGTGGAAACAAAAATCAACAACTTAGCAACAACTTCCTAAAACCAACATTGCAATTAAAAACATTCCATCGACGACGAACGAAAACTTAGTTGAAGTTACTCGTATAAAGTGGGATTTTTTTGCTGTTTGGTTTTCCAGGGTTCTATTTTTGACAGCTCACGCGTGATTCGTGACATGTGTCAAAGTCAAGCATGCTCAGTTAGCATTGCCATTTCTTCATGGAAAGATTTACACCCGAACAACGCTTTCAAACTGCTGAATTTTATATTCAAAATTCGTGCTCTGTGAGAAAGGTTTTTCACGCACTTTGACCATTTTACGGTCGTCATTATCCGCCTTATTATCCGAACAAGCAATTCAAGCCATAGTGACCAAACTTCGCACCAATTTCACGCTATTAGACATCAAGCCACATATCCGTATGCGTAGAGTGCGCCCAGAGAAAAATATTGCTGCAGTGTTAATGAAGACCGTGATTTGTCCAATCGTCGCCGTTTGCAGCAATTGGGACTGTGTTACACGTCTACGTGGAAGATTTTACGCAAGAATGTTGGCTTAAAACCTTACAAAATACATCTCGTGCAAGAACTGAAGCCGAACGACCTGCCACAGCGTCGAATTTTCGGTGAGTGAGCCTTAGAAAAGCTGCTTATCGGAAAATTACCTTCAGCGACGTAGCTCAATTCTGGTATTTGGTATTTGATCCGGCTAGCAACCTCAGGAAATTCAAGAGCTAGCAATGCACCCGGAAAAATGCACTGTTTGATACGGTTTATGGTCCGGCGGAATCGTTGGTCCGTATTTTTTCAAAGATGACCGTGAGAACAGCGTTACTGTCAATGGCGCCCGCTATCGTTCAATGATTACAAACTTTTTTCTCCCCAAAATGCACGAGCTGAACTGGGTCGACATGTGGTTGCAACAGGCGCTACATGCATGCCACATAGCCAGTGTGTAGTGAACAAAAAGAGTCTCTCAATTTGAGCAGAAGAAGCTGGTATCTGCAACAATTTTTTCGCTAATTTTGCTAAAGTTTGGTATTTTATCTCTGCCAAGTTCCAAAAAACGAGAGGTTTGTTTATATCGTTTTCATATAGTATTTTAAAGAAACCACATTTATTCCGAAAACTATCCCATTCTTCAATGCCAGTTGCATCCAGGCTTTTAAATAGAAATGTTCACCTCTTAATTTTATATTATCTAAGAAATAATGTAAATAATAAGCTGTTAAAGCGTATTTGTTCAAAGCCAGTTCCTGCCTTGATTTGAGCTTTTCAGAAAATTCATCAGGCAGTTGAAGATTGAGCCACATTTACAAGTGGGATCCAATAAAAGTATATTGCTTTTAACGTCATCCACGAATTTCGAATCAAGGAGAAATGCAACAATAATTGCTTTAACTTTTGAATCAGCTGCAACGAGCTTCATAAATTGAGCATTTTCGATCAAGAAAATATACGCATCGCAGTGTGAGCACCATCGTGTTTCAAATGGAAGTTTTATTGTGGTACCACCTTTCTCTACAATTTTTTTTTCTAAATCTGCTTGTTTATATTCTTTTAATATATGTAGATGTGACTTTTAGGTTCAGCTCTCTGTTTAACATATCTTTACCAAGAAGGTTTCCTGTATGGCTACTGCAATTGCTTTTCGAAACAAAATATTTTGTGATATTTCCCATTTTTTCATAGCACTAGCATTGTCCGACACCACGGCATAGGCATGTGTAGAATTGACTTTATCTGCTATATCTACAGAGTGTGCAATTTGTCCTGCTGTTTCACTTTCTCCAGTTAGATCCCATGCTTCTAAAAAGGCCTGTTCACCATTCGCGTTATGCAACATTGAAACAACAGTTTTTACTGGAGGAATTCTTCCAGCCATCAATCAATAAAACGGATTCGGAACTCATCGTAGCTCTGGCTGAAGATAAACATTTTTCGTATACATTATCCAGCAATTTGGTTGATAACACTTTTATTCCAGGAACTTTATCGGCATATGCTGGTCTCAATTTTTGTATGAAGATACAGATACAACATGTAATGGCATATTACATCCAAAGAAAAATTGAGCCAGAGATTCATTTAATTCAGGGTCCTCTTTTTGTGACAATCTGTCAGCAAAGCCAGAAATTGAGTTGACAGTTGGTTTAGATAATGAACGCTTCCTGTTTTTGCCTAAATTTGCAAATGAAGTTAACAATGGCAATGATTGGCAGCTGCTAGAATGACTTGATGTTGCTGAGATTGGTCTTGTAGAAGGCAAAGAATCTGAGCTGCTTGCTTCTACGTTCTTAGAATATAAAAATACTGCTTATATTCTGCTTTTCACTGCTGGTTGCAAACGAACTACTTTCCCTCTAAAGAACACCAGTAAACATAGTACTAAATTTTACCATAAGTACTTATGTATGTATGTATATTGCATCAGTGTCACCAAGTCCTTCAGATTCAGACTCTAAAAGTATAACTTCATTATCTAAGTAGTATACAACTTGTGCATCAACAGTCGATGAAGCTGCGTTATTTGTTTCATTTTTTTTTATTTGAAACTTTGCATAATGTTCAAAAGAATCCCAAATACGCACAAAATAATCACCTGTGTGCTCTGAGCTTCAGCTGATTTTTTTTTGCAAATATTGCAACACTCCGCATGTTTATTATTTATCTTGACTAATTGATAGCCAAGTTCATCATAAGCTTTGTTTTTTTTGACGTCCAGCCATTTCTTTATTAGTTTTGTTATTGTCCAGTGCTTATGCTTATTAGTATAGTGGCACAACGGTCACATTCACTATTCACTGACAAGGGACAGCTGTTTTCCACATTTTTTAACATTGACGACATTAACGACACAATTAACGACATAAGCGACATTACCGACGCTATTGTCGACATCACAGTGTTCGATGAGCAATTTATATCTCTCGTTTTGGACCGGTCGATGAATTGACTGGCTACATCGTGCGATTTGACGCCTTTAGACTATTTTTTATGGGGATATGTCAAATCATCATATAATAATATACCAGCGTCAATTACAGCTTGTTTTTATACACTTTTGCAATCTTCCTGCATTTTCTTTGAAAATTAAAAACCAAACGCTTAAAAAAATCACCCATTACAAGAGATAGACGAGGCAATAGGTTGCCCTATTGACATAACTGTCGTATACAGAACAAAAAGAAAGGACCCAGAAAAATCAGTCAGCGTTGCCTCTTTTGTGAGTAACAACACCAAAATCATTTTCAATAAAAAAAAAGCAAAACCAATGAGAAAAATCCCGCTGCAGAAAATAAGAGCAAGCGCGAATGGTGAGCAAAACGGAGATGCTAACAATCAGCTGACCCCTGTAAACAGACACTTGCTTTGGCTAGCAAAGAACCGTGTAAGAGAGTCCAATTGGAGATTTGTGTGGCATGTAAACAAGTGTGAAAACCACCAACCAACACATATATGTAGGTTCCATAAGTAAGTGGTGTAGGGTTAATATGCAATTAGCTTCGTCAGTCACGAATGAAGTCGAAGAGCAAACCAATTTAGTAAATATGATGGAGAATCAATATACTCGTACTGAAAAATAATTTGATTTTAGGGTAATGAATGGTTTTACTGGCATTAATGTGGATGATCTAAACAAAATAAATTTCTGTTGTGTTTCTTTTAATATTATTGTAGGTCGTTACGAAAAAAAGAAAAAAAAAGGATTTAAAGATTTTTGTTATACTCGTACATCCATGTAATAGTCTTAAACGAAAGAAAATGAATTTTATAATATAGATGGATTTTATTTAGAGTTTTCTAATCAAAGTATTGGTAAAGGAAGAGGAGTTGCAATTTTTATAAATGATAAAATGGGTTATAAAATCCGCTATGAAAGCATTGCTATCAAAATAACAAAATAAAAGCACGGAATGCAGCTATTTCAATGCATTTTATTTTATTCAATCAGAAATAGTTATACTAATTTATAGACAAGAATTTAATTGTACTAGATTCTTACAAACAAAAATATTAAAACAAAAGTGAAGATTCATTAAAAATTGCCGTGACAAAACTAAAGTACGAGGACTGCTTCGGTTATTATTTTGGTTAGAGCGTACATAGACACCAGAAATTCATTTGTCATTTGTCTTTTGAAAACAATTCGCAATAGATCGGTTCGTCACCCCAACATCAGTATTGACAGTGTTTAAAAATGTCCCGAAACAAATACTCAAGAGATTTTAAAAAGCAAATATTAAGTGATTTTAACAAAGGTGAAGCAGTGACTACAATTGCCAAAAAAATCAATATTCATCACTCCATCATATCAAGAATGATATGCCATTTCCGTTCTTCTTGTTACTTAGACAACATTCACCGAGAAGGCAGGCCACCTGAAACCACTGCCATTTTAAAAAAATACTTATAACACTTCAACTTTAAGTTGAAAAAAGTCGACTTTACAGCCTTACAAAGGGATTTGTCTTTTGAGTTCTGGAACTATGTATTTAGCGCTCATGATCCATCAATTGCTTTTGAAATTTTAATAAATTGAAATTTCATATTTCTAATTGCAGTCAAAATCAAGCGTAAACACAAATAAATCTAAGTGCATCAAACCATGGATGACGTTTTATTTGTTGAAGAAAAAAAAAAAATGAACTTAGAATTCGGGTTCGCAAACATCCTAGGAATACTAGGCTTAAAAGTTTTTATGTTAAAATCTGTCGTGAATTAAAATTAGAAATAACACTTTGTAGAGATAATTATTTTAGAAGAAAACTGTGTTCTCCGTTCGACGCGCCGTACAACGGAAGAGTGCCCGACCACCATAGAGAGTGGTCGTGGGTTAAGGTGTTAAAATGGGCGCCACGCGATTGCACTTCCGTCCTACTACCCACATCCAGAATCGCGACTAAATGGGGGATTCGCGGTTTCTTTTTCCCCGTGCCGACGAACCGATTTCAACCAAGAAGAATAAATTATAAACGACTATTTACCACAACGTTATAATTCTTTTTTTTCCCTTTAATTCAAACCAAATTAACAACTTAAACACTAACTTACAAATAGGTCTCAACTAAACAATTCTACTCCTTAAACTTATACTAAATACAAAATCTTAAAGAAGGAAAAAAAAAAAAGATACAGAACCCGTATTTGAACCGTTTTCCGCGCCAAGCGTTGCTTTTACGAAATCGAATTAAACCACCCGCTAATCAACGACCTTCCCATTTAATTCCAATATTAACCGTGTCTACGTAAGCGGAATACCATATGTATAACTAGGTGGATATATTTATATAGTTATTACTTGGAGTTACATATAGGCTTAACATAAGTATCTTCGTCTCGTTCAGCACGTCTACAGCTGCTTCCTTGTCTCTGCTTGACATACACTTCTACAACGCGACTAGTTGCCTTGTATCCTTTAGGTCAGAGTTCATTTTACGAATTCGTTTAGGCGCTCGACAAATATAAAAGTTCGATTTATTTACTTTGACACTACCGACAAAATCTTTTGGAACTTCACTTATCCTCTGTGGTACCGAACTAGTTTGTCACTTTTGTCTTTTAGGTTGTTGCCTGGCACTATTTTAATTCGCGGTTTCTTTTTCGTTATTCGTATGTTGGTTTTTTTTTTTTTTTGTTTTAAACACTCTTTTTTTTTTTAAAAAAAAAAACTTGAGAGGCTTCCTATCACTCGCCCTGCCAAACTCCTCCCTGAGTTGTTTTTTTTTTCTATTCCCTTTTTTTCAAAGTCTTTTTTTTTTGGTATTACTTCACTACCGGCATCCCAAATTTAATTTAAGGTATTCTACTTGACTTTTTTTTCCTCTGTATCCCTTTTCTATTAAACTACTAAATATTTTTTTTTTCCACCGGACTACCGAACTGCTTGCCTGACTCCTTCTAACTGACTCTCACTTTCAATCGCAGCCTTCCCATTTTCCCACGCCCTACCAGTCGCCTGTTTTCACCAAACTCGTACCACCTACCATGATCCGTTTTTTTTTTTCGTGTTCAACTGATTCATCAGATCAGACCACATCTCCTGATTTCTACATCCGCTAATCCCTACCGAAGGAATATCATACGATACCATGACGTCGGATCGCGCAATGTGGAAACTAGAGCAATTGAAACGGAAAAAAAAATGTTCCTACACGGAGATTCGAACCTGGGAACCGGGAATTGCTTGCCGGGTTGGTAACCCACTGACCCAAGTTATTGCTGCCGTCGATGGTGCCAAGATATGAACAGGTGCTAGTGATGGTTGGAAGAATATTCTTAATTACCAGAGAACGAAAACCTGCTCACTACCACCCATAATAACTGGTTGAAAATATTGGGAATTCTAAGAAAGAGTGGGACACAGTTAATGAAATTTTGAATAGAGAAAAGCCGGATGCCGAAATTGTTTTAAATATGGATAGTAATATTGATTAATGTTTTTAATGGCTATTTTTCAAATATACTCAATGATTTCCGCGGTCTCCTGGGACAAAATAATTTTTCGTGTCACTGTGATAAAACAATAAGGCAGGAGCAACACCAGTCTGCTTGTTTTTACTTTGAAAATTTCACACCACTGGAAATACACAAAATTAAAACTTTGCGGAGAAATTTATAACAGCGTAAATGATTCTAAAATTGCTGCAACGTTATTTATAGATATCTCAAAGGCTTTTGACATGGTGGACCATTCGCTTCTACTCAGTAAATTGTACAATGCAGGTTTTAGAGGTTTTATTTATACATGGTTTTCGTCTTATTTGTGGAACCGTAAACAAATGGTCAGAGTAAAAGGTTGTATGAGATCACAGAAAACAATAAATTTAGGCGTACCACAAGGTTCTGCCTTGGGTCCGATATTGTTCTTAATTTACGTTAACTCCTTATTTATCCAGCCTTTTAAAGGAAAAATCACCGCGTTGGCAGATGACACAGCTCTAACTTACTCTTGTTATAACCTCTTTGATGTCAATGCAAACATTAATTTTGACTTAGATTTGCTTCGTAGGTGGTTTGACAAGCATAAACTAGCAATTAGTAACAAAAAAAAGTACATGATTTTTAAAATTAAGGGAAAATTGACTGATAACTTTTCTTTACAATATCACTCACCAAATTGTTTTAAATTTAATCTAAGAATTGTTTGTCCTCATAATCAAGGTGTATCAACCTACAATACCGATGTTAGTTGCTCGACAGATTGCTTTGCTATTGAACGTGTCGAATGTTTCAAATACTTAGGGGTTATTTTAGACTCAAAGCTTAGTTGGAGTGAACATACCCTGCATTTAAAACAATACTTTAACTTAGTAGTAAGACAGCTTTATCACCTTAGTATATATTGCGGATCCGATATTTTAAAATTGGTATATAATGGTCTTTTTAAATCCAAGCTGCAATATAGTATAGCCTATTGGGGCGGTACACATTTCAACAAAGTACAACCCTTGCTAGTTAACGTAAAATACTACCCTTAAGACACCTTTACTACTATAAAGTCTTGAAAATATTTTTCCAGGATTCTGGGTATAACGCCGCTAGACTATATGGCAATCTTAACTTGCGAGCTAATTCCATGAATTTTGTATCCTTACCTAGAATCAATAAAGCACTTTTTTCTCGTTTTTTTCACCGTCATTGCTCCTCGCTTATTTAATAAGTTACCGGAAAGTATTAGGTGCGAAAGAAGGCAATCTTTGTTCTTAAAAAATGTCATAACTTGGCATTTTACTTACGATCATTGTACAGTACATCAATTTCTTATTTAGTTAATAATTTTAAAATATTTTCATTTTATACATAATTCTTAAATAGCTTTCTATTGCTTTTGTTTGTTTTTACATACATTTTCCCCATCAATGTTTAAATAAGTAATTTTTTGCTGAACAATAATGGTACATTCGCCACTTGGTCTTGGTCAATAGAATGTCCCTAACTATACCAAATATAATAATTGTAATATATTCTATTAAATTTATAACTTGAAATAAAATAATGAAATAATGAAAACAAAAAAAAAACTTCAATGTGAATGCTGTCGAAGTTCAATAAACAGCTGAAAATGCACTTATTTTAGAGTATTTTTTTGTAGTAATAAAAAATGGTAATATTGGTGATCAATTTATTTAACCTGGAAATCTGTAAGCCTCAGGTAAAAACAATTTTGTAATTGAAGACCAATATCTCGAAAATGAATACATGGATGGTAATAGTGTTTAAATATGAATTAACCATTAATTAATTGGCAATCAAACAAGCCCAGCTTTGTTGCTCTATGTTTAATGCTCTAGAAGTTATAACAAAATATTTGTTTTTAAAGGAAGGAACTTTTTAAAACACCCTATAAGTCAGTGGCTGCTGAAGATAGACCCCCACTCCATCCTATACGATCTTTTCATAACATGAACCAATGAATCAGATCCCAAAATATCTGCATCCTTCACCGGACCACCCTGAAATCAACACACTTCAATTCACTGAAGAATTTTATCAAAAGGTTCGAAATGAAAAAGAACTAATAGTTTTCGGTGATTCCATAGCTGGCATGTCTATGAGTATTTGTCAATACTTTGAGCAACAGTTTTACCGTTGCTTCCAACTAAGTAGGCAGAGAAAGCGCATTGCTCTAAAAAACAACTAATGCACGATTTCCTGTGTAATTCCAACCGTTGCCGCTAAGTGTTACTTTCTGCACGAGTAATTGTTTTCTTCGACAACGTTAATAATTGTGATTACTATGCCTGGTTATTGTCATCATATGGATATCGAAAACGCAGTAAGAGCGGTAAATTTGCTTCAGGAGGGAGAGTCTCAAAGATCTGTCGTTATTCGTATCGATGTACGTACGTAGCGAACTACCCGAAACGTCTGGGAACGCTTCCAAGAAACCGGCAGTGTAGCAAGGAGACCTGGATCAGGAAGAATCAGAGTCACAACTGCGCAAGAAGACCGATATGTAAGAATAATTGCACATCGGGAGCGTACCGTAACCGGTCGGGTGCTACGAAATCGACTGCGGCAATCTACTGGCACTCAAGTACGTGATCAAACCGTACGTAATCGACTCCACGAAGATGGTCAACGGCGCAGACTGTGCGCCATTCGATCGAAACTCACAAGGGCACATCGGGCAAGGCGTTTAAGTTACTCCAGCGAGCATTCGAATTGAACTATGGACAACTGGAGGCCTGTACCCTTTACAAACGAATGTAAGGTCAAGTCTTTTAGTAACGATAAACGAGTACATGTGTGGAGAAGACCAGGTGAATGTTTTACCGACCCATGCATTCACGGAACTGACCGTTTCGGGGAACCTGTGTTATATTATGAGCTGGAATAAGCTTTTTAGGCAAAATAGAGCTCGTAATTCTCGATGATCCATTTTCACAGAGAGTGGGCGCTGACTTTATTCTTATGCAAGACAATGCTCGTCCGTATACGACCCGTATTACACAACGAGCTCTTTCTGATGCCAATACTACAGTTTTGCCATGGCCAGCAATGAGCCCAGACCTCAACCCCATCGAGTATTTATGGGACCAATTGGAAAGGAGCCTCAAAGAGAATCGCAGCCATGTCAACAGTAAACAAGAGCCATAAACGCGTTAAAAGTCTCTCGCATACCCGAACAAAATGTTCCACATTTCATTGAGCGTACCAGATAGGCTAAGGCAGTGAGGTGGCCCCACTCGCTACTAAGTAAAACATCTGAACAAATCTTAACAGAAAAAAAGTAATATGTAAAGTTTTATTTTTTCACGTCAACACTATTAGATCACATATTTGTTGCTGTTTCGAAGCAAAAATCATATCAGCAGTCACCCAAACTGACATTTCTGACCACAACGCGACGATGTATGGTACAACGAGTAATAGAACAAGACAAATTATTACATCACAAATGCCGGAAAAAATAGATCAACGTAAAGTACGTAAATCAGCTAATCGAATAAACCAACTAGCAGCAGCTGATAAACACTGTGATGATGACAGTCTATATAATAGATTCGTGGTACCAATGAGACGAGCGAGCCAGTCACAGAAAAATAAATCGTCAACATGAGCCATGGATAACGCCTGAGTTTATACAACCATGTAAAAAGACAGATGGGCTGTACAAAATATGGAAGAACAATCCGCTAAACAAATCATAAGAATTTGAGTATAAATACAGGGTCTTCCAATAGGGACTTCCGAACTTTGACAGTTGTTAGTGGCCATATTGTTGAAGCTACATCTGTCAAATTTGCTGTCATTTATTCAGTCTGTTTTGCCAAATCACCATGGACGGACATAGCAATCAACAACTCGTGCAAATGATAAAATTATTTTATCAAAATGGGTGTTCTGTTCGGGCAACGTTCCGCATGCTTCGCCCATTTTACGGTCACCATAATCGTCCTACCGAGAGGACTATTCGCAGTGTGGTGGATAAATTTTAGTCCACTGGTTCAGTGAACGATAAACCAACACCCGTAAGTCGACGAAACGCAAGATCTGGCGAAAACATCGCCGCTGTTCGTGAAAGTGCGCAGGAGAATCTGAGGCAGTCGATTTCGCGTCGCTCACAAGAACTAACCCTTGAGCTGAAGATAAACGACCGTAGACAACGACGTGTGTTCGCTGAATGGGCTCTGGAGCAGTTGGAAACTGACTCTAGTTTTCATCGAAAAATCAGCTTCAGCGGTGAGGCCCAAAATTGTCGAATTTGCAACGATACCAATCCACATGAGATCCAAGAGCCTTCAATGGATCCCGAAAAAGTTAGTGTTTCGTGTGGATTTTGGGTCCATATCGGTCGACATCGGTCCATATTTCTTTGAGAAGACGTTGACCAGGCCATCACCGCCAACGGCAAACGCTATAGGTCGATGATTACTAACTTCTTTGAATTGAATGATATGGACACAATCAACATGTGGTTTCAACAGGACGGCGATACGTGCCACACAGTTCACACGACATTGGAAATTCTGCACGAGCGATTCGAGGGAATGGTCATCTCACGTGGAGGTGATCTGAACTGCCCATTTGACCCGGTTAGACTTTTTCTTGTGGGGTTTTCTGGAGTCGCAGTTCTATGCGAATAAGCCACAAACCACAGCGGCGCTCAAAGCCAACATAGCCCATGCCATTGGTCAAATTCAGTCTGATTAGGGTCATGGGAAATTGGATATTTCGGATGCACGCCACCCAGAGAAGCCGTGGCTGACATTTGAACGATGTTGTATTCTATACATAATGGCATCGATAGGCCTTTCAAACGAATAAAAAATGTCGACGATATCTTACACACACTTTGTGTTATTTAAATTTTGAGGATAGGAAGTGCTTAATGAAACACCTTTTAGTTTCGAGACTATAATACCTGAATACAACCAGACTTTTACAAAACGAAATTTGCCAAATGCTAGGAATAACCCAAGACAAACTTGGAGTATTCTGAACGAATTATTGGGAAGAAGAAAGCGATCAGTAGATGAAGTAATTCTGCACAACTTTTCAAAAAGCACAAACATCACACCTATAGCACAAAGCTTCGTTGAGCATTTTGCAAGACATGCGTCTAAAATTATTCATAAGTGTGATCACAAGACTTCTAATCAGTCAAATCAATACCTTCCCCGGCCCATTTATGTAGAAGAAGCTAATGAATCAGAAGTGTACTGAGTACTGTGTTCGCTAAAAACTAACAAGAGTCGAGAGGTTCATAATGTTCGAGGAGTAGATTTAAAACTCAACGCAAAAATCCTAACTTCATTCATAGCAGCCCTTATCAATCGAAGCGTGATCCAAAGTCGTGTACCTAAATTTTTGAAAACATAAATTATCCGCCCAATCTTCAAAGGAGCAAATAAAATAAAATATGAAAGCTACAGGCCAATCTCAATATTGCTTGTCTTTGAAAATTGCTTAAAAGAAATTGTGGTAATTCGGTTAAATAGCTTCATTCAAGAACATGGTATTTTGCAAGCAAATCAATACGGCTTTTCAAGAGGAAAAAGTGCAGCAAGATTGCTGGGAGAATTTTCAAATCTGGTTACCATGAGCCTTAACAAAAATCATCATATCTTCGTTATGTTTGTCGACTTTAGTAAGGCTTTTGACACACTAAGTCGCAATAAACTTTTGGAAGAACTTGGCAAAATTGCTATTAGAGGAACCTTGGAGAAATGTTAGTAGTAAAATCTTATAGAAAGGACACGCAAAGTCAAGATTTTAAATTCTGAGAGCGAAGAAAAAGACAGCTGTTACGGTGTTCCACAAGGATTAAAACTATGCCCAATCTTGTTTATATTGTTCACCAAAGAACTACTCAATGTGTTTAAGGAAAGTATGGTGTTTGTAGTCAGACCCAACTGCAACCACAATCGACAATGCACAATGCAACGGCAGTTCGACACAGTCTCAAGATGGTGCCACGGCCATGGCTTTGTGATAAATGCGGAAGAAACCAACATCAAGCTAACCTGAAACTCGAATAAGTGTTGCAATCGAAGTAGTATAGACCACAAACTACTTAGCTCCCACAATTATTTTATATGGCAAGAGCATATCAGCAAATTACGACTAAATCTCGAAAGGGTTATGTTTGCAATGGTCTACTTGAAACGATACTCAACTATAGAAGTACAAAATCAAGTGTATTACTCCCTGGTCGAATATAGTCTTAGATATGGTATAATATCCTGGGGAAGCGCCTCAATAACACATCTAGATAAACTACTTAATACTCAGCGTTAAACTATTATATTTAATCTCAAAGTTTACGACGTTAACAATGTATTCAAGATGAGAGCTATCCTTGAGTTTCCACAATCCTATTGCACAAGAAGACGAGCCCAGAGACTTTCAAATTCCGACCATTTTTAAAAACTATGGGAGAAGACAACTTACTTACATTAGGTCTACTTTATTAAATCAATTACTGGCAAATCTAAAAAATATTTTAAACTTAAAAAATAGAAAAAAGCAAATTAAAATCAAAAATTATTGTTCCCCTGAATTTTGTGAACCGTTATTAACGTTGTTAACTACACAAACTTCCAAACTAAAAATTTATAAAATAAGAAATATTGCGTTTGACCACCTGCAGATAAGCCATAAGCTCTGTACGCGACGAATATCCCATCCTTCCCATCTGCCGGTTCTTTCCTGGACTTGGCATTAATAGACAGTAGAATAGAACTGACTAACGTGGATCGAAACACAAGGAACTGTTTGCGTGCGTTCGAGTACGATAGTGATCACTACGGACTTGCCGCCACAATACGGATCCCAAACGAGCAAACGCAGCTGGAGCAGTACTATCAAGTGTACCCATACGACTACCGTAAGGTACGGTGGCCGTGTTTCTCCAGAATCTTAAAGCGTAATTTACGTTTGAATGGAATTGATCCCCCGACTAACAGAAACTTGACAAATGAAGAAATCGACCGTAGTTTACTGACAATGCAAGACGTTATCAAACGAACTATGGAGCAGACTGTCCCTCGGATAGAATACTCCGACGAAAGCCAGGTGGAAAAATACAGAACTCCAACAATCAACGCATTGTACGCAAACAAAAGTAGACTACTCTCAAGGCTTAAGCAGTTGTACAGACAGTTTACTGACAGAAACAACCCGGAAATAAGAACACTAAAGTCACTGATCAAAAACCTAAAACAACTAATTAAAGAAAATTACAGTAAGTCTGTAAGTCTGTACTGGGGCAATAAGATTCGGGCTATAAAATCCAGTAGTCCGAATATGTTCCCACAGATAAACAAATTGTTCAGGAGGAAAGATCACAATGACATTCAGTGTGTCCGAATTCCACAAAAGACAGAAAACAGACAGACACTACTGTCCGTTGGCATAAGTCCAGAGAGTGCCGACTCAGGCGACGGTCTTTTCGTGGTCGAGGACCCACAGGAGAAAGTAGATTTACTGGGAGCCTTTTTCGAGGCCGTGTATACGGTGAACAATCCGGTTCGCTGTAATCACGACATTGACAACAGGGCCTACGTAAATCACTATTATCTGCGCAACGAACTTCAAAATTGGCGATCCGAGAATCACGGTTTCACCGTATTCAGTGAAGAAAACGCTGCAAACTTTATCATCGCCAATGAGCGAGCTTCCTCGCATTTGTTCGTGCGAAGAGATGAACTCCTATGCATCTTCGAGTCTCTGAAAAACAAAAAGTCGTCGGGAGTAGACGGTATTCCAAACGTCGTATTAAGACACCTGCCCTTGGAAGCAGTGGATATATTTACTACGCTGTTTAACAATGCGCTGAATAATGCATATTATCCGACGCATTGGAAAACAGCAGTGGTACATCCCATCCCGAAAAGGGATAGAGTTAGAACTAACCCTGCAAATCTCCGGTTAATTAGTTTGCTTCCGAATATTAGCAAGGTATTCGAGAAAGTGGTTAATAGAGCGCTGTTAAGGTGGGTTGAGGAAAATAATATAATTCCGGAAAATCAGTTTGGTTTTAGGGCGAGGCATGACACTATTCATGCTGCGTCAAAGCTGGTCTCCGACATACAATGGAATAAATGCAAGAACCAGTGTACGGGTGCCTGCCTCGTTGACTTTGAGAAGGCCTTCGACACCGTATGGTTAGAGGGACTTTTCTATAAGTTGACGAGAATGGGTATGCCGAAACCTCTGCTATATATGATTTACGACATGCTTATGGGAAAGAAGTTCGTTGTTAAATGTAACAATGTTATTTCGAGTAAGATCTTTGACATTAAAAACGGCTTACAACAGGGGGCTGTCATTTCTCCGATACTGTTTAACGTTTACACTAGTGATCTAGTACGTTCCCTCAATCATGCCATAGCGTACGCAGACGATTTAGTGGCGTACAGATCAGGTCCAAAAATCGAAGTCATCAATACTCTGCTGCAGCGTGATTTCGATCATATTAAGGCGTATTGCGATGATTGGAAATTGAAAATCAATTTTCAAAAGTCGGAAACAATCTTGTTCAGGACTCCATTGAGATGGGCTTCTAGGGATACCAGACATAACTGGCGAAATTTGGCCATCATTGGACAGCACGGACTGCCATTAGCGGTGAGAAACGTAGTGAGATACCTTGGTATTTGGCTCGATAAGTATTTGTATTTTGACAAACATATAGATGCTTGTCTTGCTGGAGCCAAGAAGGCTTTAGCCCTGACAAGAAGGTTGTTTCACAGCAGTCAACTTGTCTCCAGGGTGAAAGTCATATGCTATGTGGCCCTAATCAGGCCAGTCATCGCGTATGGTTGTCCCCTGTGGTTCAATGTAGCGCCGTATCAGATGGAAAGGATTCGGGTGTTTGAAAGGCAGTGTCTTAGGACTTGTCTTGGCTTGTACAGAACACCAGAATCAGAGTACAAAAAATATTATCCCAACAAAGTCCTTTACGATGGGGCTAATCTGAATAGGATTGACAATTTCCTGATTAAGGTGATTCGAAGACACGTTGCAAGGGCAATGGCCAACGATAATGGCCTGATCTTTGGGGCTTATTACCCCAATGAAATGTACCTCGAGAGCTCACTCCTATCGGGCTTTATTCCGCCAGAGGCTTTTCTCCATATTGATGCTAAAGGGTTAATACAAAGTAGGGATGGTATCCCGGTAATATACCACCGCCACCGCGGTGCGAGGGACAAGCGGCTCACCTACGACGGGTATGTTGCCAATTCTCAGGAGCTCCTCCGTTTTAGTCCCGCGATTGCGGACAGGGATCGGATCGATGCCGAGAAACAGTACACCGAATTCTGGTGGCTTCAAGAAGGAGAAAGGGTTGGCTCGATCTCCTAGGTCGGTACGTTACTAAGGTAACATATTCCTCTTAGTTGTAAGTTAGATTAGGGATAGTTAGGGGGATCTCGTGGAGAGGCCGCGTTCGTTAACATGAGGCCGCACCTCTGAGAAGTGACCAGTGGTTTATCCCATTGGTTAAATCTTGGTGGTGCGTGTGCACGATGTTGACGAATGACGGGCGCCCGAAATCGCAATTGGGATGGTGACCACCCTGTGCGAGAGGCTACGAGTGCTCACCATCCCGATTATAGTTAAGTTAGGTTAAGTAGCTTAGGTAGGTTAAGTAGAATAGGGCCATCGTTTTAAGTTTTATACAAAATTATAAAAAGATATGGTATCTAAGTTTTTTCCAAAAATTATTTTCTTAGAAATTGCATATATTGTATATTTGATAGATAAGATTAATCGTAAGATAGTTTTAAGGTCGAAAGGCAAACTTGAAATGAAATTGCTAAGTTTAGAGCGCTCGGTAAGAGCCAGTAAGCTAGAATAAGTACCATCATTGTCAAATTAGATTTAAGCATTTTTGTCTAGAATTTAAGTAATAGCGCTAGAAACAATAAAAATTAATTTAAAAGTAAAAAAAAAAAATAAGCCATAAGCTTCGCCGGTAGTCATAATCTTTGTACCTAACATAATGTAATCGAAATAAATAAATAAATGAATTTGATACTCAACTCAGAGTGGGACTAGTCCTGTTTTGGTCACCTGCATATCATACTTCATAGACAAACTCTCTGCAGCTATTCCATAGTACCATAGCACACATGTATGACCTCATTCTGGTGCTCCATAGAAAAGTATAGACTTGCCTAAAAGTTGCAGCTTTCGACTGCAAAAGTTTGTCTTTAAAATGGGGATCTGGTTACTCGATAATCATTCCTAAATATTTGTCTTGATTTCACTCACTCACCATTAGATGCGCAAATTTCTCTTCTGGAAAGGAAATTGGCTTACTAATTTCATAAAAAAAATAAATTCGACAATTATTTCTCGGTGTTCATATTGAATAGCAATTTACGGAATTTACAGAAAACATCAAACTTTTTGTTTGTGCCATTATTATACATATTCCTATATATGTATGTACGAGGCTTTACGGATAAGTTGTATTTTGTATTCTCAAAAAATAAATTCTAATAAAATTAATGGGGCGCCTAGCATGTTATTTCGGGTTTTTGTCTCAAATTCGAAATACGTTTATCTCAGCAAAGAGTAAACTATGAATAGTGTAATCGTTGCAATCTTAAAAAATTTTCATTGGAAACAAGTACATATAAGGTCTGTTTGTTAACTTCAAATATCGTACAAATTTGTACAAATTCCTGTTTGTTTAGTTCAAAAAGTTGCAACAAAGAGAGCCGATGAGAGAGATAAACATTTCCCCTGCATTGAAATAAAGGGTTTTCCAATAGGGACTTGTCAATTTTGAATTTAATTTGTGAACGCACTCTTTCACTTATCATCAAACTGTCACTGTTATTTTATTCAGTAAACTCAACATATTCATCATGGTAAAGTACACGAACGAGCAACGTCTGCAAATTATAAAAATTTTCTACCGAAATTCGGAGTCGGTGACTGCAACTTTAAGAGCGTTAACTCCAATTTTCTGGCGTAATTCTCGTTTTGTCCCCGATCGTACACCCAGTCTTCTTGATCTTATTATTGTCTCCGATCCCAACCTTGTCCTTCTTTTTGACCAGATACCCTTCGATATCTCTGATCACGACCTACTTTTTCTAACTTACAATGTCAAATTGTCTAAATGTGCTACTACTGAAATTTTTACATATAAAGATTTTAATTCTAGCCACAATGTCTGCCCCATGGATGCAGTGTAGACAAATCGCCGATCCTAGTGGAAAGGTTGATTTCTTTCAATCAATTTTGACACAACTGCTTGATAGGTATGTACCTACAAAAACAGTTAGAGTCCGTAACCAAAGCTGTCCATGGTTTACCTCAGCAATCAAAGTTCGCAATAAATTGCACAGTAGATGGAAGCGCAGACCGACCAGCGTCAATTGGAAAGAATTTCAAGAGGCACGCAAACGTACAACTTCAATTATACGTGCGTTCAAAAAAAATTACTATGCATCCAATCTCAATACCACCTTACCAGCAAAAAAAAACTATGGAGCAACCTTAAAATGATCGGTCTTTCTAAAGGCTTTAACCAACATAGTGATCTTGATCCTGGTATTCTTAATGATTATTTCATAGGTGAACAACTCGCTAATGGTAACTTTGATACAAATCGGGCATCAGCCTGTTCGGCCAGATCTGCGCATAGACTGGATGACTTTGAAGTTGTAAGCGAAAGCGAAATTTTTAAATGCACAATGGCTATTAAGTCTGAAGCTATTGGGGAGGTTTGTCAAACTTATCCTATCCCAGATAGTTACCCATCTTACTCATGTCATCAATTTCTGCATAATTACATCAACTTTTCCCAGGTCATGGAAAATAGCTAGAGTCCTTCCAGTGGCAAAGAAAACAAACAGTGATGCCCCTTCTGACTTCAGACCGATTAGCATATTACCCAGTTTATCTAAAATCTTCGAAAAAGTCCTGCAAAAACAAATACTTAGTCATGTAGCTAACCACAATTTGCTTTACGAGAAACAATCAGGATTCAGGGCACATCACAGCTGCTCTACCGCTACGATAAATTTACTAGATGAAATAAGGCAAGATTATGACAAGATTAATACAAGTCTTATTTGCCTACTTGACTTCTCGAAGGCTTTCGATAGGGTAGATCTTAACATTCTAAGCTGGAAGCTCATAAATTTGTTTGGTTTTAGCCGTAGGACCACCCATGTTATTGGCAGCTATCGCTCCGAGAGATTCCAGAAAGTCATTTCTGGCGGCAAATCCTCCCTACTTAAGGCCTTAGTTCAAGGAGTTCCACAAGGTTCAATTCTGGGTCCTATTCTTTTCTGTATGTTTATTAACGATCTTCCATCACAATCTGTATCTATAGTTCTGTCCACCTTTATGCAGATGACGTGCAACTTCATTTAGCAAAACCATATGACAAGCTTGATGAACTTGCTGACCACATCAATGACGATCTTACCCAAATTTCTATCTGGTCCGCAGCGAATGGATTGCTTCTTAACCCAAAAAAATCCCAAGTAATGCCGATCTCTAAAAGACGTTTTCAACTGAGTATCCTGCCAGACTTTTACCTAAGTACCTAAGTGGCTTTATCATTGACCGTAACCTCTCAGGTTATAATCATACTAATGCAGTTATTGGTCGGATATACGGCTGTCTACGCAAATTGTGGCCTACATCGTATTTCACCCCTATTGAAACCAAACGTAAGTTGTTACTGATCTTAATAGCACCTCTCATTACATATTCTGAAGTTGTCTATAGCGCTCTCGATTCACTGTCACTAAACAAATTAAAGGTGGCATTCAACGATGCGGTTCGCTATGTATATGGACTTCGAAGATACGAACACATCTCAGAACATACCAAGAAGATACTAGGTTGCACGCTACAACAGTACAACTGCATATTTCTACATAAAATTATTCAAAATAAATCCCCACCCTATTTATATAATAAACTTGTCTTTAACCGTTCTGCAAGAAATTTAAGTATCGTTCCCCATCGTCGCCAATATTTAAATTCGTCACGCTTATTTTTCATCCACGCTGTTAAACTTTGGGACCTTCTCCCACCGCGTATCAAAATGATATCTAACCGTGCAAACTTTAAAAGTGCAGTCCTCCTTTACCTCTCATCCTTAACAACCCAACCCTGAGTCCATTTCCTACTCCCCTCTCTTATATTATTATTATTATTATTATAAATGTATTAATCTTAAGTTATTAAAGTTATGTTAGCTAATCTATAATATCTAAGTACTAAAAAATCGTTGTGTGATGTTGCCGTGTCAGTGAGAAAACGGGTTGGTCGAAGTGTCGAAAATATCGCTGCCGTTCAGGCGTCCGTAGCAAACGATCCAAATCAGTCAATTCCAAGGCGTTCTCAAGAATTGGGCATCGCTCACACCACATTATGGCGTATTTTGCGTAAGGATCTTGGTTTACACCCATACAGGATCAAGCTGACTCAAGAATTGAAGTCGATGGACCATTTGAAGTGACGTACGTTCTCCGATTGGGTTCTGGAGAAGTTACGCCAAGATGATGAATTTCATCGCAAAATCATCTTCAGTGACGAAGCTCATTTTTGGCTCAATGGGTTCGTCAATAAGCAAAATATGCATTATTGGTCGGGTGAAAATCCACATGTGCTTCATGAATCACCACTTCATCCACAAAAATTAACTCTTTGGTGAGGTTTGCATGCCGGCGGCGTTATGCCATATTTTTTCGTCGCCGATAACGATCGTCTCGTTACTGTGAATAGTCAGCGTTATCGCGCCATTATCACCGATTATTTTTGGCCCAAATTGGAAGATATGGACTTGGACGACATGTCATGGATGATGCCACAAGCCACACAGCACACCCTACAGTCGATTTATTGAAGAGTAAGTATGGTGAGCGTGTTATCTCAAGAAATGGGCCAATCGATTGGCGGCCTCGTTCGTGGGATTTAACGCCACTTGACTATTTTCTGTGGGGCTACGTTAAGTCATTGTTTTATGTCAAGACACCGACGACGTTGGAAGAGCTCAGAATCGTTGAAAATTGGGTTCAACGAATCGACCGCTGCAAACGTGCCCGCGGTGGCCATATGAACGAAGTCGAGTTCCATTCATAAATGTTTTGATTGTGCTTCAAGCCGATAATAAACTTTTTGAAATATCTCAAATGGTTTGCGTTTTATTTAAAAAAAAGTTGTTAAAACCTTATTGGAAAACCCTATATTATAAATTGTTGAACACCCAAATCATCGAATTGGTGAGTACAGCCCTGAGTTGGCACCCAATGACTTCTTTTTATTCCCGCACGTCAAAAATAAATTGCGAGGTCAACGAGGTCAATCTTTTCAAAGCTGACTCCGGAAATAGAATACGCCATTTTCTTAATAACTAAACTTAGAGACTAGGCTTACGATAAATACTTACGATATAAGCTTACGATCTATTTAGTGCTCTCCAGCTCTTATCTTCTTGAGAAGATAATGTTGGAGAGAGAACATGCTTGATGCTCAAATGGCAAGCGTAAAAGGGTTACATACTCAGGGGGAATTGGGAAGGGCGCTTAATTATGTGACAATATAAAAGGCGTGTTTTGGAGTTACTGGATCAAACGCATGCAAAAATGTATTGGTCTTTATGGAGAGTATTTCGAAAAACAATAAAGCCAGTTTTGATCATAAATCTTTGTTTTTACTTGTCTTTCTCAAAACTTAAGTAGTAACCTTCGTATTGTAAAAAACTCGTAAAAGTAATTTTTCTGCCTCCCTGCTGAGTTAATAGCTTGACATATGGTCAAAGGTATTTTTAGCAAATTAAACAAGGAATGTTTTAAAGATTTTCATTGGAAAACAAGTATTTCTAACTTGAGTTGTAAAACTTAATTCGAATTTAGTTTATTTGCCCTTTAACCTTTATTACTTCAAATTTTGCCTCAAAAATATATTTTTATATTCTCGTCAATGGTCATAAATTTCGATTGCATTCATCCAGTAACAGGTGAGTAACTTGATGTCAATCACACGCGACGGAGCTGAAGAAGCTACTTCTGGTTTTTTTTTGTTTCTTATAATCTTGTTTATTATGACGAGGCAATATGGCGAATTCTCTCTTCGAAATCAAAGCCATAATCCGAACTCTCTTTATTTTATTTCTACCATTATCGATTCCCCAGTTATCTATCACTTTGTTTAGGTACGCCACCAATAAGAGCATAATGCAAGTATAGTCAAATACTCGTACACATTCATAATTGTATAAATAAAAGTTTAACGAAAACACAAATAAAAGCAAGAACTCTCTGACAAAAAATGCTACGTTAACTCTTAAAATAAGTAAATTTCACCCCCTAGACTGCAAAGGAATTACTTATATAAGTTAAATATTAGATTGTAGTTTCAGCAAACACATTTAATAGACTGATGGTTAATCAGATAAAGAAAGCACTTCCGGAAATGCACAAATACGTTCCTAAGATTTTCCCGACAATACCGTAGCGTTGAATATTGTTTTTTACAAACTAGTCAAGGTCATAATTGAAAAATCCAACAAGGAATCCTTTTTTTAAATGCCTTTATAGCTCCCAAAATCCAGGGGTATTCGGAACAAATTTGTCAGATCAGACGGCACATTTTTGAATTTCTATATCGTCATATACTTCGAGTGTAAATTTGTAGCAAAAAACATCCGACACATAAAAAATTGTTTTTTAATCAAACTACAGCCAAACAGTAAGCAAGTTATCCTTGGAGCAACCGAGCTGAGCGACTGAGGTGGCCATTTGCTATATACTCGAATAATGATAGTAATTGTTGTGAATTTTTTAAATGTCATCCCCCCACTCACACTATCGACAGCAAGAAATCTATTGAGAGCATTTTGGTTTCTACATGACGACGCACTGTGGTTCCTTTCTACGGAACAGGAAGAAAAGGTTCCATAAAAACGAAACGGGTCGACCGATCTTATTGAAATGTCATACGTGAAATAATTGAGACAAATTCTCATCATGATAAAAAAAATTATGATTCTAATCCAACAACTAAGCGTACATCCTAGTAAATAGTTGATATGGTTTTATTCTTACCAATTTTCTTCCTGTTCTTATGTTGAGACGCCAAAAAGATGTGTTAGAAAAATAAATTAAAATCACAAATATCGTAGTCTCGCGACTACTGTACATGATTTCATTTATTTACTTTCATAGCTAAAAACTATGTGGAATACAACTTTTTGTTTTTTGTGCAGGCCTCAGATTTGTGATTTTGGGATCCGATGATAACTATAAACATAATGTGAATACCATCGTCATTAGTTGCCAAACGGTAACACTTCGTAGTGTTGTGAAGTCCATTGTATCTACGAGGGTTGTCTGAAAAGTTTCCGACCGAACAATGATACAAGACATTTTTTCTTAAAATCTTTTTTTCTAATACATAGTTTCCTTGTAACTCTACACACTTCTCCCAGCGATGCTCCCATCTCTCTAACCCGTCCAAATAGTACTTGGCGTTTTTCTCTGCAAAATAATTGTTCACGAAGGTGATTGCCTCCTCATTTGACGAAAATCCCTGTCCTCGTAATTCATGGATTTATTTGTCTTGGTGAAACACGATTTTCTTTTTCTGCAAATGTGGCCGTTTTTCCCCAATTTCTGCCTTCAGCTTGGCAAGTAATGATGCGTAGTATGCTCCTGTAATAGTTTTTCATTTTTGAAGATAATCGATTAAGATAACTCCTTTACTATCCCAAAAAACAGTCGCCATCACTTTCCCAGCCGAAAAAAACAGCTTTTCTTGGAGCCAGCTCGCCCTTGCAGTCCACCGTTTTGACTGAATTTTTGTTTCGGACGTATAATGGTGTATCCAAGTTTCATCTACATTAATTAATCGGCGCCAAACCTCGGATTTATTGCGCCTAAACTGTGCCAACAGAGCGTTGGAAACGTTCATTCGAACACGTTTTTGTCTAACGTAAGCAAAAGCGGCAACCAACACGCGGACAGCTTTCTCATGCCTAAATCTTGATTTAATATGTAACAAACACGTTCTTTGGACATTTTTATAACCTCTACTATCTCTCTCACTTTAATTCAGCGGTCGTCTAGCACCATTTGGTGAACTTTAGCAATGTTATCGTCAGTGGTTGCAGTTTTTGGACGTCCCGAACGTTCATCATCTCTTGCGGGCACGTTTAAATTCAGCTGCCCAAAATTTCACTGTGGTAAAGAGTCCCCGTACACAGAGTCCAACTCATTTTTGATTTGCGTTGGCGTATTGCCTTTCAAAAACAAGAATTTAATAACAGCCTCGTATAGTCTCTGTAGTTTTTATTTCTGCTTTCTTCGACTTCTACTGAAGGTGCTCCTACTGGGAGTACCGGGATATAATTTAATTGATAAATTAATGGCCGCTACGAACTAAGCGGGGTCAATAGGAATATTGTTGCTAATAGTTTTCAAAATTACACTAAATCTTAAATCTACAATATTTTGGTAATATCTGCCATTAAAATAGGGTTTCAAAAAAAACACTTCCCTTGCTTAACAATATCTACTTTTATACCCACCATTTTAATGAACTTAATAGTACGAGTAGATTTTGGTGTTCTTCAAGGTTTCAAACTCAAATTGTAACTTAAATGTAATATAAATTCTATAAAACGAATAAGAGCATGCAATGGAGAAATCCTTAATTGGAGGCTTTGCATGAAATGCCGCAAATAGAAAAATTGCTTCAAGATGATGTGTTCGTCATAGCCTGTGCTGTGCAGTGTCATAGCCACGAAAGGATGTCCTCAGGGAGGAGTACTATCACAACTACTATGGTCCATTGTAGTTAACGAACTACTGACTATACTCAGCAATGATAGATTCTATATCCAAGGATATGCAGATGGCATTGTTATCCTAATCAGAGGTAAATTCGCTGGCACAATCTCCAGAGTGCTTTGAACCCGGTTGCTCAATGGTGCATAAAAGTTAGTCTCAAAGCCAATCCCTACAAAAGCACCATTCACCAGATTCACTAAGAGAAGGAGGCTAGTAGGAATCAGAAATCTCACTTTCTTCTGCGAAACAATAGAGTTCTCAACGGAAGTCAAATATCTAGGAATCACACTGGATGAAAAACTTACGTGTAACAGTCATCTTTCTAAGACTATTAGCAAGGCTAGGATCTCACAGCAAAAGTCTAGCTGGAAAAAATTGAGGACTTAATCCCAAAATGACACTATGGATGTATAAGGCAATAACAAGACCTATCATCAGGTTTGCAGCCGCCGTTTGGTGACACAAAGCAACGCAGAGGTCAACACAGGCCAAACTCAACAAACTACAGTGCCTGGCCTATGTCTGCGCAACTGGTGCTATGAAAACCACACCAACAGCTGCGCTTCATCTGGAACTCATGAAAGAAGAATTGGTAAATGCCTACATGATCATCACAGAAAATGAATCCAACTCATTTCATTTCATTTCATTTATTGGTATACAGAATCTTTTACATTGGACTTAAGTTAAGTTAAAGTCTATATAAGTAAAAGCTAATTTATTTAAGTTTAAACAATTCAAATATTGGCTTCATTAATTATAGATTAAGAATTTAATAAACTATGCAGGTAGATAATAGATAATAAACGTAGTTAAAAAAAAAAACAAAACAGAAAGAATATAAAAAAGAGATAATACAAGAAAAAAAAAACCATTTAGGTGCCTAAGGTCAGATGTCTATATAAGACTTTATCAAATAACTTAGTTCCGCGAAGTTTTCTTATGTCCAGGGGAAGAGTGTTCCATTCTCTGACAACATAAACAAGATATTGGTTCTCGGAGTTTCTGCATGCAAACCTTGGTTGAATAAAAGCAAAAGAACGCGATGAAATTGGAAACTGAAGTTTTTCGTTTCTTGCAAATCAGGATGCGGTTTAGTGTTTTTAGCGCACAAAACTTGTAGTAGGTGTGCAGGCTACAACCCAGAATCCTGTTAGTGTATTCAGAAATATGATCAAAACGCTTGAGATTGTAAACATATCGCGTAATGTTGTTGAAGGCAAGATTTCTTCGCGTTTCTGAGTTGTGGCAGCAAAAGATTGGGCATAGGTATAGGTAGCTATGGGCAAAATTAAGGGTACATATTCACTCGTATATTTTACCAATAACTATTTGAATGTGTTGGTCCCATGTGAGGGTGGAATTGAACCAAATACCTAGGTTTCTCGCTTTTTCAACATATTCTAGGACAGTGTTATCTAAATATAAAGCTGGGAAATGGCTACTGTCAAATTTGTTTTTAGAGACTATCAAGCACTTTGACTTCATTGGGTTTAGTTGCAGATGATTCCTTCAGATCGCTATTAAGTCTATCGATTCCATCTTCTAAAATTCCTAGCTTGCAGCTCAACTGAATCTGCGCAGCATCAGCATATAAATGTATGAATGAGTGTCGGACTACTTGTGGGAGATCATTAATGAACATTACAAATAGTAAAGAATTGAGCCTTGCGGTACTCCTGATTTTAGCGTTACATACCGGGAGGTTTATTTGCAATAGATACGGTTTGACTTCGTCCACTTAGATACGAAAGGATCAGGCCAGCTGCAGAGTTGCTGAAGTGAAAATTCCGTTTCAATTTTGAAAAAAGTTTTCCATGATTAACAGTATCGAATGCCTTTGAGAAATCTAGGAGCCCAAGAAAGGATATTAGATCGTGTGATCCATAGCATTTCTAAGATCATTTGTAATTTTCAGAATGGCAGATACACAACTATGGTTTTTCCTGAAACCTGACTGTTGGTCAGTTAAAAGGTTTCTGTTTTTGACAAAAGCACTAATTTGTTTGTGAAGCAATTTTTTTTTTCAAAGACTTTGGATAGGAACGGAAGAATAGAAATATGTCTAAACTCCGGTGGTGACGAACGGGTAGCAGGCTTTTTTTCTATCGGTATTACCTTAACAACCTTCCAGACAGAAGGGAAAGAGGATGTCATGATGATTTTGTTAAAAATGTGTGTAAGGGTAGAAAGAATGTGGGGCAAGATTAATTTGATAAAGTGTGGATGTATTTCATCAGAACTCATGGCTTTAGACTTTATCTGTAGGACGGCACACAGAACGTCCTTCTCATCTACTCTAGTAAACTGGAAGAAATCAGTTCTTTCGCGGTTAGGAATAGGATCATCCGTACTGAGTCCGCCAACGTCAGCCAAGGTACTTTGCGCTTTAGCGAATTCCGAATTTAAAGAGTCAGGGTTTATATTCTCAGGGATTATCACATTTTGTCGGCCCACACCAAGTTGTCGGATATTTTTCCACAGAGTTTTCGCTGGTAGATTTTTACTGAAACGCTTTGAGTATACCCTCTTCTTGGCTTGCCTAAATTTCACAGTTTCTCAGAGCCTGGAAAACTGCATGAAACTCAGAGAATTTAAAACGTTTCCACCGTTTGTAGGCTAGGTTACGTTGTTTTATAGCTTCTCGTATTTCAGGTGTAAACCATGTACTAGAGTTTGCTTGCACAACTCCAAACTAGTTCATGCCGCAATTCTGCATGAATTCAAAAAAAAACCAACTACTTGGGATACACCTAATAGACAAATGTCTACCAAGACACAACTTCCGGCACAACTTTAAGGTTACACTTCCTGATCGTCTTAACTGGAAACAGAAAAAACCAACATTTGCCAAGGACTCACATGTATGGTACACAGACGGATCCAAGAAAAAATGAAGGAGTTGGAGCCGGAGTATATGGTCCTTGCATTAAAACATCCATACATGCCAGTATGGATACAAGCAGCTCCGTATTTCAGGCTGAAATACATGCAATAGAGCTATGCATTCGAGAGAATTTAAACAGACATATAACAAATAAAAACATTTATGTTCTCTCCGACAGTAGAGCAGCACTACTTGCAGTTAAAGCCTTTGAAATAAAATCAAAACTGTTCTGGGACTGTCTTCAACTTGTACAAATACTGGCCACCACAAATAAAGTTCATCTGACTTGATTGGCCAGGACACAGCGGACATGAAGGCAACGAAAAAGCAGACGAACTAGCCATAATGCCAAGATCATTCTGTGGGCTACCAATTAATACCGTAAAAGGAAGTATTAAAACCTGGCTAGAGGAAAAAAAGCTTCATTTCTGGAGAAAAATTGAAGGAAACAGTCAAACCAAAATCTTTATGTCAAACTGTTGCCACAATAAAACGAAACTACTACTACGACTTGTAGAAGTCAGATTCGAGTGACCCCAGGCCTTCTCATACGACACTGCCGAGTGAAAAAACACCTGATAACCATGGGCATAGCACAAAACAACACATGCAGACTGTGCAACGAGAATGTGCAAACAGCAGAACACATACTATGTGACTGCAATGGTTTAACCAAAACACGTCAACGTTACCTAGATAAATTCTGCCAGTGGATATAGCTATCAGCTCACCCAAAGACGTAGCCGCCTTCCTAGCCAACTAAATAGGGGATATCACAATAGGCCCAGTTGTGGCCGCAGTAGTGGATTCCTATACCAGCTCTTACTACAATCTGAATCTGAATCTGCTTTTAATTGCTGCACTTTGTATCATTTTGCTTGAGCACAGCAGTCTTCAAACCCTTTGGATGTCCCAGTTGTTCCCGCTCCTGACTTATTTAAGCCAGATCCACCATCATTTTGTTTAAAACTAACAAAAAACTTAACATTCAGCCATTCTTTATATTATATATAGAAGAAATATCGCTTGTATGTTACGTTTTGACTAATATCTTTGTTCGAAAAGCGTTAAGAATCTTTAACTTCTAGAAGAACTTTTGTAATTTGATGTGGTTCCAAATGTTGTTACCTTTCTTGCAAAAAGTCTTCTATTGGGTTTATACTCTTGCCGAAAAGAAAAACGCACAGCGCTTGACATTGCGACAGTTTTTGCGACTTTTCAACTTGGTTTAGACCAAGAAGAAAAACTACAATTATTTATCAAAACGTTATAAATTCAAAAATTTTTTTCTTGTGTTTCGACAAGCGACTAGATGGCTTAATAGTCCAACTTCGAATCCTCAACCGTACTTTCTCCTGACCAGTCTTGCGTGAATGACTCGCTTCGGAGGTAGCTCCAGTTAACAGCCTTTCTTTCTAGTTGACAGAAAAAATATTATTGATAAACGGTAATTGTACTGTTAAAGCCAAATATCCAATTACTAAAACTAAGATTTTCTTTTACAAACATGAGTGCAGTAAGTAAAGAAAATAAGCCTATCAAAACTGCTAATAGAAACTTTTAAATTTCGGAAATCACGGAAGAAGCCACTTTGTGCTTACTGTACTCAAATGATTTAAAAAAAAAATCATTAAGTTTATTTTCTTTGCATATTTATGTAGAATCGAAACATCATATTCACGGTACTATCCATCTTATTTTATATTCGGGGTTTTTTCCGCCTGGGAACCACTGTGCAGCGCTAAGTTAAATATTGTCGGTTTTCCTAATCTTATGTGACCACAACTATAAAATATCACATGCTTTAAATTTTGAAATTTTTCGCTCTTGTTCAGTCCCTCAGACGCTCATCGGTAACTATTATATGTGGACGAACGCTAACTTGAAACAATTGCATACTCAATTTTGATGATGCGAGAAATGTAAGGTTGCACACATCTGATAGATTAATTCCATTGAAGCAATTTTTTTTCACTTTTTACGTGGGCACCATATTAAATACAATTTTTCTCGATGATCTCATTCAATTATAAAAAAAATACAGGGTGGTTGAAAGTTACGAGTAACTAGGATTAATTAATGGAACTTAAACCGTTCTCGATGGTATGTATGAAACCCATTCACCTTCCCGTACAACCGTTTAACATTGGTTCGCAAAGTTTCACCGTGGCCACACGTCGGTTTTTGATGAACCGCGCCCAGGTGGACCACAAACGGTTACCACAGAGGAAACCGTGGACAAAATCCATGATCTCGTATTGGCGGACCGCCTAGTGAAAATTCGCGAGTTGGCTGAGATAGCAACCATCTCAACTGAATGCGTTAGCCATATCCAACATGAGAAAGCTGTCCGCGCGATGAATGCCGCGTTTGCTCACACCGGATAACAAGCCCAATCGTGAGACCACTTCAAAGAGGTGGCACTTGGTCCTGTTTTATCGAAATCCGGAGGAATTTCTGCATCATTTCGTGACCGTCGATGAGACATGGATTCATTGGTACACACCAGAGACCAGAGACCAAAGAGCAATCGAAACAATGAGTTTTACCCGGAGAACGTGCTTCAAAGAAGGCGAAGACCGTGCCTTTGGCCGGAAAGGTGGCAAAACAAAACTAAGCGTCAGATTATCACCAAATGAGATTATACTAGATGATGGTATACTCATTTCGGCTCAGTAACGCCACCTATCTTCCAATCCTGGTACTCATGAAACAGCCGTCGTACCTGTAGTGTCCCACACTTCCCGAACTCTTCGAATCAACCAATCTCTTGTGCGTGGTCTTGGATGAATAAAAACGCTTTCCTCAAGTTTCGGCCGTGTGTGCATTTCTGGATTTAGAACTGTTGAATCTTTGTAAACTGCTGCAAATCGCTTTTTTGCTTTACCTTCGCATTCGTAGTAACTACCAGAGTAGATATTATCTTCTATTATTATTTATTCTCCATTGTAACGCTCGATTTTCTACTCGAAACATTTTGCATCCATTCCCATGTTTCTCTGAATAGGGTATGAACTGGACTGCTGGCAAGGCAACAGGGTTTATAGTGTTCAGCTCGGATATTGTTTTGCTAGAAGCACCGGCTGTACTGTAACCTTTCGTCTAAAAAGCTTTCTGTTCACATGTTGCTGGTCAATTGAGACATTATGCGATCGCAAGTTTCTCGTGTCTCCGACACTCTTTTTAATTTTCATTAATGATCTCTTGTCTGCTACTTCTAATCCAATATATTCCTTTGCTGATGACAGTACTCTCTGCTTTTCATATTCGTTTTCGGACTCAGGCCCTGCTCTTCGGCTGTAGAACGAGAACGGCAGCGTATGCTAAGCTCATTAAATTCCGATATCAACAGCATAACCAATTGGGGAACTATCAACAGAGTGGAATTTAATGCTTCCAAGACACAATGCTGTCCGCTGTCGTCAAAGCGAAATTTAAACACCCAGCCATATCCATGCATCGTCGAAACCGAAAAACTTCCCATTCTTGGTATGTGTGTCAATGACAACTTAGTTTAGAATTTGATGTCGCCAAAAATGCTGCGAAATGTCTAGGTTTCCTCAAGCGATGTAAGAAATATTTTACCCCCTCTGATCTGGCCTCAATATATAAGGCATTCATCCGCCCAAAATTGGAGTACAATGCCCACATCTGGTCAGGTGCTCCTAAAACATCTCTGCACCTGCTAGATAGGATTCAAAATCATGCGATAAAGCTCATTGATGATACTAATATCAGTCAGTCAATTGATACCCTCGAACACCGACGTAATGTCTCCTGTCTCACTTTGTTTTATCGCTATTTCCACCACCAGTGCTCCACTGAAATCCCCAGTAGCATTCCGCCCATTCAAACTTTCAACCGTAATACCCGTCTCGCTATGAATGCTAATCAGTATACCCGCAAGCCCATTTTCGGACGTACTCTAAAATATCGTGATTTGTTCCTAAGCCGTACAACTCGCTTATGGAATGCCCTGCCGATCTCTGTATTTCCTGGTCGTTATAACTTGCAAACATTTAAAAGCAATGTACATCGGTACCTCTCTTTTCTTCCTCCCTAAATTTCCTTTGCCCGCGCTGTGAAAAAACCTAAGCTCTTCCATTCGTAAGCATAACAAGGCCACAGAAGCGCATGGCCTACGTGCCGAGCTAGTTTGGACAGTAGAAGATGACTTTGTAGAGAGCCGGGGTTTCCTCCGTATGTATGTATTTGAATAATTGAACCTCAACATCGTTCATCCGATCAGCAATAGAGGAGGTCTTCCGAATTGAGCCAGCTAGAATCTATCTGCATTCTAAAGATCACTTCCAAGATTTTGCCTACCCTGAAACTGGGTAAGTCCACAATTGACCAAATATTCACTCTACGGTAGATCCTAGAAAAACCCAAAGAAGTTCAGATCGGTACACACCACTTCTTTATTGAATTGAGGGCCACGTAGGATAGCACCTACAGAGCCATATGTGGTTTGGCCAAACTTGTTGGTTTATGCAAGATGACAATAAGAAGCTTCTCCGTTAAGATCTGACTCAATTAATCCGAGACTTATTACATCAACCTTGCTCGGTCAAGGTGATGCGCTATCATATGTGTTTGTAGCATCATTATTGAGAAATAGCACAATTCAGCTATCATACTTGCATACACAGATGGCATTACTATCATTGACAGAACAAAGCCAACTATCGCTGTGTTGAAACAGAACCGACAGATATTGGTTTCGCTATGAATAAGAGCAAATCCATTTAAATCCTGTGAACGAGAAGCGATGCACAACTAAACGTATCGGGCAGAACCTCAATAAAAACAACGATAACTTTGGGGTATTTATGGTGTTTTGTCGACTTCGGCTAAGTTGAGACCGGAATTCTGTAATGACACACAAACTAAGAGTTACACTACCCAATCGCTGTTTCTTTGGCAAAACAATGCAATTAGGTAATAAGGTCTTGCCAATAAACGCTACGGAAATCCTGATCATCCCAGTCCTGCTCTAAGATTCTTGGAGAGATTTTTTTCCAGTAGCTAATTCAGACCTCAAAAACATTAGACGTACGAGAATATAAGTCTTCTTCTAGCTTATCTGCATGATAAATCCGACTCAATTTGTTATGAATGAAAAACTAAAACAAGCGTCATGGTCTGCATACAGCAGGAAGGTCTCCCTACTGACCTTACAAGTCTAAGGAACTTATATATCAAGTTCAACGAGATTTTTAATATGTCTCCCCAAAAAGTCTCAGACGACCTATCTGCTTTCGGTAACTATGTGCACTCAAAAAGGATCTCACACCTTCAACGGAGCAGAGCTGCCAAGGACAAATACTATTAAAACGTAAGAGGACTGCGATCTAAAACCCGTGCTGTCTTGCACCAATCTCACGCTCTCCCATTTGAGGTCTACGCTCTGACCGAAACTAATCTAATTCCCGATATAAAGAATTACGAATTATTCCCCCCTAGTTTCAATGTTTTTCGAGACGACGATCTTTCAAGTCTTAAAGATGGAGAGTCATCGAGGTGTCCTACTGGTCGTCCACAATGACCTAAACTCTTCTCCAATCGCTGTTTCTACTTCTTCTAAGCTTGACTACGTTTCAATAAAGATATCACTCCCCTGCAGGTCCCTGTACGTTATGTGTTTTTACATCCTGTCGGCACAACCTATCGAATGCTACCAACTCGCTATCTATATAATTGATCAAATAATTAACTTATCTGATCCTCTCGATGATATCATCGTATTCGGTGATTTCAATCTACCTCAACTGGACTCAATCAGAGGATGAATCTTTTTTTACCGCAAACCCTAACTCCAGTAAAGAATGCCTCTTCTTGGATAAGCTTACAGACTCTAACTTATGCCAAGTTAATGAGGTATCCAACTATATGGATCTGTCCCCTTTCACTATCGACCATTGATAGCTTTCACCCACCACTTCTTCTTTCTCTTTCCACCTCTCTCCTATCCAGTCCAACCCATCTGCAACTGCCTCTTCTTACGACCTTCGTAAAGCGAATTTCCGCAAAATTAAGTCATATCTCAGTAAGTGTGATTTTAATTTCGCCAGTATGTCGTTTAATGATGCTCTCTCTATGTCCCCTTTTCCGCAATAAAACCCCTTCTACGAGCCCCCCGTGGTATAATCGTAAACTTCACTCTTTACGTAACAAGAGAAACAAATTATGGGCAGTTTTCCTTCGATTCAATTCTATGGCTGATTATTCCAACTATCTCGGTTCATACCTTCAATTCGCCCAGCTTTATAACGTTCTCTATCAGCGATACCTTGATAGTGCGCTTATAAATGATCCTAAGTCTTTCTACCAATTCGTTAACTACAAAAAAAAATCCGACGGTTTTCCTCCATCCCTTTCATACGAAAACATATCATCAACCGATCCGCATACCAGAGCCAACTTTTTTGCTACTTTTTACTGGATACCTCTTATTTCAAATATCGACGTAACTTCCCCGTTGACCCCTCTAGTTTTGATCATACAGTAATAGAAAATTAATTAGAACAACTTAAAGATGAATACTTACTCGGCTCAGAAGACCTTCCATCCATATTTCTTAAAAAGTGTTCCATCACACTTTCCAACCCCCTTTCAAATCTCTTCCAGTTATCGTTCTCTCAAGGTGAATTTCCTCAGATGTGGAAGTCTTCTTTCATAACACCGATACACAAAAAGGAATTAAAAAGCGAAGTCAGTAATTACCGCTCCATACCTAAACATTCTCATATACCCAAACTCCTCGAAAACATTTCCCTTATTTCCCCGAATCAAGACGGCTTTCTTAAAGATAGATCAACTGCCACTAAACTCGTCGAATTCGTGTCCTCTGTTCTCTCAGCCTTAGACAGTGGTAAAGAAGTTGACGTTATAACAACTGATTTCAGTAAGGCTTTTGACAAGATACCTCATGGATTGTCCGTCCTGGGCTTTGAACCCATTTTGCTAAAACTGATATCTTCTTACCCGGATAATCGTTTTTATAGGGTACGTTTCAGGTCTGTCCTATCGGCCCCTTTCTTGGCCACTTCAGGAGTTCCTCACGGTAGTCACCTAGGTTCACTCCTCTTCATTCTCGCCATTAACGATCTTGAAAGGGTCATTCAACACTCAGCACTTCTCTCTATGCTGAAGATACCAAATTTTTTGAACGCATTTCCTCACAACATGACTCCAGCCGCCTCCTTTAAATAGATCTAAATAGTTTTTCCACCTGCTGCATGAAGATCTGCTTTTAAAACTCAATGTTACCCAATGTCAATCGAATACCTTCTCTAGTTAGTGCAACAAGTCTGCTCCACGAATTTACCTTCTCCACGGCCAACCTATACCCCTTGTTCAGTTTATTCGCGACCTTGGTATATTATGCGACAGGGAGCTTAATTTCCGCTCGCATATTGATGAGATAATTACTAAAGCAAACTCATCACTTGGCTTCGTTAACAGATGGTCCAAAGATCGCTATACATCACTTACGTTCTACCCCTTCTCGAGTACGCCAGCCAAGCGTGGTGTCCCTTTCAACGAGTTCATGTATCTCGTATTGAGAGGATCCAGCGTCGTTTTCTTCGATTTGCTCTTCGAGGTCTACCTTGGAACGATCCTCTAATCTTACCTCCCTATCGAGATCGTCTCAAACTCATTAACCTGAATACCCTTGAGGAACGAAGGTACGCAGCAGACATTTTGTTCATTCACCGACTCCTCTCAGGCTCCATCGATTGCATGCCTCTTTGCAACTCCAGTTTCTTTAACACCAACCCCGTACTCGTAATCTACGTTTCCCCCATCTCTTTTACCTACCAGTCCACCGTACCACATATGGCTCCAATGAACCGATCTCCCGTATGCTGCGTAAGGTAAACTCCAACCTTTCCGTTTTCGATTTTAATCGCAGCACACTTTCCCTCAAATTCGATCTCCTTCACCATCCCTAGTTTTAAAACCTCAATTATTATTCGTTTTTAAGTCCTAGTTTTTAAGCTTGTATTAAGGCCGCTTACCATTTGTTGATCCAGAAATCATGATGTCTTCAGACCAATTTTGAGATGACAAAACTGTATGCTTTTAAATTTGGTTCGAAATGCTGCCTATGTACCTAGCGTCCTCTGTTTGACAACTCAGTCCATTACCCTTTCTCAATCACTGCGAATTCCTTGGTTTAGCAATCGTCTACAGTGAACTTTTCGTTTTTCTGGTGGCTGTGCGTCAAAGAACTGAACATATAATATTTGAACATATCAAAACCGGAACGTCCCCTGCAGAGGCTAGTTTCTCCAATGCAAAGTCCTTTATTTATACTCGTGTCATTCCATATAAGGGTGCTTGAATTGCAATGAACTGAAATCTGCTTTTTGTGCAGCTGCAAAGGGCAATTTTTCGAGTATTTTTTCAGACGAGTAGCTACCCCGGCGAAGTTGAAGTGCGTAGCTTTGAAGCCAGTAACTCTGAATTTACGAGTTACAAAGGTGTACTGATTTCCCATTAGCAAGTACGAGTATGTCGTACAACAAATGCAGAATCATTTGAAAAAATAAACTCCAACGCAAATTGCAAGTTGTTTACAATGAGTTGCATATTTTCATTTAGTCTGTGTTGTGAAATTCTCGGTAATCGAATGATCGCATCATGATTGAAATTCATAGTTTCGTAGCGCAACGAATTACAGACTGTTAAATACGCTCTATCCAATATAATTTTCACATATTTAAATATTATCACGCCATTTTCTGACAACTTTTTATATTTCTCTTTACAGAACTTAGTCCTGCTCCATTTGGATGGTCAGAATTTGAGAGCTCCAATGGAACTGCAACCACACCACGACCAAGTATTTACCCTCAGCGAACAACAACTCCTCGCAGTAGGGGTGAGCAAGCCCATCGAAAAACTGAAATTCGGACTACCACCACCGTCAGACCACCGGCAATGCTTCCCGACTATGGTGCATACGAAAATGCAGGCGCCACTAATGCTAATAATGAATCTGAGCAGCCACAATGCGTCTGCAACGAAAGTATGCTCCAAGATTTGTGGTCTCAACTAAACGCCACTGTAGGGAAAGTCAGTTCGTTGGAGGAAAACTTAACCCCTTTGCAAAATAAAGTCGATAGTTTAATGGAAACCATCGATGAGCTCACCAAGAACATTAACATCGGTACAAAATTGAGGCTGGTGGGAAATCTTCCAATGCACTCGAATCCAGCAGAAGACGTTAGGTATTTACTCATTGAAAAGCTAAAGCTAGATGATCTAAGCAACAATATCCTGCAAGCTGAATACAAGGGAAATGGTGTTTCATTTGAGATGTCATCATCTATCGACAAGTTGCGAATTCTTAAACGCTCAAAGGATATACTCGCCAAGCTGCCATACCAAATCATAGATCCCGATAATCCTAAGATTGATATTCGAAGCTCTGAATAAAGATATTTCTCTAACCAAAAGTCCTTGTGTTATTAATGGTTTCGGTGGGTTGTGTGAAATGTTTGCTTTTGTCTATATCTCACAAGTGAATCCTAATCGACTGAAAAAAATGACTGTACCGCATTAATAAGCATACACAATATGACAGTAATCCCCAAGGAAGTCAGTTGTACCTTTCTACGACGTGCTACGCAAACTTTTGTGGTATCATCAGCAACTAACCCACCTCTCGCGCACACCATTGCAACACCATCCACCAATGTTTCGCCGAATGGCAATATTTCACATTAAGATTCTCATTATGCCAAGAAGCAGGTTGAAGCTGCGGCTGCACCAGCGGATCTCGAAACTCTGGGGATGTGGAGGAAATGTGGGGAAATGTGGGGTGTTGTATCCTTTTGTGTGCGCACATCATGAGCCAAAGGAACACTTAGATATGATAGTAATATTTTTGCTGTTGAAACAAAGCATTGCATTAAAAACGGTAGAATAATGTACACAGCTCCTATTTCATTGGAATGCTCGGCTGTGTGCGACAATTGTTCACTATGGGACTGTGGGACTGTGGGGCTGTGGAGGTTATGGAGAGACCGGAGCTGGGTGGAGGTCGGACACATATCCATGCCTCTCTCCAGGAATCCAGCCATCCTCAGTTTGCATACATATATCCACAAGTGCTCTCTGCGGTGCTGTGCAAGTTTATTATTTGATATTGTATTTTATACATTTGCTGTTTCCAGTGGTACTCGTGCTCGCTATACTGGCTGTACTGGCTGTACTGTGCCTGCTGCCTCAGCCATTGTTTGCAGGATAAATGAAACGATTTCCATTGTTATATCACCAACAGTTGAGTCATCGTCCTTTATGTTTTAACATTATAGTGTGCTTCGTGGGTGTGTTGGCTGTACGGGGGTTATGATCCTCCGGAACATAATGAGTTTCCATGGATGGGATCCCATATTTGGGGAGGAGTAGGTGAATACCGTGTGGTTTCAGGGATTCTGCAGCTGATTGCCGCCCGAGTACTGATATGCATGCGGTTGGTCCTGTGCGGATAGACTTTTTCAGGGATTTGTCAGAGTCGAGTCGAGAGTTAAATTGTGTCACACAAAGAACAACGACTTATTCACAAAATTTTTACTTTACTTTTGATTTCTATTTTTTTTTTTTTTCCGCTTTTTTATCTGCTGCACATTGTCGCATCGCTCCTAAATATAAAATATTCAAACAAGGACGATTCTGACTGATGGTTTTATTTGCCCGTTGGTGAAGAACAATTCCGACAGGAGTGTTGAATATTTAAGTTTGAATAAATACGAATGTGCTCGTGTGGTGTCTGGTATGCACGAGCATGAACCTTTTTTTATGAAAAATAAGTCCTCAACTGTCATATGTCACAAAGGTTTGTATGTATATATAAATTTCTATCTATTCGAAGACCAGATTTTAAAAACCGACAAAATTAGATTTGACATTATACTGGACATTTCTTCGCAAACGAATTGTATTGTCAAATTTGAAATTTGAACTTCAGAAGCAGCATGTAAAAAATTCCTCGCTACGAGTATTATAAGTTTCACTGCATTGAGAAGGACATTCGTCCACATCTACTTTAAAACAATATTCAGAGCTGAAGGTGTCACGAAAGTTTGATAGATAAAGGGAACATTTTAAGAGCCACAGATCTTATTTGTCTTTTTTTATTTAATTTTCGAAATAAAGCTAAGAAAAGTGTATTTAAAATTCTACCATATAATGTGTCAGGATTAAGAAATAAATGTTTACGAGTATGTCTAGGGTTTTCCAATAGGGACTTGACAACATTGAATTTAATTTGTGAACGCACTCTTTCACTAATCATCAAACTGTCACTGTCAATTTATTCAGTAAACTCAACATGGTAAAGTACACGAACGAGCAACGTCTGCAAATTACAAAACTTTTCTACCGAAATTCGGAGTCGGTGACTGCAACTTTAAGAGCGTTAACTCCAATTTTCGGTCGTAATTCTCGCCCTAGTAGACAGGCAATAACAAGTTTAGCACAAATTTGAGTCCATATATTCGTTGTGTGATGTTCCCGTGTCAGTGAGGTAACGGGTTGGTCGCAGTGTCGAAAGTATCGCTGCCGTTCAGGCGTCCGTAGCAAACGATCCAAATCAGTCAATTCTACGGCGTTCTCAGGAATTGGGCATCGCTCAGACCACATTATGGCGTATTTTGCGTAAGGATCTTGGTTTACACCCATACAAGATCAAGCTGACTCAAGAATTGAAGCCGATGGACCATTTGAAGCGACGTACGTTCTCCGATTGGGTTCTGGAGAAGATGCGCCAAGATGATGAATTTCATCGCAAAATCATCTTCAGTGACGAAGCTCATTTTTGGCTCAATGGGTCCGTCAATAAGCAAAATATGCGTTATTAAAATCCACATGTGCTTCATGAATCACCACTTCATCCACAAAAATTAACTCTTTGGTGCGGTTTGCATGCCGGCGGCGTTATTGGGCCATATTTTTTCGTCGAGGATAACGATCGTCACGTTACTTTGAATGGTCAGCGTTATCGCGCCATGATCACCGATTATTTTTGGCCCGAATCGGAAGATATGGACTTGGACGACATGTGGTTTCAACAGGATGATGCCACAAGCCACACAGCACACGCTACAATCGATTTATTGAAGAGTAAGTATGGTGAGCATGTTATCTCAAGACATGGGCCAGTCGATTGGCCGCCTCGTTCGTGCGATTTAACGCCGCTTGACTATTTTCTGTGGGGCTACGTTAAGTCATTGGTTTATGCCAACTCGCTGACGACGTTGGAAGAGCTCAGAGCCAACATTGAATGCGAAAGAGCGGCCGTTTCGGCCGAAATATGGATTTCTATAAATTTATTAATGACCTCGAATTTGTTTTCTTATATGAAACATTTGTTGTAGAAAGTAATAGTAGGAATTTTGTGGTAAATTTTATAAACTACGAGTTTAAGGGTATATCCAGTGGAGGATGTTATTTCGGATTTTAAAGAGACCTTACAGACATAAATTACTTATTTAGAATGAAGATTTGTGCAACGCACGTGAATTTAAACCACTGTAATGACCGGTGCTAAAACAGTAGATAGCATAACAAACACAAGTAGTAATTTCGATAGAACTTCTTTATTTTTATTTATTTAGACTACCACGCTCTGACACGATCTCTAACAGACTAATTCGCGTAGCCGAAGTTGTATGGAGGATTACCAGCGAGCGAGAGAGCGCATCGTGGGTGTAGAGAGCATATAGTGAAGCGATGAGTGGCGAGAGCGTAAACCTACGTGTCAGCTCAGAGCTCGTCCTCGCTGACAGGTCGCCACATCCCTCCGATTTTTTTTAGCTTCAGCATCATGAAAGAATCCTCGGTCCGAGCATCATCTGCGACGTCTTCTTTCCTTCACTAGGTGAGAGGCTGTGAGTCTCCTCAGTTGTTGATTGTTCTACAGTAGTCCGAGATGGGGTTGGAATCTTCTTCATATGGGTTACATTTCGTCTGAAGGTCTTTCCGTCTTCTCCTCGAACAACTACTTCGCTCGGGCCTCTTTGGACCGCTTCAACTCGGTTGAGTCAAAAGTCGGTGTTAATTTGTTTGCAGGAACCAGGTTACGAAGCAAAACCTTATCGCCGACACCAATACCTTTTTCTTTCCCCAAATGTTTGCTCATTGTGTCTACGAGTATGTCTCGCTCCTCCGAATCTAAAATATTTTCGTTTATATCTTGTACAGAGGGGATCTTGTCCCTGGTTGTTCTGTTGTAAAGAAGCTTCGACGGTGACTCACCGATTGTACCATGTGGTGTAACGTTGTACATTAAGGTGAACTTTTGTACTTCCCTTTTATAATCCGCCCCCTTTTCATGGGCAATTTGAAGCCGCTTCAGAATAGATCGATTCATGTTCTCCACCTCGCCGTTCGCCTGTGGCCAATAGAGGAGCGAGGTGGGTAATTCAATATTGTTGGCTTCAAAATAGTTTTTGAATTTGCTGCTAACGAATTACCGACCGTTGTCCGCCTTTATCGACTTAGGGTAGCCTAACCTGCAGAATTTTTCCTCCAAGTTGGCAATGATATCCGCTGTTGTAATTTTCTTCATAAACTTTGTCTCTTGATATCGGGGGTAATAATCAATGATGACAAAACTGAAATCGTGGTTTGGTAATGGCCCCCATAAGTCGACTGCGATACATTGCTAAGGTCCGTCTGGGAATGCATGTCGTTGCATGGGAACTGTTGGTGATGGTTTTGAAACTAGTAGACATTCACGACACTGCTTCACGAATGACTCTACTTCCCTGTCCATTAGCGGCCACCATACTTTTGACCGAAGTCTGCGCTTCATGACTATTTCTTCTGGATGGCCTTCGTGCCCTAGATCTAGTACTCTTCGTCGTAATGCCGCTGGTATGACAATTCGGGCACCGCGAAAGAGAATCGTCACCAGGGTGCACAATTCCAACCGAAATGGGAAGAACTTGTTTTTAGCATTGGTCGTCCAATCATCACTCTTTACACTTTTTACTGCTTCTACGAGTTCCTTATCCGTGTCGATGCATTTTACTATCTCGCTTATTGTAAGTGCGTGGAAAGCCGTATAGTGCCACAGACGCTGTCATAATGGGTGTCACACGAGTCAGTTTCTTCAGTTTTGCACAATCTTGATAACGAATCGTCTATGTTCAATTTACCCTGTTGATATACATATTACTTTAAACTTAAAGGATTGAAGTCTCAGTACCCATCCTTCAGTCCGAGTTGGAGGCTTTGATGTTTGTTTGAAAATGGCTTCTAGGGGCTTATGATCAGTCACAAGCTCAAAAGTTATTCCTACGAGATAGTAATAACAGTGTTCTACAACTCAAACTAACACCAGGCTTTCCTTTTCAGTTTGTGAATATCTCCTCTGTACAGTAGAGAGGTTTTGCTGGCAAATGAGATAAATTGAGAGTTTCCATCTTGAAACTGCAACAGGACTGCATCGGCTATTAGACGAGTGCGATCTAGGAGTTAAAATAAGCCAGAGTGGGAATTTTCACAAGAGAATTCTTTAATCGCCGGAACGACTGCTCTTGTTTTTCGCCCCACGTAAATGGGACGGTTTTTTTTTTAAGGAGACTCCATAATGGTTCCGTAGCGTCTGCCATATCCGGAATGAACTTTCCTAGATATGTCACAATGTCCTATAACGCAGATGGAATAAGACGTAGATGTTGTAGTACCGGCTTGACTGACTCACCTCACGATAGTTGAACCCGTATATCTTTTATTTTTGGGAATGGTCGATGTTCTTCAAGATGATTAATGTCAACCCCAATTTTAAAAACTTTTAATTTGATGGCTATTTTACGGCCTAGTAACGATTGTTTACCGTTCTTAACAACGTAGAACGAAGCGATTGCTTCTGCTCGCTCATTCACGCTTATGGGGGGCTTCAAAAACTGATATTATTTCAAGCAGATCCTTACCTGCATACGCTCTGAACCGTTTTGATGATTCCTTTCGGATGTTCAGCAATGCTCTGGAATTGTTATAAATAATTGTTCCCAGTCTTTTTCCCTTATAAGATTGAATCGTGACCCTGAATCCATAACCATCGCCAGCTTACAGCCCCCAACAGAGCAAACAATTTTCCCATTTGATAGCTCGTCTAGCTCTTCTGTTATTTCGAAGCAGTTATGGTCATGATCCCTTTCCCCTTTGGTCACCTTTTCCTCTTCCTTTTCTTCGTCTTCAAACCTTATATTTGACTGTTCAAACCTTTTTCTTTTCGAACTCCACCTGTCTTCAAAATTATTCTTTCGTTTATCTGTTTTGGTCCTAAATCCTCTGGCGAAATGTCCCACAAACCAGCACTTATTGCATCTGACATTTCAGACCGGACAGCTACTACTCTCTCTAAAATGACCTAATCGTCCACATCTCTGGCATTCTCTGCCATGGTTTGAATATTTCTCCTTTTGCGCAGAGAAAATGTTATTGATCCCACTCGACGATGGTGTTTCGATCGGATCAAAGATTTGTCGATCGTATAAAGGTCGTAAGGTCGCCACAACCACTATTACTTGAACCTTCGAATACTGCCGATAAATGTGAATTGTAACCATTGGGAAACGGATTTGGGAGATTGAAGGACGTTTTACTGTGTATTATGTTATGTACTTCTGTTAGATGGTTTCAATGCGAGAGTGGGTACAGAACGAGTAAACCAAAACAATCTATCGGGAGTAGATCGCTTCTCTAAGGATGAGGTCTTCAACCGCAGAGGCATTAAACCGCTGGAGTTTATTTTATTTATTTATTTATTATTCTATGGATTAGATAAATTCAAAAAATAGTAAATTACAAAAAAACAACGTAAATTCAAAAGAATACTCAGAAATACGAGGGATGTCTGCTAGGTGTCTTTACCGCAACGTAAAGATAGTGGCACTCGTCAATAAAAGCTAGTGAATGCTAGTTGTGCATCTTTTGACAGTTACTTACCGAAGTTTCAGTCATTTTGGACGCACAGTTTGAGTGAGTCGATGCACAGTGTGGTATTTGGGTTTGAAACCTGGCCAAAAATATTTTATATCTCTATCCGTTAAGTATTGGGTCATTCCATGAAGGATCGACCGACGTTCTGAACGACATCTCTCCGATTTGGCTGAAAAGCGGTAGAAATACTCATTGGAGTGGTACGAATCATAAGGCAAAAAAGTTTTGCAAAATTCGATATAGTTTGCGTGTAACGGAACTTCAAAAATTTGGCAAAAAATCAAAATGTAAGCTTTCTTTTATGTTTAAAAAAATCATAACGTTGGCTCTGCTCTTCAGAATTTGATAAAATATACCTTGTTGAATTCAGGAAAAGATTTGGAATAATTTTTATTTTCAAGGACAAAGGATATTCTAGAATATCCTTTTTACATATATCCTTGAATAACTCGAAAAATATTATAGAGAGATTCGTCTTCTATTTCCATTTCAAATTTCAAGTTGGGATCTCTATGGGTTCGGCCAAAATAATGTTTTATAGACGGCTAAATCAAAAAACTAAATATTTGTTACGTTACTCCTCTTATCATCCTCACATATAACCCGAGTGCACATACATAAGTACATAGCTTTTTTTTGTCTAAAAAAAAAATTTAGAAGATAGGCTTAATTTATTTGCACTCACTTGATCGCGCCTAAGGGGATGTCCTTTTACTGTTGCCAGGGCGCAGGCGGAAAGTTAGAAGGAGGAGAAAGGAAAATTGTTTTGTAGTGGTTTGAAAATCAGGTGTATTTGGTTTCGATATTAGCTCTCAGAGGTCCGAATAGGATGGAGAGTTTTTTCTTCACTCAGAGTGATTCGAAGGTTATATTATAATTCGCACTTGTTTCTTGTGCTTGAAACTCTACAACAGCCAAATCTACGTGTCAGTGTTATGCTTTTACACGCAGAATTGTTCTGACTGATTTCCAATTTCACAAATGAAAAACTTGAGAAACTTGTCATGTGTAGGATTCGAACCTTGACCCTCCGAGTGAGAAGCGATTGCTAGTACCATTACACCACGGCCATCCTCTTGAAAATAATAAATGATATTTTTGACAAACCTGCAATAGGTAATGATACCATTTCATTCAGCCACTCCGCATTGCTTTTCTCAAACCTTATTTTTGTTTTTCGGGCAGCTATCCATTTTTCTTTAAATTGGTGGGTGTTTAATGAGCGATAGTCTTTACTTTGCATTGGCCATCTTATCATTTTCGGTATAGGGACTTAAAACTTATTGTTGCATGAAATCGAGCTTATCATCAAATGTTGTCTCATTTGAGCTTTGCATAATGTTATACAACTCTTTTCGAGCGATTAACCTCAACCCAGAATGTCCTATTTACATATTTAAAGCAAATTAACACAAAACAATAGTTTCCAAATAAAACACACACTTCAATATTTCTGTGGTAATAAGTTAGAGTAGCTTATGTCGACTTAAGCGAAAATGGAGCTCTTTGGTTCACTATGTTCTCCTGTTTTTATGCTTTCTTTTAGTCTGGGTCTCGTTATTCTACGTCGGTTAAAAACCGTTACATTTAAAAAAAATAAAACAGCTTAAGTTTTTTTGGTACACAATTGCATTATATTATAATAGCTTAAGTCTAGATCGAGAAAAAATTTATGAAATCTTGGAAAATATGTATTTTTTTAAAATAACTTAAGTCATGACATAAGTTATTATGACTTATGAAAACATAATAAGTTTATCACTTAAGTCGACATAAGCTATTTTTACTTAATGTTAAATTGCAGCAAATTTGTTCTTATGTCGACTTAAGCTATTTTAAAAAAATTTCTTTTTGATAAAACCCAATTTTTTAAAACAGCTTAAGTTACATAAGCTATTTTTCTCCTTTGAAATTCAATATTAGTGTTTTCTTAGGTAAACATAAGCTATTTTCCTTCATGCAAATAAATTCCTTTACGTGAGTTAAGTGAATATAAAAATATCTTTATTTCTGAAAAGGTCTTCGAACAGGTAAGTGCTATTCAAGATATTGTTAAGATATTTCAACCGAGCTATTTCTTAACGAAGAATTATGCTAAATATAGGATACATTTTTTCCTAGTGGTCGCAAAAACTCAAAATTGTATTACGCAAGGCCTTTTAAGTGAGTTAATATGAATCGATCAAGAAAAATACTGTCTATGGCATTAAAAAAAGCCTCATCGGGTAAAGATGAGCGTGGATCTAACGACAGCGGAGGCAGTAAAGATAGTGAGTAACATTTAACTTATTGAAAGTTTTGTAATTTTGTTATGTACAACAGAACATATCCCATTCAAAGGGGCTAGTTTTGAAGATACCGATGTTTTTGAAAGCCCAGTTTTAAACGAAACTGCATCATCGTATAACTATGGAGGTAACGATGTTGAGAAGGTTTCCCAACATTTTCCCCTTTTTGAAGTTGATGGTGATGATGACAGCGTAAAGGATCCTGATTTTCTCCCCAGTGCAGACAGTGAGAGTGAAGAAAGTGTCATCAGTGAGAACACAAGGCAGGCTGGAGCCCTTTTGGAAAGAAATTTATGTGAACATCAGGAGCATATGGTGAGTAATAGTGATAGTGAAGTGATAACATCCAATGGCTGTGTTAAAGAAGTAAAAGAAAATAGAGCTACCAAGAAAGTGAAAAGAAACACTGGAAAGGCTTATATAACGCCTACCGGAAAAACTGTGAAAGCCAGGGAGTTCAAGCCGCTAGGGATTTGTCGCAAAAATTGTAGATCAAAAATTACTACTGAAGATCAAAAAAATATATTTGAAAAGTATTGGGCACTGGGCAACTACAACCTGCCACACGCCTACGTTTGTGGTCTCATCGTTGTTGCGGAAACTAAGTTTAAGCGGACGTCGAAACATCTTACTAGACCAAGAAATAGAAATTTTTCGAACTATTATTTCTTAGAAGCCCATGGAAAAAGAACTTCAGTTTGCCAAAAATGTTTTCGTGCTACTTTATCCGAAACGGAGCAATTTATCAAAACTGTTGTAAAGAAAAAGATCAATTCATCGGGGACAACAACAGAACCTGACAAACGAGGGCGTGGGGTGTCCAATAGGATTACGATTCAACAAGAAAACGAGATCCGAGATCACATTAACAGTTTCCCAGCGTACGAATCGCACTATACCCGAAGAGACAGCAGCCAAAAGTACTTTCACAGTGACTTAACACTCTCTTCTATGTATAACTTGTACTGCGAAAAATACGAGACAGTGGCTTCAATTTCTACTTTCTCAAAAATATTTAAAACTATGAATATTAAATTTAAAAAACCTAAACTCGATACTTGCCACAAATGTGAAATATTGAAGTCGAAAGTTGAAATGGGAACTGGAGAAGAAAAGCTTATCTTCAAACAAGAGCAAGAAAAACACCACAAGGCTTCCGATCTAGCATACAATTCCAAGAACAAAGACAAAGAATATGCTAGGACAATGGATTCAGTTAAAGTTTATGCATTCGACTTGCAACAATGTCTGCCCACACCGTTTTTAAGAACAAACGTGTCGTTTTATAAAAGGCAACTATGGACGTACAACTTAACCCTTCACGATTGTGTTACTAATCAAGCTTATTGTTACATGTGGGATGAATCTGTGGCAAACCGTGGAGGAAATGAGATATCATCTTGCGTCTTCAAGCACCTCCAAACAATTCCACAAAACGTAAAGCATCTAATTTTTTACAGTGATTGTTTTTTTAAAATAGCTTAAGTTTAAAAAATATTTTTTGCGGAAAATTGGACTGAGATAGAAATAAAATAAATATAAGGCTTCGTGTTACTGTTACTGTCATTGTTACTGTCTCTACTGGAAAAAAAATTCATGTGTCTAGCCCTTAAGGTTATTTTTTATTAAAATAAAACATGTATAAAAAAGGGTAAACCAAACTTGTTTTGCTTATACTGAAAAGTGACAAAAATCGACATAAGCTACTTTAACTTATTGCCACAACAAAACAAATTTTACTGCTTAGAAGCACTTAGAAGCATATTAAAATGCTTTTTAAACAAAAAAGAAACGCATATTTTCTAACAATTCACGTAACGCTAAATCATAGCCTTTATACACAAAAACCACATGAGTCAAATCCAAAACATACATATTACATAGTTAAATAAATACCTGGTCTGCAATTATCCATAGTTATTGAAATTAAATCAAAAATACAAAAATTTCAATGATGCACTCAATTGGCGCCTTTTTCCAAAAGTGATTTGACACTTTACACAATTGTTTATTTTCGACTGATCGCGTTGCACTCTATGACAAGATAAAGTTTTGGGGGTTTTGAATTTTGATGTGTTTACTATTAAGCTTGTAAGAAAATAACAAACCAGGGTTGGCAATTGAAAACAAAATAAAAACATTTTCGCCAAGAATTGGGCCAATATACTCCTCTGTGCGATGTGAGTGTTTTTTGTGAAAATGGAAAAAATTTAGTATCGAGCTGTTATTAAATTCTTGTTTTTGAAAGGCAATACGCCTACGCAAATCAGAAATGAGTTGGGCTCTGTGTATGCTCTGCACCATCATTTACCACAGTGAAATTTTGGGTAGCTGAATTTAAACGTGTCCGTAAGAGCTTGGGAGATGATGAACGTTCGGGACGTCCAAAAACTGCAACCACTGACTTTTAGGCATGAGAAAGCTGTCCGCGCGTTGTAATATTCGAATGAATATTTCCAAAGCTCTATTGGCGCAGTTTAAGCGCAATAAATCCGAGTTTTGGAGCCGATTAATTACTGTAGGTGAAACTTGGATACACCATTATACGCCCGAAACAAAAATTCAGTCAAAACAGTGGACTGCAAAGGGCGAGCCGGCTCCAAAAAAAGCTGTTTTTTCGGCTTGGAAAGTGATGGCGATTGTTTTTTGGGATAGAAAAGGAGTTATCTTAATCGATTATCTTCAAAAAGGAAAAACCATTACAGGAGCATACTACGCATCATTACTTACCAAGCTGAAGGCAGAAATTGCGGAAAAACGGCCTCATTTGCAGAAGAAGAAAATCCTGTTTCATCAAGACAACGCGCCGTTTCACACCTCAGCGGTTGCCATATCGAAAATCCATGAATTACGGTTTGAAGTAGGGCTCTCGATTTAAAGCGTGTATGCAATTACACGTGTATTCGTGTCACGTGTACACGGTTAGTAAGAAACGTTTACACATGAACATTTAAATACACGTGTTCTTTTTTAATATGCGTGTAAATAAAATAACACATGTTATTACAACACGACGTTTTTTCGATTATTGGATGTTACGAGTACTTGCCGAAACAGTTATTTCTGTTCAAGCCATAGTTTATTTTTCTATGTTTTATTGAGATTAAAGTTTAATCATTAAACCGGCTTATGAATTGATGACGAAGAGTTTCTTATCAGTTTTATAAAAGAGTTGGGTATGGCAATATGTACATCGAGAAGGTGATATAGCCTTCTGTGATTTGTGCAGTGATGACAGGAACAATTCTTTCTCCTGTCGTGGTGGTACAACAGGGTCATTAGGACGGCATTTGCAAGGAATTCATGCAATTCAAACAAACATAAATAGAGAAAATCCGGTTTCTACTCAAATCAAGTGAATAAAAATAGATTAACACTTTAACGTAAAAAATAATTTTTGTGATTCAAATTACAGCATGATTGATAGAGATTCGTCAAGAACTGAAACCAACGATGATAGCAGTCCTCGACCGACCAAGAAGTTAGCAATGGTCGACCATATTCGCCGGATAGGATGGAAGAGATCCACCAGGCCCTAGCTAAAATGATTGCGTTAAACCAAATTCCAATTTCTTTCTGTTCAAGCCCGGGTTTTCTCCAATTCATGACTGTTGTTGAACCGAACTATGAACCGTTGAGAGAAGGGGCAATAAAAAAACGACTGCAATCACTTAAACAGGAAGTTGAAACAGTAATAAAGGACAAAATTGGTAGCGTTAATGAAGTTTCTTGCGCGTCTGATTGTTGGACGTCTGCCGAGCAAGAATCATATATGACAATGACGGCACATTTCATTGATAACGATTGGGTACTTCAGTCTTTTACACTTGAAACAAGTGAAATTGATACACGTCACAATGCACAAAATCTCGTGAACAAGATGGAAGGCATTTTTCTCGATTGGGGACTTAATGAAAAAGTCACAGCAGTAGTCACAGACAACGCTGCAAATGTGGTTAAAGCTGTGGAATCTATGAGGCAAGTAGAGCAGAATGTCGGTTTGACATGCACAGTATACAGTCTACAGTTGGCAGTAACAACATCCATGTCTTCTGAAAATATATAGAAAAAATAATTGAGAAAGCCAGTAAACTAGTTTGCCATTTTAAACATTCCAACGTTGCGAAATATGCTTTGCAAGAAAAGCAGAAACAATTGGGTCTACCAGCACAATCCCTTTTACAATCATGCAACACTCGGTGGAACTCAATCTTTTTTATGCTTCAGCGTCTAACACAAAACCGGAGTCCAGTGATAAATGATATTGACAGATCGTACAGTCACTTCCTCAGCTATCGCTACATAGTTTTAAATTTTACAACAAGAATGGGCATTGATGGAAGAATTTGGAAAAATTTTGCAGCCTATTCAAGCGCTTACAAAGATTCTCAGCAATGAAAACTCGTCTACATCCATGGTGCGACCTCTTATGCTAAAAATGCTGGAGCAACATATGAATTTTTCCGCAAGCGACTTAGACATGATTACATCGTTCAAAATCAGTTTACGTAATGATATACGAAATAAATTTGATTTAATTCAGAGTAACACATCTGATGTTTCTGCAAGGCAATTAACATCTTTCCTTGACCCACGATATAAAGACCTAGAGCATGAGAGTGTTGATGAAAAAATGCCTATAAGAATTAAAGTCAAGCAGCTCATGACAGCATATTTACCTTCCGAGAATAATTCGGAAATAGAAACTGGGTCCACTATGAGTTTTACAAGTGACTTAGAGTTTCTTTATAACACACATGGAACTAAGCGAAAGACTATCCAACATCAACTGGACACTTATTTAGCTGAACCTCAATTGAAGTTTGACCTGGATCCATATGAACGGTAGAAAAATAGACATGATAAATTTGCGGCTATCGCAATTTTAGCGAGAAAATATTTGTCTATACCAGCTACATCTGTTGGCTCAGAACGCTGTTTTTCCACGGCTGGAAATATTGTCACATCTAAAAGATATTCATTGCTCCCTGATAATGTAGATTTGTTGGTATTTCCTTATCAAAATAGAAAGTGTTTCTAAAATAAGACCATACACATACTTTACTTGAGAATGAATTTAATTTTTTGTTTGATTTACAAAATAAAATAATTTGTCACAAACTACCAAATAAAATGAACTTTGTGTTTTATTTCTAAATAATCAAAAGAATTTCATAAAAATTAAAAATGTAATTACATACATATACACGTGTACTCATAAATACACGTGCTATACCAAATAAACGTGTTTACACACGTGAAGATAATTACACGTATAACACGCGCATAAGTGTACCAGTGTAATAAGGACCTCTAGTTTGAACTGCTTGACCATCCGCCTTATTCACCAGATCTAGCCCCAAGCAACTCCTTTTTGTTCCCTCGTCTAAAGACTGCGCTCGGAGAACAGAGATTTTCATCAAATCTGGAGGCAATCACCTTCATGAACAATTATTTTGCAGAGAAAAACGCCAAGTACTATTTGGACGGGTTAGAGAGATGGGAAAATTACAAGAGTTACAAGGAGACTATGTAGAAAAATAAAACAAAAATTTTAAGAAAAAATGTCTTGTATCATTGTACGGAAAGTTTTCAGACAACCCTCGTAAATTTACAAATTCCTCAATGCATAATAAATCCGCACAATATCACAGCGATGGAAGAAGCCAATGTTATAATCCAAGAAGAGTTGATTACCATCAGCACAGACGAGGAGCTTAAGCAGAATTTCAACCAAGGCTATCAGAAATTCTGGTTGCAACGCAACATTGAAACACAGTGTCCTGCATTGTGGAACATTGCTAAAAAAATACCTCATCGCTTTTCATTCATCATCATACCTAGTCGAAAAAGGCTTCACTGTGGTTACGAACATTTTGACAAAACAAACAAACCGTTTGAAAATCAACGAACGCGGAGATTTAAGGCTGCAACTCACCAATATTGAGCCGTATTTAGCTAGATTGGTAGAATCACACTGAATTTTATATATTTTTTTTTCTCCAAAAATAATTACCTACTTAAGTATTTTTACTTAATTTGCATTACTAATTATTAAAAATACACTTGATACTTACTGAATTTTATGTCTATTTATTTTGTTAAATTTTCATGAGAAAATTATGTCAACCGCAAAGTTTTTAAATTGGTAAGTATTTTGTATCAATTGGGAAAAAAACTAGAGATAGGATTTTTAAAGTAATTTGGCAATGGGGCTCCGAGATTTCAGTTCATTTTGGAAAAGGGGTCTCTTGCCCAAAATAGTTTGCGAATCCCTGATCTACAGTATAAAAACTACTATCGTGATGAGCATACTATAGACGAATTATCAACAATGCTTAGATTACGCGGAGCACTTTTCCGCCTAAACTACATTACTCATCGGGGTGAATTACCTATCCTTTATGGGCTACCCAACTTAAAATACGAGAAAAAGCATTAATCTAATATGGTGGATATGGTGGATAGACTGCGGGTGTTGATACCATAGTATAGCAATACTGTGTTGTATACCACATGTCTGTCACTACAACACCACGTTAAAAGTTAGTATACTCTGAAACATACGAGTACCTGGTATTGATTGATTGATTTTTTGGTGGTACACCACATTCTTGCTGATGCTTCCTAGATTCTTTGACAGCTCAGTACTCACTGTTATTACTGTTAAAAAGTGCAGCATTGTTTTTGTCACATGGATTCGAGGAAAACTATTTCATTCAAATGCCATTCAAATATGTACTAACATATTTAACGCGAAAATGAGCATGTAAAGGGTATTCCAATAGGGACTTGACAACTTTGAATTTAATTTGTGAACGCACTCTTTCACTAATCATCAAACTGTCACTGTCAATTTATTCAGTAAACTCACGTACACGAACGAGCAACGTCTGCAAATTATAAAAATTTTCTACCGAAATTCGGAGTCGGTGACTGCAACTTTAAGAGCGTTAACTCCAATTTTCGGTCGTAATTCTCGCCCTAGTAGATAGGCAATAACAAGTTTAGTGCAAAAATTTTAGTCTACATATTCGTTGTGTGATGTTGCTGTGTCAGTAGGACAACGGGTTGGTCGAAGTGTCGAAAATATCGCTGCCGTTCAGGACGGACGTCAAATCAGTCAATTTCACGGCGTTCTCAAGAATTGGGCGTCGCTCACACCACATTATGGCGTATTTTGCGTAAGGATCTTGGTTTACACCCATACAAGATCAAGCTGACTCAAGAATTGAAGCCGATGCACCATTTGAAGCGACGTACGTTCTCCGATTGGGTTCTGGAGAAGATGCGCCAAGATGATGAATTTCATCGCAAAATCATCAAAATCATCTTCAGTGACGAAGCTCATTTTCGGCTCAATGGGTCCGTCAATAAGCAAAATATGCGCTATTGGTCGGGTAAAAATCCACATGTGCTTCATGAATCACCACTTCATCCACAAAAAATAACTGTTTGGTGCGGTTTGCATGCCGGCGGCGTTATTGGGCCATATTTTTTCGTCGACGTTAACGATCGCCACGTTACTGTGAATGGTCAGCGTTATCGCGACATAATCACCGATTATTTTTGGCCCGATGGTGCCACACAGCACACGCTACAATCGATTTATTGAAGAGTAAGTATGGTGAGCGTGTTATCCCAAGACATGTTCCAGTCGATTGGCCGCCACGTTCGTGCGATTTAACGCCGCTTGACTATTTCCTGTGGGGCTACGTTAAGTCAAGAGCTCAGAGCCCACATTGAACGCGAAATAGGAGCCGTTTCGGCCGAAAGGTGTGGCCGAGTCGTTGAAAATTGGGTCCAGCGAATCGACCGCTGCAAACATGCCTGCATTGGCCATATGAACGAAGTCGAGTTCCATTCATAAATGTTTTGATTGTACTTCAAGCCGATAAAAAAGTTTTTGAAATATCTCAAATAGTTTGCGTTTTATTTAAAAAAAAAAGTTGTCAAGTCCTTATTGAAAAACTCTATATTATACTACGAAATGCTGTCTATTAGGTATTGGTATTCATACCAGCAGTCTGTTCGTGTCCGTCACTTCAGACTGCAGTTAATATGAAGTCCGACTCCCAGCTTGAGTTCGAGATAAATAAAAATTTGACAAAATGGAAGGTTCTGAGTCTGCTTGTCTTCTATGGGTCCAGGACCAACATTTATATACCAGTTACATACCCATACAAGCATATTTCAGTGTAAGAAGGGATCTTTCTTTCACAATTTTACAAAAAAAAACAAAAACTATTGAAAAGCTACTTGCTACTTGAAAAATATTGGGGACGAAATGTCTAAAAGATTTTTTGTTCAAATTTCTGGGCTGGGAAGCACCCTTAAAAACCAGGCACTATTCTGCCAGCTAAAGTCTTACAGTATTTTTTTTAATGCAGATGGCTCAGATAAAAAAAATACAGTACGTTAAGTAAATAGGTAAGGAGAGTGTGATGAATTTTAACAAGTTGCAAGGTAGTGTGAGGAGCCTTAGTCTTCCTTGTAGTGCTTAATTTCCTTTGGTTTTAACTGAACATTGTCGTGGTATTTATGCTGCATAATGTATGCGTATGTGAATGAGTTGCCAGATCCCAACGAGTGTATGCATGTTTACATATATCAGAACCAAAGTGCATTCATTATTCCATTTTGTACCTTTTTCAATAATGACGCAGCGCTTGTCCGAGTATTATTACATACTAGGCCCAAGGTACAAGATAGCCGTTCAACCAAATGCCACAAATACGAGTACCGAACAAGCGAACTGGGGCCCGATCAGCTGCTGCAGAGGAATTGTGCCACAGAGTAAATCGCAATAAAAGTTTAACATGTGGAAAAACAAATTTAATTTGCAGTGTATCGGGCTTTCGAATGTTTTTTCATGCTCAAATCCTTCGTTTCACGATTTTTGTTTTTTTCTGTTTTTTGTTCATTTATTTTTTAGTGCTCTGCGGAAAAACCTCATTAATACGAAAGCACCTTATTATCCCACAGGGATTTTCCTGTGTGTGCCTCGAATTTTTGAGAGCACTGGTTCTGTTCCTGCTGCTACTGCTGGTGATGCTGCAACTATAACTGCAACCCTTTAGGGAAATGCGAACAGATCTGTGCTTGCGTTTTTCTTCCTCTCTCTCTCTCTCTCGCTCTGCCCTAGCCAATTGCAGGCAACATTTTCAATGTGGAAATCAAACAAATCAGTTTAACCAACCGAAGATTGTAATGAACTGTCATTCGTGCGCGGGTCGGGGTAGAATTATGCACTGTTGTCGGTTCAAAAGAAATGAGGCCACAGAATCATGGGTAAAGACTTGATAATGACCGCCACCGACGAACGCTGTTTGGGTAAAAGCAAATCATGTTTCATTCATTAAGGCTGACCAACCGGTGGAACTAGCATTTATCAAACGCTTGGCCAGGTAAAATGGTCCTGGTGGTGGAGATGATGATGATGGTGGTGGTGGTCGTGTTGTTGGTGGTAGTGATACCTTGCCTTGGTTTTCGGCCCTAGCCCACCTTATTCTCAATCCAACTGACGAATTTGCGAATTTGGGATCTGGGAAAAATTAACAACCGCTCATAAATGCAAATTAATTTAAAAACGCTTTTAATTTCTCCTCGGACATTATTTTTAATTCAATTTATGTTTAAGTGGTGGCTGGACTAGTGAGTGGACACCGCTCGCTCAATGTCCTGTCCTGTACAGTCCATTGTCACATACCTAGAGACTACTGCATCTGACCTGGACTCCACCTGAACAGACTCAACAACTGGCTACTTGCTACTCATTGCCAGTTGGTTAATGGCTGTTGGTTTGGTAGCATTTAACTTTACCGCTGGTTGGTGATGCAGGCGGCAGGCGGCAGGCGGCAGGCGGCAGGCGAAAAACGCAACAAAGTAATTTTGGTGTAAAATTGTTTTGTTGGTTTTTCGCTTATTGTTGTTTTTTTTTTCTGTTTTTGTTTAAATATTCGCCCTCTATTGTGGGCTGTTTGTTATTAAATTGTTCACTTAATTATGCCACACGAGGCGGCCAGGGGTAGAAAATATTCATAATATATTTTATAAGAGATTTCCATGAATTTTTAAGTGGCAAATTATGAAAATGACTGGTTTCTGGAAAATATTTTTCCAATTTTTTTAAAGTATCGTGCAATATGCACATGAGTGCGTACGTGAAATTCATTGGCAAAATCAATTTACCCTGCTGTTTAACGGTTAAATGTGTAGCTGGGAAGCTTTTTTTTTTTTTTTTTAGAAAATCAGGTACATTTTCAGTGTAATGTTCCGAATAAAATGAAATTTCACTTTTGTATAAATTATAAATGTGCAATGCGTAGTAGTCCAAGGAGTAGTGGCAGGGTTTTTTTTATTTTTTTAATTTTAAGTATTTATATTAATTAAAATTAAGTGGTTTTAATCATGTGCTACTGGCATTCATGGTACGAGGAGTAGCCTATTGAAAGGACTTTAGTATGCTTTTCTGACGTGGTATTATTATTCTGCCGCAATGAATGTGAATGAGAGCAAGCGTTCTTTGTCGTATGATAAATAAAAAACATGTTGAAGTGCCTTCTTCAAAAGACTGGCATTCAAACAATAACACCTCTTTATCATCCATTTTTTTTTTTTTAATTTTAAAGTATCCGTTTTATGAAAATCCATTTCTTAATTTTCTTTTAAACTATCGAAATATGTAACGCGTATAACAATGTCATATTTATATTAAAAAATAAATTGGAAAATATAACGTATTGTCACGTAACATAGCAGGCTAAAATAAGGATTTACATATTTATAGAGCTGTATAATTTTGCCGATCAATATGGGCTTATCCTTTTATTCGGAAAACATGTAGAAGAAAATAATTGCAGTAGCTATAAAGGCAGATTTATAAATTATGAATTCAAGGGGATTCCAGCAACAAGAAGGAGACGATTGGAGGATGATACTTTGATTTAAAAAAAAGTCCTAGTGACGCTCACTGTGAGTTAACATTTTTGAAGGCAATCATTTTTATAAGCTTCGAGCTCGAGAAAACAATTCACTAAATATTACCTTGTTACTGAAACTGCAACAATAGGCCAAGGGATTATGAAAAATTTCAGGGGTAATGATGTAAGTCAACAACGTGAATATAAAGGTGATAGGGGACATAAATTCTTGGGTAGGAAACTGTTGGACATCCCTGACAATTCGTGATCACGCATACCAACATATAAACACATTCATCTCTCATCTAATTTTCATCTGTCATCCTGACATAACCTGTTTTTTTATTCTTTATTCTTTTCTTGGCATTCATTGAATTCAGAAGATTCAAATCTATTAAAACTGAAATAATCATTTAAAGGTGTAGTTTGATTTTCGCGTTGTTTGTTCCGCTCTACTTTGCGTACCTGCTCCACAGGTTATGGGCCCAGGATATTGAACATTATCTAAAAACAATATACACGTGGTTTAACTATGGCAAATCCTTCCAATACGTTAAGGCTTGGAATGTTGTCCAATGACAACTATGACACATGGTGTTTACAAGCAGAAACGCTGCTTATTAAAAATGACACGTGGGACTATGTGACTGGCGCAATACCTAAACCTCTGGTACCTACGGAAAACGATGCAAAGATGTAGAAGGCTCTAACACCCTGGGAACGTGCGGACCAGAAAGCTAAAGGTGATCTCATTTTGTCTATCATTCCATCTGAACTGAAACAAATCCGTGGGTGTGAAACATCTCAAGATGTTTGGAAGAAACTGGAGTCAATCTACGCCTCATCAGGTCCAGGTAGGAAGGCCACTTTATTGAAATAACTAACTCTTCAAAAGATGAATGAAGGTGACGATGTACGTGAGCATGTGAATAAATTCTTTGATGCTGTGGATAAGCTTGATTCAATGACTTATTGAGCATAATGCTTTTGTACAGTTTACCTGAGTCCTTTGAGAACTTTCGTTGTGCTGTTGAAACGCAGGATGCTTTGCCGAACGCCGAAAGGCTTAAAATTAAAATCCTAGAAGAAGCAGAAATCCAAGGAGTGCGAATCTGGAGCTATGCTAGCAACAAAGAGTTTTCCTAAAAAACAATCAAATTTCAATTGGAACCGGGCAGATGAAGTTAGTCCCGCCATTGGCATGAAAAAGTTGCCATTTCGATGTGGCAAATGCAATAAACATGGACATAAAGCTGCCGACTGTCGCGTTAAACGTCAAAATTCACAACGTGAGTGTGTAAAAGATTCATTTTACATAAAATCAGTTTCCGAACATGCCATGATCACGGAGCTTATGGACTTAAAACACAGCTGGTGTTTAGATAGCGGTTGCACTTCCCACTAGTGCAGTGAAGAAGACATCTTCGAGAAGCTGTCACCCACCGACCGTGGAAAACTCAACTTAGCAAGCAATCAATCTACCAAAGTCAAGGCTATTGGAACTGTAAGACTCCAAACACCCGTTGGAATCGAGCCAAGGTCAGTAAATTTTGATAATACCTTGCTAGTTGCTGATCTGCGGACAAATTTACTTTCAGTTTCCAAAATCACGGATAAGGGCTGCGAAGTGGTTTTCAAGCACAACGGTGCATTAGTTCGTGATAAAAATGGACAGGACAAACTTTTAGCAGACCGAATTGGTGATTTGTACTACCTTCGACAAACAACGGAAACTGCCCGCGTTGCTGAATCAACAGATATACCGATAAAGTCTTTAATTCAGGTGTGGCATGAACGTCTAGGCTATTTAAACTCAAAGGATTTGATCGACATGGCTAAAAACAGGATTACAAAGGGAATCGATTTAAAATCTGGTCAGCAGTTACCACCATGCGCTACTTGTATAAAAGGAAAGATTTCATCGAAGCCATTTTTTTGGAACGAAATAAAAAGCGATGAACCCTTACTGATTGTCCACTCTGACGTTTGCGGGCCTATGCGGACACATCTCGATCTCGATGTATTTAAAATGTTCTTGTCATATAAAAGTCTCGTCGAAAAATAAACCGGACGTAAAATAAAAGCGCTTCAGACGGATAATGGTAAGGAGTATTGTTCAAACTCTTTTGATGAATATCTAAAATCAGAAGGAATCAGAAGAAGGTTTTCCACACCATACACGCCACAACAGAATGGTGTATGCGAAAGAAAGAACAGAACGTTTGTTGAAATGGCTAGATGTATGGTTCTACAAGCTGGACTTTCTCCTTCATTTTGGGCAGAAGCAATATGTTCTGCGAATTATTCGATTCCACATGAATTGAAAGAGATTCACTTAACACAACGAATCAATATTTGCGATATGCATCTGAAACGCAATGAAATGGATCCTTTTTTGAAACGAATCATCACTGGTGATGAAAAATGGATAGTTTACAACAATATCAATCGAAAAAGATCATGGTCTAAGCGTGATGAACCAGCACAAACCACATCGAAAGCTGAACTGCATCAAAAGAAGCTTATGTTGTCAATTTGGTGGGATTTTAAAGGTGTTGTGTATTTTGAGCTGCTTCCTAGGAACCAAACCATCAATTCAGATGTTTACTGTCAACAACTAATGAAACTGGAGGAAGCAATCAAAGAAAAACGGCCAGAATTGGCAAATCGTAAGGGAATCGTGTTCCACCACGACAACGCTAGACCACACACATCTTTGGTAACGCGTGAAAAATTATTGAACCTTGGTTGACAAATGATGTCACATCCACCCTACAGCCCCGATCTTGCACCATCAGATTTTCATTTATTTCGAAGTTTGCAAAACTCTTTGAATGGTAAAACTTTCGCCAATGATGATGACCTGCAATCGCATTTGGTCCAGTTTTGTGCTAATAAGGGCCAGAAGTTCTATGATCACGGAATCATGAAGTTGCCAGAAAGATGGAAGAAGGTCATCGAACAAAATGGAAAATATATAATTGATTAAAGTTTATTGTTTGTATAAAAAAAAATAGTTTCATTTGACACTAAAAAACCGAAATTACTTTCTTGCCAACCCAATATTTGAGAAATCGTTGTCCATCGAGAAGTCTTAATGGCAGGACACCTTACGAATTATGGACAGGAAGAATTCCAAATTTAAAGCATCTTCAAATATTCGGTTGCAGAGCATTTGTTTTGAGCAAACAACCCAACAAAGACAAATTTGGAGCTCGTTCATCTGAGGGAATCTGGTGTTGTCGAATTGATGGAAATTCCATGTGATGCTGCTGCAAGCGAACAAAATTCTGCTGAACTATTTGGTGGTAATGATGGCGATCAAAATTCTGTTGAAGAATCCAAGCCGATTCAAGCTACTATTCAAAACACTGAAAAAGACGACGTTGTAGCCTACGCGAAGTTATTTTAAAGGAAGCCTTAGAAGGACAGTACTGTGTTGAGTAGAAGAACTCTATTTTAGATGAAGTCAAGAGCTTAATTAAAAACGACACTTGGAAATTGGTTCGTGAACAGGAGGATGTAGATTTTTGCTAACGAACAAATACAATGAGGAGGGTGTAGTAACGCGAAGAAAAGCACGCCTGGTAGCACAAGGATTTAGTCAACAATCGGGTGTAGACTACACTACAACTTTTGCTCCTGTAGCTCGCCTAGAGTCTAAATATCAACTCAAGGTTCATCAAGTTGATATAACCTCAGCTAATTTAAATGGATATTTGAATGAACGAATTTATATGAAGACGCCGCCTTTATTGGAACATTCTTTAGAGGAAATCATTCAAAGGGAGCCAATAGACAGTGTCATTGCAAAAAGGGCAAAAATAATGCTGGAAGATTTTCGGGATGGAAAGCAGGTATGTTGTTTACAAAAGGCTCTGTATGGCTTAAAACAAGCCGGACATGAGTGGAGTGTCAGATTTGACCATAAATTGCGACAAATGGGTCTTAAGGCGACTAACGCAGATCCTTGTATATACGTTGCGTGGAAAGGTGGACGTATCTTAATTCTCTCTATCTACGTTGATGATGTTTTACTGTGTTCCAAGGATATTAACTGGATAGATGATGTTAAAAATAGTTTAAAGTAAGACTTCGAAATTAAGCCGCTAACTATACCCATGCAACTTGATTCGAGGTTCGCGAAGGATGGAAATTCATCTGAACAGGAAAAGCGCCCGTATGAAGAATTGATTGGAGGACTAATGTATGCTGCTGTTTGTTGCCGCCCTGATATAGCTCATGCCACAAGCGTACTTGCCAAATTTAATAATTATTTCACTGACGTTAACTGGGGTGCTGCGAAGCGTGTTCTACGCTATCTTCAAGGAACTATTGATTATGGATTACAGTATACTACAAATTAGAAGGGCTTAATTGGCTTCGTCGATTCTGACTGGGGAAAGTGCGTTATGGACAAAAGATCATATACCGGATATGTATTCATATTTTCCAACGCTGCTATTAGTTGGAAGTCAGAAAAACAAGGAACAGTGGCTTTGTCTTCCACGGAAGCTGAGTACATGGGGATTTCAGAAGCTATGAAGGAATCCATTCATCTTAGAACATTCCTAAAGGAATGGTCCTCAAAATTTAGGTGATATTACCTTATATAACGATAATCGAAGTGCAGGACTTCTTGCTCAAAATCACGTATTCCTCCAAAGGACTAAACACATTGATATACGACATCATTTCATTCGGGACATTTTATTTCAAGGATAAATTAAGCTGGAACACCTACCAACAGAAGAAATGCCTGCGGATGTCTTAACCAAGGCACTACCTGGACCGAAGCATTTTCGCTGTTTATCCAGACTTGGAGTTACGAAGGTTTGAGGATCATCTTATTGAGGGGGCGTGTTGGACATCCCTGACAATTCGTGATCACGCATACCAACATATAAACACATTCATCTCTCATCTAATTTTCATCTGTCATCCTGACATAACCTGTTTTTTTATTCTTTATTCTTTTCTTGGCATTCATTGAATTCAGAAGATTCAAATCTATTAAAACTGAAATAATCATTTAAAGGTGTAGTTTGATTTTCGCGTTGTTTGTTCCGCTCTACTTTGCGTACCTGCTCCACTGAAACGCCCACGGAGCAGCTAGCAATACGGTTGGTATAGGCCGGAAATACACGGATTCAGTGTGCAATGCTTCTGGAATTCTGTAACACCTTCGTAATACGCCTATTAAATGGCATTAGTTTGAGTGATAATACCGACAACTTCACATTTGTGGAGAAGCAAGGAACAACTGTTATTGATTGTTGCTGGCTAAGAAGCAATTGGAATTTGTGCGTTTCGGACTTAGAGATATAACTGCCTCCATATTCGGATCATATCCCTATTTTTTTTAACTTTGAACATACCACCACCCAAGTGGAGATCTCAAGAGATGTATCCGGTTTTTCAATAAGGACATAGGATTTTTGAATTTAAATAAAACACATTTCATTTCGAAGCAAAAACTCCGTGAGATCTTCGACACAATCAGGGCTAAGAAATTAGTGGGGACCGATGGTATTCCGAACTTCGTGCTTCGACATCTTCCTCTAGAAGCGGTGGACATCTACACCACCCTGTTTAATAATGCAATGAATAATGCACATCATCCAGCGCATTGGAAAACGGCGGTGGTTCAACCTATCCCCAAAAAGGGAAAGGATATATCCAATCCGGCGAATCTCCGGTCGATAAGTCTCCTTCCGAATATCAGTAAGGTTTTTGAAAAAGTAATCAATAGGTGGGTTGAGGACAAACATATAGTTCCGGATAATCAAATCGGTTTTAAGGCGGGACATGATATCTCACATGCCGCGTCTAAACTGGTGTCCGATATCCAATGGAACAAAGCCAAAAAATAATGTACTGGTGCCTGCCTTGTTGACTTGGAGAAGGCCTTCGACACCGTATGGTTAGAGGGTCTTTTCTATAAGCTGACTAGGCTGGGGATCAGTAAACCACTCTTGTACATTCTTTATAATACGAGTATGCTAACTAATTATCGGCGGAGATTTCAACGCCAAACATAGTGATTGGGGAAATAATACACCAAATACTAGAGGGAACCTACTATTCAATTGGTGGGGTCAACACAGTGTTATGTATCGACTCGGCCTTAAGGCGACGGATAGTCCGTCGTTTCCTAGACACGGGTCCTATTTGGATCTCCTGCTGTTCGACACACGAATACACCTGACATGCACAAACCAACAAACCATACACTGTCTACACACTTTTGTGTATGACAGTGACCATTGCGGTCTCAGTACCGAAATAACCGTTCCGAACGAAATTGCGGAAATGGACGAGTTTTTTCAAAGGCATTCCTACAACTATAGTAGGGTGCGCTGGACACACTTCTCCAGAACACTGGCGAGAGCAATCTCCTCGAATTCGCTCTACCCACCGCCCAATAGAAATCTGTCAAACGAGGAGATTGACAGGTATCTAAAACTAATGGACGAGACAATTAAACGAATAATGGACAAAACGATACCTCGGTATCAATACACTGACAACGAAGACTTATTCCGCAACGCAACCATTGACGCACTGCACCGACATAAAAGTAGGCTGCTGTCAAGACTAAAAACCTTGTACAGACAGTTTACTGACAGACATAACCCGGAGATCATGACACTGAAGTCGTCGATTAAAAATGTGGAAACGTTAATAAAAGAAAATTACAGAAATTCTGTAAGTTTGTACTGGAACAACAAGGTTCGGGCTGTAAACACCAGCAACCCGAATATGTTCCCGCAAATAAATAAAATATTTCGGAGGAAAGATCACAACGACCTTTCGTGTCTTAAAATCGCCCGAACGACGGACAACGAGAACATACTCATAGCAGCAGGCATCGATCCAAATGAGGCTGTTGATGATGACAACTTCTTTGTGATCGAGGATCTGCAGGAGAAGGTAGAGGCTATAGGAGCGACTTTCCAGGAAGTATATAAGGCGAATGACATCATTGGCCCGAACCACGACCTGGAAAATCGAGTCCTTGTGCACAATTTCTACCTTCGAAATAAAATTGTGAATTGGCGATTCGAGAGCTCGGGTTTCACCCAGTTCAGTGACGAGAATATGGCAAATAATGTCATCACCAATGAGATGGTACTACCACCGTTCATTTCGAAGGCAGAGCTCCAAACGATCTTCGAATCACTTAGAAGTAAGAAATCAGTGGGAACCGATGAAATACCGAACATTGTGCTTCGACATCTCCCACTAGAAGCGGTGGACATTTATACTACCCTGTTTAATAATGCAATGAATAATGCACATTATCCAGCGCATTGGAAAACAGCGGTGGTACATCCCATCCCCAAAAGGGATAAAGACACATCCAATCCGGCGAATCTCCGGTCGATCAGTCTCCTTCCAAACATCAGTAAGGTTTTCGAGAAGGTGATCAATAGAGTCCTGACTATGTGGGTTGAGGACAATAATATAGTTCCGGATAATCAATTTGGTTTCAAGGCGGGGCATGATGTTATTCATGCTGCGTCTAAACTGGTTTCTGATATCCAATGGAACAAAGGCAAGAATCAGTGCACTGGTGACTGCCTGATTGACTTGGAGAAGGCCTTCGATACCGTATGGTTAGAGGGACTCTTTTTCAAGCTGGACAGGTTGGGCATTAGTAAACCATTGCTGTATATTCTTTTTGATATGCTCTCCAGTAGACAGTTCATCCTGAAGAATGGCGATGCGACTTCTGCTGGAACTTTTAACATTAAAAACGGTCTGCAACAAGGTGCGGTAAATTCGCCGATCCTGTTCAACATTTACACGAGTGATCTGATAGGTTCACTTCACCATGCCATAGCGTACGCAGACGACATAATCGCGTACAAATCAGGTCCAAAGATTGAGGTCATTAATATGCTTTTGCAGCTTGACTTCGACAAAATTAAGCGATATTGCGATGACTGGAAGTTGAAAATCAACTTTCAGAAGTCGGAAACCATTCTGTTTAGGACGCCTTTGTCTGGGGCCTCTAGGGAAAATTGGCGAAAGTTCTCAATCATTGGACAGCACGGACAGCCTCTTGCCTGTCGAAATGTAGTCAGATACCTTGGAATCTGGCTAGATCACTTTCTGTATTTTGGCAAAAATCTAGATGCTGCTCTAGCCAGAGCTAAAGGCGCTTTTGCCCTCACAAAAAGACTGTTTTATAACAGCCAACTCGATGCGAGGGTAAAGGTAATCTGCTACATGGCCCTTATCAGGCCCATGCTGGTATTTGGGTGTCCCGTGTGGTTCAATGTACGAGCAAGCTTAATGGAAATGATTCGCGTGTTTGAGATGGCTTGCTTTAGGGCTTGTCTTCGCTTGTACAGAACACCAGAGTCGGAGTACAAGAAATTTTATCCTAATGAGGTCCCTTACAACAGGGCGAACCTAATACGAGTGGACAACTTCGTAATTAAGCTGAATCGAAGGCACATTGCAAGAGCAATGACCTCGACGAATAACCTGATATCTGGGGCTTACTACCCCAATTACCTTTACCACGAGAGTGTGCGCTCTGACGGCTTCGTTCCACCGGAAGCATTCCTCTACCTAGATCAGATAGGGTTGATCCAGGATAGATCAGCGGTGCCGTTAATCTTCCATGTCGCTCGGACAGCTGAGGACAGGCGACTCAACTACAACAGAGACGTCGCACATGGCAGTGTGGATCGCCACAGGTTCAGTAGGGCGGTGGGGAATCGCGATAAGAGGGATGTCGTTCGGCAGCACCAGCATTTCTGGTGGTTGAATGATGGAGAAGAGGTTTCGTCGTTGTTTCCGTCAATTACGGACCAGCCTCACTAATGAGGCAGAGCTGACCAATTTATTTGCTCTGTAAATAGCGGTGGCCAGCTTACATAGGTTTAGGTTAGCATTTTAGAAACATATACATATATCAGTGTATACAAAGCTGTATACTGATATATGTATATGATTGTGTATAATGTCTATGTGTATTGTACATTTAGGTTAGGTAGGCTAAGATTTATTTTAAGTTAGATATTAAGTTTTTATAAAAAAATAAAAAATTATGTCCCATATGCTAAGTTTTTGTTAGCAATTTTTTTTCTTAGCTTTAAGTATAGTAAATAAATATTTATAAATAAAATGTAAATATAGTCGAAAGACATAGTTATAAGAATTAAGAGTAGCTTAGAGCGCCTGTGTGGGGCCAGTAAGTTAGTATAAGTTTGTTAAGTAATTTTAAGCTTGCATTTAAGCATTTTCTGATAGTGTGTAACAGTTAATGATTTAGGAAATAAAATGCTTTAAAACTGAAACTGAACATTGGCATTTGATATTGTTCCTGAGTTTCCCTAACGTTGTTGGCTTATCTGATGCTGTCTCCATTTTCTACAGTGAAACATTTAATTCCATTTCTACGTCCCCTTTTCACGGCGTAAAACATCATCTATTTCCCCTCCATGGTACAACAGAAGACTTCGCTCTTTATGAAACAGAAGAAACAAATTATGGGAGGTTTTTCTTAGCACCAATTCTTATTCTGACTACTATAACTATCTTGGAACTTACCTGCAATTCACCCAGCTGCCTCTATCAGCGCTTTCTCGATACAGCGCTGACCAACCTTATCAACGTAATCCCACCTCTCTCTCGTTCGATAATATAACATCGACCGACCCACATATTATTGGCAATTATTTTGCAAACTTTTTTAAACAGTCATTTGAAAACAGCAGCTTTTCGCACTTGGCCATCCTTAGATATACGAGTTTCGATTACACGTCCCTTGGGCGCAATTTCGAGGACTGTTGGGGTCCACAACAAGTACGATGTCTCCCACTTCGATTGGCTTAACCGGCGCGAACCACTTAGTGCGGCGGGTGATTGTAGGAAGATATTCTTTAACCCACCTTTTCCAAAACGATTCAGCATACAATTGAGAAATCAACCAATTCTTTTTAAGTGTTGCCTTGTCATCATTGAGTATTGCAATCGGCTTTGATCGGAAGAACCTAGAAGGAAGTGATTAGGGGTTAGCGCTTCTTTATTTTCATCATCAAGAGGGACATATGTTAAGGGACGAGAGTTGACGGTGCTCTCTACTTCCATTAGCATGCTACGCAACAACTCATCCGATGGGTAGCGATTTGGCATTATCTTATAGAGGACGGTTTTGATTGAGCGTACCAGCCGTTCCCAGCAACCCCCCATACGCGGCGATGCAGGAGGTATAAAACTCCATTTCATATTAGCTGTGGTGAAAATTTCCATAAGTCTATGCTTATCAACATCCTGATATGCCTTAAAATTGGTACCGTTGTCACTATAAAATTCGATTGGACTACCCCTTCTGGCAATGAAATTTCGAATAGCAAGTATGCAAGAGTCCGTCGACAATGTGTGTGCAATCTCGATATGTACAGCTCGCGTTGTTAGACAAGTAAGCAGAACCCCCCACCTCTTCTCCTTTCTTCTTAAATTGGATATGAAAATAGGGCCAAAATAGTCAATACCCACATATGAAAATGGCCTGGTAAAAGACGCTAGTCTAGCAACTGGTAGTTGACCCATGAGCGGAGTCTGTGGCTGTGCTGTCCGAATTTTGCAAAGTTGACATGACCTTCTGACTGTACGAAGAACGACTCTTAATCTTGGGATTCTGTATCTCTGGCGGATTTCATTGATCACTGTCTCATGGTTTTGATGATGGTATCGACGATGATAGTTTTGAACGAGTAAGTTTATTGTCGCATGGTCCTTAGGGAGAATTACTGGTCGTTTCAATTCTACGTTGGCTTCTTGACAATGATCTAATCGTAGATTAGCTCGCAGGACACCATTCTCGTCTAAGTGGGGACAAAGGGATACTAATAGACTTGACCGATGAATTCATTCTTTTGCTGATACTGATCGTTGGGCTTCTCTAAATAATATCATTTCTGCTGCCTCCAACTCAACTTGGCTAAATTTACCATACCTTCGGTCGGTTTTCTTACGCCTTGACTGTACGTTGTGCAAAAAACGGAGAACATAACAAGTACTGCGGACTAGCCTGTTCCAGTTAGAAAACCTTTCTGGTTGGAACACACGGATATGATGCACACGATGAACTGCGATAAATTGTGACCTTATTTCCTCAGATGTTGCTGTTTCCGGCTGTTCTGTTGATGGCCAACTTTCCGGAGGCAATGTCAGAAAGGATGGGCCTCGGAACCATCGGTTTGAGGCGCTAAAATCTGGATTTTTCTTCCATTTCGTGGCCTCGTCCGCCACGTTTAGTTCACTGGGGATCCAGTGCCAATCAGTTAGGTTTGTGGTGTCCAGGATTTCACTTACTCTGAAGGCAACGAATTGGCGATATCGTCTGTGATCTGAACGCAGCCAGCTTAAAACGGTCTTGGAATCCGTCCAGAAGACTTGCTTTTGGAATTTTATAGAGTGATAATCTATGATGCTTTTTGCGAGACGAGCACCAAGTACAGCTGCTTGCAACTCCAGTCTGGGAACAGAAAGACTCCTTAGGGGGGCTACTCTCGTCTTTGCCCCTACTAATGCACATTCGACTAATTCCCCATCGCTCGATCTTATGTATGCAGCTGCCGCAAATCCATTTTCGCTCGCATCGACGAACACATGAAGGTGTCTCTCTGGCTGGCGTATTAATCTGTTGGTAATATAGCACCGCGGGATTTGTAAATTTACTACTTCCGGAAGAAAACGAATCCACTTGAGCCATTTTTCGTACTGTGGATCTTGGATTTTCTCATCCCATGCAACTCCTGAACGCCAGATTTCTTGAAGTAGAACTTTTATATACATAAGAAAGTTCGCCAGAAGTCCTAAAGGGTCAAATATAGTCATCAGAATCCTGAGTACTTCTCGTTTCGTTGGGTGGTCATTACCAGAAAGAACTGCAGCGTTTTTTATACTGGGTGATAATTTATACGTAAAGGAATCTGATGTGGTGCACCACCACATTCCTAGGACTTTTTCTGTCCCCAACTCACTTTTCGAGCTAAAATTTATCTCCTCCCTTTGATTTGATTGCAATGCGCTCAGTACAGTCTGAGAGTTCGATATCCAGTTTCGTATGTAGAAGCCACCCTGCAGATGGATGTATCGAATTTGGTTCGCCAGCTCAATTGCCTCCTCTTCAGAATCAACACTATCCATGAGATCGTCAACGTAATGATTTTCCCGAATTGACTTAACCGCTCTAGGATATTCTTGTTGGAATTCACCAGCATTTCGATTTTTAACATATTGAGCGCAGCAAGGCGAACAGGTTGCGCCGAAGGTCATCACTTTCAAAACGTAGAAGTCAATTTCTTTTTGCTTACGCCCGACCCAAAGAAATCCCTGATAGTGTTGGTCCTCTTCTCGTATCTGTATTTGGTGGAACATCTCCATAATATCACCACAGATCGCAATCTGTCTTTCTCTAAATCTGTAAATAACTGATGTCAGGGAAACCAGTCGACCTGAACCTTTGAGGAGTACCGAATTAAGTGAAACCCCCTGAACCTTGGCAGCAGCATTCCAAACGATTCTTAGTTTCCCAGGCTTGTTTGGATTTATTACTGGAAACACCGGCAGATACCAGGCTTGACGATTCTCTTTGATTTCCTTCGTCGAAAGCTTTCTGGCATACCCTTTGGAAATATATTCCTCTAATTTTTCGTGAAGGGCGTCAGCAGTTTGGGGATTCCGATTCATTTGCTTCTGAAAACCTACAAGACGCCTTTTCGCCATGGGTAGACTGTCTGGGAGACTGATATTTTCGTACTTCCAAAGCAATCCTGTTTCGAATCGACCATTTTTTCGGCGGGTCAGACCTTGCAGCAACTCTTAAGCTCGATTTTCTTCCGCTGAGAGTAAGTTATGTTCAGATTTTGACGCTCCAAACTGCTCACTGCTTATAAATTCCTTAACAAGGCGTTGAAGTTTGATGTCGTCACCATTATTACATCCGCATGTGTGAAAATTAGCCCGAGTATTTATACATCCATAGTCTGGCGGTGAGTGAGAACAATGTCCATGTATAGTCCATCCTAAACGTGTCTTGGTTGCCACTGGTTCTTCTGTTTTCCCTTCTCTGTAATTTATCGGTAGCCCAAGTCTCCAGTTATTAAGTCCGATCAACAAACGAGGTGCTGCGTCCTCATATGATTCAATTGGCAAACCTCTTAAGTGTGTAGCCTCTTGTTGGAACCACATATCACTGATGTCAAGTCCATCTACGAGTAATTCTGGCCAAAAATAGTCTTCCAACATAGCACGATAACAAACATCGACGAAAAAATGCGGTCACATTCACTTTTTGTGGATGCGGTGGAGTCTCTTGAAGTATACGTGGGTTTGTTGCTGTGCAATAATGCATATTTAGCTTATTGACAAAACCATGAAGCCAAAAATGAGCTTCATCACTCCAGGCGATTTTTCGATGAAATTCAGGATTTTCTGCAAATTTTTGTAGAGCACAATCGGATAAGTTTCGGCGCTTCAAATGATCAAGAGCCTTCAGTTCTTGAGTTAATTTGATCTTGTAAGGATGTAGGCTAAGATCTTTACGGGAAATTCGCCACAATGTGGACTGAGAGAATCCCAATTCTCGAGAACGGTGTGGAATCAACTGATTTAGCTCATTTTAAAGTGAAGCGCCTACGATATTTTCTGTACTTCAACTGGTGGGTTGTCTCACTGGCACAGAAACATTCAATAGTGAATATGGTGACTCGAATTGATCGACTATAGCATGCACAGTCTATCTTGTGGGACAATTATTACGAAGAGGTAAGCCCTCAAGGCTTACTCAACCCAGCAACGTCCAGTACAAGCTTTCACTACGCTGAGCATGGATTTTTTAATAATATTCTTGACCGCCCGATAACACAACTCGAGGTTAGAGAAACACTGTGTGGCCTTAAAAACGGCCAGTATGGAACTTATGCCCTTCACACTCGGCTGACCCGCGTATTTAATAATATTTTGGAGACAGGGTGCGTACCACAGCAATTTATGGAAGCTCTGATTCTTCCCATACATAAAAAGGTCGATATATTGGTTCCAGGGACTTATCGTGGTATTTCCTTTTTGAATGGATTCTATAAATTTTCGATTGCGATATTTTAAAAAATATTAAATGCGGTTTCAACCCGGCCTTAGATCGGGTTACTCTACTGCGACCACATACCATACTTGCGCTAAGCAGCAATGCAGTGGTTATGGCTGCAATAGTTATTTCTTTCCCAAAGCAAGTAGCTCTATACTTCGAAGCAGCTTTCAAATCGGTGGACAGAACGGCTTTATTATAGGTACACACTATACTACTTGGGAATGTCGCTCAAATATGGAAGGCTAGAAGGACATTTGTATGCTGATACCAAAGTGGCAGTTTGGGACATAGATGTATTATCGGCATAGTTTGAAACGCACTCAAGTGTAAGACGAAGATATATACTGAGCCCAAATCTCGTTGCTCTTTTCATCGACGATCTTGTTGAATATTTGCCATGAGGTGTGGAATATGCGGGTATCCACATTATAGTCACCTTAAAGAAAAGTTCGTTAAATCTGAAATGGCTGTGAATACTCGTATTTCTTGGAAAAATTCCTTAAAAAAATAAATAATAATCCTGCTATATGCGTCATCGTTTGGCGCAACAGTATGAAACCGTTGAAAAAAGGATTCCTTGTCAAACAAATGTTTCGTCTTCCAACGAATACGCCTAACGCCATGACTAAATACGGTTATCCCCCTTATTTATCAAAATGTTTGAGCCACAAGTAGATTGACAAATGAAAGCGGTTCTAGTTGCTGTACAAACAAGGACTGGGTGGTACAGGGAGTGGCCAGATCTAGCGAATGGATGCTAAGTCGAACTGAGCAAAAATGACGTTTTGAATTGAAATCCTAAATTGTACGTTCTTATTAGAAACGCGATACGTCGAAGAAGCAGCGGGATCATTTCACAGGGCAATCTACAGCAGGCTTTACCACAACCTGCAGCAAAAGAACTATTTTAATGACAATTACAAAATAGAAGAAATAGCGATGGTTCTGGGACTGCGTGGAGAACTCCTGAAGCTGAATTATGTACTCCACGGAGAGAATCTACTTATAATATTGTGATAACCACTTAAATGTGAGCAGCAACATCTAGATTTACAGAGCAGAAGATGTCGATACTCGAAGAGCAGAAGATTTCGATACTTGAATAACAAAGTCTCGACCATTGATGACTGGAGAGTGGAATCGAATTTTCTAGCAAATTGGAAATTGTATGGGACGCTGGACGGCGAGGATTGTTCTCGAAGTATGTCATTCGGGTATAAATACCAGCATCACCAAGGTATGCAAGTCAGTTCATCAGTTGAATTTGAAGTGTTAATTAGGAGAAGTGATTAATTGGTTTAAGTAAAAGATAAGAAAAGTAAAGGGTCCGCCATCTAACTTTTTTTTTTTTTTCAACTAGTGCTTATTTCGTGGATGGTAACACTTAGCTCATGTCTGATTTGACAGATAACTAGTTTTATCCTTCCGGTTAATAATGGAAAATAATTTCATTCAAATGACTGCCTCGGCTGGCCATGCAGTAGCCTACACGATCAGTCCAATTTTTAAGCACATTATCGATTGTGTGCAGCTGTATTTCACCAATGGCTTCACGAATATTGTCCTTTAAAGCGTCAATTGTCTCTGGCTTGTCGGCGTAACACTTATCTCTTACGGCACCCCACAAATAATAGTCCAACGGTGTCAAATCGCAGCTCCGAGGTGGCCAAACGACATCAGCTCTGCAGCTGATAATGCGATCTTCAAAAACAGGGCGCAAAACATCAAGTGTAGCTTCGGCTGTGTGGCACGTAGCGCCGTCCTGTTGAAACCAAATGTTGTCAATATCCTCCTCTTCAATTTTTGTGAACAAAAATTCGTTCAACATGGCCTGATAACGATCGCCATTGACTGTAACGGCCACTCCTTGCTCATTTTCGAAGAAAAATGGCCCAATTATGCCTCTGGACCAAAATCCGCACCAAACAGTGACTCGTTTTGGGTGAATCGGCTTTTCAATGTATGCGTGCGGGTTTTCTGTGCCCCAAATGCGACAATTTGGCATGGTTACATACCCGCCAAGATCAAAATGAGCTTCATCTGAAAAGACGATTTTTTTGGCAAAATCGGTATCTTCTCTAAATCAATCGCAGGCAATATTTCCCAGCGTTGTTCAAGCGTATACACAACCATATTCGATCAGGAAGGAAGGATAAAACTAATTATCTGTCAAATCAGACATGAGCTAAGTGTTACCATTCACGAAATAAGCACTAGTTGAAAAAAAAAAACGTTAGATGGCGGACCCTTTATAAGCGGTTGAGAAATTGGATTGTTATTGAGAGAAACATTTATTGTACAATGTGTATCGAAGAGGATGTATTTATATAGATATAAGTATTTAGAGTAGCTTAGAGTGCCTGTGTGGGGCCAGTAAGTTAGTATAAGACTGTTAAGTAATTGTAAGCTAGCATTTAAGCGTTTTTTGTTAGTATGTAAGAGTTAATTAGTAAGAAAATAAAATGCATTGAAAACTAAAACTAAACTAGGATGTATTTATTTCACTTTTTGGGAAAATTTTGCGTGAGACGAGTGATTGTAAAGGGTGTTTTCTTTAGAGGTATACAAATTCAATATGAAATAAAACACTTGAAGCTAATATTAATATCTATGATATTAGCTTTATTTAATAGATAATTTTATGCCATTAGTGTTTAAATATGAATGAAGCTCAATCACTAAGTCCAATTTTCGACAACTTTATCGAGCAACTGGTGCCGTATATCAGCAATAACAAGGCTAATGTTGATTTCCTAATCGTCCAACGTCTTTGGTTTATCGGCATAGACTAATGACTTCACATACTCGCAAAGAAAGTGATCTAAAGGTGTGAGAGCACAGGATCGTGGAGGCCAATTTACAGGTCCATTACGCGAAATTATGCACTCAGCAAATGTTTGCCGCAATAAATTGAAAGTTTCACGCGCCGTTTGGCATGTTGTGCCATCTTGTTGAAACCCATGCTCTGCCACGTCAATGCCATTCAACTGAGGAACGAAGAAGTCAGAAATCATGTTTCTATAGCGCTCTCTATTGACAGTAACATTCTGGACGGCATCGTCCTTAAAGAAATATGTGCCGATGATTCGACAAGCCCATAAAGCACACCAAACAGTGAGTTTTAATGGTTGTATGGGCGTTTCAACCAAGGTTTCTGGGTTCTCTCCACTCCAGATTCGGCAATTTTGCTTGTTTACATACTCATTTAACCAAGAATGGGTCTCATCGGAGAATACAATTTTGCGTTGAAAATGAGGATCAAGCCTAATCATGTTTTGGGCACATTCACCGAACCTACGACACGTATAATGGCCACGCGGTTTCAACTCTTGCACAAGCTGGATCTTATAAGCTTTTAAGCCAAGATCTTTCCATAAAATCTTCCACAAAGTGATGGGCATAGCTCCAATTGCTGTGCACGATGACGAATCAGCTCATTCGGATTCTCCTCAACACTGTGCTCCACAACGGCAATAACTTCTTCTGTTCGCACTGTTTGTCGTCTTTGGGGATGCGTATTATCCACTAGAGTGTAGAGTGTGGTGCGAAAACGATTCATCGTGTTCCGAATACCTTGCTTAGATGGACGATAAGTTTGGTGAACCGAACCATGGTTTTCAAAATAAGTTTGCACAATTTGCACGCGCTGTTTCTCGCTTTAATCTTTCATCGTAAAACAGCAAAATGTACTAACCACAAATCAACTTTCAACTGTCAAATTGACAATCTGTAGAAACAGTTTTGCCAGCTTAAAAACCAAATGAAGCTGACATCAAGCAGGAAGACGGCAATGCCATGCTAAATTGTTGATTTTGTGCACCTTATTAGAGATAAGATATGAACAAACAAAGTTGTTGAATCTCAAAAAAGGCAACCTCAAAGCCAACTATGTCTAATGCAGCATATTTTCCCGCTTAATTGCATTGATACTGCACCACCTGTTGTATCATCCTATTAGTGACGCCATGCGTTTATTGTTATTTTGTATTTGAGTGATCTAATTGTTTTTTTTACGGGGCCTTCTTCAAAACCCGACTTGAATTTGGGCCACTATTGGTTTTCATACCTCATTTTTCATTAGCAGTAAATAATATACATGTAAGTGCCTACCTAGCAAAAAAAAAAGCCAAAACCACAAACCAACAAAGCCATTACGATCTCAGACTGCCTAAGAAATGTCATTTGGCAGAATAGATATATGAACACTAACAGTAAACTGAGAATATACAAAACCTGCATCCGGCCTATGCAGCAAAAACTCGTACAGATAGCAGCAACCACAGTTGGGATGAATATTTTAAGAAAAACGGACACCGAAATACGAGAAATCTGCAAAGCAGACGATGTCACACGATGGAGGAGAACAAGAAGAAAAATGTAGAGAGACCACATCCAAAGACAGGCACTAGAGGGCACAATAAACAACCCTCGACCTCAAAGAAGTCCACCGAAAAGATGGCACAAATGCTGGACTTCAGGCTCGACCGAACAACATTGAGCAACGGTATTCGCTATTATTTTTACCTATCACGTGTTACATTCCCATATAAAGATGTTGTCAAAAAACATGATGAAATCCTAAATAAATAAGAAGGAGAAATTAATAAATGTCTTGGCATTGCCTTAAGTCAGTTTGTTGGTTCCAATGGCATTTTTAGCTTTTCTATTTTGTTGTCACTCAATCTTTAATTGTTTGGCAGGTAAGTAAGGGGCACCTGCTTTGGTAAGTTCGTCAGCAACTTCAATTTAATTTAAAAAAGGTCCGTGGACAGTTCCGAATCAGCTTAAATTCAAAGTTAAAGTATGTATTTGTGAATTTTGACAGCTTCTTAGCTATCTAACAGTACATTGACATTATGAACTTCGCATGTATCTATCAATACACTTTGTGGCACAGAGCCCTAAGGCGTGGAACTCTGATTAGAAGTTAGAAATAGAATGTCCCAACAACGCAGGACCAAAAACCCCGGCTGATATCCAATTTGACATTCTAATGACTTCCGAGATGAACAATATTCTTCTGCATAGTTTGGAGATTTTTTTCACGAATACCAAATAGTTCCCGGAATAACCACTGTTTGGCGCTCCAATTATTCCGATTTAAATTCTATTTTTCTTTTTTTGTTGAGTTGGTAATACTGTTGTTGACATTCCCTCTAAATCTTAGCGTCATAGCTTGACATTTGCAAAAGTTACTTAACCAAGAGAACATCTCTGTGTGTGTTGGCGATTTTGTACAATTTTAGAAATGGATTTAAATTTGCAACAACGAACTTGTATTACATTTTGCGTAAAAAACGGATTTAATGGTGCGCGAACGTTGGAAATGTTGGAAAAGTGTTTCGGCAAGGATTCTCTAAAGAAACCGGTCGTTTACTAGTGGCACGAGCGGTTCAAAAGTGGTCGTGAGTCAATCGAAGATGATGAACGCAGTGGCAGCCCATAGACATTGAAAACCGACGAAAACATTGATGGAGTAAAAGAAATGTTGGTCAATAACCGCAAATTAACCATCAGAGAGATTGTGGAAGATTTGAACATTACCTATGGATCCGTCCAAGATATTTTGGGTAATGATTTGAGTTTCCGTCGTGTAGCAACAAAGTTGGTGCCAAAAAACCTCAATTTCATGCAAAAAAGAGACCGTGTTGACGTCGCAAAAGAGATCATTTGCGAGGCTGAATCCGATCCCACATTCATCAAAAGGATCATTGCTGGAGACGAGACGTGGGTTTATGAGTACGACACGCAATCCAGACATCAGGCAAGTGAATGACGTTCACATAATGAGCCGAGACCAAAAAAAAACATGTCGTTTTCAATCAAAAAAGAAGGCAATGCTCACGGTTTTCATGGATTACAACGGTGTAGTGCATCATGAATTTTTGCCAGAAGGCCAGACAGTAAACAAAGAGTATTATTTGGGCGTTATGAAACGTTTGCGTGAAGCAATTCGCCGAAAGAGACCAGAATTGTGGGCAGAAAACTCGTGGATTTTGCTGCGTGCCATCCAACAGCCACCGAATTCACCTGATTCGGCTTCCTGTGACTTCTTCCTGTTCAATCGAGTTAAAGAACCACTATACGGAGAACGCGTTTCAGCAGCCGAGAGGAAATAATGGAAAAATCGCAGGAAGCACTGATGGCTATACCGAAAACCGAATATAAAAAATGTTTCGAGGATTGGATCAAGCGCTGGCATAAGTGTGTTGCAGTCGATGGGGATTACTTTGAAGGGGACTATATTATTTATTTATTTATTATTATTATGTATTTCTAACACAGTAAGAATACACTTTTAAGTCTGTGAGGGATAAACAATTGGTATTGATTAATTAGAATTCATTTTAAGTAATTAAGACAAAGATACATTTGATAAAATTGAATTGAATAGAGTGAAGAAAATTAAAATTCAGATGATTAGTAATTATATTAATATTTACATTTTATAATTTCTGTATATATATTATTTATTTATTTAAGCATATGAAGTTTGTAAGTTGTATTTGCTTGAAAAGGAGGTTGGGAATTTAAAAATCTAGTTGCTTTGACTTGAAAAGAAAAGCTGTAACTCGCCCTTAAATCGAAGTGCATCATTCAGTTCTCTCAGATTACGAGGTAGTGAATTCCAAAGGCGAATAGCAGCAACCAAGAGAAATGCGGGAGAATCAAACATGCAGAGCTGTTTGAAGCCGAAAACTGGATTTTATTATAAAGGTATGTCGGTTGCCTTGTTTTTATAATGCAAAACAGAATACCTAGAGTACGAAACTTGACGTAGTTCTGAAACGACATCCCCAACAAGTTTTTTGCCAAGTATGAGATGTTGTCAAACCTTCTGAGGCTGTAAACATAACGGAGAGTGCTGTTTACGCTACCTGAAGCTTCCTTTTGCTCTCAACATCACAGTTATAGAATATTTCACATCCATAAATTAACACAGGAATAACCAGAGATTTAGCAAGAACTAACCTTGTCCTCAGCGGTGTAAACTTTTGAGCAGTCCACAAAGTTCGAAGAACACCATATGCCTTACCCACAATCGCATTTATATGGTTATTCCATGTGGGTGTTCTATTGAATACCATGCCAAGATTTTTTAAATTTTCGACGAATTCTATCGCTGAATTGTTCAGCATGATGGCTGGAAAATAGGACAGCTCCAGCTTGTTTTTTTGAAATAACTAAGCATTTACATTTGTTTGGATTAAGTGCCAGTCTATTTTCCGAAGACCAGTTCGAGATCCTGTGAAGATCTACATTCAAATCACTGGCACAGTTTTCGATAAGTCCAAGAGTACAGCTTTTATAAATTTGAATATCGTCGGCGTAAAAGTGCTTTGATAAATTTAAAATAACAGTTTCTATATCATTGATGTAGAGTGAAAATAAGAGAGGTCCCAAAATCGATCCCTGGGGAACACCTCGCACTAAAGGAAGAAATTCTGACAGAGCACCCTCCAGAGAAACTGCCTGTTTTCTTTCTCTCAGATACGGCGAAAGTAACTTTATAGCAAAGTGAGACATATTAAAATAATGACGTAATTCATTCATAAGAGTGGGGTGGTCAACCATATCGAAAGCTTTGGAGAAGTCTAGAAGGATGAGGAAGGTAACATGATCCTTATCCAATTTCTCTCTTATACGAGTATCTTCTACCACGCTCATTAAAGCAGTGGTACAGCTATGTTTTGCACGAAATCCAGATTGAACTGGAACTATAAGATTATTTCTTGTGAAATACTCATTTATTTGCTTATGCATAATTCGTTCACACACTTTGGAAAGAAAAGGTAAGATTGATATGGGTCTGAATTCATCACCTGTCGAGTTCTTAGGGATTGGTATTATTTTAGCCATTTTCCACTGGTGGGGAAAGATGCCGGTCATAAAAATGGTATTCATCACGTGTGTAATATATGGCAGCAGTAATGGCAATATCGCTTTAATGAAAACAGGATGCACTCCATCCACTCCTACAGAATTTGATTTTTTTTTATTCTTGTAAAGAAAAACTGTGTAGCGGGGCCACGATAAGTCCTATTTTCATCTACTGCTGAGGCTATAGGCTGTGGAATCGATAAGAACATACGATTTAGTTCATTGTTATCAATATCACTGGGGCAGCTTAATTTTTGTTTACCAATCCCTAGCTCACGAAGGTTACTCCATAATTTGCGGCCATCTAACGTATTCAGGCGATTTGCATAAAACTGTGACTTGGCAACTCTTATTTCACGAACAACACTGAAATTAAGTGTTTGTAGACTTGGTGGAGCTCGTCTATCCGAAAGCGTTTCCATCGGCGGTAAGCCTGATCGCGTTATATCATTAAGAGTCGGATTTCGTTCGTAAACCATGCCCTTGTTCTTTCCTTTACCGTTCCAGTTGTTATTGGGACGTGTGTATCAAAGAGATGGTTTATGTTTCTGTGGATAAATTCAACTTGGTCACCGGTGAGGGCATATCGTAAACGAGATCCCATGGAACGCAATGTATATGGTGTTCAAGAGCAGACCTGTCTACATTTTTAAAGTTCCTGAAATTATAATTAGGCGAATTTGTTCGACCAATAATATCTGTTTGGGAATTAAAATGCAAAATTAATTAAAAGGACCAGCACCCAGAAGAGAAACAGCAGAAAGTCGAACGACGAAAAACATAGACCAAAATGTAAAAAAATTTAAAATATGTATTTAATAGTACGAGTAATCTGCTTGCGAGTTATAATCCAAGTGAACGAGAAAAGGCATTTAATTTACAGAAATGAGTAAAATTTTCAACTGTTATACAATGCAAAGTATACAAGATTTGAGTGCAATAATTATTAGTGAGAGCAAGAACAGTAATATTGGAGATATTTAACACGAAAAAATCAAAATAGGGTAAATGGATGATGTTTGTTAGTTTATAACTTTTGGATGAATTCAAATTGGATTTAAATTATTACAATACATTATTACATAAAGATATTTCCAAACATTCCCCCGCCCCTGGAACATAGTTTCAGGCTAAAGGTAATAGTGCCAGCTTGTGTATCGGCCGAAATAGGTTTCCAGTAGCAGTGCGTACAGTGACAACTCGAATACGATTATCTTCACCTGGGTGGACTAAAATGACTCGCCCCAATGCCCACTTGCCGGGTGGTAGATTGGAATCCTTTACTACTACCAGATCGTTGAGTTTAAAATCTCGTTGCGGATTTAGCCATTTCGGCCTTTGTTGAAGAGAGGTGAGGTACTCCATACTCCAGCGTTTCCAAAATCCTTGCAACTTGGCTTGAATGGCTTGCCAGCATAAAAGTCGATTTTGCGGTATATCCGATGAAGGTTCAGGAACAGCTGAGTATGATTCACCTAGAACGAAATGAGATGGAGTTAGTGGATCTAAATCATTGTCGGAGCTTGGACACAAAGGACGAGAATTTAGTATGGCTTCAATTTGAGTTAAAAGGGTATATAGCTCTTCAAAAGTAAGGATGTCTGGACCAATGACACGTCTTAGATGCTGTTTAACAGATTTAACTCCCGCTTCCCACAAGCCACCGAAGTGTGGTGCGGAAGGAGGGTTGAAGTGCCAGGTAATGGCATCGCGAGCAAGGGACTCTGAAACTAGGGAGTTATGATATTCAGACAATGTCAGTTTGTGCATATCAGACAACACTTTTGCAGATCCACGGAAATTAGTACCATTATCCGAGTACATATGCGAAGGTTTCCCACTACGAGCGATAAAACGACGGAGTGCTGCGAGGAAGGCGTTGGTAGTTAAGTCGCTGACGAGCTCCAAATGAATAGCTTTAGTCACAAAGCAAACAAACAAAGAAATGTAGCCTTTTGAAATTTGAGTTTTTCGACCAAATTTCGTTTTGAGGAAAATCGGCCCAGCATAGTCACATACACAGTGTGTAAACGGTCTACTCTTCTGTATCCTTGCCTCCGGAAGGTTTCCCATGATTTGCGTTGCCGTTAATTTCCGTTGTCGAAAACATTTTCCACAATCGTGCGTTATCTTGCGCAGAAGATTCCTACAGCCGAGGATCCAAAATTCCTGCCGAATAAGGACGAACAGCGCTGTAACTCCAGGGTGTAGAAAACGGTGATGAAAATCAAGAGCAATCAGCTTGGTAATGTTATGTTCCCTGGGTAGAATAATGGGATGTTTGGTGTCGAATGAAAGATCTGCTTGTTGGATTCTGCCTCCTACGCGTAAAATTTGATCATCATCTAGAATGTTGCTGCATGTGACTGCTTTCGACACTTAGAGATAAAGCGGAAAATAAAAGCTGTAATTCGAATCAAACGATGCCACCGAGATACGCGAGATGATAAGGAATCGATATTAAAAGCTGGAAACGAATGGTCATAATGCTTTTTCTCCTCGTCCTTACAATCTGGATGTTCTTCAATCTTTTTAATGACAGGCCAGTCATTTTCATTTTGCCGTAACCAATGAGGTCCTGTCCACCAGATGGGGTGTTTAATTAAGACAGACGGTGCTATACCGCGCGAAGCGCAGTCTGCAGGATTTTGATCCGACCTAACGTAGAACCATCTGCTCCTTGGGATTGTATTTAGGATATCCGCTATTCGATTTCCCACGAAAATATCCCAACGACGAGAAGGAGACGAGAGCCAGGAAAGAACAACCTGCGAGTCACACCAAGCGAATACATTCGGACAGGTCATATTTAGCGATTTTTGTACTGCGACGAGCAATCGTGTGAGCAAGAGTGCTCCACACAATTCCAAGCGATGGATTGTAAGTTGCTTTATGGGGGCAACTCGAGTCTTAGCTGCAACAATATTGGTTTCAATATGTCCATTTGGAAGCACGTAACGAGAATATATAACCGCAGCATACGCGGATACCGAAGCGTCAGAGAAACCGTGTAGTTGGAACGATTCATTTGAAAGGGGAAAGCCGATAGATCGAGGAATGTTAATTTGAGTCAGCATATGCAGCTGCTGACGACTGTTAGACCATTGTGCAGCGATGGAATTTGGGAGCAGATCGTCCCAGTTAAGTTTCTCATGCCAAAGTTCTTGGAGAAGTATTTTAAGTTGCACGACCGACGGTGCGAGAAACCCGAGAGGATCGAAAATGCGTGCAATATCCCTTAAAATTTCGCGTTTAGTATTAGATTCTTGGGGAGACAAGTTAAATCGAAACGAAAAACAATCGCAATTAGAGTTCCAGTAGAGACCAAGAACTTTCACCCACGAATCATTTTCTTCATCCATCGAAACACAATCACTTTGCATTTGTCCTTCTTGAAGTAGTTCCGCGCAATTGCTTTGCCACTTGCTTAATACAAAGCCACCTTTTGAGAGAAGCTCGACAAGACGTTGCTTTTTAAATACGATATCAGGGATGAATTTGGATGAATTCAAATTGGATTTAAATTATTACAATACATTATTACATAAAGATATTTCCAAACAATATCAATGTCAAATGTAGAAAAGATGAGGTCATGTTTTGAAAAAGCAGGTGCAGATATTTGATCATAGAGTAATACTTTATCAGTATTGTTTACAAAAAACAAGTCCAACAAGGTACTTGAAGAGCTCCCGAAATGGGTAGGAACTTGGGTATTTACTGGGTGTAGATCAAATGAGCTCATGTTGTCCGTAAGGTGGCTTTCAATCAGGAGATTGCTGTCAAAATCGCCACAGACAATAACATTGGGTGAGCAGATTGAATTTTGTTCAATAAACGCATATGTAGGTGCTAAATCAATATGTCTGTTTGGCCTGTAGACAGTTCCTAGACGAACACCACAGATTATGATGATGAAAAAGTAATCAACCGCAGACTCAATTGGTGAGCGACATTTATCTTTATAGGTCAAACCCTCTTTCAAATAAATTGCTGCTCCACCACCAATTCGACCACTTCTATCAGCACGGAAAAGTTTGTAACCACTCAAAGCATAAACTGCATCATTGACATCTGGGAAAAACCATGTTTCCAACACACAGATTGCATCAACTTGGGAATCTACAAAAATTTCTCTAAATTCATCCAGTTTTGCTGGCAAACTTTGTGCATTTAGATGACAGACTTTGAGTCCTTGCCTATGGCCCTTAGAAATAACAAAAACTAATGTCGACTCTAATGTCCACTTTAGTTAGTTGACTCTAAACCTAAATTTAGTGATTCGTAGAAATAAACCAACTTTATCTAAATTCGACTTTAGCTATCTATTGTGACCTACACCTACAATTATGAATGACAGTTCGGAAATAAAAATGACACTTTCTTTTTGAATTTGATTTTTCCGGATAGTCTTTTGTATGTGAAATAATTTAAACGAATTAAAAAAGGACTCAGTACAATAAAATGGAAAAAGTAAGTATATTCGGTTTGAGTGTACATTCAAAGAACTTTGGCGTATATCAACGGTTTAACCGAAATGCAGTATTCTCCGCTTAATTACATTGACCATTGTCAGATTATCGGTCAAGATGGTGCAATTACCGGAAAAAAGTGTGTTTATTGTTTGTTACCAGCATTTTGTTTTAAATCAATTACCAATTAACAAATTAGAAAGTAATATATTAATTTTCTAGAGACGGGAAAGAGATCGGAACTGGACGCTGGAGGAAAAGGAGATTTTAAAGATGAACAACCAATCAATGATTGTTAAGAAGTTGGAGGTGTGGAAAAAAATCTGCGATGAGCTTAAGTCGTATGGAATAAATTTTCCGTTACAGAAGATAAAAGCGCAGTGGGGACGGATGAAAAATAATGCCCGCTCACATATTTCTTCCTTCCGAAGAGAGCAATGCGCAACTGGTGGTGGAAATGAACCCAAAGAACCTGATGAGCTTGACTTCGCGATTCAGGAACTGATTCCAGAAGACTTTACGGATGATGTAGCGCAATTTGACAGCGATGCACATTTTATCGACCAAAAACTTAATAAAGAAAATCTAAATCCTGAACCGAGCACTTCAGCTAAAATAAGAAAAGCTTTAAATACACCAAAAAATAAAAGGCAAAAACTAAGCCTTAGTGAGCAAGTGCTTCAAAAGAGGATTGAACAAATTCAGTTGGAAATACAACACGAAAATGAACTGTTCAACATAAAAAAAGAAATTGAAGAAAAGAAACTAATGCTCATTAATTTAAAAATAAAAAAAGAGGAATGTTGTAAATCAACAAATTGAATTAAATTCGGTTTCACAACATGACCGTTACTTCCTTTATTTCAATTTCTTCACTTGCTCACCAAAGCTTAACTGTTGCCTTTTATTATGTTTTGGTTCCTTTTATTTTTAATAGATATATTTATTGAATGAATTAGGTAACACGTTTTTAAGTGAACTATTTAGGTATTGTTGTACAAGTTTATTTAAAATTTTATAAAATGTAGCATAGTTTATACTATAAATATTTTAAATATTAACTGTAATTAAATATGTGAACTGTGAAAAAATTAATAAAGCATATGATTTCTGTTTCAAAAGTAGCTTGAAATAAAATTATTTCTAAATTGTCTCCCCGCGTTCACATTCGTCTCTACAGCTTCATGGTCTTCATTTGAATTATCTTCGGAATTTGAAAAAATTAAATAATATAAGTTAGTCACTGGATATTATATTCCCTTTACTTACAGATATTAGATGAATCTTCTATGATGGGACAATTTCTTAGCTTTGCGATATTCCACAACACTGCAAGGGTTGCAATTGCATTTTTTGCCACGACCAAATCGCAATGAAACCCATTAAAGCAGCATCGAAAGCTGTTTTTCAGCTGACCGAAAGTTCGCTCAACGACACCCCTTGCTAATATGTGATGGCGCTGATAACGTTGCTCTGCAGGGTTAAGCTGCGATCCTATTCGGAAGGGAGTCATTATTATGCAATCTGGTTTTAATTGAAGATGAGTTGAATATCCTTGAATAGTGAGCACTTCCTCTCCAGCGTGCAACGATATCTAGGATATTGCTGTCCGCATCAAAAATAACCTGCACATTAAGTGAGTAGAATCCCTTCCTGCATCGATATCGGGATCCAACCTCACCTCCTGGGTTCTTTATCTTAATATGCGTGCAGTCTATGGCACCCAAGCATTGAGGAAATCCAAATTTATCAAAAAATGTCCTCTTGGTTCTCCTTATTTCTTCTGGCGTTTCTGGAAAATTAACGAATTGGGGAAGTTTAGCGGCTAATACAGTTACGACCTTTTTTATTACAGTGCTTACTGTTCTTTGACTTACGCCATGTACATATGTCCGCTAAGGATTTATTGTTTAGTTTAAAAATTTCCGGTGTAAATGAGATTCGATAACTCATCTGTATCTAGTTGATAACCGCCTTTGGCTAGATGGCGTAAAGTTATCAGTACCATGATGTGAGTTGGAATAGGACAACCTTGGGTGCATTTTGGTCTGATGTCACTTTCAATCAAGTCGCAAATAAACATAACAGTGTCTTTATTAAATCTATTTTGTAACTTCTGTTGAATTGCTTAGTACATTCTTACCTATAATTACTTTTGAATTCCGCATCTGTGTATTCTTCAAATGGATTAAATCTTTTCTTATACACTTTTCTTTTTCTAATTTGCTCCACATTCCTTAAAATATTTAAGTCACGAAAAATACGTTCGTCTGACATTCTTTTTCCAAATAAGTTTTCTTCAACTGTCACTTTATATTCGACTTAGATAGCGGTGAGTCAAATCTTAACTTTTTCCTAAGATAAGGTCGAATTTAGTGAAAATTGCCTGTTATTTCTACGAGTTTAGAGTTAAGGTCGACATTAACACTAAAGACGACTCTAAATTTTGTTATTTCTAAGGGCCTATGACTACAAAACACCCTAATCATAGATCGCAATATAATCACCCTTATTCCGCGTGGCGTTTTAAAAGCGTTTCGTTATTAAAACGCCACACTGCAATTATGTGTGACGTTTTTACACCGTTAAACGCCATTTGTCGTTGAATGGTTTGTGGAACCCATTGTTTGACGACTGAAGGCGTCTTAGCACTTTGACTGTTATTCTGTGAGGCGTTGAACGCCATAAAACGACAGAAAAAACGACGGTATCTGTCGATCATAAAATAGTGAACGCTGAGTGAGAACATCAACTGAATATGTAAGTTTTCTTAATTTGATAACTTATTTGTCAATATAAATTAATTTATTTTGTTTTGTAGGGTCAAAATAACAAATCAGAAGTAATTTAAAGCTTTGGTAGAACTAATGAAAGTCAATAAGCATTAAGCTAACGGATTTAAAAGAGAATGTGTAAACGTTGATGTTAAAGCCGAATGGGACAACATAGCCAGAACACTTAACAGCCTAGGACAACCGACAAGAGACGCGAAAGAATAGCAGAAAGTATGTCCTTAATTTATTACTTGCAAATTTTTCTATAACTAAGTGCACATTCGTATTCACAGGTCTTGTCTGATATAAAATTTAAATTAAAAAAGAAAATTTTATATAACAAAAAGGAGTATAAGGCCACTGGAGGAGGTGAATTCAGACAAAAATATTTGTCAGATTTGGAACAAATGATTTCAAATCTTCTCTGTTATGAGAAAATAATCAATCCGAAGGGAACAACTGTGGGTTTCGCGGAGAATCGTTCCATTCCACAGCCGTCTACCTCATCGCAAGATATATCAAATACAACATCCGGTTCAAATCAAGAAACATTTTTTCCATATTCTCCCATCGTTCTAAATACGAACGAGAGCACCAGTGCATTTGCAGATCTAACAAATATGAAAACAATTCTAGAGGCTCAACCTGAAGCAGACAAAATAAGCCGTCAGAAAATACTAAAGTTCTCTGATAAGCACAGGATGTTAGAATTGCTACAGACGCAGACGCAAGTACAGGAGAATACAAAGAAGTGAAAGAGTCCCTATACCGCATTGAAAACTATTTAAAAGAAAGTAGCAGGTACGACAGAAAGCGGCTCTATTTGGAAGAAGAAAGACTCAAATTGTACAAGGTGCAACTAGAACGTGAAGAAACACAAAGAAACGAAGACAACAAAATCAAAATGATGGACTTGGAAATAAGGAAAAAGCAACTGGATATCGAAGAGCGGAGAAGACTTGTTGAGGAATCCAAGGAATACACACGTTAATATGAAATTCCTTTTTTTTTTCTGATTACTTTATATTTTTTAATTTACGAGTATGTTCTATTTTACTTTTTAAGTTTTCTATATACTAAATAAATAACAGAACTGAATTACGAGTATGTATGTTTTTATAGAAAAAATTTAAATAACATTAAGCAATTGATTTCTTATATTTGCAGCTATTTGGTCATCGTTAGTGCTTGGGCTTATATCAATTACATTTGAATTTGAATTGTTTGAAGAATATACAACATTCTGTGTTGATTTCTCAGGTTGCAAACATTTTAAATCTGAAAATTAGGCACGATATATCGGTTTTGAAGTGAAATTTACCTTGCCACTTACTTTGCGTCCGGTAAATCTAATGGATTAGATTTTTTTCTTATATTTCTTCGTTTGCGAATAAGTTCTTGTTTTCGCACATCCTCGTCTTCATCGCTAATGCAAAATAATGCAACACTATTCATATTTATTTATTCAACTTATATTTTTGAAAACTTTGTTTTGATTAATTTGAAATTTGTCTGTCATGAAGGTAAATCAGCTCTTGCAATGACAGTGGATCGATCGTATGTGGAGTGTACACCTACTTACCGACGAGGGCGTTTTGTGGCGTTCAATTTCTGGAATAACTCTTTAAAAACGAAACGCCTTAAAAAACGACAATCGGCGTTTTAGTAAAACGCCACGCGGAATAAGGGTGAATATCACTACCGTCACCAATGGAATTCACCCCACTATCATTTAATTCTAATTTGACGAAAAGAAAGAGATTCCGTGGGAGAACCAAACGACACATATACTCGTAGATCTATAGCAAGTGTCGCATCCCTTTCCTCAAAGCAACAACATTTACATAATATGATACGAGTAGGTATTAAAAAAGAATTAAAAAAGACAACACAAAAGAAAAAAGAAAAAGAAAAGTAAAAATAAAAAAACGTAAACAAAACAAAAGGCTAGTGATAATACTTGTTGCACGGGGACTTCGATCATCATTGTTGTTGTTGTTCTACTGCTGCACTCCTGGTCTGACAACTCGCGGCTATGGCAATCATCATTCTGTCATTCTCCACCAGTATTCCTTTAGCATTTGCACTTTCCTTTACGTAGACGGAACCAAGGTGTATGTAAACAGAAAACAACTGTTGGCTGCTCTTTAGACGCACAGCTCTATGATATAGAGAGCGATTTTTGCTGGTCATGCTCCCGTACATATGGATGTTTTTGTTGTTTTCTGCTGCGATGCCCACGTCTTGGAGACACATCTGTTTTTCATTTTTGCAAAAGAGAGCCACTGCTTGCAGTACGATGTTTCTTTCATGGGGAGAGCTGAATTTGACTATGATGGGTGTGTCTGTTTTATCTGTGATAGACCGCCCGTTATTTCGTGGTTGTCGCTGGCAACGAAAAACTGCTTTCAGCGTTGGCGGCATACAATCAATGCTATGACAAAGGTGATGAAAGATTGTTTTCAAGTTCTCGTTGGGCAACTGCGGTATACCAAAAATGATGGCGTCGGATGCAATTTCTCGTCGCTCGAGATCATCACATCGTTTTTGTAGATCAGTTACTTCACCTTCGAGTGTCTGCGATTCAGCCAAGTGCGTTTTCATCTCCTCTCCTTGCTGCTGTACATTGTTGAAGGGACTTTTCTACTTCTTTAATTTCCAACTCAGCTTTCTCTTGTTTGCTTTGTAACATTTTAAGAGACATGTTGACATTTTTTTCGTGTGAATCTAGTCTGTCTTCAATAAGCGAGATGCAATGCATTACATCATTCCGCAAAAGATTAATTTCCGTAGAAATTCGACTGACTATATCATCGGTAAGCTTAATAAGTCTTTCCTCTAAATCAGAAAGTGTTATAGCTGGAGTAGGTTTGTGGGCAGCTGGTATGGAATTATTTACAGCTGCTTTTCTCCCGGCTGGGGTTGAATATTGCTTCGGGGTTAGTGCAGACTCTTTAGCTATGCTAGGTGTAGGCCGCACAGCTGCCTCCAGTGTTGGCGTTGATTGCTTCTCTTTCTCCAAGGTACTTGTAGATCGCGTTTTTCCCGCCATTATACTTGTGGGAGTAGGTAAAGAAAAGAAAAGGTCGACTCAAGAGAGGAATGATATTTTATAAAACGTTTTGTTTTTGCACCGAATTAGGTATAAATTAGAGATGCCACGAATAGTGAATTTGCCGAATAACGAATACCGAATATTTGGCTAGCTCATCGGCCGAAAAGCCGAATATTCGGCGACACTTAGTCGATTTCTCGGGTAACATGTTTCAACCTGCATCATAATAATGTGTTCGCCAACTACGTAGTGGACGTGTTTATATCATTTGAGCGTAGCTTGTGTCACAACAGGCATTATTAGTTGATTGTGGTATCGAATTGTGTTACTAAAAGTGTACTATCAAGTGTCTTGGAGAATATCATTGTTTTACTGTTAAAAAGTTTTAAAAAATGTCATCGTTTCATCAAAAATCACCTATTTGGAAATTTTATGAAATTTGTAGTGAAGACAATAAACTAGCAGTCTGTTTGTTGTGTAATAGGAAGATCTCGCGTGGTGGAAAAGGAAAAACAGCAAGTAAGTAAATTATTACACACATAGTGAAATTGGGTGATGTGAGTGATTTAATACAGTACAGACGTAGTAGATGCTGTGGTTTTGTCAGAAAATTGCATGTTTAAACTGGTGATGTTTTCACGGTTCTATTTTCTGCAGTTAGTTAATTAGTATTCCCTTTTTTGTTTCCAGCTACAACTTCTTTGAAAAACCATATTCAAAACAAACATGCTGAGCAATACGCTACCGTAACTAGAGCTCCGTCGGTAAGCGGAAGTAAAAACGAAAAAACTCCTACTTCTACCATTTCCAAAATACTGGCAGTGCCAAGCACATCAAAAACGAAACAGTTAACTATAAAAGAGACAACTGAAAGGAAATTGCTGTGGGATATCAATGATCCGAAAGCAATTGAATATCATTATTTAATTGGTGAAATGATTGCTTTAGATAATGAACCGTTATCAATTGTTGAACATGTCGGCTTTAACAGGCTTATGAAAAAGGCAGTACCAAAATACAAAATACCTGGTCGCACTTACATGACCGAGAAGATTATTCCTGATATATACAACAGAATTTGTTCTAAAATTGAAGCAAGTATTTCACAAGCAATAGCAGTATCTGTGACATCTGATATGTGGACTTGTCAGCACAACAACCAAAGTTTCTTAAGTTTCACGGCCCATTGGATATCTCCAAATCTTATTCCTGAACATGGGGTTTTAGCGATGAAGCCATTTTCTAATTCACATAGTGGTACCAATATCGCAAAAGAACTCAATGCTACTCGTATTGCAGAAAGATGGAATATTTCACATAGCAAGATTCATTTTGTTGTTCATGACAGTGGAGCCAATATGATAAAAGGCGTACGAGACGCAGAATATGATTCTGCCAAGTGTTTTATTCATTCACTACAACGGGCTATCCAGGAATCATTAAAGTCTCAATTAGAAATTCCACAGATGGTAGCTGCTGCGAGGCGAATTTTTACCCATTTTAACCACTCAGGTATAGCACAACAAAAGCTAAAATACATTCATCAAGAACTTAATTTGCCAGACCATCAATTAGTTCAAGATGTAAACACACGTTGGAATTCAACATATTATTTAATGGAACGATTATTAGAACAGAAGCGAGCCATCTCTTTGTACATAACTGATCATGGTTCTCTAAACAATTTAACATCAACTCAATGGCAGCTAATGGAAGAATGTATCAAACTCCTCAAACCATTTGAAGAGATTACAAAAATAACCAGTTCGGGCATTTCCTGTATTTCTGAAGTGATTCCACATATTGTAACGTTGTTGAAATACCTGGAGAAAGAAGAAACAGCAGAAAGATCACCAAATTTATTGAAAATGAGACTATCACTGCAAGCTGAAATTAAAGCTCGGTTCAATTTTAATGAAAATGACAAATATTTGATTGCAACTTTTCTTGACCCGCGTTTCAAAACTAGTTTCCTGGGATTAGTTCAAACACAAAGAGCAAAACAAAAGATTCTTTTAGAAACTCTAAAAAAGAGTTGTGACGAGTCTAGTGGCACCGATGATGAATTATCTCCACTTCGAAAGAAAAGAAATGAAAATGAAAATGAAGAAACCATTGAGACACATGACAGTTTCTGGAATTGTTTTGAGGAAGTCGCTACAGAAAACATGCACAGAGATGAAGATGTGGAACAGAGAAGTTCAATTGCAGATGAAATTGATTTTTACACGAAAACTGCTCGCATAGATAGGACGGACGACCCTTACAAATGGTGGTCAGCAAATTCAAAACAGTATCCAAGCTTAGGAGAATTTGCTAAGATTTACTTATCATCTCCAGGGAGCAGTGTATATAGTGAGCGGCTATTTTCAGAAGCCGGTATAATTTATGAGGAAAAGCGTAATCGTTTGTTATCAACAAACGCAGAAAAAATTGTATTCCTTCACCATTAATGGATTTTAAATATTAAATATGTTTTTTTCTTAATAAAATAAAAAAAAACTTGAGAAAAATATGTCTTGTTTTGTGATGATTTTTTATTGTCCTTACTGTTTTTTTACTATTCGGTATTCGGCCGAATATTTCCAACTATTCGGCCGAATACCGAATAGTAAAATAAGTAGCCGAATAGGCCGAATACCGAACAGTGGCCGAATATTCGTGGCATCTCTAGTATAAATGTGGAAATACGACAGAATTACAAATGTTTCGCCGGACGAACTGTTCAACACGTCTATTCACTACAACACATTTGATAAAAATATAGATGAATACTCGTAAACTTGTATTTTTAATTTTCTGAATAAATTCCTTTTGATCAAGTTGGTATGTCCAACTATTTTGATATTTTTTATTTTGTTTGCATAAGAACTGAGAACTCAGTGGACTTGTAGGCGCAGTCTTCATAAGCGCAGCCTGATACGCATTGCAACTACAATATAATGTACGCGTAGGCTGTTTCTTGACTTCGAAAGGGGGGAACGCGTATAATTTTAATTAAATCATGCAAGCGATTAGTGTATCTATCGCAAATATATCCTTTGGAAATAAGTACAATAATTTGCGAACTCAACAGTCTAGGGTGGAACAAGGTCTACCCTTTTATTGGCACTGTGGTGCTCTTCTTGTCATTTTGTGGACAAACGACAGCGGCACTTCTTCGTATTGCTAATCGAGGCTGCTAACAACATAGTAGTTAAAACTCAAACGACAATCTACAAAGATCCTTCTTCGTAGACCACATGAAAACTGTCAATCATCGTAAAGCAATACATTCAATACAGATGTTCGCTGCTTGGATTGCGTAGAAAATCTTAGAATAATTATTCCCAGTCGAAGGATTCATCTCCATTGAAACTAATAACGCCAGGCATACCATATCTGGAATAGTTTTATTCAAATCAATTTTCTGTTTTTAGCACATACTTGTGTATGTACATGCATACGAATTCATTATGAATTTGTAGGCAATCCCAAATGCGTGTGTTTGTGCGACAGTGTGCGTAAACAAGACTCTACAATTTTGAATATTACAAGCACACCTCCCCAGGTGCTTATCAATTATGCATAAGTTATCTTGCCATATGTAGTCGTGCAAAGATTTCAAGCTACGCAGCACAGAGAGAATAATCCCTTCCTCCCCCCGTTAAGGTTTATGTAAAGCTGTACTGTTCCTTAAGGTTTTAGTTAGGGCGGGCATGTCGTACCTATACCTCTCGTACTAATTAATAAGTTGTACCAAGGTAGCAGAATAAATCCTATAATTTAGTTTGCTTCTGTTAAAGACCTCGCCCACATGATACCAACCTCTAAAGAGCCATCGTCGCCACTGAACCGCACGCTGTACGAGTACCTGTGTCTTCTTGAAAAGTTAACAAGCGTGCAAGTTAAGAACCAATTTGAGAATTGTTAATTCTTTATGCAAAGCACACTTACGCATCTGTTCGTTTTACAACCTCTGCCACATGCGGCAAGGAGTTTTGCTTATCATACCATACTCGTAGTTTGGCATAATAGTTTCCTAGTTCTCAGATCCTTAATAGGATTCAAAATTTTAATTAGCCTGTTTGCTTGGGAGCAGCTCCTCTTGATTGGCGATTACTTATTCCCAGGAATCCCATAACAAGGTGCTTAATTACGAGTATCTCAAGAAAAAAGAAAAAACCTATGATACGAATGCCCCATATAAATACGAGTATGTCATACCATTGTACCGGCATATCCTTCATACGTTAACATACTCATAAATGCGTCTTTGTAGGTACTACTCGTAGTATTTGCACATATCTCTGACATTAAATCTAAAAGAAAAACTTAAAGTGAGGTGACCACAATTTGCAGACGAGTGTTAAAGTTGATGTGGGTATTGCTGCTGGTGTTTGTGTCACTGTCGACGGTGCTCGTAGTACCACAAAGCAAAACGAATCACCAAAAGCAACTCCATCAGCATTGCAATGGAATTTAATTAAAATCCTTTGCCGAATGCGATTATCGCATACAGTACTATCTGCACATGCACACATATATACTTAACGGTTTCAATTAAGTTTTTTTTCCTTCGTTTTTTTTTTTTTTGCTCAATTTGTTATGATTAAATCTTTTTTTTATGTTCCGCCGATAGAGCAAAAGATAGGACGGGAATGAGGAACCACTATAAGCTGAAATACTTACCCAGGAATCCTTTTATGTGATAAAACAATTTAAATGTTAAAAATTTAAATCGATCGATCAATCTGTATCCGAATGATGGACGCTTAACGCCGTTCTGTGGAAATTCCAAACAAACTGGCATAATTTGCCCTAAGGGCGCATTTACTCGAAACCTTCCCTATGAGTACGAGTACGTTTTTGCAAAGGGTTCCGGCTCACCCCATGCGAAAATGTTAAGGACGCACATTATAACATATTAACTATATTACCAGCGCAGTAAGTAATGAAATTTAAAGGACCCCCAAAAAAATTTAGTGTTTTTTGATAGGCCTACATGCATACTCATGTGATACCTTCAACGCATATCGAAACTTTCAAGTACTAAGAGCTCGCAGAAGGACATGTCAAAAATGTTTCGTGCTGTATTTCATCAATCTATTGCCTTTGTAGAGTGGATGGCTGTTCAAGGGAATTAACTATCAATTTCGAGGATTTCAATGGGATTCAGCAAAATTAGTTGCATTTGAGTCATGATCGTCGAACATGTAAATTCCTGCCGGCTCTTATCCTGATTATAAAATTCGACCACATGACTTGGCAATGTTTAAAAAATGGGGGTAATCGATATGATGGAGGCCTGAGGTCACGCTTTGTTTTGGAATTCACATGGTATTTGATGTCCGCATCGAATTGCTGCCGATTCGTCATTACCGATAGTGTTAATATGAAAACACGTTATTTACACGTGGGATTACTTTACAAAATGAATAGTGTGCGTGTGCGCGTAGAATTTATATGGCTGTGGTGCAACGTAAAAATGTTAAGTACAATACAAAAACAACAAAAAAATGGGAAAACCCAGAACCACTGCACACGCACCATAAGGTCTGCGAGGCGTTAAAATTAATTTTATATTCATACATTGTGGAACGTGCAAATACAGGAAGTTATGATGGTAAGTTATGATAGTTGTATGAGAAATGAATAACAATTTGTTACAAATATAAGCATTTAAGCTATCAGTAAATTATCCACTTTCGTGTACAATTCCACCCAACCTGTGATTAAAATGATTTTACGGAACTGCCATTTGTCTTACGGGAACAATTGCGGTCAGTCATTATTTGTGCAATTAATTGAAAACTCTTATGAATGGGTTGGGAAGACTGGTGATAAAAGTTAAATTTGTTTTTTCGAGTACTTTGGTCTCTATCGCACCAATAACGGCTTCGTTTAGAAGTTTTACAAAGCCCCAATAAGAAGTAATCGAGTAGCGTCAAACAGCACGATCTCTGGTGACAAATCATCGAGTCTACAGTAAGTCAACAATTTTATCGGCAACATGGCAAGTAGCGTCTTCCTGTTGGAGCTACGAGTATATCATCTTGATCAAAAACTTCCCGGAATGTATTCTGAAAATTCAAAATACAAGTTTATTCATCTACTCGTAAATCTATATTGTCCCCTTCAAAGTAATCCCCATCGACTGCAACACACTTATGCCAGCGCTTGATCCAATCCTCGAAACATTTTTTATATTCGGTTTTCGGTATGTCCATCAGTGCAGTGCTTTTCGTCAAAAAATTACGAATAATGATGGCACTGTGCGACGGTGCATGATAAAGCAAAATCCACGGGTTTTCTGCCCACAATTCTGGTCTCTTTCGGCGAATTGCTTCACGCAAACGTCTCATAACGCCCAAATAATACTCTTTGTTTACTGTCTGGCCTTCTGGCAAAAATTCATGATGCACTACACCGTTGTAATCCATGAAAACCGTGAGCATTGCCTTCTTTTTTGACTGAAAACGACGTGGTTTTTTTGGTCTCGGCTCATTGGGTGAACGCCATTCACTTGCCTGATTGCGTGTCATACTCATAATGATGATCCTTTTGATGAATGTGGGATCGGATTCAGCCTCGCAAATCATCTCTTTTGTGACGTCAACACGGTCTCTTTTTTGCATGAAATTGAGGTCTTTTGGCACCAACTTTGCTGCTACACGACGGAAACCCAAATCACTAACCAAAATGTCTTGGATTCATAGGCAATGTTTAAGTCCTCCGCTATCTCTCTGATGGTTTAGTTTGCGGTTATTGACCAACATTTCTTTTACTCCATCAATATTTTCGTCGGTTTTCGATGTAGATGGTCTGCCACTCGTTCATCATCTTCGATTGACTCACGACCACTTTTGAACCGCTCGTGCCACTGCTAAACGACGGTTTTCTTTAGAGAATCGTTGCCGAAACACTTCCAACATTTCCAACATTCGCGCACCATTAAATCCGTTTTTTACGCAAAATGTAATACAAGTTCGTTGTTGCAAATTTAAATCCATTTGTAAAATTGTAAAAAATCGCCAACACACACAGAATGGGAGCGCCACACGGTGCTTTTAGATCAAGGTGGTATTTCGCCAGGATCACTCACTCCAGAAACCGCATTTTTTCTGAAGTGAGCCAAAAGTGAGCCTTGTTAATAAACACAATTTTTTAACAAATAAGTGTCGATTGCAAGCTTCGGAAGAGCCTGAGCCGCGAACTTGAAAGCCATAATCTTGGTGGGGGCGCAAGCTCCCATTTATTCTGCTTAATACAAGCTACAACTTAAAATTATACTTAAACTTAAACTAAAAACTAAGGTTGGTTGGAGTGGTGAAGGAGAACGAATTTGAGGTAGGGAGTGGTGCGGTGGAAATCAAAGACGGTAGGGTTTGAGTTGATTTGACGTAGCATACCGGAGATTGGTTCGTTCGCGCCATATGAGGTGTGGTGGGTTGGTAGATAGAAGAGTCGAGGGGTATGTAGATTACGAGGGTTGGTGTTGAGGAAAATGGAGTTGTGAAGAGACGCGCATTGAACGTGACCTGAAAGGAGTCGATGAATGAAGAGAAAGTCTGCTGCATCTCTGCATTCCTCAAGGATGTTTAAGTTAATAAGGTTGTGACGGTTTTGATAGGGGGGCAGAATAAAAGGATCATTTCAAGGCATATCTCGAAGAGAAAATGGAAGAAAACGGCGCTGGATTTCGATTCTCGAGATGTGAACACGATGTTATGGAGACCACACTTGACTGGCGTACTCTAGGAGGGGGCGAACAAAGGTAATATAGAGGGACCTGGTCACGTATGGGTTGGTGAATTCTTTGGACCACCGTTTTACAAAACCTAGTGCAGAGTTGGTTTTAAGGAGTATCCCATCATATCTAAACGGAAGTTGAGCTCCCTATCACCCAAAATGCCAAGATCACGAAGAGATTGAACGAGGACGAGATAGGTTGGTTGTGGAGAAGGTAGAATCGGGGAGGAGATTGGAGCCGCTTATGTGAAAAGATGATGGATTGGCATTTGGGGATATTAAGTTCCAAACAATTTTTGAGGCACCAGATCGAAAAACTATCAAGGTGAGGAAATAGTTTTGAAAAATTTGGTATCGTCGGTGTAAAGATCATTTATGGTTAATATAAAAAGAAAGCCAGCAAGATGGCTGCCTTGTGGAACTCCAGAGGTGGCCAAAAGCGGAGCCAAGGTAGCTGACTTAAACGAAAATGTCAAAAACGGTTTTCGAAGAAAGAGGATATCCATTTTAACACTATGGTTTCAAAGTCGAGGACATACAATTTGAAGAATATTAATCGATGAAAGATTTTATCGAAGGACTTGTTAAAATTAATTTCAACTACATCGACTTCCTTACCATTCTCTAGGGCAGAGAGGGCGAAGCTTCCTGTTTTTGAAATAGTTCTTTAGTATCCAACTCGTAGAGTTAAAAGCGTTTTCAGCGTCCTGATTAAATACTACACAGCACTCCTTTGTGCCATAGAGCCATCTTACTCCCTCGATGACACCCTCTGCGATATCTACTACCGAGCGTATGACATGAACACTTGAACGCTCTTTTCTAAAGCCAAATTGGTAGTCTGAGACGGCTCCTTTTTCTTCTGCTACTGCTAACAGCCTATTATATATGTATTATCCTCTCAACCATCTTTCTAATGGTGTCCAAGAGGCATATTGGGCGACAGATAGATTGCTCACCAGAGGGTTTCTTTCCTTTTGGTAGCAGAACTAAATCCGGTGCTTTCAATCTTTCGGGATAGATTCCTTCTTCTTCAGTAAAGCCTGTCGCCTATCTTGCCGCATGCCATTCCAGGGTGATTAGTGGGATTTCCTCTGGACTGTCTTTTGTTATGATGTTGCGCATATTGGCTGATGTTTGCGGGAAATGTGGAACTCAGCATTTTCGAGCAGGTTATCGCCTTTCAATTTCGCCATCAGCATTTTATATGCTGAATCCCAAGGATTTATGTAGAGTTCTTCACACAGTCTTTTGAAGCATGCTGTCTTGATGTCTCTAGTTAGGTGTGACCTCGCCAGTCTAAAAATGTCCAGCCGTTGTTGGAATATTGGTCTCCTTCTTGCACGCTGAACTTTATGCCGAACCTGTAAGCATTTTGCCCGAAGTGCTTATATTTCATCGTTCCATCAGTAACTTAATGAAACCTTCCTATTATTTAGTCTTCTAGGCATTGATGCATCGCACGCTGCTTTGATGATAGTTTTGAAACGAGACGCACGGCTTTCGGCTGTCCCACCGTTTCACATCTCTTCGAAAGTATTGCTATCAAAAGATCTACTAGTATCATTCCATTTTGGCCCCATCGGCTGATGGTCACTATTAGAATATTCCAAACAGGCCCTCCACTTGATGGTACCTAGAATAGAGTTGCTCACAATGGAGATGTCGACGATAGAGCTTGCTACCGCTTTAAGATAAATGTTAGCCCTACCCACATTAACGACTCTTATTTGGGACGCGAATGTTTCCAGTAGAGTCTGTCATCTGATATTAGTGAGTCTGCTGCCCCATTCGCTGGTCCATACATTAAAGTCGCCTCCTACAAACACTGGGGTTCTGTGGAGCGCATCCGCAGTCAGATTGTCCAGCATCAGTTGGTACAAATGGACCCCATTTATTTTTGTCATGAAGCCTTCTGTTTGTTCGCTTGCTTCTTAAAAGGTAGAGGGTCCGCATGTCCAAATCGCTCTCTGTTTTGCCTTGTGACTGATCCAGGTTTTGATAGGGACACTTATAACTTATAACTTATATCGTCCGATATCCTGAGCTATCTTTGTTCGGACGAATGGACGTCTGCTGTTGCCAGCTACATGTTTTATATCGTCTGAATGGTCCTTATCGCAGTTATGCGCTTGTGCCCTTCTACCCCACATAGCTTGGTGCAATCTTCTGTGCTTCTGCATTTTGTAGCAAGGTGGCCGAACTCACGGCATTTAAAGCATTTCCTCGGCAATGCCTTTTCGCGGACTTGGCAGGTAAACCAGCCGATATTCCTCCTCTAAGTAGCAACTTCACGTGTTCTGCGGGGAGGATGGTAATTTGCAGTTTGTATTCCGTCGTACGATATTCTCAGCGACAGAACATCTGGGAGCGAATTACCTACATTGCCGTTTTATAGCTCCACAGATGTCCTCTTTGTGGTGACCTCATCGACATCTTTGAGTTCGAAGGCAGTACGATCTGTTAAAGTTCTCAGGTTTACGTCATCCTCGTCATATGCATGGGCCCATGGGGCATGAATGCAACTCATACTTACATACTCGTATTGCCCTTGATACAGAGTGTTATGGGCCGATATTCTAGGAAGAGGAAAACCTCTTTTCGTTTGGATTTTAGTCGCTCGTGAAATTATCTTTTAATAAGCCCACAACACCATACCCTTGACCACGGTTTCTATGTGTTTTATCTCATTTGACGGTCTATACCTCTGAAGAAATAAGCATTCGAGATCCCCATCAACATTTTTTAAAGCCTTGTTCCTGCTTCGTTCAGGAACTTGAAACTTCCTACATTGCAATGCTATGAGGAAGTAGGTAAAAAGTATAAGTGTAGATACTCCTTAGAGTTTTAAAATTTCCAGACAGCTGGGCTCTTGTTTGAAAACCATTAGCCCATCCCTGGCTGTACTATTTATTAACGGTGTTTCCACAGCAAACGAGAACAAACACTTTTAAAGTAACCATTGCCGGGATAGTGTTCATAAATTAACCCTCATTATCATGCAAACCACGATGCTCATCTCCGCCCCATCCCTTTCTCCGGCAGTTGAATGTGACTCCCTAAATCCGCCTTGCAGCGTTTCGACATTTACCAGCAAAAACTAACGCTTTTATGCTGCTATTTACATAACTCATCAAATACTCGTAGTTGACATTGGCAGCCGTTCGTCCTTCGCCTCTAATTGCATAACCCCATGGCCTATGTGTCCAATTAATGAGAAAAAATCCCCCAACAAAATAAATTAAACACAAAGGATTAAAATAATGCTACAGAATAATATAATTAATACATCAAAAGCTGATCATAAAAAATGAAACTAGGTATGCACATCCTCCATACGCCATCCTCCCGCATGCTGGCAAACATTGCAAGTGAATGTACGAGTACCACGGGAAAGCATGGTGTTCCGGGTGTTTGAGGGCGGCCAGGACGGGCTCCACTCCTCAGCACTATTATACGAGTAATCATCATCTCTCTTTAGCGTTGTCGTCGGTACGAGTACTATAAAACGCTTAATTTCCATGGCGAACGCAATTAAATTAATAATAGCAAACAATGTAATCAAGGGATGGTTTTCCTGCATTAAGAATACCACCACCAATAATGTGGTGCGGTACGGAGGCGTGGCATGTGGTCACAATAAATTACACTGCATCAACGTAGGCGCCGCCGGTGTTGCATCTGCGGGTCACCACAAATAAATTTACCGTCGCACTTTGCGATGATGGGCTGCAGGGAATGAAACGCTAAGAAATGTTTGTTTTGTTTGTTCTTTATGTGTATTTGATTTTTTTCTGTCGATTAAGACGTTGTCTACAGAGATAGCGCAGGGCATAGAAGCAAAGAATATTGAAAATTGTGATTGCTGCCAGGATAATGGCTATGCTATCTAGTGAGTGATAAGTGAACCAGTGGAGGTGTACAGCTTTCGTCCGTAAGAGGTCGGCAGCAGCCGGTTCGCTCAGCACATGCTCAATCCACCAAATTGCATTGGCTAATGGGGTAGTTTCACGATTTCGAAAAACCTTCGAAAGTACTGCGGCGTTTTCGATGTATCTGTAAAGAGATAAAATTCAGTTTTTGCTTTTAATTGATTTACAAATATTTAGTGTACTATTAAATGTTATGAAAGCGGTACCTGTTATATTATTATGTTCATAGTGTTTTTCGGAACTTTTCAAATCGATGTCCTTTTTGCAGTGTAAGTTTTTTCAATTGGGATCAAATGTCAAATCAGCTGTAACAATGAGCTGCAACACTTTATTTCTATTTTCAGTAGAGTTTGGCATTTCTTCGTGGAAATGATGCCACAACAAGAATTTCAATTTCAATTTCAGCACGGTCATCTGAACGTTCAATTTATCGAATTATTGGAAAAATTCCGCACCCAATTCACGCTGTTGGACACGCAGACACCAACAAGAAGCAGAACAGGGTGTTCGGGAGAAAATATGCGGTTATGGAAGCTAGTGTTGAAGAGGATCCTAATTTATCGGTTCGTCGTCGTTCGCAGCAACTTGGCATTTGTCCATCCAATATCTGGAAGGTTCTACGTAGAAATCTTGGTCTCATTTCTGGTTAAAATGCTACGTAAACAAGCAGAATTGGAATATTTGTGGCGAGGATAATCCTCAAGAAGTTCACCAGATGCCATTGCATTCAGAAAAATGTACCGTATGGTACGGATTTTATTGTTCTTTGAAAATCGGTCCTTCTATACGAAAATATCGCGATCTAACAGTGCGAATAGCCAAAACAATTAATGAAACGTTTAATCCAATGTAAGTGGTAGTGTGACAATGTCAAAACTAAAGATTAAACCCTGTTGACTTCGAAGTAATGAGACCATTGATACTGTCTTTGTATTATTGTCGCCGCGCTCATTAGTTTGGCTTCCACAAGTCTATGTAAAAGATGCAATACACCCGTAACATCCGAAATATCCTTTCTGGTAATTCCAATTTTTGGGATCATGTGATCATGACCCAGGAAACTCATTTTACGGTGCGTGGAAGCGTTATTACGCAAAATATTCGGTATTGGGTCGTTAGTTTTTGAAGCGCCGTGCTCTGAAAGAGTTATTGGTCTTACATTTTCGAAGACGATAATGGCGATATGGCTATAGAATCAACGGAATGTATTATAGGACATTGATACGCGATTTTTTGGCATCTGACCTGAACGAAAATGGTATAGAGAATCACTTGTTTCAATACGATGCGGAAACATGACATACTTCTCGTGAAGCAATCGAAAATGTTCCCTAATCAATTGATTTAAAAAAATTGTGATTTCGACTGCCTGTAGAAATAGGGTAGGCGCTGAGAGTGTTGTAATTGTTTCTACACATCATTTGTGCTTATTTGACCTCGAAGTGGTAACTATCGAGTACTGCTCGATGTCCCTCCGTACTCGGCTTGCCAAACTTATAAGCGCGAGTGCTGACCAACAGACAAAACTAGCAACACTATAAACGGAACAGTTGATGAATTCCCCGATGAAGTAAGATCCCAGAATAAAGCAAACAAGACCTTTTCCGGGCTACTTCAGCATATTTGGAGCTGAGGTCGGTAAGAATTTCTGATACTAAGTCAGGGTATTGGAAGAGAAGAGCCCACACTTACGAAGCAACAAAAAGCTTCGGATACGGACCGATCTATTGCTGACAACCCCAGCAAACGAAATAAGAGGCGACGTGCCGCCGAACAAGTAGCAAATGCCCTAACCTGCTGCAATGCAGATGTTACCACGAACGGCGAAATGCTATCGGATGGGCGTACCAAAAAGAGGATGAAAAACTGCGATATTTACTACGGCGATTGTTATCGACGGCAAAAGTAGCTCCTATTTGGATGCAGATTTGTTGTTAGACTTAGGCAAGAAGTCTTGAGTTTCCAGCATGTTAACGAGCGCCCCGTAAAAATCCACATCAAGGTTAAATTTGACAATATTAGCCTTATATGCGCGTACGCCCCACAGAGAAGAAAGATGACGACACCAAACATAGCTTCTACGAGCTCTGGAACAATACTTACGAGCGGTGCCTTAGCTGTTTCATTAAAATTGTCCTCGGCGATTTTACTGCAAAGCTAGGAAGAGAGGGCATCTTGGCAGCGCTGTCGGACACCACCGTCGATGACGAATTCAGGCGGATCGACTTTGCTAGCTAGCTGGCGGTTCCCGCATTTCGATATTCATAAGGGGTCTGGGATATCTCCTGATAAATCAACCGTCAACCAGATTGACAACATTGCGATCAAAGCAAGGCACTCCTGCAGTATTATGGATGTACGAGGCGCCAAAATCGATTCGGAACATTTCTTGTTGCAGCCAAGGTACGGTAACGGACATTTCGAACATCGCATCGTAAAGACAAACTAATAGAGTGAGGAAGTTTGAAGTCGGACGGCTACAATCGGAAGAGATCACCAAGTCCTTTTCCGATCGAGTCTTCCTTAATATCTTAAGAGGTCCTATGCCACCGGCCTCAAGTGACAACATTGCCAAAAAGCCATCAGAGATGCAGCCTCTGATGCGCTGGGTTTTACGAAAGCCCTGGTTTGACGACGAGTGCCGTTTAGCACATGCAGATAAGCAAGATGCATACACAACGGAGCTGCACTTCTTGTCAGGAGGAAAAAGAAGTAGCATGAGAAGCGCGCGGTCAAGAAAATTGTTGCGAGATGCTACTCCAGGAGTGAGTTTCGGAAGATTTCTCAAAAAGTAAAAAAAAAAACATGAAACGGACATAATGCCCGAACCGAAGCCTGTATAGACGAACAATGGAACATTGTAGTAGAGTCGCAGTCGATGCTGAGGATTTGGAAAGAGCATTTCTGTGGACTATATAATGGCGATGACTGATCAAATACCGCTGTCAGGCTGAATGAGCTTTTCAACCTGGACGATGTAGACCAACAATTCCGTCCACGCGACCTGGATAAAGTATGCATAGCCATATGTAAGGGTAAGTCCAAGAAAGCTGTCTAACTCCAATACTGGGTTCAGTAGTGGCTTCCTATTTTCACAGTTACCAGATTTCTGGTATTACTGCGTCAAACGGCGTGTCCAGAGTAGAGTGAGAAAACAGTCAGCAAGTAAGGTCACTGAAGCTCCAGATGACTTTCAGAGTACAGCCCATGGCATAAATATCGAGGTAAGGTAAATTTTGCAGGGCAGCTAGGCTTTTTATGAAGACCAAAAAAACCTGTTTTATGAAAATGTAATCAAACATGAGATGTATAAGATAGAATGCGTCTTACCACATCCATGCAAGCGCAAAAATTATTCTCGGTGATAGGTCTTGGCAAGAACTGTCTTGCGCTGCCACAAAGCAGCAACACCTTAACAGTTTTCGAAGTGACAGTACCAAAATGCACAGATCTTGTAGTTCACTAAGACGAATACATGCCAGCGAAAGTTGCGTTATTGAATGCACCATCAATGTTAATAAGAACGTTTTTCATTTTCTACCGCAGAAAATAATCAGGGTCAAGAGCTTAGTATACAAATAGAATAGATAGGATAGCCCAAGGAAGGGTTTAATCCCATCTAACGATGATACAATTCCGTACGGAACAACGTATGAAATAACCATGTGTGAGGATGTATCCATATTGGAAGCAAGACTTGAAGTACTCGTATCTCAACTGAAATAAATTACAAATTAATGGTATCCGCATATCTCCGCTATCACTAATTTATTACAATTCATCTACACCAAGAGCCGTGGGTACTATAAGTGCTCACAAACTCTATGAAAAAAACAAACTGGAGGAACATCGAGTTCTAAGAAAGAGAAGCAGAGAAGCGCTCAGTCAAGACCGCGAAGACGTGCTTCTGGAGAAATCATGTTCGGAAGTTTTAGCAAAATGTGGGAAGAATTTCCCCAAGACGCATACATATACCGAACAGAAACATGCAGAGATTAAGATGGGAGCGTAAAAGTAGATTAACAGTCAATCCTTAAATTTTGTAAGCATTATTTCTACAGACTGTTTTAGCATGGGGACCACAAATATTCCATTGTCAGGCAGAATGAACTACTGAATGTCGACGATAAACGAAAACAACTTCGTCCAACCGACCAAGAAGAGGTCAAGATATTGACATCTAACCTGAAGATCAATAAGGTTGAATGAGCATCGTATAATATGGTCGAATGAAAATGTGCCAGGAGATGGGATCTCAGAATCATCTTCTCAACCCTCAAGAAGGGAGACAATTTAAACTGCGCGAACTATAATGCAACTAGTCTCACCAATAGCGTGTATGCACATGATCCTATCTGCCATAGTATGTAAATGCTTAAAACCCACCACAGGTTGTTGATCTGTTGGGTCCTTATCACCTTACAGCAGATCTTAGAAAAGACCAGAAACTAAAAATTGACACGCATTAAAAGTTTATTGATCTTAAGGCCGTATGACAGCTTTTAAAGAGATGACCTGTATAGAGCGATGCCAAGCTCGTAGCGTAGGAGATCGCTCGCTGCTCGGTCATTACACCACCGAGGCATTTGGTGTCAAAAAACGATTTTGGCGATCATCAACGGTAGGCATTGCTATAAATTGAAATACCACTCCAGGACAGAGATCACGCGAGGAAATACTTTGGCTAATCGCTGTTTCTTTGAACTAAGGGGAGTACTGAGAAATAAGTCCCTCTCACGAACTTATTTCTCATGGTAGCACGGTAGAAGACCCTTCTTGTCGCAGTATTACTGTATTTTACGAAAGCATGAACTTCATCTAAGTTGGACGAAAATACCTTTGGTTGCTTTGAGAGAAAAGTAATTCGAGTGGTTTCGGTCTCGTCTTCCTGGAACTTAGAACTTGGAGAAGAAAATAGAACAACATACTGTATATACAGAAACATTGGCCTGCTTAGAAGGGATGGAATTGAACGGCTCCGATCACTAGAACATGCTGGGCGCAATTTCTTGGAATCCATTTCGGAAGGGCAATGCGCTAATGAGGAAGACCTCACAAATGGAAAGCGATCTCACCAAGCTTAGTGTAGCGATTCGAGCTGTCGTTCGACACCCATTTTCTCCCCGAGTCATAGCGCCACCTCAGGTAAAGTATTTAAGTAAATTCACAAAACCTGAAGCACACAGTCCATAGTTGTCAAGGTGCTTGTTATGTGAAGTAGAAATAGTTAGCTTCCTAAAACTTTAGACATATAGTTGGGAAAAATTACTTACCTCGGCCTCGAAATCTCCCGAAAAGCTTCCAATACCCGTTGCTTGGTGATCTCCTGAAAGTTAAGTATTGTTCCGACTTTTCTGTTCTCAACTGCTTTTCCATTCAGAAACTGGTCTCCATAAAATGGTGTGACAACAAGTGGCTTTGCACAGTACACCGCCTCTGTTACACCCAGCATCCCACCGTGTCCCCAGAAGAAATTTACTTTTGGATGACCTTGAAATGAAAAACAACAAAATAAACCAGAGTTGCGTAGGAATATTACGGAACATGTAACCTACATAACAGTGCCAATTGTGGCACCCATTTAACGAAAAGAAAACGTTTGTCGACCAAAGGTACCTTCTCACTGTCCCATCGAAATATGACGCGAAGTTTAAGTTCCTTGAGAGCCTCAATAATACCTTCGAGCTTATCCTTTGCAATTGTCGAACTCTTAAGCATTGACCCAAAGCTAATGAACAAAACCGTTTCGTTGGATTCATTTAAAAATGTTTCAATGTTCTAAAAAAACAAAGTACATAAGGTGCCGATAGATGTGTAGTTCATGTGCAGGAGGACCAACTCACCTGAGGTATGGTATCTCGAGATTTGCCATTCGATGGAATATGTATGCCACCAATTTCCTTTACATGTGTGGGAAGAGGTCTGTTCCCGCTTAACGAGTAATGTTGGTTAACAAGCACCAGATTCGTTGTTTTGGCTATCTCACGTACATCGACATCAATTTTAAGATACTTTTTGATGATCTCATTGTCGCGCAACTCGGTTATCCTAAAACACACAAAAACGAAAAGTAAACAAACTCGTAATTGATCACACACAAAAACAAATTAAAAAATTATCATACTTACCGATAGAGAAGCTTATTTCCGTTGACGGTAATGAAATTTGTTAGGCGATCTCGCAAATTTAGCTCTTCGGCAAAACCAATAAACTCCGACTGAATATACGAAGGGTTATCAGGCAGCGCAACTCGGCTGTAATGCCACGGCATGAGGGCACAGCTACTAAGCCCCACAATTGGCACTTGTAACAGATAAGGTACACCCAGATAACAGTCCGTGTTGAACAGTTCCATGATAACCAAATCGAATGGTTTCTCTGCGTGTAATCTTAAGATTTGTTCGGCATAATTCGACTTGTAGAAGACCTCGCAAGAACTTTGACCTTCTACGTGAAGGTCGTAAAATTCTTGAAACATCACCCAAAGCGATCTGCTCGGTATATGCTCTTCCAAATCAAAAACATCAATTGTGTTTACACCCTCCAGCAAAAGCTCTCTATAATTTGGATGCGGATCACTGCTTTTGATGTACGTCACCACGGTAAGCTCATGTCCCCTGTTCGCCAATTCTTGAAGAATGGGGTGGAACACTTTGAAGTGACTGTAACCAAAATGTGGGAACAACCCCAGAATATTACTCTGCTCACTGGCACACCAACAGAGACTTAAAACAAGCACCACACTCAGTAGATAATCCATTTTTACATAATATGATATGGACTTGTCTTATTCACCTTAGGGCTCTAGCACGTTCGAACGCTGACTACTTCTGCACCGCTAAGTCGCACTTAAATGATGTGAACAGTTCGATTCGATTATTAGCACATGTGACGACACAATGACGACGACAGCGATGGCAATCAAAACCTATACAAAGGCAGCGATAACAGAATAACCAGCCAAAGCCAGAGGCACAAAGCTACATACGATGTAATTAATCGACACTCTTTGAGTTAATGTTTATGTACATGCACAACCGGAAAATTAGGTACTCGTGTCCATAAAATACACGAGTAATAACTATGTTAGCATTGCTAGCTGATAGGTAGTCTGTTTGTTGTTCTGGCATGTGGGGTTCGCGGAATAGCAGCCATTTAAGTGACCGGTTAGTGACGTTGCCCGGGGTTAGCTGTGTCAGTGAAAACTAGATTTGCATTTACTGTTTAGAAAGAAGTTAAAAGCGGAGACGACATTCGAACGTGATAGCATTTTGCGTAAAAGATAGAGTGAATAGGTTGACAATAATTGAAGCGCTACTATCGAAGTAGTCTGATTATAATGATACCCTATGTTGACCAATTCTATTATGTCGGCCAATGAGTTTTCTCTGTTTATCGTTAGTGTTCGCGTTGATTTTTAATGACGCTGTTTATACATGTTGCTTCGAACTTGTAGTTGATACAGTGGTGGAAAACTAAATAGCATTGTCCGATACTTCCATATTAACTGACATGCATGTACAATATTTTCCACCAAACTGAGCCTGACATAATGTGCATACGTCCGCATGCATATACGACGCAACTGAAATCGTGTAGCGTCATTCTACAATAGTTGCGAGGCCAGTCAACAAATAAAGATGATCTACAACCCGATAAAACATGTAAAACAACGCAAAACATTTGAAAACATCGCAAGGAAGAAACGGGCAACAAAAACAACAAAAGTCATGGATAGAGCAATGATTGCAGCAAGTCTGAAGGATCTATTCAAGAGCTCTACGGACATAAGACACCAAATTGAAGATAATTGAATATGGCATAAACGTAACCTCAATACTTGTGAGCTATCGCTTAACCGAAGGAGGCCTAAATGGCTGCATTACAAGAAGAAAAGCTCTTGTTTCAACAAGAAACTTAAGGAAGCTGCTAGAATTTGTGAAGGAACATTTGTAAAAGCCGCTGGTTTTCTGGAAAAATCTGCTCTGCAGGGACGAATCAAAGTTCAACAGTTTTGATGGAAAAATCTAAGTTCGTCGTCCACAATTTCAAGAGTTTAATCCATGGCAGCATTGCAAGAAGGAAAGCTCTTGTTTCAATAAGAAACTTAAGGAAGTGGTTAGAATTTGTGAAGGAACATCTGGAAAAGCCACTGGTCTTCTGGAAAAATGTGCTCTGGAGGGACGAATCAAAGTTCAACAGTTTTGATGGAAAAATCTACGTTCGTCGTCTACAACTTCAAGAGTTTAATCCATGGCAGCATTGCAAGAAGAATAGCTCTTGTTTCAACAAGAAACTTAAGAAAGTGGTTAGAATTTGTGAAGGAACATCTGGAAAAGCCGCTGGTCTTCTGGAAAAATGTGCTCTGGAGGGACGAATCAAAGTTCAACAGTCTTGATGGAAAAATCTACGTTCGTCGTCTACAACTTCAAGAGTTTAATCCATGGCAGCATTGCAAGAAGAATAGCTCTTGTTTCAACAAGAAACTTAAGGAAGTGGTTGGAATTTGGAACATCTGGAAAAGCCACTGGTTTTCTGGAAAAATGTGCTTTGGAGGGACAAATCAAAGTTCAACAGTTTTGATGGAAAAATCTACGTTCGTCGTCCACAACGTCAAGAGTTTAATCCATGGCAGCATTGCAAGAAGAAAAGCTCTTGTTTCAACAAGAAACTTAAGAAAGGGGCTAGAATTTGTGAAGGAACATCTGGAAAAGCCACTGGTCTTCTGGAAAAATGTTCAACAGTTTTGATGGAAAAATCTAAGTTCGTCGTCGACAAAGTCAAGAATTTAATCTAAAATACACACACCATGAAGGGGATTAAACACGGTGATGGAATGGGAACGTAATGATGTGGGTAGCATTTTCATGGCACGTTAGAAACTCTGGCAGAATCGATCAGCATTAGTGCAGAGAGATATTGCAAAACAACATGGAATCTTTTGAGCTCGAAAATTTACCTCTAACTTGGAGATTTGTGAACGACAATGACTCAAAACATACAGCCAAATGAGTCCAACTTTCGCTTCAAATCAAATCCAAGTCTTAAGATGGCCAGCACAGAGTCCGGATATACTTCCACCCCTTTTTAAACCATTGAACTTTTTTTTTTTTCTTGTTCTTATCTTTGACACAATGTTAAAAATTGTAACTGCATTATTTATTTAGGTTAAAAATTAAAGTACGAGTAAAAGTTCGACTTTTTCTTATACACAGTTACACACTTTTGAAAATGGCGACAAGTATGGAGTATTTTCGGAAAGGAAAAAACTCTGCACACAGGGATAATTCCGTCAGTGCTTGCACTGTTTGTGAGTGGTTCCGGCATTTTCGTGACGGAACAAATTAAAGCTCTAACTGAGAATATTGTTCGCTACGCAACCAAGCACATAGCAGAAATATTGGATATATCGAAATCAAGCGTAGAAAGTCACTTCCGGAAACTCCAATACGTAAATTGATAGAATGGTGCCCAATTTGAGTGAAAAAAATTTATTCGATCGTGTCTCCATCAGTGATTCCCTGCAGTGACGCAACGAAAGTGAATTATTATTAAAACAGATGATAATTGGCAATGAAAAGTGGATTCCTTAGAACAACTTGAAGTGAAAAATATTATGGAGCAAATGAGGTGAGCCGCCTTTAGCCCTTCCAAAAGCTGGTCTTCACCCTAAGAAGGTTGTGCTCTGTACTTGAAGAGATTGGAAAGGAATTGTGTATTATGAGCTTCTTACGCTTAACCAAACTATTTGTTCCGATAAGTACGACCCTCAATTGGATAGACTGAAGGATGCAATCAGTGAAAAACTCCCGGAACTGGTCAATCGGAAGGGCGTGGTGTTCCATCAAAACAGCGCTAGACTTCATGTCACTTTGCATGGCTGTCAGAAACTGGTGCAGTTTGGAATGGGATGTTTTACTTTGTATCTTCCGATTACCATTTATTCTGGTCCCTGCAGAACTCACTTAATGAAATAAAATTCTTCCCACTGGAAGCTTGTAAAATCCACTTGGAACTATTTTTCGCCCAGAAAAATCAAACGTTCTACGAAAGGGCCATTATGACATTGCCCAAAAGGTGGCGGAATGTAGTAGCAAATAATGGTGCATAAACAATATAGCTGACCAAAATTTTTCCTAGCAATCTTTAGTTGCAACTAAAAAAACAAAGGGAAGTTATTGGACAACCCAATATTTGTATTATATTCTTCATTTTGTTTTAATAGCCGTTGAAATATATATATACAAATTAAATTAACGCCTCTAAAGCGTATGGTTATCTATAACGGGTGTCATAATATGGTTATCCTTTTAGGGTTAAGATCGATTTTTAGTTGAGTTAAGATCATTCTAAGATTTCCACATTATTTGCATTATATTTTTCTTTGCAGCGTGAATCAGTGATTTCTACTGCTGACAAATGTAACGTCTGTCTTCGAAAATGTCGTGGAAATCGCGTTCAGCCAAAATCGCTATGTCAATTGGACATACTGTCACAAACCCAGCAACTATTTTCAATTCGGTTGTCTGTTTGAGGTGAGACTCTTCTATGTCATGCGCGTACTGCACGTACATCAATTGATGTCCCAACTTCATTTAAGTGGCTGGAACTGCGGTATTAAAAGTTGTACTTCTTTTACTCTTACTGTATGTTTTTTGCCTGCAGTTGCGCACTGAAAGACGGTTGAGGTCACCTTCAACTTGTTAGCACCATCTAAAGTGAGTTCTTCCTCTACTGCGTGTTCGATTCGAAAAATCTGCGGGTCGTAGCATTGATGTCTATTCGTTCTGCACGTCGTATCGCTGGTCGATGTCGCAGTACAATTCGTATAATTTTTCGTTGAATCTGCTCCTCCAAAGCACGTTAACGCAAACGGGACCGATCATTTTTCGTAGGATTTTTCTCTGCATCTGCATCCACTTTCGATAGAGTCCATGCTTCAGCGTCTTAAAGTAGGACTTAGCCCAAAGAAACAGCGATTGACAAGAGTGATTCTTCTTTCTATTTCTGCTGAAGTGTTGGTGGCAGAATTTATAGCAGAGCCAAGTTAGACAAAGTCCTTTACCACCTCAAAATTATAGCTGTCGATTGTGAGGTCCTGTTCAATTCGTCGATATTTTTCGTAGCTTCATGTTGAAATATACCTGGTTTTGTCCTCATTTACCGCTACAAACATTTACCGCAAAAGCACCGGTGGCAGCCCGCCAAGTTCTACCACTACGCTAGTAGTTGCACAGATTTTTGAAAGATTGCGCCTCCAGTGTTTGCTTGTGAGTTCCGAATAATTCTTTCAAGTCTCATGACAGCGCGTCCAACCTATTTTGACATCAAACGTTTTGGTTAAGTTGTTACCGACCTTGACGGATCAGCGAGCGTTCTCCATCGTCATTCTGAACAAATTGATGAGTTTGGCAGGAATGCAAAAACTAAACATGGCTGTGTATGTAAAGCTCTTCTCAATAAAATCGGTGAAAAGATGGAGGGTATCGATTTGGACTTCTTAAGTTATTTCTCTGCCGGAGTGTGAAAATTTGGTCGATTGTGGACATTCCTGGTCTGAAACCACACTGATAGGGACCAATCAGATTGTTGCCGAGGAGTTTCAAACGTTTGCACAATAAGGTAGATAGGATCTTTTATCCGATATTGAGTTGACATACACTTCTGTAGTTGACACAGTTGAGAGGTCTCCTTTTTTGTTGATCGGGCAAACAGTGCTGCGATTCCATTCATCAAGCATACCCTCTTCTGACCAGATCTGAGGAATGAGTTGGTGCATTCCTCTCAACAAAGTCATTTCCAGCAGTTTTGAGTACCTCGGCGGGTATGCCGTCAAATCCACCTGATTTGTTGGAGGTTTTGGCTACCAGTGTTTAAGTTGAATGGTCTATTCTGCCTGACGGCGGAATTTTAGGCTTCTTCGCTGTCTGTCTGCAGAAGAATTGTTTCCATGTGCTCAACACCAGAGTCACTCTCAGTGACTACTACAAGGTTTCCTTCTTCATCTCTACACCTTCCTTTTACCTGTTTGTAAAGCATCCGCATGTTATACAACTTCTCAATATCTTCGATCGTGCGCTGCTCGTGTTCTTCTGGAGAAGCCGATGTTATGCCCTCCTCTTCTGCTCGTAGAGCTCACTTGATGCTGACGGCATAGGAATTGTTGAGAGATTTCGGGTTAGGCATTCAGTGAAGATTCTGGCGGTCTCTTGCGGTTGCAACTTTTCTACGTTATACAGAACTTTGGCTTCAAGAAGGTAGTGATCCGAGTCAATGTTGACAGCCTGGAACCTTCGGATATCCAGAATACTGGTGGCATATCCTGCGTCAATCGCAAAATGATAAATTTGATTTAGCGTTTAATGATCCGGAGATCGCCATATCCCCTTGCGTATACTGAGATGATGAAATCGTGTGCTTGGTATAGCGAAATTTCGTCCCCCGGCAAAGACAATAAGCCTACGTCCGTTGCCAGATGTAGTGTCGTGTAGGTTATCCTTACCAACTGTCCTACCAGACATGTCCTCCTCTCCTAGAAACATTCTTTGATGGCGTCGTACTTGTCTTCTGTAGTAGCATGGGCGCGTGTTATATTTATGTTAGCGAATTTAGCCTCGATGACGATTGTACTTTAAACGTTTGCTAGGATCGCCATTTTTATCTGATGCCATTATTTTTTATTTTGTTTGTTCGCGAGGACGAAGTAAAATTGGAGAGTTTTAATCTCTTCCGCATAGGATTGTGAGCCCTATGACGGCGTTAGTATTCTACCAGCCCCAATATTGGTTAAAATAAACTCAGCCACTGAATTTAAAAAATTGGAGGAAATTTACTTAACCTTCTTTTTTTATGAAACACAATTCACTGGACAGATGAAGTGAGAACCTCCTCTGTGACCACTTTGAAATAGACAGAAAAGGGAAATATTTCATACATTTAACTTCTTCTACCTATGTAAATATAAATATAGTATATTCCACAAATAAATTCACTATGAAATGTCCCTCTTGTTGTATCTCTATTCTCCCTAATCAGTTTTAAAATCAATTTGCGTTCTGTTCTCAAATCGCAGTCAGATGGAGTCCTCCTTTATCCTCTATGGATAACAATAAAGGAATTACGTAGGGTAAAACTAGCGTCTATTAATTCTTCTTCGTTCGACTAACATATATCTACGTTTTCAAATAAAATTTCTGTTGTACTACTCGTATTATTGGAAACCAATAATAGAATGACTTTTGTTCCAATATTGCCGTCCAATTATAGAAGAAAACAATGTTTTTCTTAGACATTCGTCCCTTAGATAAGTTTAACTAAAAACGAACCTATTTTATAAAGAAATATGTCAATATCACCATCTTACACGTAATTTTATTTATATAAATTTGAAAAAACAAATCTGAATAAAAAATATAACAATAAACTATTTTCTAAAATAATCACCCATTAGCGACATTTTGACATTTACCAGAGACAACAACCTGAAAAAATGTATTCAGCTTTACTGTCATTGATGAACCACCCCGATGAATATTTCACTAAATTCACCATTTGTATTGTACGTGACCCGATTGTACTTCCGAAGAAGTTTTTTTTTTTTCTTATATTGAATCGTCAAAATGGTGTTGCTTGAGAGCGTGCGATGATTTTTTGAGGTAAATTCGCGAATAGATGTTAATTTAAGGCGCAATTGTTTTTTGAAAAAACTAAATATACGGAGATATTTTGCAAAGGTTTCAGTTTTAATGGAAAAGGACGGATTTCGTGTGAAAAGTGCTGTTTAATTTATTTATCGTTGTTCGCCTATATGTAGTCACTCCGGTGCTTTTGAGTTAAATTTGCATACAACAATGGCGTCGTCGTCTTCATCGCGATCAAAACAAGAAGAAATTGCGACATCAAAAACAGTGAACGTAAAGAATTCGGAAAATCATGCGAAAGAATCTTCGCAAGTGGAAAAAGTTTTATTAAACGGGCGCATTGAACCTGCAGTCGCTTGTCCGGTAGTCGCGGAAAAACCAAACATTTCTGGAGCCAAAATGGCTGCTGAGGTGAATCACGTAGTAGGCGGTGTAGAAAAACTGTCAAAGGAGCGCGCCGAGAATCATGAAGTTGGTGCTAGAGCAGAGCTCTTTCAGGCACCAACCGAAACAAAAAAGTATTCTGCAATCGAAGATGAGAAGCAACAAAAATGCATAGCCACCCCCCAGAAGGTGCAAGGTGGCAGTAGTGATAAAGGTAATTGATTCGCTGTTGATTTGGCATTCGAAGCTGAACTGAGATTTGGTTAATTGGACATTTTAGATGAACAATCGTCGAGGAGTCACAAAAAGAAGAAGAAGGAAAAGGATCGTTATCGCGATCGGGATAGAATAAGGGAGAAGGAAGGAAGGAATAAGGAACGCGACCGTCACAATCACAAGGATAACGATAAGGAACGCAGTAAAGATAAAACTGATCGGTATGGCAAAGATCGTAGTCGCAGCAAGCACCAAGAAGGAGACAAATTACTTGAGAAAGACAGGAAACGCTCCGATGAACATAGCAATAGCAAACATAAATCAGTGTCACGGGACCAGGATAAGGTGAGTCTTAAGTTCAATACGAACCGCCTTATAATGGAGCTCTATGAGTAAAATAATAAAACTAACATGGCTAATAGGAAACGTAGAGAATCTTCTTGAAGAAATTGTTCAAGCGGTGTCACACATTGACGCATACCGTAAGGTTCAAAGTATGAGAGGAGATGTGACAAGGATTGTAAATGATTTTATGAACTTATAATAATATGAACGTTCTTTAGATACGTTGAGCAAGTTTATGATGATTATAAGGCCCGATCTCATAGCTGACGATTGAAACTACAAGTAAATAATTCAGGCATACGCGAAGCATTAGACAAAAGAGAAAGGACTGATTAGTATGAGTCCTCACACAAGAAAAGCTTTCACCAAAATTTGTCTGTTTCTCTTGCGCTTGTAACTAAGTACAGCAAGCGAGCAAGATTACAAAGTTCCCGCTTGCAATGCTTGCTGCTGACTGTACTTAATTTAGGCTTTACTTCTAGCACTACCAGCGTTTAGATTCCGAAGGTGCTTCCGTAGTTATTTCTCTTAGTGTGCCACTCCACACTTATTCTTATGAAATTTTAATTGACACGTAAATCGAATGTCCATTCGCATTTCTGTTGCAATAATCATTTGGAAGTTTTCCATAGTCCTCTCTAAGTAAAACAAAAACGACACTAAATTAAGTAAAAACTGGTTTAGGTGGACATCCGCTAGCGCTTTTACCTCGGAGGGTTACTCAGCTGAATCTTGTTTTCTGGCTCTTCCTCCCATCAAATGAAAAAACACTTTCTCCAGGCATGTGAAGACACCAAGAAGATTTTTTTAAAACGCTATGTCTAGATGGTAGCCACAGTGTGTGGGCTTCTTACATTTTTACCGCTGCCACATGTTCAATTCTTCCCAAAATATAAGAACTTTCGCAGGTTACTTTTTTTTAAACTCTGATTGCCTGCAGTGATGGGCCGCCTTAAATTCTGATTTATTCTGTAGCTCAGAACCGATACGAACAATTGCAACATATTGACCTGCAGCACTAGACAGAAATCATCCATAGTGATTTCATCTCAGACAATACTTTTTCCAACACTTGAAATTCTCTAGCAATCCATTGCTGTGCCTAATTTGCTTCTTTTCCTTCGTGAAGATCACTGAGAACAATTTTACAAGGCGGGACAAAAGTAATGTCATAGTGTGAATTGGTTGCCATTTTGTTAGAAATGAAAAAAACTTGGCTCTGCTTTCACGAAAAGTTTATTTGAATGTGTCAAATTGATGACATTAAGTTGAAAAATAATATCGGTGAAATGACCAGCTCTTGAGTTGATGTACTTCTGTAGTCGTTTTAGGGCATTTTGAATCGTTGCTCACAAAACATTTGGCTCCAAATTGGTGATTGAAAGGAAGAAGTCTGGGGATCTAGCCGGCCAGTTCAAATCGACAAAACGGGCCTGGAAACTGGTTCATTGTCCGAGCTGTGAAAGCGATTGCTCCGTCCAGCAGGAACCAATAAATCTCGAGATCCTACTCAGCAAATTGCGGCAAAAAAAATCTACCTGTCTTAACGTTACGGTGGCGACGTCGGCGTCCTAAAAAAAACAAGGGCCAGTCACGTCGAGGGGATGCATGCAGCAAATGTGGTCTTACTTTATAAGGGTAAAGCTTCAGGTTTTTCACTAAAATTCGACGCAACGAACATCTGCTCATGTCAAATTTTGTGCATCGTTGTCTCGTCGATGTTTGTGGGCTCTCTCGGACATCCTCGGCCACAGCAGTGATATTCTCGGTCGAACGGGCAATATGGGGCCGGCCACTTCTTGCTACATCTATAGTGTACCCAGTTGGTACGAGACTCTCAGCCAAACGCTTAATCGCACATGGTATAGTACGACCACACCGACGAGGAAAACAACAAACAAATTCACGCTGCGTTAGCACAAAAGGGGGAAATTTCATATTTTACAGAATTTAGCCCTCTTTAGAACGTCGTGAGATATTTATTTCGACGGCATCGTAGAGGATTTCTTTCAAGTTAAGTGGGATTCTCATTCGCAACGAAAAGGAATAGCGCCAGAATGAGTAGAGCAAGACCTCTTCTGATCCATTTATAAGAGATATCATTAATTATTTTGTGTACCTACTTCGATAGCAACAAAGTAATCTACAAATTGGACCCCATTTGCAATGGTAAAACAGCTTAGTCATGGTATGGATTTGACTAAAAGCCTACCTTATATCCCAAATGAACTTTTGCCAATCTTTATCTGTTGAGGAGAGCTGAGGTTTGCACCCGAGATCATATCAAACGCACAGTGAGTAGCAAAAGTAAGTTTCTACATGCATTCGTGTGAATAAAAGTTTGAAACTGCTTAATTATAGTGTAAAACAACATTTCCTTCAACGGAATTGGTAAGAGGTTGAAAAAATAGTTTACAAATACATTTCCACTTCCTTTCCCTCCACAATGCTCGCTAATTAAATGTGACGCTTCTACTGGCTGGTCTTCCATTGAGCTGGCTCGCTTTCTACACTCATGGATCAGTTCAGTTTCTCTTTGTTTTGGGGAGATTCTTTGAAAATGGGTATTCTTAACATTGTCCACTTTTGAAAGACTCTTAGGGTCTTTTTATAGACCCAACAAGTCTATTAGTCTCGCCCAGTTTTACTCTGTAATAGAACAGCATTGCTGCTCCACATCGAATACATTGATTTGTGTTGTCATAAATTGCAATCTGCTGGGTGAAATCGACCCTATGTCAATCCTAAATACAATGAGGTTACTACACCTGAGTGCCGTAAATCTCCTTATTCCCACTCACTTCGCCAACAGCCTTACTGACTTCATCCTTGTTACCAGTCTTGATAAAACTCTTCTATAATTAGCTTTCTGTCCCATGCTTCTCAAAACATGACCTTATATACCGAACCTTTGAATTTAGCATGGAGAAGGCGGAATCTGTGTTGTATTTCGGGGATTCAAAAAATCTTAATCCTTCCGCCTTACACCAGGATGCTGTCGAAGCAAGTTGGGAAAGACTTTACCTGATGCCGTATATTAATGATCGAGTTACCATAAATTTCTCCTGGAACAGATATTACTTCTATTCCAAGAACACGTTCCCTTAAGGAAAAAAGATCATTAGAGCTGCCTCGCTAATCTGGTTAACGTCTGAATTACGCATGCGCAAGATTGGCATCGACAAGAAGCAGCAGTCTAAAACTCCGGCAGATATGGACCGTGATTTTCTCAACGCAAACTTTATAACTCTGCTTCGCAGCCAAAGTCAACCGCAATCGGCCTAGATAAAGTCAAGCCAAGGTTCATGGAATTAATTTTGCCAACTATTTTGCCAGTTATAACGTTTACATTACACAAGACTGGAAAAGAGCAAAAATTATGCCAGTACCTAAAAAAAGCAACTCAAGCTCTATTGAATACAGACCGATAGCTATACTTTCTTTCCTGTCAAAAGCATCTGAAAAAGTTACCTTTTCTCAAATTCAAAAGTACGTGGCCAAATATGAGCCATTTACTGCTCATCAATCTGGTTTTCGAGCAAAGTGAAGCTGCAAAATTGCGCTGTTGGTGGTTGTTGAAAAGATTAGAGAAGCTCTAGAGAGATACGAGGTGAGTTTGTTCACTCTTAGATTTTTCAAAAACAGTTAATCATGGAATTCTATGTAGAAAGCTTAGGAAAGACTTTAAATTCTCTTGGGTATCGACAATACTACTTCCTACTTAAGCGAAAAATTAAATTTCATGCTTTCTACTTTGTTAATAGCGGTGTACCACAGGGCTACATTCTAGGACCAGTCCTCTTCACTTTGTATGTGAACGATCTTCCCGCCCAGATTAAACATTGTTGTGTACACAAGTTTGCCAACCATGTACAAATTATTTGAAGTCGGCCTCTTCATATGACAGATATATGTAGCTGCAAAGCTTGTGAATGATGGCGTATGTGGTACAAAAAGTTGGGCCCTAAAGAATAACCCCAGGCTTAACTCTGCAAAATCTAAAGCGCTTGTCATTTAAAAAAAAATTAGATTTGTCTGTCTTCCCAAATATTAAGCTTGGGGATAACACTATCGAGTACGTTGAGTCTACAAAAAATCTGGATATAATTCTTAACGGGACCCTAACTTGGAATACTCATGTAAGCGCCACCACAGGTAATATTTATGGCGGATTCCGTACCTTATGTAGTCAATTCTCTTATATGGATGTGAGATCTTCCGTAACTTGGATTATGAATCCAGATTGTCACATACAACTGGGGGCCCCGCCCAATTATCCAGGCTTCGCCCATCAATGACGTTGTCTAATAAGAAGCGGGGGCGGAGCAAAGTACCGGTCTTATCGTAAAAATCTTCAGATGACGCCACCGAATGTTGCTACCATTTGACCAGTTACAAGTTGCTGTTAATAAGTCCTGCTGGCGGCAGGACCACCGGTAGTCCCTATCAGGACTTAAATCTATGTACCATGGGAGTCAGAGGTAGGCCCCCTTGTGGGAGCGTTATGGTGGATGTGGTTTAAACTCAAATCGCGGGAAGGGTCTCGGCCCAATGTAGAGTTGCAATAAGCACTGGGCGCTATGACCCTAAGATCAGTAAGAGGTTTTAGATCGGTTTCCACCCATACCAAGGGTGGAACTTGTGCCTCCAATACAGGTTCTACTTTGGTATCGGAAGAAGGCGGCAAAGCGATGACAAGGCGCATCCATGCTCCCATGGATGAATGGGCATCAGGTAAACTTAAGTCTACATGACAGGTGTTTGCTTAAAAAACTTGACACTACGTCACTTCCAACAACATTGCACGATATGTATACAATCTTAAACGAAACGACCCCGATTCTGCATACTCCAAGAAAATATGCGGCTGCTCGATCTTAAATTTACTAAAGCTTCCTTCACTTTGCCTTCTACACGAAGTAATACAAATTAGTTAGCCAGTCTTTCGTACAGTCACGTAGAACGTTTGTGTTGGTACAAATGAAATACTCCTGTCTGACATCCGAAACACAGGGTGAATTCATAAATGTAAAAAAATTGCTGTAAATTTACTGCAGAAAAACTTGAAAGCATTGGTGTCGCAGCTTTGCAGTTGTCAAAATTGCGTCCCTTAATGTATTACAAACATTTTAGCTCTTATCGAATGCTGAAATCGACCAATCAATGCCGAAAATATCTAAAAAGCTTATCTCTACAATTATTTTGTAACTATCTAAGCTAGTTTAGATAAACTCCTTTCACTTTCTGCTGAAGTCTTGAATTCGCAATATTATCTAAAAAGAATAGAAATTATGTAAGTTTTTGGTTTTCTTTTTGTAAATTTCAAAACTGCTACTTACATTTATGCTATCCTCTCGGAATACAACGTCGCAGCAAAATCAAACCTGGTGCAAAATTGCAATACAAAGACAGTCATTTGACGTTTATGAACACAAGTGATACATAAACATTTCAAACAGTAATACAGACGTTTTACATTTATGAACACAAACTCTGCATAGCTGCGTGTATTTTTACAATTATGAATTCACGCACAATTCATCGTCGTTCGGCTTTGGTACTTTCTACCCCTGAATATCAGAAGAACAAAAAACACAATTTCCTTTAAGGCCACTCTTTTATATTACTTGACAGTTGATTGAATTAATAGAACATCATATGTAATGAAAGAAAACACAAATACACTTGGACATACATGTATGTTAAGCTCCTAACATTAATTAAAGCTTCTTCTTATTACAAAGATCATTGTCAACTTATAGTTGTAAGCAAATATTGGAGGACATTTACAGTGTTTTCAACAAAAACGATCGTCAAAATCGAAACGAATTGCGCAATTATATTAGTAGGGAGTGCAGACACCATTATTATTTATAATTGCTCGGCATCGTCTACTGCAATTTTCACTTCATAATATTCATATTCTATACTTAGGACTCTCCAAATTTTGCTTCAAGACGTGGCTTTGTTCGCCCCTTAAACCTCTGCTTCGTTAAAGACCATACATTTTCTATTGGATTCGCATCAGGACTTTGGGAAGGCCAATCTAATGTCTCTATACCATGTTCCTCTTTCCAGCGCGTGCAGCGGCGAATCCGATATTTTTAGATCTCTCTTGCAAAATCAACTCGTAATTGTTTGGTCCACATAAAGGTTCGACAGACTTTAGCAAACCCTTCTGGTATAATTTTACCGTGAAACGAGGTTTTGTATGAATACTACAATGATGTAGTACTACATGATCACTGAACGATAAAACAAGGCGCTAGTTTTTGGCGGGCTCAACTTGTGTGTTGAATGTCAGACGAACAAAATGACCTATGTGTCATATTTGTTTTGAAGCGGCTTTAAAGATTTGGTGAGGGGAGGGAGAGAATTTGGTGTAGCGACTCTGGTGTTCTTTTTAGATGGTGCAAAGGGGGGAAGGAGTGAGGAGAATCTTGGAAAGATATTGGTCTTAAATGACCAGTTTGAGTCGGGATGTTGATGGGATGAGGCAGAATTGTTCGGTCTATGTTTTCTTTTAATAGTAAACTTATTATCTACCATATCCATCCGTTGGGTGATGACCATCTTTTCCGTTATTGGTATGCCGTCCGATGATTTGAACATCCAATCGTATTTGGTGGGTATACGTATTTCAAAACACTGGCCGTTTTTGCTCTTGACTTTGCCAACTTGTTTACATTTGACGTCTTGTATACCGAATTTACTCCTAAAAAGGGCTTTGATCCAGGACGGGCTTGCGTGACGTGGGGCAGCTTGGAGGAAGAAAGTAGACAGTTCCGGTTTTTTGATCGCTTCAAAATTCATTTTATTTAATTTTTGAATTCTGTTGGTCCATTCGGGGTGAGTCCAGGATGTCCCAAAAGCCCTAATTATTGGCAATGGTCTTGGGTCGGGATTGGTGATCGAAGTTGCATTTATCGTAGAGGGTTGAACGGGATCTTCGGTGGTAGCGGCTATTGAATGAGTAGGGGCTGAAGTTGAAGGTGATGTATATAGCTCGTCGTGCAAGGATTTGTTACTCGGGCTTACTGTAGATGGAGGCGCATCCGGCTTACTAGAGATGTGCTTTAATTCCTCCAATATCTGCATCGTGGTTGATCTAGTGGATGCAGCTTCCTCACTAAGAAAATTGAGGTCGTGTTGGATGGATCCGATGTTTTCGGTATGTTCAGCATGCTTGAGATGTAGAAGAGTTGATTGGTCAGCCAATGTTGACATAATTTTTCCCAACTGAGTTGAAGTTGACTGAATCGCTGGTAATGTGTTTGAGCAGAGAGACTTATCGGAATCTGCTAATTTAATGATTTTAGAGTGCAGGGATTGAACAGCTGATTTTATGGCGGTTATGCTGTTATCGATCGAACAGTTTAGATTGTCATGGCTCTCTGAAATGAGTTTAGTTAAATTGTTACTGCTGAATTGAATTTCGCATTTCAGCTCTGCAATCGAGTCTGCAAGCCCAATTAGTTGCTGGTTATTACATTTTATAGCCAGCATTATATGTGCCAGGGAGATGGTCCGGCACTCTACACAAAAAAAAGCTGAATATGCGCTTATACTCTTCGAGATGAGTTTTAGCGTTTCTGCTCAAACCAATGCATATGGGATGGAATTTCTTTCCACATATCCCATTACATGTAATCATTTCCACTGTGTTAGTAGGTAAAGCGCAGTCAGCAAATCCACAGGAAGACATGGTTAAATTATTAGCAAGTAGGTTATTAAGTATTATTATAATTTTTTTTTTTTTTTTTTAAGACACTGTTTTGATGACACTGAGAACGAAGTCACTGTGTTTTGATGACACTGAGAAGTTATGGTGTAAGTGAATGGGAACAGGTAATGTGGTTCGAATGGGGTCAAACACGAAACCAAAAAAGAAAAAGTCAAGCAGAAAACAATTATTCACAAATTATCGCGGAGCGAAATTAAAACACGTCCGAACTTGACGGTGGGTAAGAAGACTAATACACTGCGTGCTTTTCGCTGCCACCATCTCTTAGTTAAACCGGAAAAAACTTATGCATACACCTGGTATAACATATGTATGTAGAATCCAATGATAAAAGTTGTTAACGTAAGAGAGAAAACTCGACAATTTTTATCAAGAGTACAATATAATCTTTATTAATTTAATATCAAAGTACACAAATCTACAGCACTTGTTTCAACCCAATAGATCGCCGTCGTTGCTCCATGACTTCTACCCTTGGATACCCAGATATTTCCCTTTTATACTCTTGTGTTGTTACATCCAGTTCCATACCGCCACCCTCCTCAGTAGGCTATACCACGCTCATACCTTGGCTGCCCAGCTCAGCAACAATCCCAGTCCAATGGCTCCGTCGATCATAACACTTTCGCTAATTGCCCTAGCATACCGATGTTTATTTCTTCTCTTCCATGTGCCCATCCATTTAAACGATTTGAAATTGGGTCACCGATCATCGCCCTGGTATAAACACCATGAGTTCTAATGTGGTGCTTAATCATTGCTTGCTGTGCGGGTGTTGTTCTCCTGTCGCCAATCATCATGTTGTTGGATCGCTACGTGTCGTTAGTCATCGTATCGATCTAAATAAAATGCTATGCCGGCTGTCTGAAAGAGTATCTTGTAAATTAGGTTATTAGTTTTGTTTACCAAAGCGATATCGCTGGAATGCATTGTGTAAGTTAGTCATCGTGTCTTAATTATATTTTATTTGTTGTGGTACTTAACTTAATGATTATGATTACTAGGGCCCCACATGTATATAATGAAGAGCAAGGCACCGAGAATCGATCCTTGCGGTACTCCAAAAGTCGCTTCAATATTGTTCAATAGAGTTCCATTGATCTTTGCTCGCTGGGAACTCCTCTTATAAATGATTCAAACCAATCGTGCTCTTTGCCATTGATACCATAACTTTGAAGTTTAGACAGTAAAATACTTCGATAAATCGTCTCAAATGCTCTTTTGAAGTCTGAAACGACGACAATTGTACAGTTTTTGTCGACCAGCTCCTCTTTAAAAGAGTAGGACTTCTGTTTAGGGCAGTCTCGCACGATTGCTTTTTTCGGAACCCTGATTGCCTTTCTTCGAGAAACGGATTGTTTGTTTCGAAGTATACCTCCAGTTGAATTCAGACTATTTTTTCTAGAGCTTTTTCAAGTACATACTGGTCTGCGTTTTTATTGGCTGAAAGTGTCGTATATTGTCGATCCTTTAATTTTTTCACAGGGAGTAATTATTGACTGCTTCCGCGACTCTGGAAATGACCCGCTTTTAAATGATTGATTTATCAGTCGACCGAAGACAGGGTCGAATATATCCATTGCATGGATATTGAATTCCTTTTGATTAAGTAATCGTAATACCCGCCTTATGGATTGCAAATTTACGAGTTGGAAGTGGAAGGTTGTATTTGTGGTTTCAGCGATCGGAGTTGCCTCGAAAAAGCGGTTAAACTGTTATAATGAATAACTCAAGAAAGAACAATGAAATGGATTAGGTACCACTAACAAAAGAGCTAATAAATGAATCGGACTCTGCTTACTGTACGACCAAACTATTATGAATATTAAGTTTGAACTCCGTCCCCGAAGACTGTATATCTGGGCAACCCCAAAACATGCAATGGACTTTAACAAGAAATCAAATTGATGACACTACCATTACCAAAAAAATCTATGTTAGCTTTGGTTGAAATTAAAATAAAATATGTTGAGAATACACCAAACAATAGAAAAATGAAATTGACGCTGAGGGACGTACTCGTAGAAACTCAAAATAACATTAGAACAGAATTAACACGAAAGTTACTCAAGTAGATACGAGAACAAACGAACTAAGTGAACAATCTGTCAATCCTAAATGCACAGAGAAAAAAAAAATGTAAACAAGCGCGAAACACCTTCTCGAATCAGAAGAGCAAATACGAAATGAATGGATGACAAACACGATACTGGCACTGATGGAACAAAGAAGACAGAATGAATCAAACGTGGGTAGATATGGAGAACTGCATAGAACAATGAAAACCAAAATACGTGCGGCAAAACCATCAGTTAAGAACACAATATGAGAAATTAGAAAGATGACAGTCTCGCCCTTTAAAAAAAGTTGAGGAGATCTCGGGCATTAAAAAAAAAACTAAACATTTTGCGACATTAAAAGATAACGAAACCCGTGATCTACTAATACATAGAAGAATTGTTCTGGGATGAAAGAAAACATCTGAATGGTCGAGTATTCTAAGGCAGGAAGTCGAAAAGTTAAGAATCGAAAAACAGGAATGATGTTTGCCCACACAGAATACCAAAAGAACTTTTCAAGGTCGTTGAGGAAGAAGTTAATCAACTTGTTTAACACTGAGTATATTTCGAACGACTGGATAAAATTAATCCATTGTAACACTGCTCAAAAACTCAAAACAAAAAGAAGCCGTCCGACAAGGAACAGCACAGAAAATGATCGAAATGTTAATAGAAACAATAGCAAAATATTTGAGAACATGTTTTTGGGTCTAAAATCAAAAGTCACGGCTGAAGTCAATTAATGGAGGGGAATTAGAGATTCGAAGACGTGTTAGGCATGTTATCTTCCTTCCTGACACACGCGAAACAAAACTTTATAGATTCAACAACAGAGTTCAACAGTAGAATCTACACAAATGGTGCGCGTGTACTAATAAACACCACCAGATACCCTGATCTTTGTTGAAGTCAAAAATCAAGTTGGGAATATTTATATTTTTTTCTTCTCAAATAACCAACTTTTTACGGGTTGTAAAGGCTCAATTTAATCGAAGTTTGTAACTATTGTAACCGCGCTGTTATCATTCCATTTGACGAAAAGTATTCCACTATTGACGCCGTATTATGCTCGAAATATTCCTTTTGTCTCGTTTTTTTTAAATGCTTATTAAATTTTAGTAGACACTGTAGATCTAAAGCCTTTTCTAAACTGCTTAGAGGAATGATGTCCGAAATATTTAGTCATCGTTTCATCAACAGAATATTTTTTATTTGACATTTGTGTCGGGGTCGAAGGTTGAAATTTGGCCATTTTATCATGCAAATCCAAGTGGATATTATCAGCCACGTGAATATATTTGTTATTTCGTAGTACATATCTGTTCCTGTACAAATTAGTGGCAACTACTGTGTGCATTGAGCAAAGAATACCAGTGCAATGGAGAAATTCGTGTGTCTACCTTATCCACAAAAAAGGGGATATTGCGTATCTGGGAAACTACAGACCGATTATTCTCCTGATGCATCTTTATAAGATCAGAATCGAGCAAAAACTCGACTTCTTTCAGCCACGAGAGCAAGCTGTGTTTAGAAGCGGCTTTAGCACGAATGACCATTTGCAAGCAATAAAATCAGTTATCGAGAAGTCAGTCGAATACAACTGGCCAATAGTACTAACCTTTGTTGATTTCCAAAAAGATTTTGATACAGTCGAAATGTATAGTGTTATCGAAGCGCTTAAGCAGTGCAAAATAACTTTTGCAACACATACGACAATTCTACATCATGTGTTGTGCTATATGAAAAAACAAAGAAGTATCGAGTAGAAAGAGGAATCAGGCAAGGGGACACAATTTCACCAAAACTTCTTACAACGGTTCTAGAATATACGTCTATTCTTGCCCTTACAAGATGTTCTATTAACAAGCTCGAAATAGCCCAAAGAACAAGGGAAAGAGCAATGCTGGGTACAATACTAAGGGACCGCAGTCCAAATGAAGAAATTCGAAGAAGAACTGGAGTCATTGATATAACCAGGCATATTGCAGAGGCGAAGTGGAGGTGTTCAGGGCACGTGGGGAGGACAGCAGACAGCAGACCGCAGGTAGACAAAAAGACTTATGCAATGGCGAAAAACAGAAGACGTCAGAAACAGAGGAAGGCCACCAACATGATGGACTGACGATATCAAAAGAGCTGTTCCAGAAAATTGGATCCAAGCCGCTCAGAATAGAAGAATGTGGAAAAATTTAGAAGAGGCCTATGTCCGACTTTGGATCAGACAGGCTACATGATGATCATGATGACTGTCGTCCTTGTGTCTTCATCTGTTGTCTAATATGTTGGCTCTCCTGGCATTGAGTGATATCAACTGTAAAACAACAGTAAAGGTCTTCACCCTCAAATGGGAATCTATGATCGTTATGTTGAAAGGTAAAAAGGCGTGTTTGATATTGTACCATATCTTTATCGAAAAGAGGTTCGAACGGGACTCTTATGTTCCAATTGCATTTTCATGTTTCGAAAATTGGCTTCAAAATTTGTAGTAGCATTCATTTCCATATAGCAGGCACTATTTGACCAGCGTGGGTTCACCAGATGTTCATTTCTGGGAACAGAACATCAACTTCGTCTTTATCTGTATTATACGAGTAGTCGAATTCAGGTGGTGTAATGCTATCTAATGTCTACACAGGATCCTCCTTCATCTCTTGCAATAGCATCCAAAGCACTAGGAAGATTGAAATAAATCAAATAGATTTTATTGGCAGTCGTATAGTTATTCCGAATATTGCACACAAGCAGGTATTGTACATCTGTTTTAACAGTTACTTACCTTTACGGTTTCAAAATTTATTTTATACTTTTTGATATGTTAGCGATTTCTCAGCATAATATACAACACAGTCTTTACAAAGCCCCACAAATCGCACAACCTTTCGTGATATAATGTTGTCGTTGAATCAAATCCGCAGTAAGCCAATGGCTTCATGGGCAGTATAGAACGTTGAGTCATGCTGCTATAACGACATATAGAGGAGGATCTCGAAGAAATAATTATTGATCATTGAAAAAAAGACGTTGGCAATTAACTGCAACATAAATTAAGGCCTCTTGTTTTGAAAAAATAAAGACCGAACATCCCACCAGTGTGGGCACCGTACCAATGCACTGTGGTTGTGGTTGTTATCTCGATTTGCCTCAATCCAAAAACGCCATGAAACATGATTTTTCGGTAAAAATGAGAGTCAACTTCAAGCGACTCAAGTCGTGAATACTCGTAATACAGAAGCGTTCCTCTAAACTAAGTCTATTTATGGTGATTTGTCAAAAAACACTGAACATAAATGCCAAAGGAGCCAATCTGTACTCGATGCCATATAGCAGAACCTTCCGAGTTAGGAGTTTTGAACTCATTTGTTTCGCCAAGTCGAAGTAACAGGGGCTTCCTAAAGTAAACCATCGCCGAATCTCAACTGGAGTGTCAGTTAGAGTTAGAGTTGATATTTCCTCCGAGGTGGGTAAACTGCTTAATCACTTCGATGATACTATTGTCAACGGAGACGTTTGTGCAGACGGTAGATAGAGGCTTCTTTGTCTGTTTTTGTATTCATGTCATCATTTTCTTCCAGACCAATTCGTTTAGCCTGTTCTATAATTGTCGTAAAACCCTCTGTGGCGGCTCGTTGTGAGCGACAAGATTAAAACTTTTTACATCTCCGAAAACTCGCTGTCTTACTTCAGAAACTATTTTTTCTACAACCACACTGCTTAATTCCACATTTAGGTTTACAATTGTTAATTGATCACCTTTCCATTAATGGCTTGTATCTAGTTCTGCCATAAGTTCTGTTATAAATATAAAAAACTATAAAAAAAACCGTAAACATATTGTATTCCAAACTGTTTCATTTATTAGACCACAATATTGATTAATAAAAAAAAATTGGATTTACTCAAAATGACTGCCTTTTGCTTTAGCACAAGCTTCCAAACAGTGTGATCATTGGGCTATAATGGCACGTCCGGTTACCATGGAGATCGTGGATCGTTGTTAATGCTGTTTTAAGGCTTTCCAAATTTCTGTGAGAGTCTTGCACGCCATGTTCTCCAATTCTGACCAAAAACCATAATCCAGTGGATTCAGATATGGACTCCCCGACGGCCAATCTTCTGCTGCTATAAAGCCAGGAATACTGACTCTGAGCCACTTATATATGGTTTTGGCTTTATGCGCTGGACCAGAGTTGTCCACAACATCCTCTAGCAGTTTTTACGCCCTTTTCCCAAAAATGGAGGGATGTGACACCATTTTGAGGGATCCCCCCATCAAACCACATTGAACCCTTGGAATAACTTTTTTCGCTTCCTTAGTGAAGTAGCATAAGTTTTGTCATTTTGTTTGTTGAAAACTTCTTCCACTGCAAAAGTCGCTTGTATCTTTCCAGCCTAATTCTTTTTAGTTGAGGAGTTAGAAGATGACCGTCGGCCGACGATAGGCTTTCAAATGTAGATCATCCCGAATCAGCCTAGACATGGATCTGGTTGATATATCCAATACCTTGCACATGATCGTCTGCTTCCTAAGGAGATTTCTCCAAATTCGTTCACGCACTACCTTTAAAAACGCATTTGTACTAACGACGTGCGGGCGACCACTTCTTGGCCTGTCCTCTACTCCAGACAATTCGCCAAAGCGAACAATAGCGCCCAGTCCATGTTAATAGTTTGCAAACTGAAACCAAACTGAATAGTATTCTTCACTGTTCAGTGCATGTGTTCTGGAAAAAAGGTTAACGGTTCTATTCCCGCAAGAAGTTTTATAAGGACTGGAGATTGTGTAACAGAATTTATGGCAGGACTAGGTAAAGGGTTTTCCAATAGGGACTTGACAACTTTGAATTTAATTTGTGAACGCACTCTTTCACTAATCATCACTAAACTCAGTAAACTCAACATTTTCATCATGGTAAAGTACACGAACGAGCAACGTCTGCAAATTATAAAAATTTTCTACCGAAATTCGGAGTCGCTGACTGCAACTTTAGGAGCGTTAACTCCAATTTGCGGTCGTAATTCTCGCCCTAGTAGACAGGCAATAACAAGTTTAGTGCAAAAATTTAAGTGTGGAAAATATCGCTGGCGTTCGTAGCAAACAATCCAAATCAGTCAATTCCACGCCGTTCTCAAGAATTGGGCATTGCTCAGACCACATTATGGCGTATTTTGCGTAAGGACCTTGGTTTATGTAAGTACACCCATACAAGATCAAGCTGACTCAAGAATCGAAGCCGATGGACCATTTGAAGCGACGTACGTTCTCCGATTGGGTTCTGGAGAAGATGCGCCAAGATGATGAATTCCATCGCAAAATCATCTTCAGTGACGAAACTCATTTTTGGCTCAATGTGTTCGTCAATAAGCAAAATATGCGTTGTTGGTTGGGTGAAAATCCACATGTGCTTCATGAATCACCACTTCATCCATAAAAAAATAACTGTTTGGTGCGGTTTGCATGCTGGCGGCGTTATTGGGCCATATTTTTTCGTCGACGATAACGATCATCACGTTACTGTGAATGGTCAGCGTTATCGCGCCATGATCACCGATTATTTTTGGCCCGAATTGGAAGATATGGACTTGGGCGACATGTGGTTTCAACAGGATGATGCCACAAGCCACACAGCACCCGCTACAATCGGTTTATTGAAGAGTAATTATGGTGAGCGTGTTATCTCAAGAAATGGGCCAGTCGATTGGCTGCCTCGTTCGTGCGATTTAACGCCGCTTGACTATCTTCTGTGGGGCTACGTTAAGTCATTGGTTTATGCCAACACGCCTACGACGTTGGAAGAGCTCAGAGCCAACATTGAACGCAAAATAGCGGCCGTTTCGGCCGAAGTGTGTGGCAGAGTCGTTGAAAATTGGGTCCAACGAATCGACCGCTGCAAACGTGCCCGCGGTGGCAATATGAACGAAGTCGAGTTCCATTCATAAATGTTTTGATTGTGCTTCAAGCCGATAATAAAGTTTTTGAAATATCTCAAATTGTTTGCGTTTTATTTAAAAAAAAAGTTGTCAAGTCCTTATTGGGAAACCTTATATATTGTCCGAACCTATAATAATTGCATAAAACATTAACAATGCATACATAATTACTTTTAACTGAAACTAGTCATAACTGCGGCTGTACAAATCATTAATTACTCTGACTTTGAATTTTTTCGTTATGACGACTTTGAAAGGGCTTTCCCCAGGTCTGTCTTCACACGCTATTGACTTTGTTTTTTTTTTTTAATTGCAATTTACACTTCCATTATAATCTTAACCTGAAACAACGATTTTGAAATACTTAACTTTAGCACCCCAGAACTTCAATTATTTATTTATTTTTTTTTTTTTTTTAAGAAATTAACACTCAAGTGGGTATGAATACACTTAACGTGCCTGAGCACTTCGTTTATAGTTCCCATTATTTGTTCCCTCACAGCGTAATTAATTTCATTGCCTGCCTCTCCAACTCCGGTTTTGTATCAAAAACTGCGTTACCTTTTCATTCTACGCATTATTACATAGTAAGACGCTACGTTCCTTTTGCAACCAGCGAAACAAATTTTGAAACATTTAACATCGACTTAGCTTTGACTATTCCCACTGCCAGAGTGATTATTCTCAATTTATTGCAACTGCAACTTTATGAGTGCCATTCACGCAAATATCTAGTCAGAATGCTCTCAAACACCTCTTCAAACCGCATTTAAAAACAAAACAACACGCATACGTTCATTCCTGCTTATAAAACGCATTAAAACATTTCACTCTTTCGCGCTCTCATCATTCTTTCGTCATCGGGTAGGTATTAGTTGTGTATTTAAAATGTGGAATTGCAAACGAAATACTATATTTGGAAAGAGAAAGAAACAAGAACAGTGTATCAGTGTCAGTGTGAAGTGTCAGTTCAATCAGCTGTTTGTTAAACTCTCTCAATTTTCTCTCGCTCATTTTGGATTTGGTTTTGGATAATTTCATATAAACACCAGCATTTCTACGGGTACTGAGCCAATGCTGTCGGATAAACTGGGTATGTGATACATCGTTTGATTTCTGAATTATTTGTTCTTTTTTCTAAACTAGTTCTTTATAAAGCAAATCCAAAAACCTGATTGTGATCATTATATTGTTGTAGTCATATCGCATCTGCACTGAACAAAGTAAACCATGTTAAGGACTGTCCCGGGCCGCATCGATTACCCGATTAATGGTTTCTTTCACTGCCTTTTTGAAACTTTCCTTCTCTTTGTACATAAATGGCATGTTTAGGTAAGACGCAATAACAATATGAAAAATTGTACATACATACATATGTACATATGTACTGGAAAAAAACCTACTCCAACATTCCGTTCTCTCTTTTCTTCAGTCATATTTTATACACTTATATTTCTGTGACAGGAAAACACAGCTACGAATATTTCGAAGAATAACTTATTTCGACAAAAACAGACAATGCAATGACAAACAAATGTGTTTCAATCGGGAAAACGGTGCCGTGAAATAACGCTAAATTCGCTTTCTGACCTTATTTTACGGCACATGGGAAAACACGAGCAAAAGCCTGCTTATACAATCCGTAGAACAGATCATGTGCATATACTTACCTAAAATTATGTCTGGTATATAACTGTAAAATAACTGACTGAAGTAATTGAAAATATGTTAAAATTCGTGCACTGAATAGTAAGGAATTGAAAAAAAGCGACTATAAATAAAAATGACCCCAACAGACCAGAAGGGTTAAGGCTAAGCTGTTTTTTTTTTTCAAACTTTAGGCAAATACGATTCATATTCCCTAAAAAAAATTAGCAACAAACTGCTGATCTAATACCAAGCTCTGATACCATTGCAAATCTATTTTTTTCTCCTAATCAACACTGATTTCTCCAATGGTAAATCTACAACCACAAACTTCCTCGAATTCGTGTCCAGAGAATTATGAATGATTCACCAAAATCTTAAGAGTCTGCGAAGCTGGTAATAAAGGGTCCGCCATCTAACGTTCTTTTTTTCAACTAGTGCTTATTTCGTGAATGGTAACAATTAGCTCATGTCTGATTTGACAGATAATTAGTTTTATCCTTCCGGTTAATAATGGAAAATAATTTCATTCAAATGGCTGCCTCGGCTGGCTATGCAGTAGCCTACACGATCGGTCCAATTTTTAAGCACATTATCGATTGTGTGCAGCTGTATTTCACCAATGGCTTCACGAATATTGTCCTTTAAAGCGTCAATTGTCTCTGGCTTGTCGGCGTAACACTTATCTTTTACGGCACCCCACAAATAATAGTCCAACGGTGTCAAATCGCAACTCCAAGGTGGCCAAAAGACATCAGCTCTGCGGCTGATAATGCGATCTTCAAAAACAGGGCGAAGACATCGAGTGTAGATTCGGCTGTGTGGCACGTAGCGCCGTCCTGTTGAAACCAAATGTTACCAATATCCTCCTCTTCAATTTTTGTGAACAAAAGTTCGTTCAACATGGCCCTATAACGATCGCCATTGACTGTAACGGCCACTCCTTGCTCACTTTCGAAGAAAAATGGCCCAATTATGCCTCTGGACCAAAATCCGCACCAAACAGTGACTCGTTTTGGGTGTATCGGCTTTTCAATGTATGCGTACGGGTTTTCTGTGCCTCAAATGCGACAATTTTGCTTGTTTACATACCCGCCAAGATCAAAATGAGCTTCATCTGAAAAGATGATTTTTTTTGGCAAAACCCCCTATTCTCTAAGTCGATCGCAGGCCCACTTAGCGAAGCGAAAACTCATTGGATGGTCAGTTGGCTTCTACTCCTGAACCAATTGGACTTTGTATGGCGTCATACCAAGGTCTTTATGCAAAATTCGTCTCAATGATGTCTCCGAAATGTTCAATTGTTGAGAACGACGGTGAATTGATGTTGATGGCGCTTCACGCTCACTTTCTGCCACAGCAGCAATATTCTCGGGTGTACGCACTGTTTTTGGCTTTTCGCGCTTTGGATTATCGGTGAGGATGCTAGTTTCTTTCACTTTTTTCACAAGAGAACGAACATACGGAGCTGACGGTGCTTCTCTTCTTCCAAAATCCGTACGCAATTTTCGCACACATTCTGCAACAGTACCATGATTTTCAAAGTAATGTCGCAATATTTCCCAGCATTGTTCAAGCGTATACACAACCATATTTGTTCAGCGGAAGGATAAAACTAATTATCTGTCAAATCAGACATGAGCTAAGTCACGAAATAAGCACTAGTTGAAAAAAAAAAGTTCGATGGCGGACCCTTTAGATGTATGATAGTATACCTTTTATTTTTGGAAAACGGAACAGACCGGTTGTAAGAAAATTTTCTATCATCGTTTGTTGACGAATTTCGATACAAATAGCGTTATTGGCAATTTTTTTAACATACCTATATGTCATATAAATTAGAAATGATCGATGCATTCGTACTAACATACATTGCAATGTACGCGATGCAATGAAATAGTGTGTTTAAATAAAGAGTCAGTTAGTAATCGACTTCCAAACTGTACACATGCGTCTTTTAACAACAATTCTGGCGACGAGACAAAAGCTGTAAAAGTAAATGAAAAAATTGAACTTAGAACCCAATTACGAGTAAGATCCAACACACAAATTAGGCATGACAAGTACTTGTATACTCGTATTTCATATGGATGCAATGAACTGGAGCCGATGGGTCAGAAGGTTTGAGACGGCGTTGGTAAATTCAACGTAGACAATACAAAAACGAACCAGTATTTGTTGTATTACATGGGTGCCGCTCCATATGAAAGTCTCTGCGATAAGGCATTGCCACGGGCACATTTGCACCAAATGAAATTTTGTTGAACTTGTGATTTCACTCACGCAGACAATAACCAGGTGAGTTAGTTGCCAAGTTTTTGTTTGCACTACGACATTTATCGGACGCATGCAATTTTGGAGATTACCCAGACAAAGCATTGATGAATCAATTTGTATATGGCGTGGCAAATCAGAAGATGCAGAGTCGATTGCTAGAGAAGGAAAACCTCACACTACATAATGCCGCCAATATTGCTAGCGTACACATAAGTGCGAAAAAAGGTTTCGACTAAATACGCAAAGAAAATGAAGGAATTATTGATAAAGTGCAAGAAAAGAGAAGAAACAACGAAATTCACCACACCAGACGAATGGCAGTAGCATAAAATGTTTCAGGTGCGGCGAAAGTGACCACATGGCAAACAAATATAAACAAATCGAAACACTCTGCAATTACTGCAAAAGAACGGGCCATTCTCGGAGAGTTTTTTTTTCTAAATCAAAGACAATGGTAAATCTCCTAGCAGATCAATAGGACGATAGGGATAACGACGATTCAATGGTGATTTGGTACAAGTTGGTGTTAAATATTCGGATTTTCGTGACAAAATCATATGTGGACTGATAGTGAATGGCGAGAGTATAAACTTTGAGGGAGACTCTGGTCCACCGGTAACCATAATGAACGTTTGCTTACGGCAGGAAGAATTTTGGTAACAACCTGCCTCTGCACAACACGGATTCGGTACTTTATATTTACTACGAGACGCCGATTGATTGTATTGGCTATATGTGGGGCTCAGTTAAATCTTCGCGAGAAGTTAAAGTGAACATTTATTTGGTAAACTCAGACCGCAAACCCTTACTTAGCAGAGAGTGGCTGCGCACCTTACAATTGGACAGGCCTAAAATTCTGAAGAAGAAACTTAGATCTCCAGCCGTAATTAATCAAATACTGGAAGCCATTGAATAGGAAGGGCAGTTGAGAAACAGTTTAACTAAATATTTTCAACTACTCCTGGTAAAATTGAAGGTCTTCAAGTGCGACTAGAACGCAGTTCCAAGATATATGAAGCCTAGGCGGGTCGTATTCCCGCTGTTACAGGCAATGGAAAATGAACTAGGTGAAAGATAGTCTGTTGGTGAAAATGGACGAAAGCGAATGGGTAAAATCTAAAAAGAAAAGCAATAAGGTGTGCTTTTGTGGTGATTACAATGTAACCTTGAATACGGAAATAGATAAACATCCACTCCCAACGGTCGATGAGCTATTCAGTACAATTGCTGGTGGCAACAAATTTTCAACGATAGATCTGGCAAAAGCGTATTTGCAGTTAGAGGTGCATCGTGATCATTAGCACCTGCTAACATTGAACACAGAGTTGTTTCAATCGACGAGATTAATGTAAGGAAGAGCATGCGCGCCATCAATTTGGCAACGATTCATTGAACAGTTAATGGCTGACTCGTCGCGAATGTAAAAGTTTTTTTGAACGACATTAAGATTACAGCCGACAATGATGAATTACATCTTGAACGGCTGGACGAGTTCTTCCGCCGTTTGGATCAGTACAATATACGAGTCAAAGTTTTCACGCGACAGCATCTAGTATTGCCGCATCCGCAAAAATTACATCGAAAACAAAGGCCATAGAGGACGTGAAACGTCCAGTTAACAAAGATGAGGTACGATCCTTCTTGGGACTGGCCAATAATCGTCCAGTGAAGAATTTAAGTTCGATAGTGTATCTTAATCAATTGTTGCACAATAATGTACGATTTAAGTTTGATGACTCATAAATGCCAATTACCTTAGCAGTAGATGCGAGTCCAATGGGCGTGGAAGCAGTTCTATGCCAAGAATACGGAAATGGATTTGAAAGGCCCATACAATTTGCCTTAAGCATCTTAATCACAACACAGCAACGTTATAGTTAGGAGAATAAACAAGCGTATGCCATTATCTCTGGCATTCAAAAGTTTTATCACCACATATGTACAATATATGGAAGAAGATTCACTCTGATCACGGACAACAATGTATTCTCGCAAATTTTCTCTCCAAACACGGAATTACCTATTTTGTCAGGAACACGAATGCAGCACTGTGTTGTACGAGTATATTTGGAGTCATTTGATTATGACATAAAATTTCGTAGTTCTAAAAAAATGGAAACGCTGACGTTATCACGTTTGCCGACGACACTGAACATGAACAACGTCCTGAGTGAAATAGACCAGATCGAATCTGAGGCGATAAAAAATCTGCCTGTCAGCGTGAAAGCATTAAGTGCAGCAACTAAATAAGACAAGGAGGTAAGAGCCGCAAATATGGACGAAAGTTTAAACCTAATCACTATTTCAGCATATATCAAGATGAGTTTAAATTACAGCAAGGTTGCACACTAAGAGGAGTACGAATTTACGAGTACATCACCCAAACTTTAAGATCGATGGTGCTCAAATAATTACATACACTCCATTTCGGTATGTCAAAAATGAAGGCGTTAGTTCGAGTCAATTGCTGTTGGAAAAACTTAGATCACGATATTGGACAGTTGGTAGTTAATTGTCGCGCTTGCCAAAGTTCGAGACCCAATCCTAATTCGGAGCCGGTACATTGTTGGTTGGCAAAAGGTGTTTAAAACGGTGTATGAGTATGTTGATTGCGCGGGTCCTTTTCTTGGTCAATATTTTTCCGTTCTGCTGAATGCTTTTAGCAAATGGCCTGAGGCTCACATTGTTTCTGATACCGCAACTGAGACAACTATTAAGATACGTAGAAACATTGTGATACATTCGGTATAACAAATGTTTTGGTGATCGACAGTTCAAATGGGTAGCAGTGGGAGAATATATGGGCAGCAGCATATGGAAATTCGGAACAATACAAGATCAAGATATGGACAGTTACATTATTCTTCCAAACTAGAAGACAGGCGCAGACATGTGGATCAGATACGCAAAGTAGGCCGAACTGTGGTGGACAATGACAAGATCAACATTCCGAGCGATTAACCAACAACCAATCATTGGCAACACAACTTGAGATAAAGACCACCCCCAAATTCTACCCAAGTCGGGAGTGGTGAAGGCAACATTCCAGGAGAAGCACCGGGCAACGAAGGGATGATGGAACCAACTTTGGGAGATAGTACAGCTACATACAGACCAATACGCAACCGAAATTTACACCATCGCCTCTTGGACTATGAGTGGGAGTACTGAATGTATATCACACCATTTACATAGCACTCGCGATGAATATTACCAATTTGTTTATGTAAATAACTAATTAATAGATTTCCCATTTGAAATAAAAGGTAGGGAAAGATGTCATACATATAAATTAGTAGTGATCGATGTATTCGTACTAGCAGACACATATACAGATACAAGGAAATAATGTGTTTAAATAAAGAGTCAGTCAGTAATCGATTTCCAAACTGCTGCAGCACTGTTTGAGCCCAATGCTTTGCTCATCTCTTACACCTTTGCTTTTGCATTCTTAAATCCCCTTTTGAGGATGTGGTTGATCCAACACCTGAGCTCACATTTTATTGCTGAATCCATTTACTGAATCGTTTACATTTTTATTCGGTCTTTTTAATACCCATACATGAATCCATGCATCTGAATGTATGTACTTATATTTGTGTGTTTATCTTATCTTTAGAGCCACCTGCAATATTTTGTACAATTTATTTGCTATGTACACTAATTTTCGAGCAGTTAATGCGTTTTAACTTATTAGTTCGCACCATTCTATATATGGTATGTACATATACTCGTACATATACTAAGAGCCTATGTTGTGAAGTAAGTGCATCTTTTGAAAACACTTTGCAATTACTTAAATCAAACTTAGGGTGAGAGGTTATAGACGCATTTTGACTGCCGGATTTAAATCGGCGTAACCAAAGAAGGCCGGGATGATATAATTTTTCTCGCATGCGCTTTCAATTTTGATTAATGTAAAATGGACTGCTTGTGACATGATACATATGTCTTCTGGATGCAACTGAACACACAGTTATTTTATTTGCTTAATTGGCTTTTTTAGATTCACTGTCGTTTATAATATATTTTTGTAAATGATCGGGCATACATTGTAAGTATTAATACCAAACTACTTGTGGAATATCAGAGAAGCACTTGCTGATCGAATTGAATTGTAACATGTGTAACATACCAAAGAGCCATATTGCCCATTGCCAATAGAGGACTCGATTGCTGAAAATGTTTATCACGATACAAGACCAAAATCAAAGGAAACAACTTCAGGTTGGAAAAAATTTAACTTAAGGAGCGTGCTTACCTCAATACTGTGCGTCTTCGTAGTGTTAACGTTATGTCTGGCACAGACAAATGGCATTGGCATTTACTTTGAAGACATAGGTGAGGTAAAAATAATAAATGCCTTCTGGAACATTTATATTTATTACAATTTAACAACATATTGGTTTGAATTTAACGAAATTAAATCACATCTTGAGCTGCTAAATGGAATATGCACAGAAGATATGGCTAACAAAGCTTATTGCAGACCCATAATAGATAGCATTCAACATCGAGTTACGGTGATAGAGAGCAACAATGAGCTCTGCATAGTTCCCAAGGATTAAATTATGAAAAAATAAGAGTGGCAAGACCTCCGATTGACATCGTTGGAACACTAGCACATAGTTTGTTTGGAATTTTGGATCAGGAATATGCTAATCGAATCGAAGAACAAATAGCTTTAGTCAAAGAAAATGAACGCCATGCAGAATATCTTTTAAAAAGGCAGAATTCCATATCAGACTCTACGGTCAACATTTTGAAAAGAGACACCTTAGAAATCCAACAACAATTTAAAGCTCTTCATCATTATTTAATGAGAACGATTGATGGAATTCAATCAAAGCAAACGCTGTTCGAGCAAAAACATGAGTTGGCAGCTCTTACTTCATATTTAATATTGATTATCACAAATTTTGAACGGATTCAGGAAGTGTTATTGGACGTTATGTTAGACTTGAATCATGCTAAAATAAATCCAAAATTGATGACACCAAGACAATTTAGTGAACAGTTGCAGCTGATTGGTAATTCACTTCCTCCAACACTACGATTGCCAAAGGGATCTATAGTAGATATGTACAGAATGGCTTCAATCAAAGGCCGTATTTTGAACAACTCAATCGTTTTCGAGATGCGTCTACCCATAATCAATGCTGAAGAATTTCAACTCTTTAATTTGGTCAAAGTTCCTATACTGCATGAAAATTTAAGTTATTTGGTCGACATATCTACTCCATATCTTGCAGTTTCGATGACCAGAGATAAGTTTTTCCCACTAACAGCTATTGAGTTGGCATCATGCAAGATAATATCTCCCAAAAATTATCTGTGTAATCAGCTCCATCCAACTAATACGCAGCTAAATAAGATGAACGGCTGTGAAATGGATCTTCTGAATCATGTTCAAAACGCTTTATCTAGATGTCAAGTTAATGAAGTTAATTCACAAGATCAATGGATCGCTCTCAGCAAATCTAATGGATGGATTTTTTCTGTAGCATCTGGCGTAACAGGTCACCTTATTTGCGAAGGCAGGACTTCAAGAATATACATTCAGGGCAATGGTTTGCTGGAGTTTCGTAAGTCATGTACACTCAAACTACCATATACGAGTCTCAACGGTCAACACGAGTACAACTATTCTATCAACAAATCATTCATTCCGACCGCAAACATCAGCAATTGGATATTTAAAAGAAATGGAACAACCACTTCTACGACTTCAATGCCACCCGAGGCTTATGACATTGATAAGAAACAGCTTGATGATCTCAGTACTAGAATTGAAGAGGTTATGAACTAAACAAATGCGTTTCCGATATCCCCGTCTTTGAGCGCGCATGACTATCATCACTATGGGTTGACATGGCTTTTAGCTGCTGGCATGATTGGGATGGGCATTGTATATTGGTTTCGTCATAGGAGACCAAAACCAGCACCTAGACCCAGAGTTTCACGTTTTGAAGTGGAACCTTAGTTTAAGAACCTATGTAGCTAAAAATATAAAATGTAGAAAATTTAAAGGTACTGATAGCATAAATGTCAATGAAGACAACTTAGTTTAAAATTAGAGAGTTAAGAACCCTCTAAAGGGGGGAGTATGTTATGTAAGAACATAATACCTCAGAATACCTGTCCCACAAAAAGGCAAATGTTCTCATGTTTTGTAAGAACATAATAGCTCAGAATACCTACCCAACAAAAAGGCAAATGTTCTCAAGCTGCAATTTAATCAGGTACACATTACAGGCGTGAGATCAGACGCAAGAAAATTGAAATGCGATAACCGTAAAGTACGAAGTCTGAATCTGGTCTCACGCTTGAAAACTGAACTATATGTTATTTGTGTCTATGATAAAATTGTAAATTTAAAGTCAGTTCCAACAGAACCATCAACCAGCAAAGTAATTGTTTCTTTGCATTCAATTGTTTTAGTTTTACTTATTAAATAAATATAAACTCAGTAAAATATCAAATAAAGTGTTGTCTTTTTTGTTTTTGTCACTATAAAGTTAACAATTGTCCTCTCATTCATCGTAGTTTGTTTATATAAAAAAAAACGGCGGACGGCTATTACTATTTTTCTGATTCTGTGAAAATTAAGCTGAATAGAAAGAACGAAGGAGCGCAGTACCAGTTTAGTAACAGTTACGCTCGACACCATTAAATATTTTAAATTTCTGCTAATTGAATACGCACAAAAAATCGATAGATTAGGGGTAGACAGTTTTCATTGTTATTTAATTTAGCTGCAGTAAAACTCTCGGGGATTAGGAAACAAAAAGCTTTTCTTCATTGCAACACGCATTGCTTACCTATCTGACATTGTACAATAGTAGAATTCGATAGCGAAGAAACGCTTCAGTTGATTAAGTTACGGCTGAATGAATTTTAAGCGAATACAAAAAACAAACGAAAAAAAATCTTTAAAACACACTGAAAGGTTACAGATCATTGTTGAGTAGTGTAACCACTATTTTGCTTGAGTAAACTGTTGAAAGAGAGCTTGTTTAGTGGTTTAAGGAAACGTTACGACAATTACTTGGAATTAATTACGACTTTGCATTCCAAACTTGTAACCTTGCATTGTTCGAAATCTACTTTAAATAAACACGTTTGTGGCGAATCCAATCAGAACCTAAGTGGCAATGGTCTCGATAAAATCTGAAAAGATGCGAACTTTATTGCCATCTGTGCAATTATTACCCTAAAATTGGAATTTTGCGCGTGGGACCACCTAAAAGCACGGTTTAATAAAAATAAAATGAACCTTGTCTTAGAACATACTCGTAGATGGCAAACTTTCCAGATATTGGAAACCAAAACCTGCTGTCCACTGATCGCCTGTATCCATGTGACCCTATCTGTGAATACATGTGAATTGTCATCATTGTCAATTCTCTCCCATTTTACCCAAAAAACGTCATCCACATAACATATATATAGTGAACTTTACATGAACATCGCTCTCATTCTAGCAGTGTATCTGTGCGATGGTTAAGGGTTTGCAAAAGTATTAGTAGAGTTTGCCATCTAAATTTAGTTCATCTGTGACTTAGAAACGTAGATTTCGAAAGTTACATGCCATAAAGAAGTAAATAGAATTTTTATGAACTGAAAACTAATTTAAGAAGATACAGTGATATGTGCAATATAATAGCAGCACCCTAGGCAATTTTATAGACGACTCCACATTTTTATTTTTTTTTATAATTCTACATTTCAGTATGAATTGTTATCTCTACTTTAATTTGACGCTGAATGCCCGATCTTCTAATGAGCGAGTTTGCTATAGTTAACCGCTATGTGTCTAAGACACGATTCATTGGTGTGCAAAATAATAGCAGTACAGTTATATGCATGTGGAGAAAGCTGAAACCCGAGACAAAAAGCGTAAGACAACACCAAGCGATGACCAACGTATTGCAAGAATGGTAAAGAAAAACGCATTCGTTACATGGAAAGATGACCTGGACCTAGAGATTAGTACTTCAACCATTAGAAGACGCTTAATGGAAGTAAATTTGTACGGAAAAATACCGAGAACCGTGCCATACCTTAGCAAAAATAACATTGCAAAGATAATAAAATATGCATCTGAACCAGCTGATTAGCCAGCTTCTAAATGGCGGAACATATTGTGGAGCGATGAAACCAAAATCATTTTAATCGACTCCAGTGGACCTCGCCAGTATGTCCGAAGACCTCCATCTTCCGAATTTAATCCGAAATTCACTGTAAAAACAGTTAAACATGGAGGAGCCAAAATACTCGAGGATGTTATGTTGCCTTATGCGGAAGAGATTATGCCGCTTAAACGGGTCTTTATGTGGGATAATGATCCAAAGCACACAAGTAAATGTGCGAAGGAGTGGTTTAGTTCAAAGATGGTTAAGGTCATGGAGTGGCCAGCACAGTCCCCTTACCTTAATCCCATAGAAAACGTATGGACGGACATAAAATTTGCTGTTTCTAAACCAAGTCCAAAGAATGCGCAGCAACTGTGGACATTCGACTTGGCAATCGATTCCGAAAGAGCGATGTCAAAATTTATTCGACTCAATTCCAAGACGATGCACTGCTGTCTTAAAAAATGAAGGGTACTCAACCAAGTACTAACCATTTCCACTGTTTTTGTTAGTAAATTATTGAATAAGTTCTTGAAATTTTAGTTTTATTCGCTTTTATTGAGTACACAGAAAGGTTAACAGTATCCAATTTGTTAATCAAAAGCTCACAAGATACCAATTTACACTCTAACTGCAGTTGGTCCTCATTGAATAAAAAAAATAAATAACAATTTAGTAATTCATAAATATGTGTAGGAAAGGCTTTATTATGGTTTATCAAAGAAACGAGTATTTTTTTATGAAATCAGATTTTATTTGTATTTTAGTCGATAGGAGAAGTGTTAATAAAAACAATTTTAGTCAAATGTCCCCCACATCCTCTGTTGTTCTCGCATATTTACGGCTCTATTTAATCGATTTCACCACTGATATTAGCTTTGAGTCCTTCAATTGACTGAGGAGATTTGACATAATAGAAGTGGCACGGTAATAAATCACATCATCTCGGAGATCTGATTCTGATTCTGATCACAAATCCGAGAAATGAAACGGCAAGAGAAATTTTTTTCACAAAAGAGCAATGGTTTCATCTTTTGTATTGCGCACCCCACATCCGTGCCTAAAAGTTTCGCCCATAAAATTTGACTGATCATGTTTCGGAAGTGCAAGAAGCGAAATTTGATGTCAAATAAAAATTGAGTTGAAATATTGGTTCACACCGGTTTCTTGGGCCAGCTGAATACCTACTACCTACATATTTCTGGTAGACTAAACTCCAAAAAATTGATAATCAGTAGTTGAAAGTCAGGTGAATACCACCTTGATCAAAAATTTATTCAGAAAATTAAAAATACAAGTTTATTCATCTAAATCTATATTGTCCCCTTCAAGTAATCCCCATCGACTGCAACACACTTTTTATATTCGGTTTTTGGTATTTCCATCAGTGCTTCCTACGATTTTTCCATTACTTCCTGGTTTTTTGACTCGATTGAACAGAAAGAAGTCACAGGAAGCCCAATCAGGTGAATTCGGTGGCTGTTGGATGGTATTTGTTGCATTTTTCGTCAAAAAATTACGAATAATGATGGCACTGCGCGACGGTGCGTTATCATGGTGGAAAATCCACGAGTTTTCTGCCCACAATTCTGGTCTCTTTCGGCGAATTGCTTCACGCAAACGTCTCATAACGCCCAAATGATACTCTTTGTTTACTGTCTGGCCTTCTGGCAAAAATTCATGATGCACTACACCGTTGTAATCTATGAAAACCGTGAGTATTGCCTTCTTTATTGACTAAAAACGACGTGGTTTTTTTGATCTCGGCTCATTTGGTGAACGCCATTCACTTGCCTGATGTCTGGATTGCGTGTCGTACTCATAAACCCACGTATCGTCTCCAGTAATGATCCTTTTGATGAATGTGGGATCGGATTCAGCCTCGCAAATCATCTCTTTTGTGAGGTCAACACGGCCTCTTTTTTGCATGAAATTGAGGTCTTTTCGCACCAACTTTGCAACACGACGGAAACCCAAATCATTAACCAAAATGTATTGGACGGATCCATAGGCAATGTTCAAGTCCTCCGCTGTCTCTCTGATGGTTAATTTGCGGTTATTGGCCAACATTTCTTTTACTCCATCAATGTTTTCGTCGGTTTTTGATGTCGATGGTCATCGTCGATTGACTCACGACCACTTTTGAACCGCTCGTGCCACTGGTAAACGACCGTTTTCTTTAGAGAATCGTTTTCGAAACACACTTTTCCAACATTTCCAAAGTTCGCGCACCATTAAATCCGTTTTTTACGCAAAATTTAATACAAGTTCGTTGTTGCATCCATTTCTAAAATTGTAAAAAATCGTCAACACACACAGAGTTAGATGTACTCTTGACTACGTAACTTTTGCAAATGTCAAGCTATGATGGTAAGATTTAGAGGGAATGTCAAAAACAGATTAACCAACTTAACAAAACGAAACAGAACTCAAATCGGAACAATGGGAGCGCCCCACGGGAACTTTCTGATCAATGTGGAAAAGGATGAGCAGGAGAGAACTATAGGAAAAAAAATTTAAAATCGATTCCGGCTTTAATCTGAAACTACGTTCATGGCATTATGTGTGGAGTAGCACATTATTCAAATAGTCACCTTGGCTTCGCTGGCAATGCTTCAAGCATCGGCTCAATTTTTGATGACTCGGCCCAATACGTGCTCGTCCAAAGTGGTTGACTTCATAGCGTAGACTAAGGACTTGAGGTAGCTATAAAGAAAATAATCGAGTGAAATCGCCTGATCACGGGGGCCAATTGAGCAATGCTCGCCGTGAGATGACCTAATCGCCAAATTTCTCCTTCACAACTTTAAGCGTTTCGTCGCTTGTATTGCATGTAGCACCGTCTTGTTGGAACCACAGCTCGAATATATTGATGTTGTTAAGTTCTGACCACAGAACACAGCTGTCAGCTCTTTGGATAAGGCCAATCTGCTTGCTGCACACTTTGCGGCCAGCTCAACACTCCCAGATTGTGCTTTGTCTCCGCCTACACTTGAGTGCGTCGAATCTTCAATGGGACGAATCTACTTTCGCACTCGTGTAGTAGCAAGAGTACTTAAAGATCTCAACATACATAAATCCGCTGGTCCAGATGGTATATCTCCCCTTCTTCTGAAGAGGTATTCTTCCACGCTGGCAAAACCACTGCGTAAGCTTTTTCATCAATCCTACACTTTAGGACTCTTCCCGAGCAGATGGAAAACAGCATTTGTCTAGCCCGTCCCTAAAAAAGGCGAATCATCTTCTCTCTCCTCCTACAGACCCATTGCACTTACGTCCCTTCTTTCCAAAGTCATGAAAACACTGATAAATCGTCAGCTCATGAAATATCTCGAAACACGAAAACTTCTCAATGACCGGCAGTACGGTTTTCGTAGCAACAAGTCCACTGGTGATTTGATGGCATGTCTCACCGAAAAGTGGAACCAAAGCGTACATCAATCTGGCGAAAGCAAGATAGTTGCACTTGATATTTCTAAGGCATTTGACAGAGTTTGGCATCAGGCTCTTTTGTCGAAAATGCGTGCATTTGGGATCGACGACTCTCTTCTTCAATGGATTAGAAATTACCTTTCGGAACGTTCAATTCAAGTTGTCTTGGACGGTTTCAAGTATGATATTCACAAAATAAATGCTGGTGTGCCCCAGGGCTCTGTTCTGTCACCGACACTCTTTTTAATTTTCATTAACGATCTCTTGTCTGCTACTTCTAATCCAATATATTCCTTTGCTGATGACAGTACTCTCTGCTTTTCATATTCGTTCCCGGACTCACGGCCCTGCTCTTCGGCTGTAGAACGAGAACGGCAGCGTATGCTAAGCTCATTAAATTCCGATATTTCCACCACCAGTGCTCCACTGAAATCGCCAGTAGTATTCCGCCCATTCAAACTTTCAACCGTAACACCCGTCTCGCTATGAATGCTCATCAGTATACCCTCAAGCCCATTTTCGGACGTACTCTAAAATATCGTGATTCGTTCTTAAGCCGTACAGCTCGCTTATGGAATGCCCTGCCGATCTCTGTATTTCCTGGTCGTTATAACTTGCAAACATTTAAAAACAATGTACATCGGTACCTCTCTTTACTTCCTCCCTAAATTTCCTTTGCCCACGCTGTGTACAATCACCTTAAGGGTACTCAAACCCCTTGAGCGCGCGCTCATTATAAAAAAAAAAAAAATTTCTGGGTCTTCTTCGATACTGGCCTCGCAAATCATCTCTTTTGTGACGTCAACACGGCCTCTTTTTTGCATGAAATTGAGGTCTTTTGGCACCAACTTTGCAACACGACGGAAACCCAAATCATTAACCAAAATGTATTGGACGGATCCATAGGCAATGTTCAAGTCCTCCGCTATCTCTCTGATGATTAATTTGCGGTTATTGACCAACATTTCTTTCACTCCATCAATGTTTTCGTCGGTTTTCGATGTCGATGGTCTGCCACTGCGTTCATCATCTTCGATTGACTCACGACCACTTTTGAATCGCTCGTGCCACTGGTAAACGACCGTTTTCTTTAGACCAAACCCTTTTCCAACATTTCCAACGTTCGCTCACCATTAAATCCGTTCTTTTACGCAAAATTGAATACAACTTCGTTGTTGCAAATTTAAATCCATTTCTAAAATTGTAAAAAATCGCCAACACACACAGAGATAGATGTACTCTTGGATATACTCTTGCAAATGTCAAGCTATGACGCTAAGATTTAGAGGGAATGTCAACAACGGATTTACCAACGTAACAAAAAACACAGAACTCAAATCATAACAATGGGAGCGCCACACGGTGGTTATTCCGGGAAGGTGGTATGATCAAGGTAGTATAGCAAATGTATCATAGCAACACTTCATAACCCAAGTCACGCAGCGTACAAAATCTAACTTGACAATCCGAGTATGCAGCACTATTAGTTCATGTATTCTCACCAATGCTCGCAGTTTCGTATGCACTACCTCGAATTCTCAGCAATAAGAGTTTGTTGTTTAGTTTAACCCGTTTGAAAGAACGAGTAATCGCGAAAATCGTCATTATTTGTGGCTTCTGAGAGCTTACATCTCGGTAGGTTTTCGAGGTAAATATTTCCTTCAAATTACCGAAATCAATTCCGAATTATTCATTCGTCGCCGGTATTCAAACCAAACATATAGTTCTTGAATGCCATCCTCAGAAAATATTGATTGTATAAAGATCGGAAGAAAAAGCAACATCTCTTGAAAAGTATTGTAATTTTCTAGATTTTCAAAAGGCCAATGATGATACCGCAACTCATACCATAACCAATTTTTTTTTTTTTTTGTCAGCCTTTGCGTATCCTCCAGATACATACGTAAATGAAGAAGTTCACAATTTTGACTTGATTTCAGTTCCTATATGCCCATATTTGGATGCTTCCCGTAAAACTGACTTCCGTTCGTGCTCTTGCTGTGGCCCTTTTCCGAACCCCTAAAAATTCTAAATAAAAAGACCTGTGTTCTACGACTTACCCACAATTTGATTATGATGCTTTTGAAAACTTTTTATGGTTTCGAGGTATAACAATCAAAAGATTTACATTATTCGGGCTATATGCTCAATAATGTTTCTGTTTAGGCAATTTTTACTTACATATATCTTATTTTCACTTTCACAGGAGAGAAGACGTAGTTCGGAGAGCAGTCGAAGCAATCATTCTTCCAAATCCTCAGGCTCAGTGTCATTCAGTAAAATTGATATCTCTGAAAGAAGACACTCACAAGTACTAGACAAAACTGATAAATTAAATAAATCGATTAGTTTGGGCATTGATTATCCAAAAAAAGAAGAAAATCCCATTAAAATTGAATCGTCAGATGCGGCAGCCAAGGGGGGTACTTTTGTTCACAGTAAAATAGCAGAACCAATAAGTGCGCTTGTGAAACAAGAAACAAAACTCGATCCAATTGACATTAAAATCGAAAATGAAAAAACAAGTATTTTTTCGAAAGTACATACAAAATCAGAGTTAAATGATTTGAAAAAGGAACCGATGACAAGAGGAACTGGTTTAAAGCTGGAGATATTTGCTATTAAAAGCGAAAACGAAGAACTCCTAACACCACATACACCCTCACCACCAATTGAAAATAAGAGCTATTGCATAACACCTACTAGTATTGTCAATTCTTCTTCAGAAAATAAATCAACAAGTTTGCCATCTTTAAATGAAGTACATAGCAATGTATGTAATGTGGTATCTTCGAAGGTACACGCCACACCGGGAAAAACAAAGCCAGCCCTTAATGCGAACAGCCCTGAACCAATGGAAGTTAACGAGATCATCCCACAGGTTAATAATCTAATACATAAAAATACATCGTCAAAAGTTGGCAACTACTCTTCAATTCCAAATGAAACTTGCTTATCTGTGATCGTTAAGAACGAAAACGTAACATTTTCGCCGTCTTTAGAAAACTTAGAGGTATCAGGAAAAAATACAGGGGATATCACACCTAAGTCCAATAAAGTTGAGAAGACTCGCGACGAGGTAACAAGAGTCTTGGATTTCAATAAAAGTAGTGCTGCGCTTGATAACAGACACAATGCAGTAGCTGCTATGGATGGTACTCCGACATCTGAAGTGGGCAATTGTGATTTTGATAAACAATCCCAATTAGTGACGACTGTTTCCAGGTCTGTGTCTGGACCTGTAAACCACAATAACAATCATATGATGAAAATATCAGAGAACAACAAATTCCAACAAGAACCGCTGCTCCAGCAGCCAGTTAAAACCCAATCGAGTACTTCACTTCAAGCCACACCAAAGGTTAATCATGAGACTAAAAATAATCATTCCTTATCGTCCTCCTCGCAGAGCAATTCGCATCAGCGCAAGAGTAGCGCTGGTAACAGCAGTGGTGGCACCAGTAGCACCAGTCACCATAAATCAGGAAAACACACTTCCTCATCTTCATCTACGAGAAGTAGAGAATGTTCCAAATGCTACAAACGATCGAAAATTAGACGCACTAGTGTTGGAACGCAATGTATGCAACATGCACTGGATCTGAAAATTGCCGAAAGGGTTCCCATAATTCATCGCGATATGAATTGTACGCAAAAGGGCTTGGAATGTCTAAAGTATGCGCGATTTTTCAGAATTGAAGTGCATCCCAACGGTGGCGCAACAGTTGTTCACTTGTATCAAAACGAAATTAATTCATTAACACCCGATGAAATGGAAGAACTGGTGGAAGAGTTTTTTAGAGTGTGCTTTGCAGAAGATGACGATGGGTATGCACATCATGTGATGGGGATCGTTCACGACTCCGCAGCCTACTTGCCTGACTTGTTAGAACATATGGCGGACAATTACTCCACATTAACCGTCAAAGCAGGAGTTCTTGGTCGTAACTCAGACATTGAAACATGTACCATGAGTCAGTACAATGAGCAGGTAATTGATTGCATTTTAAACATTCAAAAACTGTTTTCTTGTAACCGCCGCTATATTTTTTTTTTTTGTTTAGGTTGTGAAGAATTATTCCCAAGGAACCTTTCGATTTGGACCACTACATCAAATAAGCTTAGTTGGCAAAGTTCATGAAGAAGTAGGAGGCTATTTTCCGGATCTCTTAGGGCGTATTGAAGAGAATCCATTTTTGAAGAAGGTATTTTTGAATTAGTAAAATATTTGGAAAAGATATTTACTTCCAAAATTCTTCCTTTAGACAATGCCCTGGGGTGCAAGTTCAATTTTACAAACTGACCCAAGACTATCCAACGATGGCCCTATTTTATGGATTCGTGCCGGAGAGCAACTTGTGCCTACGGCAGAATTAAATAGCAAAACGCCATTGAAAAGACAAAGGTACGTACAATAGGCTAAAATTGCACAAATTCTCCTGATTAATTGCGATAAAGTTCAGCATTCGAATATAGAAGATATTTATCGTTATTTTGCGCTTGCTATCATTAAATAGTAGGAAGACATATTTAGACTTGTTGTGACGATTAAATCCAGAAGGAAACTTTATAATTAGGCCAAAGATATATACTTTGTTTAACAAGACATTTTTGTTTTTTTTATGTGAACATATGTTTGATTTAATTTTTTGCAGAACCCGAATAAATGAGTTGCGGAATCTGCAATATTTGCCTAGATTATCAGAGGCAAGAGAGACAATGATAGAAGACCGAACCAAGGCACACGCTGATCACGTTGGTCATGGGCACGAGCGGATAACCACTGCCGCAGTTGGTATGCTGATTTATTTGAGGAAATGATTTGTTGACTAAACCATATTCTGTGTTTTATAGGTATCCTGAAAGCAATCCACTGTGGACAACCATATACACAAAATCGTGTGACAAAAGATGTGGTCGCCTTTGCGGCTCAAGATTTTAATTGTTTAGTAGAAAAGTTGCAGTTAGATCTGCACGAACCTCCCATATCCCAGTGCGTCCAGTGGATTGAAGACGCAAAACTCAATCAATTGCGAAGGGAAGGCATTCGCTATTCCCGAATACAGTTATGTGATAACGACATTTATTTCCTACCCAGAAACATAATTCATCAATTCCGTACGGTGACGGCTGTCACCAGCATAGGTTTGTTAATTCTTAAAAAAAAAAATCTCTTAGAAAAAAAAGTTCAAATGAATTGTATTTACCTTGCAGCCTGGCACCTTCGTTTGAGACAGTATTACCCAGGTCAAGAGGTAATTAACGAAAAGAACAACCCTATCCTCGCTGAACCACCTCACTACAAGGAAAAGCAAACAATACTCCCACATCCAGTTTCACTGATTGAAGATAAAAAGGCAACGCCATGCAAACGGTCACACGATGGAAAAATAAAGAAATCAACTGAAAAGAAAATAATCGACTTTGATAAACGAAGATCCAGCGAAAGCGGAACAGAAGAGAATGCAAATAAAGAAAGTGGTTCTATGTCTCCGGGAGCAAAGAAAAAAATTTCCAAAGAAGAGGCTAAGATTGACATGAGGAAATTAGTTCTTGACCCACACAAAACTCATAAAACACCAACATCTGGGACGGCATCTTCTCACAAATATAAAAACTTGGCAACGCCGACACCATCATCGTCGTCATCGTCGATTGGCAAATCCAGTGGCAGTTCTAGTAGTCATGTAAGAGATGGCAAAAGCATTTTAAAAAATAATGCTAAAAGCAAAGGGAAATCTTCCTCATCTACACATTCTAAGAGTAATAGTGGCAGTAGTAACAGTCTGCACCGACATCGAGATAACAGTCGAGATAAAAATGAAACGACGCCAACCACAGTACATGAAAAATCACAACAGAACAGTAGTAGCCTTAAAAAAGTTATTTTAGGTACAGCCCCGGATCCTCATTTCAATGCCGTTGCCGTTGAGACAAAGAGAACTCCTCCGAAAATTCCGGAACCACCACCACTGCCCACTCCATCAGTGTTTGCCGAGAAAGATGCGTACCTTAACAGTTTAAATCAAAAACAACCCGAAATTAAAATTCAAGTACAAATTATTTCCGACGAAAAGGTACACTCCTATGGAAGTAGTGGTAGTGGCACTGAAACCACCACAAATTCCGCTATTGACTGCGAAACAATACATGTTAGCAGTGATGCAAATCAAGGTAACATATTGGTTACGCAACAGCATCAATTGATCGTGGACCATGAAGAAGAAGTAATTGTCTCAGAGGAGATGATCGTCGATACAGTATCCCTGCCTCCGTTGCCTCCACTTCCTCCTCCACAAGCGTCTCCTCCTCCTTTGCCACCAGCACCTGCCTCTCCAAACTTTTCCCCACCTATACCGCCACCACCACCACCGTTACCTATGGCACCAAATAGCAGTTCCTTCGCGTTAGGAAATTCAGTCGTAGCCTTAACAGAAAGTCGGACAAAAACTTCCATTAAATCGCAGCCGTCTCAGTCGCAGTTTTTGTCCTCACCAGCAGCAACTATGTCAATTAATAAGAGCAATAGCAGTAACAATGGTCCAGCCCAATCAGACTTGCTCAGCTCGATAATGGCAAGCATGGACAGCACAACGGCAACGGCGCGTAACATCACCTCTTCCTCACCCTTTTAGTTTGGGACTACCCTTCCCGTTCTCCTTACCCTTTCCACACACGAAAAACATGCATTCTTGTTTTAACTTATTTCTTCACCCTATATTTTCCTTAATACTTATGCGGTACACCATTTCGTGTGCGGCATCTATCGAAAATCACTATCAGCTAATCAAAATCATAAGTTATATAATTGATACGTGTAAATAAAAGTTACAAATACACACACATACATGTATATACATATATAGATATATGTATACATGTGCATAGATACATACATATATTTATATATTTATATATATATATATATATTTATATGTAGCTACTTAATACTGTTAAGCGAAATATTATAAAGAGTAAATAAAAGAAATATTCGTCCACATGCGTACGAAGTGTTTACTATTAGATACAATGCAAACAAATAATTTTTCTTTTTACCTACCCATTACCCGATTAGTCCGTCTGTTGCATTTCTAATTTGATATAGCCTCTACCAACTCTACTTTTTATTGTACATTTGTGTCCCGATTGATTCGAATTTGAATTATGTTCTTCTGTCACGAGTATCGGCCAGCGCTGCTGCCTTCTAAGAATAATTGATGTGATATATTAAAATAACTTTTCACTTTGTCCACACTACCGTTCATAAGTTTAAGACAACCACAAAGCATTTATTCAAAAAATAGAAAAGAATTACACGAAAATTGTTTTGGTTAGCCATCAGCTTTTCACAATCAAAGGTTAAGGATCAAGAAAACATTTCAATTTCAATTTATTTTATTACAATTATTATGATACATTAAGATATACAGTGGGAAGCAAAACTGTCCGGATGTTTTGCATTACTATGGTTATGTTAACAAAATAAGGAATTTAATAACAATTTGAAATATATTTTTGATTTAATTATTTAATTAAACGTTTTTTTTTAAATTTACTACCACAAACTTATGAAAAAAATTAATTCTCAAAACAAAAATAAACAAAAAATACAGAACTCTTCATTCGGACACTTTTGCACATTATTGCCGTAATGAGATAATGCCATATTATTCCTATATTTTATTGTTATTTGTACCGTACGGATTTCGCTTTTTGATGTTTATAATCTTAGTAACGGCTTAGTACGTAATTTATTGTTGTGCTGTGTTTTTTTTTTTAAAGAGTAAAAAATGAAGAAAATTTCAATTCATCTTGAAAATAGTGTCGTAAATTTATTACAAAAGAATTATTCGTGCCGTAAAATTGCTAAACAATTGAATTTAGGCAAAACAACGGTTAGTGATATTAAAATACGCCGAGATGTGGTTTGTACAAGCGATCATGGAGGACGACCATGGAGGACGATAGAGCGGTTGCTCCATAAAAAGGACATTCGGACACCCAAAAATGCGGCAAAAGCTATAAACAAGGATGTCAGTACATGGACAGCTAGACATGCGCTTAAAAGAGTAGAGCTGGTCGCCAGTGTAAAAAAAGAAGCCGGCTCTTTCAAATAAAAATGTTCAACGACGCTTAAAGTTCTGTAAGGAGCATAAAAACTGGACTACAGATGACTGGACACGTGTTATTTGGAGCGATGAAACAAAAGTTAACCGTTACCAATCAGATGGTAAGGAATACTACTGGCATCGACCTCACGAGCGTATCCAAAACCACCAGGTAAAGGAAACCATGAAACACGTTGGTGAGGAAATAATGGTTTGGGGTTGTTTTACTTGGTGGCACCATCGGTCCATTGGTGAGAATCCGAGGTATTATTTTTTATTAAAAAGGAAGATTATTTGAACCTTCTCCAAACCAATCTTCCCGAATTTGTGTATGAGTGCGCATATCCCGCTGAAGAAATCGTGTTCCAGCAAGACGGAGATCCGAAGCATACAGCAAAAATTGTTCAAAATTGGCTCCAAAATCAGAATTTGCAATTGATGCAATGGCCTGCACAAAGCCCGGATCTAAACCCTATAGAATATTTATGGGCTGTAGTTAAAAGGAGGCTGGGGGCGTATGAAAATCCACCAAAAACCATCGACGAACTTTTGGATATAATAGAGAGAGAATGGAGAGAGAATGGCAGAATGGCAAAATCATACAAAAATTGGTGGAGAATATGCCTAAAAGATTTGAGAGTGTGCTAAAACCAAAGAACTTTGAACAAAGTACTAAGATGATAGCGATTAGACAACAATACTAAAAAATTCACTAATGTGCAAAAGTGTCCGAATGGAGAATTCTGTATTTTTTGTTTATTTTTGTTTTGAAAATTAACTTTTTTTATTAGTTTCTGTTAGTTAATTTTAAGAAAGACGTTTAATTAAATAAATAAATCAAAAATATATGTCAAATTGCTATTGACTGCCTTATTTTGTTAACATAACTATAGAAATGCAAAACATCCGGACAGTTTTGCTTCCCACTGTAGATCTTCTATAGTATTTAGAAATAAATAAACAAATAAAAGAATTTAACACAAATAACATAATTAAAGAAAGAAGGAAAGCGGGTGGTGGATATAATAAACAGAGACTGTTTTAGAAATGTGTAAGGGATCTAACAAAGGGAAGAAAAATGGCGAAGGACTGTACACCTAAAGCGTGTGTCATTAGAAATAGTTCTTATAGTTATTGGTAGAGAGTTCCTTACCTTAATATTTATATTTATATTTATTTGTAAATTGGAAGCATACACTTTAAGATTAAATAATTATCTTATATGTTAGTGACGCCTAGAATTAATTAAAATATTAAACACTACTGAATAAACGTAAAACAAACATATCAATAAGAAAACTAAAAACTAAGTATTCTTGTGAAATTAAGTGAACTAGGATAAAACAAAACCAAAACCAAGAACATCTCAATTAAATTAAATTTAATAGATATAAAGGAAAAGAAAAGAGAGGAAAAAAAAAGAATAGAAAATAAACAGGACTTTAAGCTAAATTGGGTTGTTGACAAAAAAGGACTTAAGTTTAACACGAAATCGTCTAGTGCCGCCGTGCTCTCTAACATGCCTAGGTAAAGAATTCCACAGGCGGACGACGTGAACTAGGAACTGGCGCTTAGAAGATAGGCAAGTAAATCTGGGGGGAATAAGTTGGAGAGTTCGGTTTGAGGTGCAAGGGCGTAGTATGTTGAAGAGATAAGAGGGCTGATGAGTTTGAATGACATTGGATAGCAGTATAAGAGTTCGATAGCGAAAAAGATGGTCAAGTGACATGTTGTATAGAGATTTGGAAAACAAGGATATTCTGTCAAAACGTTTAAGGTTAAAAACATAGCGGGCAGTATTGTTTTTTTTATTGGCCCGGGTCTACCCCGGACAACTTTATTAAGCTTATTAACAAGCCAAACTTAAAACTAGACTTAAAAACTAACAAAGATATACTTAACCTAATGGGGCGAGGAGAAATGGTGGACGGGGGAGATGTTAAGGGAGTGGCATATTGAGCAGCGCTGTTTTTATTTATTGTTTGCTGCTATTTAGGTCAAAGACTTCGGCGTAGTTGTTCGTTATACGCAACATTCTGGATATGGGTTCAAAGTGACCGTAGTTGGTGCTGTGAGTTCGGATCAGGAAGAGTGGGACAGATCTTAGATTACGGGGATTGGGAGTGAATGCAATATTTTGCGTTATTGTCGAGCAGTTGATATTTCCAGTCAGTAACTGGTGGATAAAAAGTACATCAGCGACTTCACGATTTTTTTTTAGGGTATGCATGCTAATTAGTTTTAGCCTATTTTCATAGGGGGGTAATCCATATGGATCGGCCCAAGGTAGACCACGAAGTGCAAAACGGATAAACCTGCGTTGGACTGCTTCTATTCTTTGAATGTGGGTTAGTTTATAGGGTGACCAAACTTGGCTGCAATATTCGAGAACAGGCCTTACAAAAGTAATGTACAGGGACTTTGTAACGTAAGGGTTGGAAAATTCTTTTGACCAGCGTTTGATAAAGCCGAGTGAAGAGTTAGGTTTATTTATAATGCTGTCAATATGTGAGTCGAAATTCAATTCTCTATCACAAATTATACCTAGATCCCGTACTTGGGTAGTGGAAGGAATAGGCTCATCGCAGATGAAGTAGTTTCTTGGAGGGGGAGGTAGACGTTTACGGGAATAGGTTATCGCTTGGCATTTGCTGACATTAAGCTCCAAAAAGTTTTGGTTGCACCATACCGAAAACTTATTCAAGTCATCTTGCAGGCAATGGGAGTCAGAAGGCAATGAGATGACTTTGGAAATTCTCATGTCATCAGCGAAAATAGAAAGATTAGAGTTCGTTAAAATGAAATTTATATCATTAATTGTGAGGATAAAGATGACTGGACCAAGGTGACTACCCTGAGGGACACCAGATATTGCTTTAATGGGTTCGGATATTGAAGATCTGAAGATGACCCTGTATTCTCGGTCTTCTAAATAGGATTTGGTCCATGCCACAAAATGAGGGGAAAAGCCAAGTTTTTTTAGTTTAAAGATGATAAGTTGGTGAGAAATTTTATCGAATGCCTTGCTGAAATCTGTGGAAATTGAATCGACTTCATCACCGTCTTCTAAAGCATGAAGAGTCCTAGAGACGAACTCTGTTAGGTTAGTGGTCGTTGGTTTACCTTTCATGAAGCCGTGCTGATTTGTGCAGATAGTTGGCCTACAGTACGGAAGCAGTTGTTGATAGACTATGCTTTCAAAAAGTTTGGGTATGCAAGAGAGTTTCGCTATGGGCCTATAATTATCGACTTCGGCTTTACTTCCTTTTTTATGAATAGGGATAATGTAAGATTCCTTCCATAGGAAAGGGAAAGTACCTGTTGAGACAGACAAGTTAAATAGAGGAGCAAGAGGAGGACCGAGATGGGTAACACACTCTTTTATTACAATAGCCGGAATTCCATCAGGGCCGGACGAGAAATCATCTTTAAGTTTGGTAATGTTTTCAGATACCAAAGTTGTTGTTATATTTAGTGAAATGGCTGACGTCTCAGGATAGTTTCTCATATAGCTAAAGTAGCTAGGATCGGGTTCAGCTGTTTTCTTAGAAAAGGATTTGTTAAAATGAGAGGCAAAGAAATTTACAATGGTTTTTGGGTCGGCAGAAGATTCACTAAGAAATTTAAGAGTAGATGGGTAGCCGTCTGACTTTCTTTTGGTAATAATAAATTGGTAGAAGCGTTTAGGGTCCGAGACTAAGCTAAATTGCATGCGGTAGAGGTACTCAAGGTAAAGAGACTCACAAAGTTCAGAAAAACGATTATATACCGATCGATAATTACTGTAGTCGGAATCAGATCGAGTTTTTAAGAATTTGTGCCACAACTTGTTTCTGTTATTACGGAGAGAGCGCAACTCATTGTTGTACCAGGGAGGAGCAGATATGCAGTCCTTTCGGAAGGTATACGGAACCGATTGGGCAAAGCAGGAGAAAATTAACGAATAGAACGTTGATAGGGCAAGATCAATGTTAGTTGTCTCACCAATAAAGTCAAAGATGAGGTTTTTAAGTTTGTTAAAGTCGGTTCTACGGAAGTCAAATGAGAATGAATTTTCCGAATCGACACATGTGTTGCCATTTTCATATGAATATATAATTGACAAGGGGGGATGAAGGCGGTCTAGGTTAGAAAGAAGATGATCACTCCTATAAATGACACAGTTATCTGAATCGGATGTGAAGACAAGGTCGAGTTGTCTGTTCATTGTATTAGGTATTCCACTAATCTGATGCAGACTTGAGTTGGTTAGGCAGTCCACCATCAATATTTCTATTTCAGATGTCGAATTACGAGAGACAAAATGAGACGAATCATCGGAAGGCTCCCATATAAGGTGAGGGAGGTTGAAATCTCCTACTAGAACAATGCAATCTTCAGGTTGTGCATCCTCAGTCAAAAAATCAACTGCGTGAACTACAGGTTGATAAGACTCAATGGGTTAAGATGGGTGAATGTAGCAACAAAGTACGTAAAGACATCGTTTGGGGAACGTAATGTTGGCGCATACTAACTCAAAGTTTTCAGTGTGGGGAATATCGACAGGAGTTGAGTGAAAGCAGTTCCGGATTGCTAGTAAAACACCGCGGCCATAAGGATTATCAGCTCTTTCAAATCCATCTTTTCGAAAAACGTTGAAATTTGGAGGAAACAGCTCATGGTTTTTAATGTCTGGAATTAGATTTGTTTCAGTAAGAGCAATTAGGTCATAGGGAAACTTTTGAGAATTGAGATATACCGAGGAGATTTTAGAGCGCAAACCTCTTACATTTTGGTAGTAAATGGACAGGCATTGTGGACTGGAGGATTCAGATTTCATTTTGTTAGGAACTGTAATAGTTTTTAAAATTTGAACGAATTCTTTGCAAATGGGAAAGACGTTTGGAGCTGACATGCGAAGACAACGTAGAAGAATCATTATGAACTTCGTCGGAAGAGATGTCGAAACTCTCATGGTAGCGAACGAAAATTTGCATTAATTCCGCTGGCTTAATAGGAAGACCTTCTCGTTGAATCGAAACCATTATGTTGGTTTTGGTTATGCCATCAATGCAAACGGAGTTGGGTTTGTCGTGTAAGTATTCAAGGTAGAGCCGAACATTTTCATAAATGCGGGGGTCTCTCAAACGAGATACTACATAACGACTGTCATCATTCATATCAGAAAATTTTTTAGTGAGTTTGACAGTTGGTGGAAGGAGTGTTAAACGCAACATTCAGCTTTCTCCGGCACGCAGAATCACAGTTGGAAAATATTTCGCAGCCATAACTAAGTATAGGAAATACTAAGGTTTTGGCTAGCAAAAACCCGTTTTTAGGGGGACATAGTAATGGGACATCCAGAGCTGTCGCAGTATGCCATATACCTTACCAACTGTTGCATTGATATGGGTCTTCCATGTCAGTGTTCTGTTGAACACGATTCCTAAGTTTTTAACAGTTTCAACATATTCAATTTCAAGGCCATTAAGCACAATATCGGGAAAGTAAGTAATATCCAGTAATGTTTTGCTTATAACAATGCATTTGGTTTTTAAGGGATTGAGAAAAAGGCCATTGTTTTTTGCCCAGTTGGATATATTTTCTAGTAGAGTTGAACATCATCGGCATACATATGGATGGAAGAAGAAACAATAGAAGGAAGCTAATTTATATATAGGGAAAATAGAAGCGGTCCAAGAATAGAGCCCTGTGGGACACCTTTATTATTTAGAATAAAGTCAGATGTCTGAGGTCCGACTACGACAGCCTGTTTTCTCAGTTTCAGGTACGAGGAGATGAGTGATACAGATGAACTAGAGAAGCGGAAAAAAGTTTTCAATTTATGGCACAGTTGTGCATGATCAACGGTGTCGAACGCCTTAGAAAAATCGAGGAGCACCAAAAACGTCGCTTCATTAAAATCTAACTTCTCTCTAATATCATTCACAATTTTAATGGTTGCAGTGATACAGCTATGGTGTTTCCTAAAACCGGACTGTAAAGGAGAGAGCAAGTTATACTTTTGGATGTGAGAGCTCATTTGTCTTTGTAGTACTCGCTCGAATACTTTTGACAAATAGGGTAGAATTGAAATGGGACGAAAGTCGTTACTGTTAGGCTTTTTTTGGATAGGGATAATTTTTGACATTTTCCATTGTGTGGGATAGCAACCGGTAGTTAAAATAGAATTAAAGGAATAAACTAAGTAGGGAAGAATAACTGGCAGGATGATTTTTTATAAATTTGGGATGGATGTCGTCAAAACCAACGGCATTAGATTTGACTGATAACAGACATGAAACTAATTCAACATCATCGATGCAGGCGAACTCTAAGCTACCTACTTCATGTGAAGTTGACGATGTAGGACGTTCAACATTTAAGGATGGGAGGGGAAGATTAACAAAACTTTTGTTAAGCTCGTTTACGTTAAAATTAACATCGCCGTCTTCTTTGTTTTTGCCAATACCAATTGCACGGAGATTATTCCAAAGCTGTTTTCCTCTAATCTGTGTATTTAGTTTAATTTTGTAGAGCTCTTTTTTTGCCGCTTTAATTTTTCCCACTACACGGTTGCTCAGGGAACGATACATCTGGAGATGGATGTCTAACCTGTAACGCTTCCATGCATCATACCATCGATTACGTTGCTTGATTAGGTCCCTAATTTCACCAGTAAACCAAGCATTTTGCCCATGCCTTATTTGTTTTATTTTCAGTGGAACGTGGTTATAAAATAATTGACGAACATTATTGCAGAGATAGTCCACTTGGTCACTAGAAGAAGGCATGTAAAATATTCGATTCCTCTCAATGAGTGCGGCATCTACCTCCAGCTGATTTAAGTTAATGCTTCTGAAGTCGCGGTATTCATATACTAGATCTAAGGACGTAAAGTTAAAATTAAAAGTTAAGTACAGTAGGTCATGTTTTGAAAAACCGGGTGCTGAATAAAAAATAAGCGGGATGAATTAAGGTAACGATGTTGTAATGGTATTAGAGTAGGTGCTCGTAAGTGAACAAGAAAAGGTATGTTTTTCATATACACTTACGGTCATAAAAACGGCACCATATCAAAATGACTGAAAAATTGTTAATAACTACGATAATAATTTTTATAATGAAATGAAATTTTTGTCGAGTACTCCGCAGTAGTTTATAAGTATTTCTATCTAATTTCCATCTGTTCATTGAATGATTGAAAAAAGATATTAACAAAGAAAGAAAAACCAGTTAATTTTCTTATTTTTTTTTAAATATTTTAATACAGTCATTGGTTAACAAAATCAAACGATACATTGTATATAAGATGTTTAGGTGTGCCACTTTTACCAAAAAAGTATCAATACCGAGTTGCTCCTCCTTTGGCGGTTATAACCACTTTTATTCTAGAAGGCATCGAGTTTACTAGAAATTCAGTAATATCCCTTGAAATTTCAGTATTCCATACATGTTCCAAAACTTCATTTAGCTTTTTTTTACTCCCTGGTTTATGTTCAGCCACCTTACGTTTCATTACATGCCACAAGTGTTCGATTGGGTTTAAAGCGGGCGAATTAGCTGGCCAATCTAGTCTGGTAATTCCGAGGTCATCAAAGTTGTCTTGAGCTGAAAATTTTTGAAAGACTCTAGTTACTTGTCTCTTTATTATTTATAAAGTAGACATCTAGAAGTTGATTTATAACATTTTACGTACTGTTCAATTGCTGGTACCAAAAACTCCCTAACTACTTCTCCATACTTTTGAGCGTTCATAGTTCCATTAACAAAGTGCAAAGGGCCCAAAACGTAAAAAGAAAAACATCCCCAAACCATCTGGCTTTGAGGAAACTTCACTGTTTTGACTATGCACTCGTCCTTGAACCTTTCAGCTGCTGACCGTCGTACGTATGGCGGCACACAATGAATTAAAATTACTTTCATCGGACCAGATCACACATCGCCAATCATCATGCGTCCAATCTTCGTATTTTTTTGCCCACGGCAAGCGAGCTTTTTTCATTTTTGTGGTTAGGAGAGGTTTTTTCGCTGGTCGTCTTTCATATAAACCTATCTCCCGTAGCCGTCGGCGCTTAGATCAACTTGATGAAATTCACTCAGCTCTGCTCTTATGCGGACAGCACTTTTAAAGCGATCTTTCATGCTAATTCGTTGTAATACATTGTCCGTCTTCTGGGTTGTTTTACGTTTTCGTCCCGAGCCTTTTTTCCTTTCCAGTGGATCCAAATTTTCTTTTTTCTTCATCAGTCGCACGATAGTTGAATGACAGCATCCTATTTTAACCGCAATCTCACGATAGCCAAGCCCTTCTTTGACTAAAGTCAATATTTGAACTTTTTCGTCCCGAGTCAGTTGACGATATTTACCAGACATTTCAATTTTTTGTACTTGTCACCGTCACAACTCAATTCAAACCGATTATTTTGCACTGAATACGAGGCCGAACTCCGCTATGGGGATACCCTTCATTAGTATGGGAAAAACCCTTACGATCTGATGTAATTAGGCATTTTTTGAGAACTCATTAGATGGTGCGGTTTTTATGACCGCAAGTGTAAATACACAGACGTCTTATCTTTTATAGTTTTATGTAGACAAACATTATTCCTGGCGTCAATGTAGTGTTTGAGGGACTTTGAGTACTGCAAAACACTGTCATATCTTCGTAAGCCATGAATGTATCTAACTTCGTCATTAAATGCTACTTGTAGCTTACTTCTAGTTATTCATGGCGTCAATGTAGTGTTTGAGGGACATTTAGTACTGTCTTCGTAAGCCATGAACGTATCTAAAGCGCCCTGTAGACGCTACACTACCATGGTGTAAACATGGTACCACCAACAGTTTTAACTGATGTTGATAGTCTGCGGGCTGGTACGCGTACCAATTTTTTGGTCTCACCAACATCAGGATTTGGTCTCACTAAAATCAAAACTGGCTTGATTTTTGTCGATGTTTGTGGGCGGAGTTTTGTGTTGCTGTTGTTACTCGAGCAAGCTATTTTATCAGTGAATTTCGTCGTGCGAACACACAAAATAATCGGAAAAAAATGGAGAATGTTCCAAATGCTGATGCTTGGAAAGAATTTTTCGAGTGTTTTCACAGCGTACCATCTTTGTGGAGAGATGTGTTCTAGTATGTTGGAGTGAATTGGTCTCAGCGTCTGCGGGTTTTAGTGGTACCATGTTTACTAGTACCAGATTTTAGCGTCTACAGGGCGCTTATCTGCGTCATTAAATGCTACTTGTAGCTTACGCTGGGACAGAGAGTCATTACAACTGTATACTACTTCAGCATATGTGATAAGAGGTAGAATTAGAGTTTTGACTAGTTTTTGTCTGGTATTAGTTGGAGTAAAACTTGAAGATATCCAGAGTTTGCGGAGACATCCATATGTTCGTCCTATAAAATAATTATTATGGTCATATCTTGACATTTCGTAAGGTGTTAAGGGTTAAAGATTAGATATTTGGATTCAATAGCAATCCATTGTTCACAGACCAAGAGAAAATACTAGCAAGATCCTCATTAAGACTGCTAACCAGTTCATCTATATATTTAATAGGTTTTACGGCATGTAGCTGGACATCATCTGCATAAAGGTGGACAGAGAAGTGCTTACAAACATAAGGAAGGTCATTGACGAACATGCAGAAGAGAATCGGACCAAGAATTTATCCTTGCGGCACACCTAAATTTACTGGCAGAATTGCTGAGGAAGAGTCACATGTAACAACTCTCTCGAATCTGTCAGACAGAAAAGTGCTAATTAGCCTCACTGCACTGTAGCCAAGACCAAACAGATTTTTCCGTTTCCAGCATAGGATTGTATGGTTTACTTTATCAAAAGCCTTTGAAAAATCGAGCATGTAAAGAAGCTAAACATAACCTTTATCGTGGCCCTGTCTTATTTCCTCAAAAATGTTTACCATTGCAGTGGAGCAGATGTGGTTAGATCTGAAACCAGATTGTCCCTCATAAAGCAACTCATTAATGGACGTTGGCTCAGCTGTTCAGCTATTAATTTCTAAAAGACTTTTGATAGACAGGATAATATGCTTATAGGTCTAAAATCTGCTGCGGATTAGTTTTTTTGGCAACAAGTATAACTGCAGAGATTGAGAATGGAGTTGGATTCTATAAATGGGAGGACCAGAAAACCAAGGACATCTGCTATTTTGGATATTTACCATGGGGATAATTATTTTTTGAAAATAATGCAGTTTCACTTTAAGAACAGTGTTTAGACGACAACAATCCCATTGGACAGATAAGACAGCAGCTTGAAGGGCATCAATATTTATGGATCGATAATCCTTATACGAAAAAGTCAGCGGGTGGGTTTAATAATGTGCAGAAAAGAAGTTCATGGTCAGACGATAGTTGATCGAAAAGAAGGATTGGATACTATGGTTGTCATAAAATATTAAAAAAGATTCTTGTAATGGCTCGTGACTGTGGTTTGGGATCTTCGAGCGAACGCACCCATTGTAGAAATTACAAATCAAGATCTGAACGCGCTCCTTGGCGAAAGGCATATTTGACATATGCGAAAAGAAAAGTAAAAAGAGCACAGTAGTTCGAAGACACCCAAGCCTCAGCCACGCCGCCAGGAAATATCAAGTAAGTAAAAATGGAAAACGTTTATGTATATGTACAAATTAATGAATTTAACTTTATAGAGAATAAACGCCTTTAATAAAACATTGAGGTTCAAGTTAAATCTTTGTTTCGGCTCTGGGGTGTCCTCGACTTTTTCAGGTACAAATTTTATTCTTTGCTATCTAGAATTTTTATTCTTTGTTCCAAAGTTTTTTCTTTGTTCTAAAAACAAGCGCGCATATAAGTATACTTCGCCGCCATTTTATGCAAAGCCATCTGCCGTAGCCAGCGGTAATTTATAAAGCCAGTTCCCGCTAGTAGCGGCACATTAAAATAAGCCATCTGCCGTAGCCAGCGGTAATTTAGAAAGCCAAATCCCGCTAGTAGGGGCACATTGAAAGAAGCCATCTGCCGTAGCCAGCGGTAAATTTAGCCAGCCAGGTCCCGCTAGTAGCAACACATAAGCAGCCACCGAATAATAAATTCGCAGCCAGCATTGGACAGTAGCCGTTCCATGCCGAACGACATTAAGGTAAGAAGAAGTTCTCGCCTTATTAAACAAATTTCTCTCGCCCAAAAAGAAGATAAACTGATGTCTCTGCAAGAAGAGGGTAAAAGTGACTCCGACATGAACGCCACCATGTTGGAAAGCATTAGCCAGCCAGGTAACCAGTCACCTTCGTCCGAAATACAGCTGATTCAGAAGCAAATGGAAGAGCTTCGCATGGAGTTAAAGGGAGTCACAGCTAAAGCAGCTGCTGAAAAAACGGAACGCGTTCGACTTCAACAACTACTCAACAGCGAACAAAAAACAAACCTTTCGAACGTTCCCAACGAAGTCTCATCAGCCGCTATCACTTCTTCAGCCAGCCAATGTCCGGGAAGTGGAATTATGACGACGGCAACAACAACAGCCATATGTACAGGTGCTGCAACAGTCCATTATGCTCCGTGCACAACTTCATCGTTGCAACAGCCGTTGCTTATACCGACAGCCACGTGTGCCCATGCCAATAATGTCCAGTACGCACCTCTGTCCTGGCGCCGCAATTTGGTCAGTCAGCTGCCGGTGTTACCTCAGGTGTTGACTTATGCCAACAACACTTGCTGCCAGAGCACTCTACGTCAGTGCCAGCGGATTCTCATCAGACGTACAGAGTTCCAACGTTCCTTCCTCCTTTAAGCCCATCCCAGGAGTTTTTTACAAGAGTGAATCCACAACAATTTCTGCAGCCAACGCCTCAGCAGATCCAGCCATCAATGCAGACACATCTCTATGGGAACGGTCGAAAATTACATGACCTACCCACCTTCACAGGCCGGCCAGAGGAATGGCCAATGTTCTGCACGACCTTTTTGGAATCCACTGCTATGTTTGGGTATTCAAAGGTGGAAAACCTATTCCGTCTTCAGAAGAGCATCAAAGGGGATGCGAAGCTCGTCGTCGAAGCCCTGCTAATACATCCAGACAACATAGACCGAATTATGGCAGCTCTGGAGTTCCGCTTTGGTCGCCCAGAGTGTTTATTGCACAGCCAGTTAGCGAAGGTGAGGGAGATTGCTCCGATAGCAGAAGGCAAACTGGAAATGCTTATTCCTTTTGCCACAAGTGTGCAAAACCTCTCCACCTTTCTCGAATCCAGCGGAATGCATCAACACCTAGCCAACCCCACACTTATCGACGAACTTGTCAGCAAGCTTCCAATGAGCAAAAGATTGGAATGGGCGCAGAGAAGCATTAACATAAAGCCGTATCCTACCGTGAAGAACTTTGACGAATGGTTGAGTGAAATTGCCCGTCTGGTGTGTATGGTCACTACAACTTCGTTTCAGCCACTTGCCAAAACCGACTCCAAGGTGAAGTCAAGGAACATTCTTCTGACATCTGAACAACATTCACAAGCCGAGTACAGATGTCAATGCCAAAAGGTTCAGCCGATTTCAAAGGTTCTCCGCACTGCAGAGCAGTCTTCGAAAAATGCAAACAACAAGGATGTATGCCGTCACTGCAAAGGGAAGTTGCATCCCGTAACCAACTGTAAAAGTTTCGTCAACCTGGACGTCGCAGCGAAATGGAACTTCGTCAAGAAAAATCGGCTATGTTTCTCGTGCTTGAGATATGGGCACAACGTCGCTTCTTGTAGACAGCGGAGAGTCTGTGGAATCGGTGATTGTTCTAGAGTTCATCACCCTTCACTTCACGAGCCGCATGCAGTGCAAGCGTCATCGCCGCCCCCAGATAGTGAGCAGCCACCAAGAGCTTTGTTGAGTTGCAACACAAACGTAAATCCATCAATTTTCTTCCGAGTACTACCAGTGAGGCTCTATAATGATGACACCATGCTGAGGACATTTGCGCTCTTAGATGAAGGCTCGTCCGTGACGATTATGGACTCTGATCTCGCGGCACAACTTCGCTTAAGTGGTTATAAGAGGTCGTTAAAGCTACAGTGGTTTGGCAAGGAGATATCGACTAAAGATTCAGTGGCTGTGGATCTTCAAATTAGTGCAGACAGAGACAACGCCCAAAGGTTTTCGTTGAATGGGGTTCAAACACTTGGTGAGTTGAGCTTGCCAATTCAAACGTTGACTGCCACTGACGTGCAGCCACTACTCCGCCACTCATGTTTGATGCCCCTCGCCGAATATGTCAACGCCAAGCCCCAGGTGTTAATTGGGCTCGATCATTGTCATCTAGGAGCCCCAATAAGTGTCATCGAGACAGCAGAGGATCAGCCACTTGTCACGGAAACGAAGCTAGGATGGATCGTCTATGGCAGGTCATCTGGAGTGAAGGTAGGAGATTCCAGTGGAGACTTTATTCTCCACAGTAGAGCAGTTGCTGAAAGGGAAGAGGAACGTTTGGAACAGGTCGTTAGCCAATTCATTGACCTGGATGGTTTCGGTGTTCAGAAACCAACCAAACAATCCATTCCGTTTACCGAAAAAAGGGCATGCCATATTCTAGCCGATACAACGAGGAGAAATGGAGGTCGCTATGAGACGGGATTGCTGTGGAGGGCTGACGAGGTTACAGTGCCATCAAGTTATGATATGGCCAAGCAGAGACTACAAAGTCTTGAATCTAAGATGATCAGGGATCCTGAATTTGGCGCAGCATACCGAGCCATTATCAAGAGGTATCTAGAATCGGGATACGCAAGGAAGCTAACAACGGCTGAAATAAGTGCAAACACGAAGAGGGTTTGGTACCTTCCTCATTTTGGCGTCCAAAACCCTAACAAGCCAGGAAAAGTTCGGCTGGTCTTTGACGCAGCTGCTAAGGTCAACAACATTTCTTTAAATGACCTTTTACTCAAAGGCCCAGACGAACTCAAGCCACTTTTCGCCATAATCTTCAATTTTCGGATGCGATCAGTTGCAGTCACCGGCGACATTAAAGATATGTTTCACCAGATTTTGATACGACGGGAAGATCAGGACTCGCAACGATTTCTGTGGAGGGATCAAAAGGATCAGCCAATCGACGTTTACAGCATGAGCTCAATGACGTTTGGTGCCAGCTGTTCACCATGTTCGGCGAACTTTGTGAAGAACTTCAACGCTAAGAAGTTCGTGAAAGAGTATCCGAGGGCTGTTGAAGCAATACTGGACCATCATTACGTGGACGACTATGTCGACAGTTTCGACAGTGAAACAGAAGCATCCGAAGTAACCAAGGCTGTCATCTTAATCCACAAAAGCGGAGGGTTCCAGCTGCGAAATTTTACTTCAAATTCTAAGAAGGTGCTGCGAGACATTTCGGGAACTGAAGAAGAGACTGTGCAGAGACAGGAGGTCGATATGAATATCGAGGCTGAAGTGGAGAAAGTGTTAGGGATGTGCTGGCAGCCAACTGAAGATGTGTTCACCTTTAAAATCAAGTTTGCTCGAGTCAACAAAGACATCATCTTGGGAGAAAGACGTCCAACCAAGCGCGAATTCTTGAGTGTAGCGATGTCAATATTCGACCCACTGGGGATGATTGCCAATTTCGTCATCCACCTCAAGTTGTTGCTTCGGACACTCTGGCAGCAAGGCATAGCATGGGACGAGCAAATCCCCGTTGAGGTTTACAAGAAGTGGGCATTATGGAAAGCAGAGCTTCCAACTCTAGTCAGCTGCAAGATTCCAAGGTGCTACAGTCAATCCATCTCGTCAGCAAACCGCACAGCTCTTCACATATTCGTCGATGCTAGTGAAGAAGCATTTAGTGCGGTTGCTTACCTACGTGTCGAAGAAGGCGAAACGATTAAGGTGTCCTTCGTATGTGGAAAAACTAAGATCGCTCCGAAGAAGCTTATGTCCATTCCACGCCTCGAGCTGTCAGCCGCCATCTTGGGAGTACGACTGTGTAACATGATTTGTGAGTATCACACATTGTCATTGTCGAATCGGGTGTTCTGGAGCGACTCAAGGACTGTTTTGAGTTGGCTTCGATCGGACCCACGCCGACATAAGCCGTTCGTTGCATTTCGTATAGCCGAGGTACTAGAAAGCAGTAAGTGCAACCAGTGGCGGTGGATACCAACGAGACTTAATCCGGCGGATGACGCGACCCGTGCAAGGTACCCTCCTAAGTACCAGACAGACAACAGTTGGATATGTGGACCTTCCTTCCTTCAACAGTCGGAGTTAGCTTGGCCAATCCCCCCGGATGAAGTTCAAGATTCGGTCTCTGAGGAGGAGTTGAGACCCAAGTACCTTCTTCACGTCAACGCGGTAAGTAGCCCTGTTTTCGACTTCTCCAGGTTCTCAACATATTCGAGGCTGCGAAGGACAGCAGCCTGGGTAATAAGGTTTATCAAAATGTGCCGACTCAAGTCCAGAGAGGTGGGAGAGCTCTCAGTCGCCGAGCTCGATGATGCTGAGCAAGTACTCTGTTCGGAAGCACAACACGATACCTTTGCCGACGAAATTGCCCAATTAATCCGTCAACAACATGTCGACAAGACCAGCAGCGTCTATAAGCTAAACCCGTATGTCGAAGACAATGGCCTCCTGCGTATTTATGGACGCATAGATGCCGCCAGTACTATACCATTTGCAGCCAGGCGCCCCATCATCTTGCCAAAGGACCACAGGTTGACGAAGTTAATCGTTGATCATTTACATCGCCGTCTCCATCACCAGAACGATGAAACCATAGTCAACGAAGTTCGCCAAAGGTTCTGGGTGCCCAGCCTCCGTTCTGTCGTCAGAAGAACTAAAAATGATTGCCAGTTTTGCCGAATACGATCTGCCAAACCATTGGTGCCGCTGATGGGACAGCTTCCCGAGGATCGCCTTTCTCCATTTGTGAGGCCATTCACCTATACTGGGTTAGACTACTTCGGCCCAGTTCTCATAACCAATGGACGCCGAAAAGAAAAGCGCTGGGTCGCCCTTTTCACTTGCATGACTGTCAGGGCATTCCATCTCGAAGTCGCAGCCGATCTTTCCACCGATGCTTGTGTCATATGTATACGTAATTTCGTAAACAGAAGGGGGGTCCCGTTACGTATCAGAAGCGACAATGGTACGAACTTCATCGGCGCCAAGAAGGAACTTCTGACGAATTCAATCTTCGACAACGAGGCGATAAAGACAGAACTTGCCAGCAGGGGAATTGAGTGGGTTTTCAACTGTCCATCCAATCCCCATGCTGGCGGATGTTGGGAAAGGCTTGTCCAGTCCGTCAAGAGAGTGCTTGCATACTCCCTACGTGAATTAGCTCCAAGGCTCGAAACACTGACGAGTGCTCTCATCGAAGCCGAGTGCATAATCAACAGCCGACCGCTCACGCACCTGCCAGTATCAACCGAGGACGAAGACCCCTTGACGCCGAACCATTTTTTGTTGGGTGTTTCAAACTCGACTCAAACTCCAGGCCAAGTTGACGAAAGAGCCCTCTGCCTCCGTAAACAGTGGCGCATCAGCCAACAGATCAAAGATCGAATTTGGAGGAGATGGATAAGGGAATACCTGCCGATCCTTACCAGACGCAGCAAGTGGTTTAAACATGTGCCGCCTATTGCAGTGGGGGACCTGGTCCTCGTGTGTGATTCGGATCTGCCAAGAAGCCAATGGAAACGGGGAAGGGTCGTCAAAGTATTTCCCGGATCAGATGGCCAAGTCCGCTCAGCTGAAATCAAAACTGCATTGGGAATTCTTCGGAGACCGTCTGTGAAGCTAGCTGTCTTGGATGTTAGTGAGGCTACAGTGGGACCTGGGCGCCTCACGGGGGGTGGGGTGTCATAAAATATTAAAAAAGATTCTTGTAATGGCTCGTGACTGTGGTTTGGGATCTTCGAGCGAACGCACCCATTGTAGAAATTACAAATCAAGATCTGAACGCGCTCCTTGGCGAAAGGCATATTTGACATATGCGAAAAGAAAAGTAAAAAGAGCACAGTAGTTCGAAGACACCCAAGCCTCAGCCACGCCGCCAGGAAATATCAAGTAAGTAAAAATGGAAAACGTTTATGTATATGTACAAATTAATGAATTTAACTTTATAGAGAATAAACGCCTTTAATAAAACATTGAGGTTCAAGTTAAATCTTTGTTTCGGCTCTGGGGTGTCCTCGACTTTTTCAGGTACAATGGTATTGTCAGGTCTAAAAGACTAGGGGTGCATTTCTTATCGTATTATTACATATTTGCAGTCCTAGAGAAGATGCAAAGTCATTAATTTGTAAAGCTCGAGCATCATTTCTAAACAAGTCTGCATTAAAATCTTCACAGACAATAATGTGCTCATATAGAGAAGAAAATTTTGATAGGGAAGAGAAAAACGGTTGAGAGCAGCTACGGTCTGGAAGCTATGCACAGGCTAGTAAGCATTTTACAGATCTGTCGTGTATTTCGCCAATTAAAAACTCTGATTCTAGATCAACGGACTTACATATAATTTTGCATTTAAGTGAAGATTTACAATAAATTGCAATACCACCTCCCCAAGTTATGTAATCGTTCCTCGCAATTTTGTAATTAGGTATATCATAACTTGTATCAGAGATAAATTTAAAATAAAATAAAATAATAGGTCGTCCAAAGTAAATATCTATTGATATATGAAGTTAAATTGTGCGCCTCCATTAAATAGGTAAGTCCGAAAGGGATGTCGTCTAGGAACTTAGTGCTTCTACATCTCGGTGCCAACGATTTAGTGAAAACGGAAACAGTGAGGAATCAACTGGAATAGAGATATCAGTTTGGACATGTTGCCAAAAAAAAAAGACAATCTTATATAGTTCTTCAATTAAGAAAAAGCGACGGGTAAACCATAGCATAACTAAATTGGGACCTTAAGCCGCGTTTGTCATAGAGAACAAGGTTTTCAAAAACAGTAAGTCTAAGCATTCGATACGCAACAAAGTGGCCCCTATTTTTACTCTGAGACGTTTAGAAAAGTTGGTAACATTAAACCGTGTAAGTTGCGATTTATTTGTCATCATACAGCGATAAAAACAATAGAAATGGAAACAAAGCCCACAAAAATCTACATGACAAGGTAAAGATAATTGTTGGCTAGTTCCGTATTTTGTATCAATTAATGCACGTGGTTTTTTATATAGTTTTATTTTTAGTTCGACTGTTAGTTGCTTAGTTAGGTGACCATTTTAAAAGGTGTGATACATTTGTCACGCTAGACTCTTCCATAGTTTTCTTTTTGGATTTACGCTTCTTACGATTGTATGGTAGATTGAAGATATAGAGTGCAACGAACTTGTTAAAATTAGCAATGAATGTCTGAACCAGATCAAAAGAAGTCCGGGCTTCGCGTTACACAGCCAACAGCATCTAGTTGTCCCATTCCTACAAGTAAAAAAACTTCAAAATTTCAATGGTGCCAAGGCAATGGATCAGATTTTATCCCAAACTTTCTTGCGACAAATTATGGAGACTGCTCAGTGCTCAGGTATACCTCCACATCGGCAATTGGAAAAGTTTATTGATGATGAGATGCCTGAACATATTTGTACATAACAGTCTACAAAATTTCCCATATCACTCGATAAATTAAATCACTACATATTAATTAACTATTTATAACATAAGAGTTTTCATTGGCATTTTCTTGGTTAGTGTAAATAAATTGGTTAGTGTAGATAAAGTAGTTGTTAATGCAATACGAAGAAATCACTTCCAGGATATCTTGCATTTTTTTAATTTTGCGGACAATTCTGATAAAATCCTGTCAGATAAGATATGGAATCTTCCGCCAACTGATAAGCATGATAGATGATCTTGAACGAAAAAGAAAATGTCAAAAATATTCTTTGATATGCAAAGTGTGCAAAAAAGAAACGAACATTTGTCTTACACACTGGGTAGATAATTCTGTCTTTGGAAATATATCAACCGCATTCGGCATGAATCCGTTGTCAAAAGTTCTTCGTTATTCGAAGAAACAAAGAAGAAGACTGTCGGTTGGTCGTCTGGTCGTCTGCCATAACTGAGTGCAATAAATTCATGTGCGGAGTAGATCGGGTGGATGAAAACATAGGCCTCTACTTAATTGGGAACAGTGGATGCTGCTCCATCTTTACGTTATTGATTGACGTAGCTGTGCAAAATGCTTGGCAATTACAGCGTGTTAATTCCCTGGAAATGAGTCAGCTTGAATTTGTTTTATTGCAAAAATTATGGAAAAAAGCCGAAAGCTTCTGGCCCAGCGCGCAAGAGGACTGAAGAAGGTACGACAGCTGAAAGAAACTCTACGCTTCATTACATTGGTGCATGCGAGAAAACAATTTCTGCCATTATTTGGGTATTTCTCATTTAATTTAGAGCAAAAAAACAAAACATTTTGTAAAAAAAAATCTGTGACATTAAGGGTTAAATATTATACAAGAAAACAACTGATGGGTTCAAACTCGATCTGTTTTTGATCAGCGTTCCACAAGCTCTGCCTTACTCCTGTTTTGTATCCACCATAAAGCATGAAAGTCGAGTGCAGGCTGACTTTCTCCAGCGCAACCAGAAATCTCGTACGTATCGAAGGCATTTAAAAAAAAGGCTGCCGAGCGAGTCTAGATGACAACAACAAGCCAAGTGGTTTTTAGTTAATTACATAGAGTTAAGACCTTCAACAAGAAAATGGTTCTTAACTTACTTCGAAGTTGGGTTCAAACTCTCCGCTCAAGATGGACAAAGAAATGCAAATCGTCAAATTGCTTCCGAATTTGAACTTTTATGGGATCCTTAGACAGAAAAGTTCGCGAAAAGTGTTTTTCTTTACCGGTAACACTTTGGCAGCAACCGAACGATAACATTGGAATTGCATTGCACAAGAAAATATTAAAGTACTTGGGGAGGATGCCAAAATTTGTTTCAGCTGCTATAAAAGTTTAATTGTTTTTTTAGATCTAACCTATTTTATTCATATGTGTTACCGAATTTCATTTAAATAGAATTTAAAATGTATTTCAAATTTGTTGGTGATTCTACGAAAAGTAAGCGGCTGTACCTATAAAGGGTGCTTTTTATTTGGCCGATAAATCTCCCACTTTCAAATAATGAAATAAATTTTACCAATTCTTTGTCATATAAGTTAAAACACGGAACTCGAGATTAGCTTAAAAAAAAAAAACAACTTCATTTGCAAATACCAACTTACTAGTTGCAAGTATTCCAAAGTACAGATTCATTTGTATACTTTGGCGAACATGCATTGCTGTGGAACTTATTGCAGCATCAGCGTCTGGCAAAGCGTGCGAATTTGTCGGTGACCCGAGATGTATAGGAAAGTGCTTGGCTCAGCAGTCATACGCCGTACTTATGTTATTCCAAGTTATTTGTTTTTATTTCGTGGAATATTGTGTTAACTTATACAAACAATTATGAATAGTCGTCGCTTTTCATGGCGCAGAATAACACGATATTTTACGCAAAGCCCTAATATGCAAACAAATGTCGAACATTTCGAAGCAAAAAAAAATAAAAACTAAATAAAAAACCGTGACCCAAACATTTTTAATTCTATTCTTTCACCGCTTTCTCGCCATTTATGTGCCACAGGCAATGGTAAAAATTTCATTTCCGTAAGCAAATTATCCACTATTGCTTTATTTACAGAAGCTCCAAATTGAACAGCAATTCGACCTTTAATGTGTTCGCTGCACGGTCTGACTCCATAGAAAGAATTGTATCCATGTATCCTCATATTGAAATCATTATTGCGGGCGATTCCAATGTACACAATTCTGCATGACTGACAGACAACACATAAAGGATGGTGTGTTGAAATCTTCGCTGCGAAAAACAACTTAATCCAACTTGTAAATGAGCCCAAGCGAATAGCAGACATTGATAGTCATACCGCCAACACCCCGGACTTGTTTTTAACTTCGCACCCTCCTAACTAAAAAGTCGATGTGGACTCCCCTCTAGGCTTGTCGGACCACTTGACGTCGTACGATTTGAGCTGTAAAGAGGCTGTCACAGTTAGGAAATATATTTTCGGTTCTACAAGACCAATCCGACAGAAGAAACCGTAAAAAGTTCAAACGAGACAGAAATGACTACTGCAATGCCTTTTTTAAGCGTATGAAGTTTGAATACGACCAAAAACTCTACAATGTAACAAACGTAGTAAAAATGCCCCATCCTCAACTCCAACGTTCATTTATAATGACATTCCAGCTGTCAGCTCTTTGGACAAGTTTAATCTGTTTGCTGCATTCTTTTCTGCTAGCTCAACAGTTCCAAATTATGATTTTTACCCGCCTACACTTGGCTGCGTCGAATCTTCAATGGGACGAATCCACTTTCGCACTCGTGTAGTTGCAAGCGTTGGGCCAGGTGGTATATCTCCCTTTCTTCTGAATAGGTGTTCTCCCGTACTGGTAAAACAACTGCGTAAGCTTTTTTATCAATTCTACTCTTTAGGACTCTTTCCGTCAGAAGGAAAACATAATTTTTTCAGCATGTCCCTAAAAAGGGCGAATCTTCTCCCTCCTCCTACAGACTAATTGCACTTACGTCTCTTTGTACATGGTCATGAAAATGCTGATAAGCCGTCAAATATGAAATATGAAATAGCTAGACATCCGAAAACTTCTCAATGACCGGCAATACGGTTTTCTTAGCAAGAGGTTCACTGGTGATATGATGGCATGTCTCACCGAAAAGTGGAACAAAAGCGTACATCAAACTGGCGAAAGCAAGATATTTGCACTAGATATTTCAAAAGCATTTGACGTCTTGGACGGTTTCAAGTCTGATATCCACAAAATAAATGCTGGTGTGCCACAAGGCTCCGTTTTGTCTTCACATTCTCTTTAATCTTCATCAATGATCTGTTTGCTACTTCTAATCCAATACATTCTTTTGCCGATGATAGTATGCTCTGTTACCCTCTAGCCAAATTTCGGCAGTACTCTAAAATATCGTGATTCTTTCCTAAGCCGTACAACTCTTTTATGGAGCTCTTTATTTCCTAGTCATAGCCTTCAAACATTTAAAATCAACTAACAGCTCTTTCTTTCCTCCCTAATTTTCCTTCACTCCCGCTGTGCGCAAGCATTTTAAGGGTCCACAGATTATGAAAACAAAAGCTGGTGCGGGAACTGTGAATCAACCACGAAACCATGGCTTGAGACGGGAGTTAGCGTATTAGGTCCATAAGCAGCTTGAAGTCGAAAAATTGTGCTTGGTGGCGAGTTTCACCTTTGCTTCAATAGATTTGTGTAGTTGGTATTTGTATTTGTTACTTAAAAAAAAAAAAAAAAACAATAATTAGTGACGGAAATTTGAACTATATTGATACTGACGATAAGTGGTTCCAGTAGTGTGGCGCTACGTGCCTTATTTCCCATTAAACCATTGACTTACTGAGAACTCGATTTATCGACGTCAATATCACGAAATAGACCAGTGAATTGGCCAGTCGATTACTTCTTGTGGGCCTATGTAAAATCTTTAGCGTATGATGCTAAAACGAAATGAAAACAATTCAGGCCTCCAAAGCCAGTATTCAGCGCATTATTGGTGAGATGGAGAAATGTCGTCAAATCTTGCAATACTACCACGACAAGGGGAAGAACACTGTGCAGACTGGTTAACAATTTTGCACTGTTTACAGGGTAGGAACTTTATCAGAATTCGCACCACGGAAATGCTTCGCTCGCTTTTCTTCTGACAATTTCGAAGTCAAGTATAAGCCATGCTCTCCTCTTATAATCACACCAAAACAGTTCAAGGCAGAACACAAGTGTTTTAAATTCCTCCTAACGGCATTGTATGGCCAACGTGCACCTATTACTTTGTGTAGTAAAATGTTTATTGATACAGCACTTTGTCCATAAATATATTTTTGAAATAAAAAAACTTTTCTCTAAGCCCTCGGCTCTATTTATGAAATCTTAGTGACTTCCACGGAAAACAATTTTCTACGGCTATCATACGAATTCTGGAGAACATTCGAAATGAAACCCCAAACAAATTGTAAAAAACACATTTTTCTTTTATTTTTAAAATATCAACAGTACAAAAAATGAAATCAAATACTCCGGTTTGCTTTAACGTTATATACAAAAAAATAAAAAAACATTTACAGATACCAGTCCCCATGCATGATATGGAATGCACTAAAAATATAATTTACAATTTTGCTTTCAAAATATCAATACGGCCCTGTGCACTTCGCTGTAGATCCATTAGTTTCATGGCTAAGCCCATGTTTCCTTGTATTTTTACCTTGCCTTGGAAGAACGCCTTTTGTGGGGGTAATTTACCAGAAATAAGTTCAGTAACATCTTCATCGGCCACGATGAAAGTGATGTCTGCCTTATCTAAATGAAAATTCAAAATGTTTGGTTAGTGGGTCAAATTTGCTTCAAAAGAAATTTCAATTTTAATTTACCTGTTCCATTGTAGGTTACTTTTCCTTTGCCCTCTTTGGCATTGATAACCCAGTAGCCTGTTTTACCATTTGGTCCGTTGGTTACCCTAAAGCCGTAAACTGCACGAACTTTTTCAATTAAATTATCCTTATCTTCGGCCATTGCTTGTTCAAGAAGTTTCAGTAAAGGTGCCACCTTGAACCCGTCAGGGCTGTCGGCTACAGCACTGGTAAGGTTTTGTGACACGGTTTTGTTTGCATTGGGGAACCCTAATCTGTACAGTCCTAAAACAACGGCACCACCCAATCCAAGATTATGTTGCAAAGCTAGTTTAGCATTTGCCACTTGGCGCTTCTCAGCCTGTCCTCGCAATTGCCAAACAAGTTCCGAGCACTGGGCTAATCCTGTAGCACCCAAGGGGTGACCCTTAGAAATTAAACCACCGCTTGGGTTGATGACATACTTTCCGCCGTATGTATTGTCACCATTATCAATCAACTCGCCGGCCTTACCTGGAGCACAAAGGCCAAGAGCTTCATATGTAATCAATTCGTTGGCTGAAAAACAATCATGAAGTTCAACCACATCCACGTCTTGTGGTTTGTATTGACTCTTAGCAAATAGACGTTCTGCAGCAAGTCGAGTCATATCATAGCCAGCAATTTTCATCAAGCTCTTATCACTGAAAGTAGATTCAGGATCTGTGGCCATTTCCATGCCGACAATTTCTACAGCCTGAGCTTCAAGCCCATGACGGCGAACAAATGCTTCGGATGCAATAATAGCAGCAGCAGAGCCATCACTTGTAGGGCAACATTGCAGCTTAGTAAGAACACCATGAATCTTGGGTGAATTTAAGATTTGCTCCAATGTATATTCATCTCGGAATTGTGAGTATCTATTATGTAAAGATATTTAACTTGTAAATTTTACAAGTAAACAATTTGATTTTTTTTTTCAGAATATTACTTACGGGTTGTTCACGGAGTGCTTGTGATTTTTCCACGCAATTTTAGCAAAATGTTCGGGTTTGGTTCCGTATTTCCTAACGTGTTCCAAGCCAGCGTTGCCGAATATTTGAGCTGCCATTGGTGCAGCCTCAATGTCAGCTAGCTCACTCATATGCTCAACGTGTTTCTCCATGGGATTAACGCGGTCGAAAAACTAAATTTAAATTTAAAGTAACGCGAACATAGATTATGATTAAAATGAGTTAACTTACTTTAGATGACAGTGAACCTTTTTCCATTTTTTCGAAACCCAGCGCAAGCACACAATCAACATTACCAGCTTCAATGATTTGTTTTGCTAAGTAAAGAGCACTTGATCCTGTGGAACAATTGTTGTTTACGTTGTAAACAGGAATTCCTGTCATGCCAACTTCATAAACTGCTCGCTGTCCACAGGTGGAGTCTCCATAAACATAACCCACGCAAGCTTGTTGCACTTCATTATAACTTATTTTCGCATCAGCCAAAGCCTTGGTGACAGCTTCTTTTGCCATGTCTGGATAACATATGTCAGCACGACGACCCGGCTTTTCGAACTATCAAGGAAATAAAACCAGTGTAAGTAATAAACTTGTAAAGAGTAAAGACACAGTTAAAAATTATAAAAGTAAACTACAAGTCAAAGAGTGGGGACATGAATTTCAGAAAACAATACTTGGTATTCTGCCTAAGCCGCTTGCCCTGTATCTATTTTTCCTATTACCGGCATCAATAGCAATATTATACAAGTTTTAAACTTATAATTCCTAAAGACTTAAATTTAAATTCAAGAAATAGTCATGGCGCTTTGGTTAATTTGTTTGGGTTTACGGCTGTCGTACCCAAAGCCATAGATGCATTCGATCGCTGCAAAATAGTCAGAAAAAAATATTTCAGTCAATACGCAGGCCATGCATACCTATCACATATCGTTGATAACAAACAAAAACTGAAATAGAGAGGAGGCCAATAACGACTTTTATTTTTCTTATTGTTATTTGTTGATTACCCAATTGTTTAGAAAAGTTAATAATTCGCTGTCTAATATTTTTGAAACAGAGATAAGATTTTTTTCAAATAAAGAAAACACGAAGAGATATCATCTAGCCAAAAGCGATCAAATGGACGAATAGGCAAAGCAGAGAGTAAACAATTAATTGATTTCACATTTTTGCTAACACACAGATAAAGAATTTTATAAAAAAAAAGTTAATCTACGAATTAGTGTATCAAGAAATTAGAAGCACTGAGTTGCAACCAATACGACAAATTACGAATAAATGCGCGAAAATATTGAGTGATTGCATTCGAAAAAGAACTCTGACGATGGTGTAGACGTCCTTATATCATTTTAAACAAATACGGTTTCGTTATTCTTTCGTATCAAACATATGTACATAAATTAGTATTTATTTTTCGGAGCTTCTTTAAAAAACTTACCATTTAAGTAAAATGTAACATATTTGAGTTTAACCCTAATCAGCCCAAAGTCGCCGTATTAAAAGAGTGCTAATTATTTTTTGAAATAATATTGAGTAATGTTATTTAAAGTTTGTTATTGATTTTTCAGTTATAAGCAAATAACTATTTGTAATTTATTTGATTTGTTATATTAATTAATTTTTAAGGTACAAACTTGACACACAACTGATTTTTCTGAGTGTTCGTTGCAGACGCTCTTCTTGCATTTACAACACATTTGTTTTGAAGCGCGGCGTATATCATGGGACCACATGTAACATCTTTTCCTCTTTCTAGACGTGTCAGCTTTGCTGTCTTCAGAATTCTTTGCTGCAGATGACACTATTTCACTAATGACATGTTTTAGTGGCCCTGATATTAACTTTTTCTGATTGAATTTTTACCGATTAGAATAGTCGCCTCGTACATAAATAAATTGAACAATCAAATTAAACACTCACAAATAGTTTAGTTGGCATCTTCTACTTGCTGACCTCGCAAAGAAGCACACACCAAAAAGTTAACCAATGGGATTTATGGTCATCAGAGTCTGATAAGCAAAGAAGCAGTCCCCCAATAGGCAGCGGCTTAAACCACACCATGGCTCTTCAAATCATAAGGCAGAGCTACCTGGAAATACCTACAGTGACGCGTTTTTACATTAGCGCTAGCAGTTCATCTGGACTTGGTATCACCGCTGGGTTTGTACTTTCACCCCACAGCAATAGTAAAAAAGCTACAATCATGGCGATTCGCAACGCCATTTCTGTTCTTTGGAATTGTGAGCTTTGGATTCCTTTTCAACATGATCTTTACATATTGTTATTGTCGAATGCTTGAGGAGGTATCTTTCCGAGGACGAACCTCTGACTTTGTCATGATGTTTATTTTCGGTGGCCTGCTTATGACTTTCTTTGGGCTGTTCCTGAATTTGCTGTTTCTGGGCCAAGCGTTTATGTTGATGCTAGTCTATGTGTGGTCACTTAGGAATCCATTTGTTCGAATGAATTTCTTTGGATTGCTGAATTTTCAGGCGCCGTACTTACCGTGGGTTTTGTTGTGCGTGGGTCGACATGGGAGTCGGTCACATTTACTACTTTCTTGATTATGTATTCCCGCAGCAACAAAACGGTTGCAAATTTCTTAAAACACCAAACTTCCTTAAAAAAATGTTCAACGAGCATATAGTAATTACCAACCAATGCCTGAAGATCGCCTTGGCGGCTTTGACTGGGACGAGCAAGTGGGAGGCTGTGGCGGAGGAAATCGGTTCGATGCTGATGATAATCAACCAGCGGCTGCTCGGCCATCTCAAAACTAAAAATGGAACACCAACTGAATGTACTCATCAAAAACAAGCAACGTTTTGTGAACCGAAATCGAAGACGTGTTCGTTTTTTTCGTTGTTTTATTTTTGCTGCATCCTTGTTGCAATATGACATATATTTTTGTTTACATAATTCCCCATATTCTGTTTTTTTTTTTGAATTTGTATCTGGTCCAGATGGGCTCCCAGCAATATTTCTAAAAAAGTGTGCCTCCAATCTTTCGCTGCCACTTTTCTCCCCATTTCGTCAGTCCCTCACACAAGGAGAATTCCCCAAAGTATGGACGACCCCTTTCATAACCCCGGTTCACAAAAACGGATCAAAGAATGAAGTAACTAACTACCGTCCCATTGCTAAGCTTTCAGTGCAAGTCACTTATATCACCCAGTCAGCATGGATTTCTAAAAGGTCGATCAACTACCACAAACTTAGTTGAATGCGTATCTTTTGCGCTTTCAGCCCTAGAAAATGGCAACGAAATCGATGTTATTGCTACAGACTTCGCTAAGGCTTTCGATAAAATATCACATCAACTGAACCTTTTTAATGTCTTCCCTCGGTGTTGACCCCGTATTGCTAAAATGGATATCTTCTTATCTGGAGAACTGTTATTATAGCGTTCGCTTTAGGTCAGCCTTCTCAACCCCGTTTTTAGCCACTTCTGGTGTCCCAAGGCAGCCATCTAAGTCCCCTCTTTTTCATTTTAACTATAAACGATCTTGAGAAGATTATCAAACACTGGTCCTTCCATTTACGCCAATGACACTAAGTTCTCCAAAACTATTTCTTCACCCCAAAACTCTATTCTCCTTCAAGAAGACCTCGATAGGTTTTCTACTTGGTGTCTAAAAAATTGCTTTGAGCTTAATGTCTCCAAATGCCAATCTACGACTTTGTCTCGTAAGTCCAATCAATCCCCTTCTCGACTTTATTTTCTGCATGACCAACCTGTACCCCAGGTTCAAACCCTTCACTACCTTGGAATTTTACGAGGGTTGTCTGAAAAGTTTCCGACCGAACAATGATACAAGACATTTTTCTCAATTTTTTTTTTATTTTTCTACATAGTCTCCTTGTAACTCTACACACTTCTCCCAGCGATGCTCCCATCTATCTAACCCGTCCAAATAGTACTTGGCGTTTTTCTCTGCAAAATAATTGTTCACGAAGGTGATTGCTTCCTCAATCTCTCTCCTCCGAGCACAGTTTTTAGATGAGGGAACAAAAAGAAGTCGCTTGGGGCTAAATCTGGTGAATATGGCGCATGGTCAAGCAGTTCAAACCGTAATTCATGGGTTTTCGCTATGGCAACCGCTGAGGTGTGAGACGGTGCGTTGTCTTGATGAAACAGGATTTTCTTCTTCTGCAAATATAGCAATTTTTCCGCAATTTCTGCCTTCAGCTTGGCAAGTAATGATGCGTAGTATGCTCCTGTAATGGTTTTTTCCTTCTTAAAGATAATCGATTTTTTTTACTTTACTATCCCAAAAAACAATCGCAATCACTTTCCCAGCCAAAAAACAGCTTTTTTTTGGAGCCGGCTCGCCCTTTGCAGTCCACTGTTTTGACTGAATTTTTGTTTCGGGCGAAAAAATGGTGTATCCAAGTTTCATCTACAGTAATTAATCGGTGCCAAAACTCGGATTTATTGCGCCTAAACTGCGCCAACAGAGCGTTGGAAATGTTCATTCGAACACGTTTTTGGTCTAACGTAAGTAATTCGGCGGTTGTCTAACACCATTTGGTGAACTTTAGCAATGTTATCGTCAGTGGTTGCAGTTTTTGGATCTCCCAAGCTCTTACGGCCACGTTTAAATTCAGCTGCACAAAATTTCACTGTGGTAAATGACGGTGCAGAGTCCCCATACACAGAGTCCAACTCATTTTTAATTTGCGTAGGCGTATTGCCTTTCAAAAACAAGAATTTAATAATAGCTCGATACTCAATTTTTTTCCATTTCGACTCACTCAAACGACTGTCAATTAAAAACTGCGTAAGTAACTGTCAAAAGATGCACAACTAGCATTCACTAGCTTTTATTGTCGAGTGCCGCTATCTTTACACTGCGGTCGGAAACTTTTCAGACAACCCTCGTAACTGACATGCTTCTTTTGGGTAGTAATGAGCGATTTTTAGTTGACTAAGGCATAGTATCATATATTAAAATTAAAAGCTTAGATGGTACAATGTTACGTAAGATCTGCATAAACTGGTTCCTTTACAATTTCTATATTTAAAAAATGATGTACAAACTTTTTGGCTCTGTGGCAAAGTGCAGATTCGTCCTGAAAAATAGGGTCTATACGTAATGGAAACAGCATATCGATCGAAGGCTCCAAAAATGTCTTTATTGTGTTAATGTATCTATCAGCATTTAATCATTCCTCGATGAAGCCTAATTGACTTCAGCTTAATACCTCCCCAAACCATAAAACTTGCTTAAAGTTTTCATTTATCCTTCGGCGTATCTAGGAGATTCTATCTGGCTGATGTTGATTTAATTTGTACTCATCTGTAGAAATTACCCTTTTCCAGTCATCCTGAGCATTTTTATGCTCTTTTGCAAAACGCAGGCTCGCTTTTTTTTAAATTGCTTTTTTGCTGGCCTCGCACTAATAAATTACTTCGTATTCATCGGCAAGGTCTTGACTAATTTTTCCGATGACAGAAGTCTGTTTGCTTAACATTTTCTCAAAATAATACTGTCTTCCCGCTTTGACGTTTCCCAGTTCCCGACTTCCTTTTCGAACTGTCCAGAGTTTTAAATTTATGAAGCTATGCATGAATTGCAACGTGATAGGTTAGGTTAAGGTTAGGTTAAACAGGGGTGTGATGGGTATGCCATCACACAGACACTAGGCACCAAAACGGGCCCAAAGCGGTCCCTGTGGAAAATTGCAACGTGATACATCCAGATGTTTTGAAGAAAGATTTATTCTGCGTAAAGCTAAAATAACACTTTTTGGTTCACTCGTCATTTTTTTTTCATTTTTACTCTCACGCGGCACAACTTGCATTAAAAGTCTACAGACAAACGTATGTCCCTTTATAGAGCATAGTGTATATGCAAAGAATAACTGAGATTTAGTGTTATCCGCCTAAATCAAGAAAAATTGTTGTTCGAAGAATTCGTATCGCACTTTGGTCCACCCAAGACTGTCTCAACAACAATTTTTCTACCTATTCATGATTTGAAATACTATAGTGAATAAGAAGAGCAGTGTTGACGACGTATCTAACATTTATTTTGCATAACGTTTACCAGTGCAAATATAGCGCAATTATTTTAAAAATTTATTTAACACAAGTGTGAGAGAACACTAATTCACATAAATATGCATATACAAGTATGATAAGTGATGTATTGGCTAAACAGCTTCAACCATGCTATCAACTAGACAGTTCTAGACACTTACTCAAACCAGACAGAGGTGTTTTTCTTAATTTAATTAATTTTCGTCAAATTGCATTTTCCGGTTCTTAACCCCAAGAATTCAAGCATTCTTTAATTTTTTTTTGTGCAATTTTTTCAGTGCAAAGCCCCTAACTATATAAAATTGCAACCAAGCAAAATAAAAACAATAGTTCGACCTAATATTTGTACCCTCACTGACCTACACAACTAATTTAAACATGTCTTGCGGAATTGCCAATTGTGTAATCGATGACTGCTGACTGGGTAGCTTGCAAGGGCATCTGTGGGAAAGCCTTTCATGCGGTTTGTGTCGGGTTAAATAAAAGAAATACGGTGTTTATCAAGGAATTCTCTGATAACCTCCTTTTCTTCTGTGATGAGTGCAAGTGTATCTCACTCTCGCATGTTCTTTTGGCAATAAAATGCCTAAGCGATTCCAATGACTTCTACCAAGACGCACTCGCGAAAAAGATTACGGACAAAATTTCGGTTATCGAAAGCAGTGTTAAAAGTGTTGAAGAGTTACGGAACTCAGTGCCTCAAACTTCTTAACCTGAATACCCTAGAAAAACGCAGAGACGTAGCTGACATTATCTTCATTCATCGACTACTCTCCGGTTCTGTGGACTGCGCTTCCCTTTACAATTCTATTTCCTTCAACACTAACCCTCGTAATTTACGCTGCCCTCGTCTCTTCTATATTCCACCCCACCGCACCTCTTATGGCTCTAACTAACCAATCTCCGGCATGCTCCGTAAGGTCAACTCAAACCTCCCCCTCTTTGATTTTAACCTGAGCACTTCTCGTCTTAAATTTGATCACCTCCACCATTCCCTTACTTCCTAACCCCTAACTCTTGTTAGTTTTTAAGTTACTTTAAGCTTGTATTAAGTGAAATTAATGGGGGCGTTAGCCCCCACTAAATTAAAATTAACATTATTCCAATTTGAATCTAAAATGAAAAAAATTGCATATTCATACGCAGATTAACCCCTTTTTTATCAGTTCAACTTTGTACTAGTATGTATTATATGATAGCCCTGATGAGATAAGATAAGATATAATGTTGGTAATTTTTGATTACTGCACTAGGACTATGTACTGGAATGTGAAAATGCTTCTTTTCACTGGCAGATACTATAAATATTTTGATTTGAACTGATTTTATATGATATGTGTTAAACACAATAAGGGAGTCGGGTCAATTAGTTTTTTTCTGCCGCAACGAGGCACTCAGACAAGGAGGCAATTGTACTTTCTTCAATTTCCATTTCATAAAATAAGTTCCATTCCACCTTTGCGAGCCTTTGCGAACATTGAAATCCACAAGGACTTGTTCAATCTTCGTCTACGCTTATATGTCTGGCTGCGTTATATGTTATATGACATCAAACGCTATGTTGTCGAAAGCATTCAGTTAACTCTGATTGTGCGCCAATTTTACCTCGTAGATTTTGAAATACAAAGTCAGTGGTTGGTTTCGGACCAGTATTAGCCTGTACTGTTTAATTTAAGAAAACCAAATGACGATTAGATCTACTCGTATATTTATCTAGACGACGAGTTTAAGCACATGATATTAAGACTTCCAAAATAAGAGATTCTAGGATTCTACAGATGAGAAGATATCAAGTGGAAAAAATCGACAATCCACTACCAGCCACCAAATGATTTCCCATCCGGTATTGACAGAGTTATCGATAGTTCACAGAAAAGTCAAAGCTTTCTCAAACTATCAGAAAATACATCGACACACTGGCGAACGCAAGATAGTTGTACTTGATATTTCTAAAGTATTTGATAGAATTTGGCATCAGGCTCTTTTGTTGAAAATGCGTGCATTTGGGATCGAGGAATATCTTCTTCAATGGATTTGAAATTACCTTTCGGAACGTTCAATTCAAGTTGTCTTGGATAGTTTCAAGTCTGATATTAACAAAAGAAATGCTAGTATGCCCCAGGTTCTTTTTAATTTTAATTAATTACTTCGTCTTCTACTTCCAATCAAATATATTCCTTTGCTGACGACAGTACTCTCTTCTCATATTCGTTCCCGGACTCCGCACCTGCTCTTCGGCTGTAAAACGGGAACGGCAGCGTACGCTAAGCTCAATAAATTCCGATATCAACAGCATAATCAATTGCGGGACTATAACCAGAGTGAAATTAAATTTAATCCAAAAAAACAATGCTGTCTGCTGTTGTTAAAGTGAAATTTAAACACCCAGCCATTATTCATGAATGAAACTTGGATAGTTGAAACTCAAAATCAAATGTGTAAATGACAACCTACGTTGGAATGACCACATGTCGCCAAAATGATGCGAAATGTCTACGTTTCCTTAAGCGATGTAAAAAAATATTTCACGGCTTCTGATCAGGCCCCAATATATAAGCCATTCATCTGCCTAAAATTGGAGTACAATGCCCACATCTGGTCAGGTACTCCTGAAACTTCTCCGCACTTGCTAGATAGGATTCAAAACTCATAGGTGATGCTAATATCACTCAGTCAATTGACAATCTCAAACACCGATCCCTATTCTCACCACCAGAGATTCGTAGAAATTGCCAGTAACATTCCGCCCCTTCAAACTTTTAACCGTAACCCAGCTTCGGCGTGATTCTTTAATAAGCCGTACAACTCGCTTATTGAATGCCCTGTCGAGCTCTTTATTTCCTGATCATTATGATCAATGGCCAATCCGGCCACACGTGAAAAGTTAAAATAAATAGAAAAGCAAACTGAAAACGATGAATTTCTGGTTCAATGCGTAATAATGTGTAAAGAAATCTATTTACAATCCGCCAATAAAAACTATATTTCGATGGTAGTATTGTCTATGTTCAATTAAATAGTCTATTAATTTTGAAGGCGCTAATTTGCTGTTTTTTTTTTTCAATTAAAGGTGTTACCCTCGAGTGTTAGAACAACAAAAGTTCAACACATAATGTGAGAGATAAATTCTTATCGTAAACAGCAAAAAATAAAAGGAATATTGCATTGTCACGCTTGGGTAGAGGTCAAGTTCATAATTCGTTAAATGTAATACAAGTACAAAAGAACAGTTATTTTTGCGTAAAGAAACAAGTTCAAAGATAGATTTTACAATCGATCGAGATGTTGAAATACTAAGATGATGCATCTCTCCAACAGGTTTACACGTTCCAACAAACAACAAATATTGTCTAGAGGGTAATTTTATGTAGAAGATGTGACGTCTACACCGTTGTAGAAAAATACAGTTAGGAACAAATGTAATTAACTAAATAGGTATACTCCAACGTACAAACCAAACAGCTGTAGCCAAAAAGGAAATACCGATTTTTAATTTCCGGTAAACAATTTAGATTTATGCAATTCATTCACTGCCGGCAATGATAGATTAAAATAAAAATAAAATGATATCGATGACAGAAATCAAATTTTCTATTTCATACTTCATTTTGAGCTTATTTTGAGGTGAAAATGTCGCCATATTATGGGAGTATACATATGTGTACCGCAGCGAAGAAAGAAAGAAAGATAATTTCAACACAACAGGTCAGTACTTTAAACCCTCCAGATTGCTGTACTATTTCATGGGGCAATGTCTGCTTGCTGGTTTGGGAGAATGCCCACACTGTGCTCAGTAATTAAAAGTACATTTTTACGTATGATCCCCAACGAGTTACCATACAATTATAATTAGTACGTGAAATACTTATCATTTCGATACTAATCACGGTATCAAAGAACAAGTTTGCCAGTAGATTAGGGTTTCAATCAAGATTTCCCGAGACCAAAGTTCAATTTAAAATTAAATTCAAATAATTTACATTAAAAACAAAAATACGAGAAAGATAATAATAACTAAAACCTAGAAGATAACAAATGCAATTTGTTATTGCATTTTTTAACATAAAAACACTTAACAAATACTTTACCTTGGTCATGCCAACTCCAACAACGTATACTCTTGTTTTGGCCATTTTGTTATAGAGTGTGTAGTCTAAAGTAAGTTGTTGATTATTACAATTGATAATAATTAGAAGTAGTAATAAAAATCTCACTTTATGCAACAGAGAAATTCCTTTAACAAACCCAACCCGGTTGACTTGACGTTAACTAATGCAAATTGTAGTGTAGTGACGACTTGTTTTGTTGGTTAGTCTATGGTTTTTTTCGTCGGATCTACTCACTATACAAGCCAAGTCAAGCAACTTATGTCAGTTTGACACTACTCATGCATAGAGACGTGCACTAGGAGTTAACGAGTACTCGTTCTTGTTTAGTGATGGGGAAGAAAACTTCCCTAAAAACATTTTCTTTGAGATGGATGTTTGTCTAAGTTAAGAATGGAAGAGTAAATTTATATGAATAAAGCTTGTCTCAAAATTCATGCAAGATTTGAATTCTGTGTCACTTGTGCGGTAAAGTGTTGACAGCCTGACAGTTTAGGGTTGCTAAAAATGGAGCGCTACACGAGAAAACAACGCGTTTTTATTGTTGAGCAATATTTTAAATGTGTTGAAGGTTTGGCAGGATTTAACTTCATCAACTGTGGAGAAATTAATTCAAAAATTCAGGGGGACTGGATCAATTAGTGATCTTAGACACTCTGGCCGTTTTTCAGCAAGTTGTTCAATACAAAACATCGAAGCAGTTTGTGAGAGTGTTGTTGAGAGTTCAGGAACATAAATTCAGCACCGTGGCCAAGAATTGGACATTTTAAGAGGCTCTCTGTAATGTATTTTTACGAAAGATTTGTATACTCATGCATACAAGGGCCCGTTCGCATCGTGATGGCTTCTCCGATCGTCAAAATTGCCGAATTTGGTGTTCAGGATATCCACAAGTGATTGTTGAGAAACAAATGCATCCACAATGTGTCACTGTTTGGTGCAGATTTTGGGATGTATGCATCATTGGACAGCTTTTCTTTGAAAATGCGGCTGGTCAGGAAATAGCAGTTAATAACGATCGCTATCGCTACATGATAATCCAGCTTTTCTTTGAAAATGCGGCTGGTCAGGAAATAGCAGTTAATAACGATCGCTGTCGCTACATGATAATCCATTTTTTTGTGCCTCAATTTGCAAGATATGGATGTGGACAACATATGGTTTTAACGAGACTGTGTCACATACCATAGAGCCCAAGAAACAATTACTGCATGAGTCATTTCCTGGTCGTGTAATTTCCTGGTCGTGTAATTTCCTGATCGTGTAATTTCTCGTTTTAGTGAGATTTAACGCCATTGGACTTTTTCTCTTTGGTTTCTTTTTTAAGTTTTAGGGGGCATTCTCCACCGTCGTCCTGCACAAACGGATGAGTTTGACAGGGGTGTCAAAACTAGACATTGCTCTGTCTGGTAAAACAAATTTTATAATATTCGTTATTTTCACCAAAGTGAAATAGGCTGTTTTTTTCGTTTCATATTCTATTTACCAGAAAATCTAGCATTTTTAACAAATTTATTGAGGTTTCGAACTTTAAAGCAATTCCAAAAATTGCAACAATGAAAATTGTTGGCTAAAGTCCAATTGATTGTACAATTAAGCCCTTCATCTTTTCGTAACTATACCTATTCGTACATGTTGAGAAATAAATAAAAATACATTTTCAGAACATCCATCTATTATTTTTATTTGTTTACGAGTACATCGACATCAATTCCATCGCCTCTGCTTTCTTAAATTTTTCATTTCATCAGCATTTCGCCGTGGTTTTTTCTTGTCCCACGCTCTCTCCCTCTATTTTGTGTATGCAAGTGTATGGTATGTGTATCATCATTTTTCATTTGGGTCATCGGTCAACTGAATTGTGGGGCTAATACATTTATTATAGGGTATATGTTACATGCGTGAAAAAATTTACCACGGGATTTTGACGGATTTTGGTACATATTACCATTATAGAGGGAAGGCGAAAAAAGTGAGTCTGCTAATTCTGTCTGTCTGTCTCTGAATTTTTCTTTCTTCATGTAAACAGAGTGCAAATAAAATGCTCGATAAATCAAAGGTAGATACAAGGTTGGGTGAAATTGTGTATAGATAGAAAGAGAAAATATGAATTAAAACAGATATTGAATTTAATTTTATGTAGACTCATATTTTTTCTTGACATGGATACGACTGTACATCGTTTTTGCGTTACCGTGTTCTTTTCATTGCATATCGGTTAGGGGCTAGTGCTTATACGAGTAGCAGTGCCGTAGGTAGGTACCTTTTTATTGTGTAGATTTGTTTTACGGCGCAGCGCGGCTCTTTTTTCTAAACTGCAGCGTCTAAGCAGTCCATGCGATGCAGCTTTTCTGAAACGAGTCATTTCCGTAGAATTGAAATTCTGGCAAGTCAATTTTTAAAAGTTTAAATTCTTTTGCAGCGCTTAAGGCTTACACACACCGTGCATGCACGCCAAGTTCGATGTACCACCTTGATCAAAAAGTTTTCGGAAAATTACAAATACAAGTTTACGTGTATTCATCTAAATCTATATTGTCCCCTTCAAAGTAATCCCCATCGACTGCAACACACTTATGCCAGCGCTTGATCCAATCCTCGAAACATTTTTTATATTCGGTTTTCGGTATGTCCATCAGTGCTTCCTGCGATTTTCGTCAAAAAATTACGAATAATGATGGCACTGTGCGACGTTGCGTTATCAAGGTGCAAAGTCCAGGAATGTTTTGCCCACAATTCTGGTCTCTTTCGGCGAATAGTGTATACATAGTGTCACCAAAAAATAGTTCTGTGGATGAAATAAACAACCACGTGCTCCTGAGTTTTAAAACAGATTCACATCAATACTCGTACAAAGCCATTGACAATGTACTCGTAATAAATGACAATGGCAGTGTCGACTACACTCAAGAATATCTCGATTCTCTTAACTCAGTAGGTCTTGCTCTGAACCAATTAAATTTGAAAAATCGGCAGACGAATAATGCTAATAAGGAATCTGAGTCCCCCAAGCCTTTGCAATGCGCAGCGGGGAAGGATGCTTTTATTCCTAGAATTCTAATGATACCAACGGATCTCTCTTTGTAGTTTAAACGGTTGTAGCTTCCCGTTAAACCATACTTGTGCATGACGATTAATGAGGCTCAGGGGCAGTCATTTACATTTATTGAGATGGATATCAACGAAAATGCTTCTTCCCATGGCAATTATCTTCTTCCTACATTGCGAAGCAATGATATACAGCTCTAAAATCGATAAATATAACATAGGGTTTTCCAATAAGGACTTGACAACTTTTTTTTTAAATAAAACGCAAACCATTTGAGATATTTCAAAAACTTTATTATCGGCTTGAAGTACAATCAAAACATTTATGAATGGAACTCGACTTCGTTCATATGGCCGCACGTTTCGGCCGAAACGGCCTCTATTTCGCGTTCAATGTTGGCTCTGAGCTCTTCCAACGGCCAATCGACTGGCCCATTTCATGAGATAACACGCTCGCCATACTTACTCTTCAGTAAATCGATTGTAGGCGTGTGCTGTGTGGCTTGTGGCATCATCCTGTTAAAACCGCATGTAGTCCAAGTCCATATCTTTCAATTCGGGCTAAAAAATAATCGGTGATCATGGCGCGATAACTCTGACCATTCACAGTAACGTGACGATCGTTATTGTCGACGAAAAAATATGGCCCAATAACGCCGCCGGCATGCAAACCGCACCAAACAGTTATTTTTTGTGGATGAAGTGGTGATTCATGAAGCACATATGGATTTTCACCCGACCAGTAACGCATATTTTGCTTATTGACGAACCCATTGAGCCAAAAATGAGCTCGTCACTGAAGATGATTTTGCGATGAAATTCATCATCTTGGCGCACCTTCTCCAGAACCCAATCGGAGAACGTACGTCGCTTCAAATGGTCCATCGGCTTCAATTCTTGAGTCAGCTTGATCTTGTATGGGTGTAAACCAAGATTCTTACGCAAAATACTCCATAATGTGGTCTGAGCGATGCCTAATTCTTGAGAACGCCGTGGAATTGACTGATTTGGATCGTTTGCTACGGACGCCTGAACGGCAGCGATATTTTCGACACTTCGACAAACCCGTTATCTCACTGACACGGCAACATCACACAACGAATATGTAGACTCAAATTTTTGCATGTCTACTACGGCGAGAAATACGACCGAAAATTGGAGCTAATGCTCTTAAAGTTGCAGTCACCCACTCCGATTTTCGGTAGAAAATTTTTATAATATGCAGATATTGCTCGTTAGTGTACTTTACCATGATGAAAATGCTGAGTTTACTGAATAAATTGACAGTGACAGTTTTATGATTAGTGAAAGAGTGCGTTCACAAATTAAATTCAAAGTTGTCAAGTCCCTATTGAAAAAGCGTTTATATACAAGTCTCCCTTAACATAAATCTGCAAAACTTCGGACCATATTTCGACCGAATCGTCACTGAATTACAATGATCATAAACCATTGTCTAGAATGATACGCCAAAGTAATCTTAAGCTCTATTAATCCTCCTATGAAATCAACAATCCCTCGCACAAGACTCATATTTTTTTCACTAATGCTCCTTATCGTACGGGTGGAAAGTTCCCATCCGATGGTATTTAGTTTTACAAAAAATCAGTTCGGTGTAGGTAGAAAGATAGATAGATAGATAGATAATTTTATTTCATATAGTATTCAGAGTATAATTCAAATATAATAACGCACAAAACTTATTTATATGAAATGTCGAGACATTCTGTATTTTACTAACAAAAGTAGTGAAATAGTTTTGAATGACACTTTAATCAGCTATTTACATTAATATTAAAGTTTATGATGGGGTGGCCATAAACAACAGAGGTAATCCATAGTAAAAATCCATTAACAAAAGAAGCAAGATGACGAAAATAAAATCAATTAATTTCATAAATTAAGAAAGATTAAAGAAGACAAATGAATTTAAGTTAAAGTTAAATCAGAATGTCAAAGTTTCGATTACCTGATTTCATAAAGAATGACTTCAATACTTTAAAACAATACATATGACGAACAAGAAGGATTTTAAGATGGAATTTTTGAATATCCGTCGTTTTAATATCGTTGTTAGATTTATCGATGACCCAGTTAATCTTCCTCGTCATATCCTTGATGACGCCAAAAAGTTCTTCGTTGACCTTATATTGGTGGTTGTTGTTCTCCACAATGTCTTGTTGACTTCCCAGGATTTTGTTCCAATCTGCTGCGTCTGGGTTCCCAGCGACACACTTCCATGCCGAGCCGATCCAGTCAATGGACCTTTGTCTTCTCCGTGGTCTGTTCCTTAGAAGATTGATTCGATCGCTTATTTGGCCCAGGTAGAAATTAATAAGGGCCTTCGTATCTTTGTCTTTGATGTGCCTTCCGATGGAGTCGGTGACCTTCCCAATTTGATTTTCGAATTGGTTCAGGTCTATGACATGCACGAGGTTAAAGTTGCCGTTGACTATCCACGCTTTACCTTCCTTGATGGAAACTACTGGAGCTGAATATTCGAATATCTGGAATCCACGGGACATTGCTATGCAGATTAGGTAGGCCAGTATTAATTTTAACATGGTGGGGAATTCTTTATCGTCACTGTAATTTTGTATCGTCCCTGTCATTTCCTTGTTCGTTTATATTATTTTTTTTTTCCTCCCTTTCGGGTATTATTCCGTAACTATTAGAACGAAAAAAATGTAAGTAAGAAACCGGCCTCTGGAATTGCTGTGTTGATTCCGTTTAGTCGCAAGCGTTTATGATTGCAAGCAACCTACTAATGGCACATACAAATTCACATTCGAATCCTTTTAATCACAGGCGAAATCTGCCATGTTCCCATGGGTATGACAGAATTTTGCTGCTGGAGAGTTAGAGTGGTTACTGTGTTCCCATGGGTACAGCAACGTGCGCTCAGTTAAACGTACTAACTTCCTGTCCTGTATTAAAGGACACAACAATTCACACGGGATAAAAGGATAAGAATTTTAGAAGCCGGTCCCTGCTCGGGCGCCAGTTAACGTTACCTTTCCGGGGTAACTCAAAAAAAAACCGAACTCCAGCTGTTCGGGAGTAAAACACGTATTCAAATTAAAAAGTTTCTTTATTACAATTAAAATACTATACACGCCTATGTCCGAAGTAAGACTGCCACACCAATCCACACAACAGCTCCTCGTTACCTTGATTCCACCTGATGCGATACGCTGACTTAGCGCTTCCCACGAATAGTGCATTCGGCGCATGCATGTACATGAAATCCATCGGATGCGTGTGTGCTTCGTCAGCATAGGTTCCCATGCAAAGTATTCCCACTGTGATATTCGCAGTGGGTCGGGTTTCCAGGTTGCAGTCTGCTGGATCGTGTTAAATCCACATCTTTACCAAACAAAACAAACTTAACGAAAATAATTTTAAAATAGACCGAAAGAAAACCTTACTTCAAACATAATTTTTTACAAAAAATAATAAATTAATCGGAATATTCCGAGTCACAATTGTGGCACACATATGAGTTTCCACCTTTTGTGCACTCTTCGTGAGCCCACAGTTTACAGACAGTGCACTATATCCACTTTTCTCCAGATTTGCTTTCTGAACAGGGAGAAATGCAAACAAGGCAGAAGCTTTCCTCTTCTTCAGATGATGTTGAATCCTGCTGTCTTTTTGTTTCCTTCCTTTCGGTATTTCTTTTCTTTTTTTCTCCATCCAATCTTTTTTTTTACTTGCTTAGCTTTGGTTCGTTTTCTCGCTTCATACACTCCTCTTATCTGTTCTTTCTCTGGAGTGTCAATGTACTCGTAGATGGTAGACTTCCTGGTTTTTAGCCCTTTGTTAGATTTTCTCGGAAGAGCTTTCGGGAAAGGTCGCAATGATTCTGGAGTGAAAACAATGGGAACTATAGGAGTTAGATGTTGGGCACTTGTGGAGGGTTTGCTGCTGTCACGTTTAGGTGGTGTTTTGAAAGTTTCTGAGCTCTCAATATTATTTTATTCTTCGGTTCTACTGATTATAGAATTATCCAAAGCCTCTTCTTGAACCGGAATCTCTATTGATGGTTCATTTGTTAAAATAGGAAGTGAAAGTGGCAGCGTTTTATTTTCTGGTGGCATGGGAACAACCTCTACATCGGTTGCATTTTCAGGTGATGCTCTATCCGTAACAAAAGAAGGAGCGAAATCCAGCTCTGTGAACAGATGCCTATTGAATCGATAAATTCCCGTCTTACGAAAGCCGGCTGAATGTTTGATGAGGTCAGAGCAAGCGGCAGAACAGATGCCACAATCCCGGGAATGTCATATATTGACATTGTCTTTCCTGGATGACTTCTCATCCAAGCATCACTGGCGGAGTTAACAGCTTTCTTCAAAGGGCCGAACGCAGATCGATCAAGCGGCTGTAGCTTGTGTGAGCAATGGGGAGGAAAAGATAGTAAGACAATACCATTGTCCTTACAGAAGTCCACGGGTGGCCGTGGTGTAGTGGTAGTAGCAAACGATTCTCACTCGGAGGGTCCAGGTTCGAATCCTGCCCATGGCAAAATCAGTTTTTCATTGTATAATTGGAACTCAGACAAAAAAATTCTGCGTGTGAAGGCATAACACTGACACGTAGATTTGGCTGTTATAAGAGTTTCAAGCAATGAAAAAAATACTGGGAATTATACCTCGAATCACTCTGAGTAAAGAAAAACTCTCCGTCCTATTCGGACTCCCACCCCTGGAGAGCAAACATAGAAACCAAACACACCTGAGTTTCAAACCACTACAAAAACAATTTTCCTTCCTCCTCCTTCTATCTTTCCGCCCGCGTCATGACAACAGTAAAAGGGTATCAACCCCTTAGGCGCGCGTAAATTATAAAAAAAAAAAAAAAAAAAAAAATGCGTTAATATGAATGTGCGAGGAATGATTGTCGAGCACAAGCAACACTTTATGGGAAGGAGACACATTTGAATGTTTTTTGAAATGATTGAGGAAACAGAAAAATGATTCATCTTGCATCCAGCCAGAAGGGTTTGCAGTTCCAGCAGATCCTAAGGGCCCATCCCTTATAAAGTTGTCTTGATAACGCACTCTCGGAAAAACAAAGAATGGAGGAATAACATTTCCAATAACATGCTACTGAAACTAAAGTACCTCTTTCTGCTAAAGTCATGGAGCCTACTTGATGAGAACTGTTACTCCTGTTTCATCTGTATTTAGATATCTTGCGGGTCAAATTTATAACGGTCCATGACGGTGGTCAAATTTTCATAGAAAGTATCAACGTTAAATCTGTTAAAGCTAGTCGCCCTTGAGGGGCTGGTAGCTTGTGCTGCACGTACGGACAGTTCACCGTTCCTCCTCATGAAATTCCGAAACCATTCCTTCCCGGCCATTGTCTCATTGTCATCCCAAGTCCGAGGCTGTGACAAGTTATACTTAAGGGCAAGTTCGAATGATAATTTTCGTACCTCTTTTTTGTTTAGGCCAAAATATATATCAGCACATCGAAGAAGATACCTTGAGAGCTCCCGCTCTTGCTCTTCCGTAAAAACTCTGTTGTGTCCTATATACTCGTATGCCATGGTTTGATTTTCTCCCTCACCAGAAGCATCTCGCTTTCGTATGTATCTATGAAGCGAACAGTGATTTACTCCATGCTTCTCCGCCACATTTCGCAACGAATCGCCTGCTTTGACATCGTCATAGGCCTTACTGTAGTTTGTCAAGTCAGTCTGTCCTCTGGAAGTCTTTCTTGCACGAACTCTTGGCATCTGGAAAGCAAGAAAACTAAATAAACATTTTGTTTCAACCGTACCCAGAAAAAATGTTTCAACCGACCCCAACCCCGCTTTAGTTACAAAAAAGTATATAATGATGGTCACATTAACAACACTTTGAAACAAGTCACTGCGATGTGGTCACAGGTTTTTCAATAAGAGCGCTACAAAAGTTTTTTTTTTTTTTTTAAATGAAACAAATACGGTTTTGGATATCAATGGAATTCTTTATTCCTGTGAAAGTACGTTCGATGCCATTATGTATGGAACTCGATTTCTTTTGCATGGCCACCACGGGCAAGCTTGCAGAAGTCCAGATACTGAACCCAATTTTCGACGGTTTTCAAGCATAAATTTTCCGATACTGCTGCAATTTCACGTTCGATATTCGTACGAAGTTCATCAATCGTCGCTGGCTTGTTGGCATAGACCATAGACTTGACGTAGCCCCACAGGAAATAGTCTAACGTCTGGACCATTTCGTGAGATAACACGTTCTCCAAACTTGGTTTCCAATAAATTGATTGTGTGGCTTGTGGCGCCGTCCTGTTGGAACCACATGTCGTCCAAGTCCATATCATCCAATTGGGGCCAAAAATATTCGGTTATCATTGAACTGTAGCGATCCCCGGGCCCCCGCCCAATTATCAAGGCTTCGCCCTTTAATGACGTTGTCTAATAATGAACGGGGGCAGAGCAAAGTACTGGTCTTATCGTAAACATCTTCAGATGACGCTACCGAAGGTTGCTACGATTTGATCAGTCACAAGCTGCCGGTCATAGGTCTTGTTGGCGGCTGGACCACCGGTAGTCCCTACCAGGACTTAAATCACGGTACCATGGGAGTCAGGAGCCCCCCGGATCTCGGTCCGGGCCTGACTTGTTAGAGGTAGGCCCCCTTGTGGGAGCGTCATGGTGACTGTGGTTTAAACCCAAAATCGCGGGTAAGAGTCTTCCTATGGTTTTCCTTGGTTTTCCTTTTGGTTTTCCTTGGTTTTCCTTTGGTTGACTCAATGTGGAGTTGCAATAAGTGCTGGGTGCTGTGACCCTAAGAACAGTAAGAGGTTTTAGGTCGGCCTCGACTCATACCAAGGGTGGAACTTGTGCCGGCAACACAGTTCCGAATTGGTATCAAAAATGAACTATCATTGTGAGCGATGGCAAGGCGTATCCTTGCTCCCATGGATGTATGGGCATCCCGTAAGTTTAAGCCCACATGGCAGGTACTTACGTTAAAAACATGAGACATCTGTAGCGATCCCCATTCACAGTAACGTGCCGGTCTTGATCATCACGGAAGAAGTACGGCCCAATGACGCCGCCGGCCCATAAACCACACCAAACCGTAATTTTTTCGGGATGCAATGATGACTCATGGAGTACGTGTGGATTGCTGCCTGACCAATATCGCATATTTTGTTTATTGACGAAGCCATTCAGCCAGAAATGAGCCTCATCGCTGAAGATGATTTTTCCATGAAAATCCGAATCATTTTCAAGTTGTTGCTCAGCCCAATTCACGAACATACGACGCTTCTGGTGGTCAAGCGGCTTCAGTTCTTGCGTCAATTTAATCTTGTAAGGATGTGGGCCAAGATCTTTTCGCAAAATTCGCCACAACGACGTCACAGAGATGCCCAACGCTTGAGAACGGCGTGTGAGAGACACATTTGGGCTTTCTGCAACTGAAGCCTCAGCGGCAGCAATATTCTCGACACTACTGGCACTTCTTTGTCTTATTGGCACGGGGACATTTTGTACTGTGCCTGTGGATTCAAATTTTTCCACTAGACGCTCAATTGTTGATCTGCTAGGACGATGATGACGACCATAAATTGGACGTAGCGCTCTTAAGGTTGAGGCCACTGACTCCGAATTTCGGTAGTAAATTTTAATAATTTCGACTCGTTGTTGGCTTGTATATCTTTCCATCATGAAATGGCAAACCTTACAGAAGAGAAATGTCAAAAGAGCGGCAAGAAATATGGGGTCTTTTGCTGTCCCTGTCGCTCTACTTTTGTAGCGTCCCTGTTGAAAAACCCGCTACATTGTTTGGGCACAGAACTGCAGGAGAGCATTTTCAGTAGATTTTCCTTTCCGAAAGCCAGACTGTTTAGGACTAAAGTAATTACTGATATCTAAAAACTGTACTATTCTGTCTTTCATTAGTTTTTCAAAAACCTTTCTTAGCACAGGGAGGAGAGAAATAGGCCTGTAGTTGCACAGTTCCCCTACAGAAAATTGTTTGGATAAAGGTATAACATCGGCACGCTTGAGTTCATCAGGAAAAACCTCTGCAAAAACGCAGCCATTGAAGATGTCCTTTAAGACATCCACTATGAACCAAGCAGATACCATCTGCGCCACTTGAATTAGTACTTTTTAAACGGCGAATAGCTTCGAATATTTCAAGCGATGTTATAGGTTTATAGCCAAACCTCTTTCTTTGAAACGGTTCAGCACACATACAAAGAGCACAAGATAAGTTTACTACTGACAATATTAGTGTAGTAGTCATTAAATGCTTCACCGATTTCGTATTTGTCAGAGATTAAACCGTTACTGATACGCAAAGATGTAGGTCTTTTTGTGGAACAAGATTTATTTAGTAAACTATTCACTAACTTCCATTCGTAACAGAGGTTTCCTCTGGCAAAATCAAAACAATTTCGGTAATAGGTATCACGACAAATTGGAATCTTCTGTTTCAGCTCAGCGCACAATTTAGTGTATTTAGTTTTAAAATTCATATTACTAGGGCATCGAAAGCATTTCATTCTAAGTTGGTTTTTTTTATTGACTTTATTTACTAAGTATCTAGAGATCCAGGGCTTGAGTCTTTTTCTTAATATTTTTTGAGGTAAGAAGGAGCAACAATTATAACTATGCTTCTTAAGGCACTCAATAAATATTGCGTACGAATTCGAAACATCACTACACGAATAGACATCACCCCAAAACTCACAAAGTAAATAGATTGTTTCTGAGTCTACCAAAGTTAATTTTCATAATATTATTCAGTGGCTTTGAACAATTGATATTCTTCCTATAAAACGTTTCTACAAGGAGTCCTGTCATACAATGGTCTGTGATCATCAAATTAAGAACACATTTCTCACATGTGCTAGATGAAGAACATTTAAATCGGCCATTAATGTGGTCCTGACGCAATCCAATATAAACCTATATTGTAGATAGAGTCGTTAACCTTTGCAAATTTATTTAATCAGCCGATTGTAAATTTAATCTTTTATGACGGAAATATTTGTTTAAGACATTTTGAACTGAATCATTATCGTGACACTGAAATATTGAACATATGTACGAGTAGCTGTGAAAATATCTAAAGTGCGCAATAAACAAACAACTCACTAAGTAATTAAAAGAAATAAATATTTCCAATAAACTGCGGAGTATTGATTTTGTATTTAATTTATCTCAGGCAATTGTCCGTTTCATTCATTGCAAGTTCCTTTTAATGAATTCTTTGAGTCTTTTGAAGAAAGATGGGTAAGCGATTCAGTGATGAAGTGCCTACAATACCTACCAGTAACCACCACGTCAACACCGAGTACCTGCAGCCTGATGCGAGAGTTAGCCAGACATTCACAGAGGTAGTTCTAACTTTCAGAGCATTGTTGTAACGTCGCAAATGTTGTATCACTTATGCCCATCACATTTAAGTACTTAGTAAAAGTGTAGTGCCTCATCACGACGTCAGTAAGCGGCCTCCAGTCTTTCTTACTGCGGGACGGCCGCTGACCTCTTAGAGACATCGGGAAGTGTTCACTTGGTTTGCCGGCGACATGGAGAGTCATGCCATCTGCAGTTGTACTCATTTGAAACCCACTGAGCCCAAATATCTTTCTCTCTCTCTATCCAATTTTCTGAAAAACTTAACATGTGCTCCGGCATTTTAAGAGTAGTCATATCCTCTTGAGTGTTAAGTTAAAGAAAAAAAAAAAAAAAACGTTAATGGAAGCCCCCAAACCGAGGACACATGCAGACCTAACGCAGTTTCGGGTCCTGAAAAATTCGCCTTGTGTGGCAAGTTCATTGGCAATTCCATTTCCCGTGATCCAATTGATCCCAGACAAGACTCAGTGAATTTAGCCTTCCGACTACGTTCAGTGATGTCTTGCATTCTCGAACTGCAATAGCTCGGAAGTCGTAAGAGGGTCTACCCTCAAGACTCTAAGCGCAGTTTCGCTGTCGCTACAGATGTAAATACTTCGCCCCACCGGTTCTTCACAATATAGGTCGTCGCTATCAGGATTGCGTATATCTCCGCTTAGAATACAGACGCAAGTTTGCCTAACGATGAGTGAAATCTAACATTGTCATCCTCCAGGAAGACACCAGCACCGCATCCTATATCGGTTTTGGAGCCGTACGTGAAGACCTACACTTTAGGACTCTTCCCGAGCAGATGGAAAACAGCATTTGTCCAGCCCGTCCCTAAAAAAGGCGAATCATCTTCTCTCTCTTCCTACAGACCCATTGCATTTACGTCCGTTCTTTCCAAGGTCATGGAAACACTGATAAATCGTCAGCTCATGAAATATCTCGAAACACGAAAACTTCTCAATGACCGGCAGTACGGTTTTCGTAGCAACAGGTCCACTGGTGATTTGATGGCATGTCTCACCGAAAAGTGGAACCAAAGCGTACATCAATCTGGCGAAAGCAAAATAGTTGCACTTGATATTTCTAAGGCATTTGACAGAGTTTGGCATCAGGCTCTTTTGTCGAAAATGTGTGCATTTGGGATCGACGACTCTCTTCTTCAATGGATTAGAAATTACCTTTCGGAACGTTCAATTCAAGTTGTCTTGGACGGTTTCAAGTATGATATTCACAAAATAAATGCTGGTGTGCCCCAGGGCTCTGTTCTGTCACCGACACTCTTTTTAATTTTCATTAACGATCTCTTGTCTGCTACTTCTAATCCAATATATTCCTTTGCTGATGACAGTACTCTCTGCTTTTCATATTCGTTCCCGGACTCACGGCCCTGCTCTTCGGTTGTAGAACGAGAACGGCAGCGTATGCTAAGCTCATTAAATTCCGATATCAACAGCATAACCAGTTGGGGAACTATCAACAGAGTGGAATTTAATGCTTCCAAAACACAATGCTGTCTGCTGTCTTTAAAGTGAAATTTAAACACCCAGCCATTATCTATGAATGGCACTTGCATCGTCGAAACCGAAAAACTTTCCATTCTCGGTATGTGTGTCAATGACAACTTACGTTGGAATGACCACATATTTGATGTCGCCAAAAATGCTGCGAAATGTCTAGGTTTCCTCAAGCGATGTAAGAAATATTTTACCCCCTCTGATCTGGCCTCAATATATAAGGCATTCATCCGCCCAAAATTGGAGTACAACTCCCACATCTGGTCTGGTGCTCCTAAAACATCTTTGCACCTGCTAGATAGGATTCAAAACCGTGCGATAAAACTTATTGACGATACTAATATCAGTCAATCAATTGACACCCTCGAACACCGACGAAATGTCTCGTGTCTCACTTTGTTTTATCGCTATTTCCACCACCAGTGCTCCACTGAAATCGCCAGTAGCATTCCTCCCATTCAAACTTTCAACCGTAACACCCGCCTCGCTATGAATGCTCATCAGTATACGCTCAAGCCCATTTTCGGACGTACTCTAAAATATCGTGATTCGTTCCTAAGCCGTTGGAATGCCCTGCCGATCTCTGTATTTCCTGGTCGTTAAAACTTGCAAACATTTAAAAACAATGTACATCGGTACCTCTCTTTTCTTCCTCCCTAAATTTCCCTTGCCCACGCTGTATACAATCACCTTAAGTGTACTCAAACCCCTTGAGCGCGCGGTCATTATAAAAAAAAAGCCTGACTGCATTCCTTTCCTGGCTCAGATTCTGGCCGAAACCAGTCTTGGGCACAGGAAAAGTGAATTTCGTATTTTTTCCGCAGCAGGAGTTATGGTGTCAATGCATCAGACGGCATGTCCCTAAGATCAGAGTCATTAGACAGTTGACGCGCAAGGTCTTCAAGGCTCCAGTGTGTGTTGTACCAAAGACCACTCCTTTTTAAACGGAAAATGGCTTTTAGAGTGCAGTCCATGATATGAAAATCAAGATTATTGAGCTTCATCAATGCATCTAGAGCGGAATCAAGAGAACCCCCATGCAGCCGAGACAGACTGTCCTTTAGAGGCTGGTAAAAACAGCAATCACCAATTTTCGTGAGAGCTTGTTCCACTAGACAATCGACGCAGAGGACGCAGAGGACGACGCAGACAACGCCTTAGAGGCTTTCGACGTAACAGGTTTACCTCATAGAAGTTCGTTATTCTGGATGACATCCAAATACTTACGAGTAGGTTCTTTGGAGAATTGGATGGTGGTGCCTTTAAGCGCTAGATGAGTCAGATTAGACAGCTTCCTCCTTCTCGTAACGAGACCAACAGTTTTGAGAGGTTTGACTGAAAGCCCATCGTCGATCACGTCTAGAGAGCTGCCTGCGCTAGGCACGATCCAACAGACAGTAAAGCTACATCATCTGCTTATGCTCTTGCGTAGACGTTAGAAATATTGAGCGCGTTAAGCAGTGAGTCGACCAATATGCATCATAGCAGTGGAGATAGAACGCCGCCTTGAGGAACATCCCTGTTCACCCCTGTTCATCATATATTGGCCACAATTGGTATGCACAATCAATGTCTTATTTACTAGCATTGCTCTTATCCATAAAACTAGTGACTCATCTACGCCGTGTTTTTTGGCCGAGTCGGTGAAAATGCCCAGGGCGTATTCATTCTTGTCAAGCACGCCTTCAAATCTGCCTACCAGATTCTGAAGCGAACTATCGTAAGATTCTCCGCGTTAGTAGGCGTGTTGCATCGCAGATAGAGGATGCATTCGCAAGGCAGTTTTGTGCACATTGATCTCGAGCATTCTCCCCATGCTCCTCAACATGAAGAAAGTCAAACTTATACGTATGAAGCTCTTGGCGAGTGTCTAGCCCTCTTTTCCGATTTTCGGTGTAAGGGCTACTCTCACTGTCTGCTAGTGGTTCGGTATGTATGCCAATGCCAGGATAGCAGTGACGATTTTCTTTAGAGTTACCAGTAGCTGATCTATAGCTTTTTGTAAAATAACTGGGTATATGCAAAATCAAAGGAAGCAAAAGCATGTTTAATCTGATGACATATACCAACTACAGCGTGTTGTGTTATTCAGCTCACTAGCAGCTTCGTTAAGAGGAGCTGGTTGTGAGCTGGTTCTGATTCGGTTACCCGGGAAGTGAGCCACAAGCATGAGATGGAGAGTCTCTACTTTCGACTCAGTATAGGTGCCATATCAGATTTTCTAAATGGTTTCAACCTGGTTAAATTTAACCAGCTTACTGGCTTCAACGACAGTTTCGATCTTGTCGTCTTCTCCGATGTTTATAAGTTTTATGGTTTCTTTACGAAGACGCCGCAGATCTGCGTTTCACCAAGGAATGGGCGATCTGGAGGATTGTTTTCAAAACACTTGGCGAGAGTACCGTTCAGACTCTGAACATCTTCCTCTTATTCTTGTTTTGTCCTGAGCTTATATAGGGGGAGCACTGTTGGGTTTTGCCTTTTGGAAGTATGTTGGTTTGGGGCCTCAAAAATCCGTACCCCGACCGCTGTCGAAAAGATCGCGGGTGAATTGTCCCTATTACGACTACTACCTAGAGCATAATCTTTTCTGGTGGTCAACTCTAAGCTTTTAACCATTTTACGTCTAGTTTGGATGTCTTTGGCGCTTAGTTCAGCATCTTGCCTGGATTCTTTTCCGAACCTTAAGGGTCTAACTTAAGTCTTCCTGCCATGACAAGGCAGCCAAAGAAAGAAAGGAAGGAATGTACTAATCTTTGCCTTTAAATTCACTTGGTTAGTCTTTCTTTCGTTGTGTTTTTATTTACTAAAAAACGTAAATTTAATTATAATATTTTGTAGATACATAACAACTTCTTAACTAAGATTATAACCCTCCAGTTTGATGATGATACTCGTACATGTAGAGCGTATATTCGTGTTTGTATATTTAATTTTATTTACGTATAATAACGGTTTTCTTAAATAAATTTATCACATCAAAAATATAATTGAACTAATTGCTTTTAACCTTATTGGTAGGCCTTCTTCTTACACAAAACTTCCTAAAGATCCAGGTCCAAATTAACGTTGACAAAAGGATTATAAATCCAAATAAAGCGTAGACATCTAAGGAGTGATAAGCAAAGCGTGACAGTCGTGTTGATACGGACTTTGTCAACGGTGCGCCATCGGATTTGATCACATGTTCCACCCACCAAATCGCCGTCTCCAAAGGAGTTCTTAAACGATTTCTAAATGAATAGGAAACGCTTTTTGCATGGTCCATGTATCTAAAAAGAATTGTACATATATAAACGCGAAAAGTAAGATACGTATATACTCGTATGTGCATTGTCTACGTACTTTTTCTCAAGAACCTTGCGAATCGATCTGACTACAGTTGCTTCTGAGATATCTTCGTAATTTAATAGTACTCCCATTCCGCGGTGAACTAACGCAGCAGCGTTTAAAAACTGATCGCCGTACATGGGAGTCGCAACGACTGGAACTCCACAGTAAGCTGCTTCTGTGCTGCCCATCAAACCGGCATGCGTCATGAAAACTTTCACATTAGGATGACAAAGGATATCTCTTTGAGGCAACCATTTGGCGATAAGTACATTTGAAGGCTGCTGGGGCAAGGTATCGTTTTCCCATTTCCAAATCACCTTCTGCTTCAAACGCTTTAGAGCCTTAAGTATTCCATCACGTTTCGAATGTGGCAGAGAATCGGCTTTGATCATAGAACCCCAGCTAATGAGTACCACTCCATGCTCAGCATTATCGAGGTAGCGTTGTAGGTCCTTAAATTTAAGAAAAATGTTTTTACGTAAGAAATAACAAAACATACAATACTTGTTGCATATGCATTACCACGTCTAGAGTTTTAGCCTTTTGAATGTGGATCCCGCCAAGTTCTATCACAGCAGGGGACAAGGGCTTCGCTCCGCTAAGGGAATAATGCTGATTCACAAAGAATAACACAGTTTCCTTAGAGAGTTCTTCAACTTCGGGCATATCATGTCCAAACTTCCGACGAACCAATTCTGTTGCTATTTTATTCGAATATTGCCTAGAAACATGAAAAGAATAAATACCCGTTATTTTTATATTTATGCTTAGAATTGTTTACTTGTATAGTAAATTCATTCCATGGAAAGTTATCCAGTTGCCTAAACGTTGAAAGTAGTTCATGTTCTCAGATTGAGCCACAAATAAAGCTGGAATATACGATGGTATTATAGGGTTTCCGATGCGTTCATAGTGCCATGGCATTAAGGCACAACTACTCAGTGCCACTACAGGTGCTCCAAGAATATGAGCAACGCCCATTAAGCAATCCGTATTAAATTGCTCCATTAAAATGATATCGTAACGAGTTCTCTGCTTGAGGACCTGAGCTAAGGCTGGTGATTTAAGTGTATGATTACAGGCATTTTTGCCCCATTCGTGAAGTAGAAAAAATTCCGAAAAGTGACTGTAGAACGGCCGCTTTTCAAAGTACTTTAAAACATAAAAAAATATATTTATTTATTAGTGCGTTATAATTTTAAATTAAAATTTATTTTTAAGTTTAAGATTGCATTCCCTTATATATTCCGTGGAGTTTTATTTAACAATAAAATTCTTAAGTTGGAAAACGAAAGCTTCCAAATTCCCTTGCGCTTGGTTATACAATAGAAACCTGGTTCTACATTCGAAGATGGAATGAAATGGACTTGTAGCGGCAAGCCGTCATAAAATAAATCTACTACAATATAGTAGGCAATTGCAGATGTAGACTACGTCGACCCGATTGGGAAAAAGGAAATGATATGGTGGAATTAAACACCTATGTAAATTAGGGTAAGGCGGGTATCTATATATATCCATCCTTTCTTTTGTACTGAGAATTCGAGGCGTCAAGACGTGGTGTGTGCCTGGTGTCAAGATACCTAATTATACGATTATGTAAATACTTTTAACTTAACAAAAGTGTAATTTATAATAATATTAAATAAAGTGAAGTTTAATAAATATTGTCGTTGTATTTTAATCCAACAACAATAGACTCTAGAAGTTAGTGTTGGATGTTGTTCTTGATATAAACATAAAATATATAATAATATGGAACGTATATCTTACACAACATACAAAAGTCTTTGAGTGAATTGAATTTTATAATTGTGACGATCGATCGTTCAAACTATTAGGTTCAAGGATATTACTTTTCATCTGACTAAAAAGAAAATCTTTCGAATTAACAAAACAATTTTGGAGAAGAATGGAAGAACGATTATACGATATTCGCTTTCTTTGCTAGATCAATGGATTTTTTTACAAAGAGTACTGGCTCCAATGAATACTGTACATGTTGTTCTCTTATGCTTTGAATCTTGCTTTAACATGGTACTAGACTATCTTTTGAAAGATTGTATGCACGAAGTAAATGTAACATCGACTCTCTTCGCCGACGACGCAGTTATTCTAAGCGATAATGTCGTAGATTTACAAAACGTCCTAAGTAAATGGAAAGACGCGCTAGAGAAAAACGGGTTTAAAATAAGACGCTCAAAGACGGAACATTTGACCTGCCCATTTTCGGATCCACTGCGACCTATTCCAGATATAATGTTGGACGGAATAGTTCTTCCGAAAACCACTAGGTTCAAGTACTTAGGATCAATCGTTAACGTAGAAGCGAAATGTGACGACGACGTAAGGCACAGAATAAGTGTGGGGTGGATGAAATGGCGAGAAAATTCGGGAATCTTCTGTGACCGAAAATTTCCACTTAAATTGAAAGGAAAACTTTACACCACGATGGTTCGACCAGCTCTTAAATATGGTTCGCAGTGCTGGACAATATACAAAGCGTTTAAAAACAAAATGACGGCAGCAGAGATGAAAATGTTAAGGATGTCGACTGGAGTTACGAAACGCGACTGCATTAGATCTACGCACATTAGAGGAAGTCTACACATAAAGAATTCGGTAATCGAACAACTTGAGTCGGATAGAATTAGCTGGTATTGCCACGTTCAAAGAAGATCTCCGGAAAATCCGGTTAAGAAGGCAATATCAACTACGGTCGCTCCTACTAAAAGAAAACTAGGTAGGAAAAAGAATTCCTGGATTGCTCAGATGGCAAATGCACAACAACGCCTGGGGCTAACCAGACCGAGCAGTATGCAGACGCGTTCTGCGATCTGCGACATTAGCCAACCCCATAAGCGGAGCAGTAGCTATGTAGTAAAAATGGGAAACTCGTTATGCATAAGTTCGTGTAGCGAGGAAAGGGCTAGTAAAAGGAAAAGAAGAAGAAGAAGAATTAAGAAACGCTGTATAGTGTGTCAGATATCCGCACCGCGGAAAAGTTTGAGCGTGAGTACACTCTTTTGAATTTTAAACCACCATGCAGACAGAGTTTGGTTCGAAATGAAGAAAACATTGTCACCGTATCGGCCAGTATCGAAGAAGACCCAGAAATATCTATTCGGTGCCGATCAGCTGAATTGGGCATCGCCAGAGAGACAACCCGGCTTATTTTGCGGTTGGATTTGGGCCAATATCCGTATAAAATTGTGCTGATTCAAGAATTGAAGCCGGACGACCATACACTGTTGTTGGCCGGGGATCCGGATTTTGGCCAAAAAATCATCTTCTCGGACGAGGCCCATTTTTGGCTCAGTGGCTAGGTCAGCAAGCAAAATGGGCGTTATTGAAGCCCAGTGTTCGACCAAGCATCCATGCATCCATAAAGTTGACTGTTTGGTGCAGTTTATGGTATGGCAGCATCATGGGACCTTTTTGTTGTCGAAATGAAGAATGACACACCGTTACAGTCAATGGCCTTAGGTATAGAGTGATGTTAACCCATTTTCTGTGATCAGAACTTAACAACATCAATATATTCGAGCTGTGGTTCCAACAAGACGGTGCTACATGCAATACAAGCGACGCAACGCTTAAAGTTGTGAAGGAGAAATTTGGCGACTAGGTCATCTCACGGCGAGCATTCCTCAATTGGCTGCCGTGATCAGGCGATTTCACTCGATTATTTTCTTTATAGCTACCTCAAGTCCTTAGTCTACGCTATGAAGTCAACCACTTTGGACAAGCACATATTGGGCCGAGTCATTAAAAATTGAGCCGATGCTTGAAGCATTGCCAGCGAAGCTATTTGAATAATGTGCTACTCCACACATAATGCCATGAACGTAGTTTCAGATTAAAGCCGGAATCGATTTTAAATTTTTTTTCCTCTCGTTCTCACCTGCTCATCCTTTACCACATTGATCAAAAATTCCCGGAATAACCACCGTGTGGCGCTCCCATTGTTCCGCTTTCAGTTCTGTTTTCTTTTGTTAAGTTGGCAAATCTGTTGTTGACATTCTCTCTAAATCTTAGCGCCAAAGCTTGATATTTGCCAAAGTTACGTAGCCAAGGGTACATCTATTTCTGTATGTGTTGGCGATTTTTTACAATTTTAGAAATGGATTTAAATTTGGAACGACGAACTTGTATTCAATAAAAAACGGATTTAATGGTGAGCGAACGTTGGAAATGTTGGAAAAGGGTTTAGTCTAAAGAAAACGGTCGTTTACCAGTGGCACGAGCGATTCAAAAGTGTTCGTGAGTCAATCGAAGATGACCATCGGCATTGAAAACCGACGAAAACATTGATGGAGTAAAAGAAATGTTAGTCAATAACCGCAAATTAACCATCAGAGAGATAACGGAAGACTTGAACATTGCCCATGGATCTGTCCAAGACATTTTGGTTAATGATTTGGGTTTCCGTCGTGTAGCAGCAAAGTTGGTGCCAGAAGACCTCAATTTCATGCAAAAAAGAGACCGTGTTGACGTCACAAAAGAGATAATTTGCGAGGCTGAATCCGATCCCACATTCATCAAAAGGATCATTACTGGAGACGAGACGTTGGTTTATGAGTACGACGCGCAATCCAGACATCAGGCAAGTGAATGGTGTTCACCAAATGAGCCGAGACCAAAAAAAAACACCTCGTTTTCAGTCAAAAAAGAAGCCAATGCTCACGGTTTTCATGGATTACAACTTTGTAGTGCATCATGAATTTTTGCCAGAAGGCCAGACAGTAAACAAAGAGTATTATTTGGGCGTTATGCCCAGAATTGTGGGCAGAAAACTCGTGGATTTTGCACCTTGATAACGCACCGTCGCAGAGTGCCATCATTATTCGTATTTTTTTTTGACGAAAAATGCAAAAAATACCATCCAACAGCCACCGAATTCACCTGATTGTCTCCCTGTGACTTCTTTCTGTTTAATCGAGTTAAAAAACCACTACGGGGAACGCGTTTCAGCAGCCGAGAGGAAGTAATGGAAAAATCGCAGCAAGCACTGATGGACATACCGAAAACCGAATATAAAAAAATGTTTCGAGGATTGGATCAAGCGCTGGCATAAGTGTGTTGCAGTCGATGGGGATTACTTTGAAGGGGACAATATAGAACTTTTTGATCAAGGTGGTATAATGTGTATTTACATGAATTTTCAAGTAGATAACGTACAAGGTGGACCATAATGTGTCACTTTCCACAATGTGTCGCTTTCCGGTAGGGTTATACAGTATGGCCCACCTTGTACGAGTATATAATGACGGATTGAACGACAGGGCTTGAAACTTATGCTGCACGTGCACGTGATCTTTAAAAAGGATTAAAGGTAAGAATGCCTTCCAGACAATGGCGAGATATTACGAAAACTTATTGGGCACATATTTTAGCTGAGAGTCTGGCACATTTTTTTGATTTGATTTGACCGTTAACACCACCAAAGACATCCATTCCTCGTATAAGTCGAATAAAATTCTTGCATCACTGTTCAGAAAACTCGCAACGAAAACAATGTTCAATGAAATAAAATTCTAATCACTCAGGCGTTATTTACAGTAGTTACATAATTGATTTAAGTAACTCACAGTTGAATTTTGTGATTAACTAGAGTGGACAGTTTATGTAAAATGCTGTATACTTTAGTAAAAATTCGATTTGGTAAGTGCGCATTTTAACGGATTTCAGCAGTCTGCTAACTGGAAAGCTTCTGGAAGTAGTTCTTCAAAGTATGGGAAAGACGAACAATTTTACCCCATAATACTCGTAGAACTGCATTTAAGAGCGCTTTCATATCGAAATATAGGAATTCGATGATGTCAGATCATCAAGAGCATCCCACGCAAAATCTGTCATCAAACACATTTAAGCAATATGGATCGAAATTTCGTTCGCCTTAGAAAATAAGACTCTATACAATGAGCTGCAGATATTATGCGCGAAGTTTTTACTGAAAACAATGAATAGATATCCAAGAGAACTAAGGCGTCAACAACGAAAAGAAAACGGCAAGAAGAACAAATTAAGATCAATTGCGTAGGCGCAGATGGGAGAAAGTATGTACGACACCCGAAAAATGGTACTATTGATCCTAAGTACATTTAGACAGTTCTCAAGTATGGTACGGATCAGAACAAGTATGGGAATACTGAACAGTTTATTATGCTTGATTGCAAGTATAATCCATAATAGTCAAATATACAAAATAAATAAAAAATAGATTATATATATATAGTATACTCGTATTACAATACTCGTATATACAAACATTATACATAAAAAAAATACGAAGAACTTATAGTACAAATGACTTTTGTACTATTAACAAAAATGTACCGACAAAAAAGGAATGCAATTTCGTTTTTGTTTTGTTTGGCTGATTCCACTATATTGTTGAAACAATTTTCACACAAATTTTGAAATAATAGTAAGGCTGAGGAAGTATGCTTGTGGGTTTTTTTAAGCAAATTCCACAAATGAGGAATTTTTCAATTTGCTCGATCGAAGTGGACTAAAAATAACTAGTCATCTATATGGAATAATATAAATAAAGAAATGTATCATAAAATAGATGCTAATTTGAAATGAAATTTTTCAATTTGAAGATTAACTCACTCCGAGTTTGAAACAATTAAAAAATCCCAATATTTGAAAGAGAGAGAGAGAGTACAAAGAGTACGACGAATCAAAAAGTACTTCTGTGCGAATCCAGTTCCTTTTCCGCAAGATTTAGCCGCTCATGCGAATTTGTCGCTTGCAACGGAAAAACTTTTGTTTGAATAAATGTGACTTTCTGTGCTTACTCCCACAATGGATGAATGTCACTTCTAGAGAAATAAACCGCTTAGAAAGGGTGATTGTTTTAGAGTTTTAGTTTTTAAACTGGCAACGCTGTTTCTACAGATTGTCAATTTGACTGTTGAAAGTTGATTTGTGGTTATAGTATGTTTTGCCATTTTACGATGAATAGATTTACAGAACAACGCGTGCAAATTGTGCAAATTTATTTTGAAAACCATGGTTCGGTTCACCAAACTAATCGTGCGCTATGTTCATATTACGGTAGACATAATCGTCCATATAAGGAAGATATTCGGAACATGAGGAATCGTTTTCGCACCACGTACACTCTAGTGGATAATACGCATCCCCGAAGACGACAAGTAGTACGAACAGAAGAAGTTATTGTCGTTGTGGAGTGCAGTGTTGAGGAGAATCCGAATGAGTTGATTTGCCATCGTGCGCAGCAATTGGAACCATGCCCCATGCACTTTGTGGAAGATTTTACGGAAAGATCTTGGCTTAAAAGCTTATAAGATCCAGCTTGTGCAAAAGTTGAAACCACGTGAAACCACACATGATTCGGCCTGATCCTCATTTTCAATGCAAAACTTTGTTCTCCGATGAAATAAATTTTTGGTTAAATGTATATGTAAACAAGCAAAATTGCTGAATTTGGAGTGAAGAAAACCAGAAGCCTTTGTCGAAACGCCCTTACAACCATTAAAACTCATTGTTTGGTGTGCTTTATGGGCTGGTGGAATCATCGGCCCATATTTCTTTAAGGACGATGCTGTCCAGAATATTACCGTCAATGGAGAGCGCTATAGAAATATGACTTCCGACTTCTTCGTTCCTCAGTTGAATGTCATTGACGTGACAGAGCTTTGGTTTCAAAAAGTTTGCGCAACATGCCATAAAATTTATTGGGGAAACATTTGCTGAGCGCATAATTTCGCTTAATGGAATTGTGAGCTGGCCTCCACGAACCTGTTGTCTCACACCTTTAGATTACTTTCATGGGGGGTATGTGAAGTCACAGAGACGTTGGACGATTTGGAAATCAACATTCGCCGTTTTATTGCTGATGTACGGCCCCAGTTGCTGGATAAAGTTGCCGAAAGGTGGACTTTACGATTGCGCTTCATTCGAGTTAGCCGTGGTGCGCATATGACCGATGTCATATTTAAAACTAATGGCATATAATTTTCTATTAAATTAAGCTAATATCATAGACATTAACATTAACTTCAAGTGTTATCCTTTATTAAGTAATGCGTTGCAGTACAGTTGGAAAGGTCTTAAAATTAACTTTTGAAATACGGTAAAAAAACCTAACTTTCATTCTATTTTGTTTTGAAAAATAAAAAATTAAGAGAACAATTACAAGCACATTTTTCAAAAATTAATTATGTCTTGTAATGGATTGTAATGCTTTTTATCTCAATTGAAAGTCCTCTATGGTAGCTTTTATCTGGAGTATCACCTAATCTACCTCTTATGGTTTTGAAGATATTTGAATTTTTTTACAGGATTTTCAAATCCTAAATGTCGTTTTGGGCCTTTCCACTAGTTTGCGTAGAAAACGGCTTTGATTTTTACTTCCGGTGTACCAAACTACTCGTATACTCGTACATACTCGTACAAATAATTTCAAGAAAATCAGAGGTGAATACTATTCGGAGCTGCACCCATTTGCAAGTTTGTGGCGATTATGGCAGTTATTCCTGCCGAATCCTACATTGTTTTTCGTCAAAAATGACGTTTCGACGTTGTATTTCTTTTTACCAGACCATCTATACAATCCATTTTTATTGCACTAATGGGTTTTATCCTTTAAAACATATCTGGGTTAGAATGCGGATGGAGGGATCACATATTTTAGAAATTTTATTTAACATAGTGTCGAAAATGAAACTAGTCTTACAGGAGCACGTAAATCTGTCACTTATACCATAATTGTATTTGTTAGTAAATAATTGTTGTTCTTCCTCTAAATACAACACAACACTATTTCATGCGTCTTCACAATTTCATTTTTTGTGGGAATTTTTTTTTTTTAGATAGAAAAAACCGAAAATTGAGATCTTCGAAAATGTAAGTTTTTGTAAAAACTGCAGCGATTTCTTCAAAAATCGTAATTTTGACAAATCCTTCGTTCAAGTACAAGCCAGTAGAATATACTAAGAAAATCTTTTTGAAATTTTGGTTTTAGATGAGATGTTCCCGAGTTAAAAAAAAGCGCTTCAGGAAAACAGCTTCAGCTCCTCCATTTTGCAAATTTTTTTTATGAAAAAAAAATGTACAAGCACTTGAAAATATTTACTAATCAACAGTGTTAATCAATTTCAAATAAATATTCATTATGCTGCTGAAAAAAAATCGAGAAAATGTCGTCCTTTCGCTCGCCACAATGATAACGATAACTTGAATGGGGACGCCAAAACATGTGTTACTTTTTGAACAAATAAATTGTCAGTGATGCCAAATTTTAATAGTCAATGCCGATAGCCGTTATTTTCTGTCAAAAAACATACCTATTGTCTAAACTGGAAGAACTAGTACTGCCTGAGCTGAAAGGAATTACGAACGAATACTTACAAGTGGAGAATCAAGAAACATCGATACAAAAGCGCTCTGGTCCACTCAATGTGTTCCACAGATCATTGCAAGAAAATACCAAAATTTGCAGTTCTTGGTGGATGAAAAAGACGATGCCATCAATACTATAACCGTAAAATAGTATTAATCACAACCAAGCAGTCTTTCATTGTGACGAAAAGTCACAGAGTCTGCCGGTAACATCGAGGCTGCCTCAAGGGCATGCCCTTGGTCCTCTTTTGTTCACGATGTTCATAAATGATATTAATAAAAGCAAAATTCACTGCGATTATCACATCTATGCTATTGATGTGCAGTTATATAAAGAAGTGCCCAAATCTATATTTGTTTGGTCTAAAGAAAACTGCCATTCTGACCAAGACGCTACGGATTGGTAGTAGCTTGTTGCCTACCAAAATTAAAAAATTGGGAATTTACTTCGACAAACATCTTAACTGGGTCGACCATATAAACTACGTTGTCACAAAAATACATTTTGGATTCTTAGGGGATTTGAATATTCGCTTCAAATACACTTGGTAAATCGTATGCCATACGGCATATCGCCAGCAACATCAAAGTTTCAGAGAATCATAGCAAAAATGTTCCATGATATAGACAATGTCACTGTCTTCGTTGATGACATACTAGTTCCTGGAAAAGACGTTGATGAATACATTAGAAATCTCGAACGGGTTTTCAAGAGGTTGGAAGATGCAGGCCTGACGGTTAAGCTGGCGAAATGTGAATTTTTTAAGGAGTATATCTGCTACTTTTTGTTTCTATGATATAAAATGAGGGACAACGACGGTGAAGCCGATATTGAAGCCAAAAATAAAACACCCACGGTTTCAGGAAAAAAAGGCCCAGAAAAATATTATTTTTCTGAGACCGTCAAACAGAGTCTGCTTTAATTGCAGCTGTTCGGGTAAATCCTGTCCTTTGGGATAGTGGGCGAAAGGATTGCAAAAGTCCGAACTCCAAAATTGATTCCTTCAAACAGGTGACGGTCAATTTAAATAGTGAGAGTGTTGACAATGTCGAGGCGCATCTTAAATAGCAATCACTTCGTAGCCATTTTAAAGCCCATTTTGGCAAATTTCGAGCCAGAAAATCCGGCCAAGGGACAGTCGAAATTGCGAAAGCATCATGGCCTCATCTAAGTGAAATGACGTTTTTGGAGTCTTCCGAAGTGACACAATCGTGTCCATCGTCGTCCACATTAGAATTGGTAGGTACTCGTACTTCAATTGATCTGCTCTCATGTACCATATGTATACATTCACACATTACTATATTAGTTTGTTGTTTTTCAGGAGGACGCGTACGATGATTACTAAATTTTAAATGAGTTGACGCGGTTGTCGAATGCTGAACCCTTTAAGCTGCCCAACCAACACCAGTGCCGAAAAAAGGGGGGAACAAAATGAAACAGCGAAAACGCTGTCGTCAGCAGCAACGCAATCACCATCGTTGTCCTCGAATTCCGATTATGGTAGCTTTCGGAATTTGGTGAGCTAAAGTGCTGGGAAATATAGCACGTAGGCAAGTCGATCGGCATTGTGTGTTCGGTGAACCGGTCGCATCACATTTGCGAAGGCTTCCAGAAGACGTCGCCTTCAATTTGGAGGGTCGAATCATGTAATTGATTTACTCTCAGTCGGCGGCTTCACGCACAAATGTCACCGACCCGAACACCATGCTGACTACTTCTATTTCGCCACCGCAGATTGACTCCACACCGAATCAGTAGAGTTTTTCTCGGGCACTTTTTCTGTTGTTTTATTTTTATTTTACTGACAAATGTTCATCAGTGTCATTAGTGTCATCCGTGCCATTCGTGTCATCTCGTGTGATCGCCTGTCATCAGGCATGTCAACCGGATGACAAAGCAAGCGTGTCATACATTTTGGGACAAAATGAGACTCGGGTGACCGAACGGATGACACTGTGTGATCGGGTGTCATCTAGCGGATGACACGCTCGCAGATGACATGCAGATGACAACCGATTTACAAAAGTTCTCTGACGTCAGCATGATAAGTTTGGATGACCGTCTGATCGTACCTTATCAACACATAAATGCCGGTCATAACAGGTATCAAAATATTTCTACTCACTTGTAGTTTGACACTTGGTGACGAAACATCTAATAAATACTTTAGTGAACATTTGCACGGGTGTGTTTTAATAGTAGCAGTAGAAGGTAAAACAGAGCCCATTAAAGCGGTACCTGCCTGTCATACTCGAAAAGAAATTCATTAAGTTTTTTGTTCTAGCCGTCATATTGTATGGATGCGAAATCCTTGCAATTTTAGATTCTTCATCCTTGATAAAATTAAATGTTGCATATATTGTAACAACTGTGGCAGATAAGTCTTTAATATGAAAAGGTATGCTCACATATCCGCCTTTACTAAAAAAAAATAGCTGGCTGTTCACTGGATACACTCATAAAAAATCGAATATCGAAAAAGTCGCAATTAACGATCCACTGGCCTGTTAAAGTATGCATTCTTTACTAATACCCAATTATGTGATATTTTGCAAATATCGAAAAGCTACGGAAAGCGCTTCAGTATTAATCCGGGATTGAAGCTATTGCTGCTCATTCTTTTAAAACCAGCTGAAAAAGTTACTAAAGGGTTTTCGAATAGGGACTTGACAACTTTGAATTTAATTTGTGAACGCACTCTTTCACTAATCATCAAACTGTCACTGTCAATTTATTCAGTAAACATTTTTCAAACATCAACATTTTCATCATGGTAAAGTACACTAACGCAACGTCTGCAAATTATAAAAATTTTCTTCCGAAATTCGGAGTCGGTGATTGCAACTTTAAGAGGGTTAACTCAAATTTTCGGTCGTAATTCTCGCCCTAGTAGACAGCCAATAACAAGTTTAGTGCAAAAATTTGAGTCTACATATTCGTTGTGTGATGTTGTCGTGTCAGTGAGACAATGGGTTGGTCGAAGTGTCGAAAATATCGCTGCCGTTTAGGCGTCCGTAGCAAACGATTCAAATCAGTCAATTCCACGGCGTTCTCAAGAATTGGGCATCGCTCAGACCACATTATGGCGTATTTTGCGTAAGGATCTTCGTTTACACCCATACAAGATCAAGCTGACTCAAGAATTGAAGCCGATGGACCATTTGTAGCGACGTACGTTCTCCGATTGGGTTCTGGAGAATATGCCCCAAGATGATGAATTTCATCGCAAAATCATCTTCAGTGACGAAGCTCATTTTTGGCTCAATGTGTTCATCAATAAGCAAATGCGTTATTGGTCGGATGAAAATCCACCTGTGCTTCATGAATCACCACTTCATCCACAAAAAATAACTGTTTAGTGCGGTTTGCATGCCGGCGGCGTTATTGGGCCATATTTTTTCGTCGACGGTAACGATCGTCACGTTACTGTGAATGGTCAGCGTTATCGCGCCATGATCATCGATTATTTTTGGCCCGAATTGGAAGATATGGACTTGGACGACATGTGGTTTCAACAGGATGATGTCACAAGCCACACAGCACACGCTACAATCGATTTATTGAAGAGAAAGTATGGTGAGCGTGTTATCTCAAGAAATGGGCCAGTCGATTGGCCGCCTCGTTCGTGGGGTGTTAACATGACTCCGAGGTATTTATACTCCTTCACATTCTCTAGTTCTTCGACCAGTTTGATTTCAGAACACTATTGTCTTGAACTTGGCGGTGTTGATTTTTAGGTTTAGCAATGTTGCTCTAACTTGATAATCATGATTTCCATCATCGTTGGTGTTTCCTACAGAATGCCAATGTCATCAGCGTGGGAGAGCAGCTTTATGTTAATCTCAGCGAACTCGATTCCACCGGGCAAAATAGTTGGTAGGATTTACTACATTCTAAAGCAACTTCACAACTTTGCTGTATATCGAAGAATTCGTCTGGTAAACATTTAAGAATTTCATGCCTTCTACAATGAAATTTCTACCGAAAAACTAAGAAGTCTTAACTGAAAGCCAGAGCCTGATCATTGGCAATCTAATTTTACACGATCCTATTGCGACATACTATAGAAACCACATATTTTGAAATCACTCTTCAGGTCTTGAACAGCTTTTCTCTACCATCTGTCTTGATCTGAGTTAAGAAGGAACTCTGATAGGTTTGCTTATCTCCTCCTTGAAGTGTACCTAGTTGGAGTTTGTCGGATACAGAAGAGAGAAATGTAAGACATCGCGTCGTATATAAGTGGAAATGCACTCAGTACTGTTCAATAAAGTATTTTGGGCATTCGCTTCGCAAAATAGACATTACACATCCTCTTGAAATCAAAGTATAATAATGTAATAATGAGTACTATACAAGTAGTCTTTGGTGGTGGAATTTGTACCGTACTATGTACGTACCGTATGTACCGTATTTGTACTAAGCTAATGCAACTAAAAACTATTATGGCATTCTCCGTATGGATATTATGTGAGGTTTTTCAATAAATATTACAAATAAATAGTAGCAATATTGCCGTACAGATATGGGCGTGAGTAAAAACTAGGTGTGATAACCTTCACAAAAACGTTGCATTAATCCAACGAAATATCATAGAATAACTGTCCTTATTCTCTCTCTTCCTGTAAAATACTTCTAGTGAAATCGTGTTAATGTCATTAATGTTAGGGTTCTGTGTAAATTATCAGAACTTCCAACGTTTTTCTTAATCGCAGCGAAATCCACCAGATGGTGCATGGACATGGAACGTGATTTCCCGAAGTGAATTGGTTTGCCTTTTTAAGTATTTTCCGCTATGAGTGACTCTCCCTAATGGTTTGGTTTTTTACGGAAAGCGCTTCAGGATTAATCCGGGATTGAAGCTACTGCTGCTCATTCTTTTAAAACCAGCTGAAAAAGTTACTAAAGGGTTTTCGAATAGGGACTTGACAACTTTGAATTTAATTTGTGAACGCACTCTTTCACTAATCATCAAACTGTCACTGTCAATTTATTCAGTAAACATTTTTCAAACATCAACATTTTCATCATGGTAAAGTACACTAACGCAACGTCTGCAAATTATAAAAATTTTCTACCGAAATTCGGAGTCGGTGATTGCAACTTTAAGAGGGTTAACTCAAATTGTCGGTCGTAATTCTCGCCCTAGTAGACGGGCAATAATAAGTTTAGTGCAAAAATTTGAGTCTACATATTCGTTGTGTGATGTTGCCGTGTCAGTGAGACAACGGGTTGGTCGAAGTGTCGAAAATATCGCTGCCGTTTCAATCAGTCAATTCCACGGCGTTCTCAAGAATTGGGCATCGCTCAGACCACATTATGGCGTATTTTTCGTAAGGATCTTGGTTTACACCCATATAAGATCAAGACTGAAGAATTGAAGAAGAATGGACCATTTGAAGCGACATACGTTCTCCGATTGGGTTCTGGAGAAGATGGCCAAGATGATGAATTTCATCGCAAAATCATCTTCAGTGACGAAGCTCATTTTTGGCTCAATGGGTTCGTCAATAAGCAAAATATGCTTTATTTGTCGGGTGAAAATCCACATGCGCTTCATGAATCACCATTTCATCCACAAAAAATAACTGTTTGGTGCGGTTTGCATGCCGGCGGCGTTATCGGACCATATTTTTTCGTCGACGATAACTATCGTCACGTTACTGTGAATGGTCAGCGTTATCGCGCCATGATCATCGATTATTTTTGGCCCGAATTGGAAGATATGGACTTGGACGACATGTGGTTTCAACAGGATGATGTCACAAGCCACACAGCACACGCTACAATCGATTTATTGAAGAGAAAGTATGGTGAGCGTGTTATCTCAAGAAATGGGCCAGTCGATTGGCCGCCTCGTTCGTGCGATTTAACGCCGCTTGACTATTTTCTGTGGGGCTACGTTAAGTCGTTGGTTTATGCCATCACGCCGACGACGTTGGAAGAGCTCAGAGCTTCAGAACGCGAAATAGCGGCCGTTTCGGCCGAAATGTGTGGTCGAGTCGTTGAAAATTGGGTCCAACGAATCGACCGCTGCAAACGTGCTTGCGGTGGCCATATGAACGAAGTCAATTTCCATTCATAAATGTTTTGACTGTGCTTCAAGCCGATAATAAAATTTTTTAAATATCTCAAATGGTTTGCGTTTTATTTAAAAAAAAAGTTGACAAGTCCTTATTGGAAAACCCTATACATTGGCGATCACTAGGATGAGGCCATACATTTTGCAATCGACTTTCACTCTTTATACCTGTTGGAAATTTTGTACCCGCAAACTTTTACTACCTATGAAGAGGTACATATTTTCTCAACAGGAAGTCATAAAATTAAAGAGTGAAGAAGAAACGACCATTGAGATTTCCCAAGACCAAACAATGAACTATAACTATACGATAAGCGTATAAAAAGATGCCCCACTAGGATGAGGCCATTGCGAATATTTCGTTGCAGGAGTTCACATTAGTGATTTTTTTCAAAGTTTTGTTAAGAATATTTAAAAAAGCGTTGAAAAGAACTGTTTTTATTTAGTTTTTAAAAAAATGGGTTCCCGAAAGACTTTGACATCGACAGAAAAAGGAAAAATAGAAGCTTTCAATGAGTTAGGACTCTCAGGCGGAGAAATTGCAAGGAGGCTTAATAGAAGTAAGACTTTTGTAAACAGTTGTCTTCCGGATCTACAACACTATTGGAAAAATCAAAAAGGACGCACGGCAGAAGCAACAACATTGCGAGGAAAGCTGTTAGTTCTACATCTTGCCTCAAATTCTACTCTACAAGCGACTAAAATAAGGGCCAACAGCGGAGTATCAGCCAGCATAGCAACGGTGCGAAGGATAATACGAAAAAGCGGTACTATTCAAAAAAGAAAACTATTTCGAAGCAAGTACACAAGGAAAATCGAATGAATTTTGCAGGAGAACATGTCGCTTAGAGCAGTGAATGGAAACGCGTTGTCTTTTCGAATGAAAAAAGTTTAACCTTGACGGCCCCGATGGTTACAACTTTTATTTCCATGATCTAAGAAAGGAGGAGCTTATTTTGGCAAGACATCACAGCCGTACATCAAGTGTAATGGTGAACGGAAATAACTATAAATGTTTACTGGAACGGTCATTTCCAAAAGTGAAAAACATTTTTAGACCCCTCTGCCTTGGATATTCCAACAAGACAATGCCCCCATCCACACTTCCAGGGTTGTTACAAGTTGGATTCAATCAAAAGACGTGGACTTTTGCCATGGCCGCCTTATTCACCGAACTTAAACACAATCGAAAATGTCTGGGCATGGTTATCTCGTAAAGTGTATGAAGGCGGCAGACAATTTGAAGACAAGGACACTTTAATCAAAGCTATTCGTGATGCCTGGGCCCACATTTCTCTTGATTATTTAAAAAAAAAACTGTGTGATTCTATTCTAAACCGTCATATAGAGATCATATTGAAAAATGGCGGGCATACTCGGGTATGTTTTCGGGTACAAAATTTCAAATAGGTATAAAGAGTATGTAAGAAAAAATGTTTATTTATTCTGAAAGTACAGAATTTGGGATTTTATTTCTTAAAAATCACATCGTTCATATGCCACCTGACACTGCTGCAACCTAGATCGGAAATTTTCAATGGCCGACTGACAAGTGTTTCGGGAAATATTTTGCATTTCCTGGCGAATATGAAAAAATCCATTGGCGATAAGTCCGGGGTACGAGGTGGCCAGTTAATGTCACCTCTTTTGGATATACGAGTAAATTTGTGACCGAAAGTTTCGCGAACTGCACTTAAAGAGTCGTTGGAAGTGTGGCATGTTTCCCCATCTTTCTGACACAATGATCGAAAAGTTCTGTAGAATGTCATTATACCGCTCTGTATTCACTGTAACAGCTTTTCCTCTTTGATCTTCATAAAAATATGGACCAATAATGCTGCCCATACAGTAACCATGGGCGAATGCAGGGGTTTTTGATGCTTCAATTTCGGATTAGTGGCACTCCAATATCTGCAGTTTTGTCTGTTTACATGTCCATTTAGGCGCAAAGTGGTCTGAAAACAAATTTTGTTAAATCTGGCGAACACCTCTACTATTTCATTAGCAAACTGCAGCCTGTGAGCATAATCTTGAGGCTTTAACTGCTGAACCATTTGGATTTTATACGGATGCAAATGTAAATCCTTGTGTAGAATGCGGTTAAAAGATGTTTTGGATACGGTTAAGACTCTACGCCAACTCGCTCTATGTTGTTGGGATCCCGTGATGTTCTAGGTCAGCTTAATCGTGGTTTATATATTGTTGAACCAAATTCTTCAAATTTCTGGACCCATTTTTTAATCGAGTAAATCGATGGAGCTTCATTTTTATGCCGTATATTGTAATGGGGGCCAAATTTTCGTTGCGCTAGAGTCGAAGAATCGATGTTTCGATAGCAGCCGCGTAGTCAGAACGCATGTTGTTTCTCGTTGAATGACGCCATTGTACTAAATTTATTTTTTTTTTTTTTTTTATAAAGTAACATAAAGTGGTATGTGCTTGACATGTGAGAATTTTAGGTTTCGTTATGAGTACTGTTTTTTTTTTTCTAAGAATTATTTACCATGCTGTCGGCAGTTAAAATTCGAACCCCTTCCTTTACAAATTTAAAATGGGACATAATGCGTCATTGGCAATGAAAAACATTAACGACGCATTTGAGGATGTAGCGGTAAACGAACTCACTATACGACGTTGGTTAAGGAAGTTCCGTTCGGGAGATTTCAGTCTCGAAAATGAAAAACGTGGCAAGCTGGAAACGTAAGTTGACAATTTGGTGGACATCGAAAGCACCAATCCACTTTTCATTTCTTCAGCCAGGAGAAACGATAAACGCTATCAAATATTGTGAGGAATCCGACATATTGCATGCCAAATTGTCTGAAAAGCAACCTGCATTGGTCAATAGGCACGGTTCGATCCTTTTGCATGACAATGCTAGACCCCATACCTCACAAGTAACGGTGCGAAAACTGTTGCAGTTGGGATTTGAAATTCTTCCGCATATCTCTTGATATTTCCATAAAGGAATACTGGGGAATACTGATTGATGGATCAGTTGTAACAGCTTCCAGTATTCTTTTATCAGCCGAAATCCTTCTTACTTCTGGTGCTCCCGTATTCGGTCGTGTATTTGAAAATGATCCATTTCCACGAAGTCTGCGATACGTATTTCCAAATACTTCTTTACTAGGAAGTTGTCGGTTAGGATAAAATTCATGGTATCACATGGTATATCACAGACCATAAACGTAAATAATGTCTGCGTATTCTTGGTTTGTAAATGCAGCAACGTAAAATAGCGCTCCTAAGCAACTGTAACCTTAGCAAAAAAACTTAAACTGACGAATTATCAGATCTCAAACCTAACTCTTTCTGAGAACTGTTTAGGAACAAGGTAAGGTAAATGGGGGTTTTGATGTGCAATTTAAAAAAAAAATATTGGAAAATTAATAGTTCCTGGAAAACCACTCTTAAGAGTATTGTCAACTGATGTCGATAAATGATGTCAACATTGAAGATATATAGACCATTACTGTAGAACGATTTTTTCCTTAGAATATACCCAGGAATCATTTCCCAAATTATCGTTGACGAATTAGGGGAGACCCTAATTCATACCACCATTCCCGGAATAACCAATGGAGCTCCCATTGTTCCGATTTGAGTTCCATTTTTTTTTTGTTAAGTTGGTAAATCTGTTGTTGACATTCCCTCTAAATCTTAGCGTCATGACTTGACATTCGCAAAAGTTACGTAGCCAAGACTACATCCATCTCTGTGTGTGTTGGCGATTTTTTACAATTCGGCAACGATTCTCTAAAGAAATCGGTCGTTTACCAGTGGCATGAGCGGTTCAAAAGTGGTCGTGAGTCAATCGAAAATGATGAACGCAGTAGCAGACCATCGACATCGAAAACCGACGAAAACATTGATGGACTAAAAGAAATGTTGGTCAATAACCGCAAATTAACCATCAGAGAGATAGCGGAGGACTTAAACATTGCCTATGGATCCGTCCCAGACATTTTGGTTAATGATTTGGGTTTCCGTCGTGTAGTAGCAAACTTGTTGCCAAAAGACCTCAATTTCATACAAAAAAAGACCGTGTTGACGTCGCAAAAGAGATGACTTGCGAGCCTGAATCCGATCCCACATTCATCAAAAGGATCATTACTGGATACGAGACGTGGGTTCATGAGTACGACACGCAATCCAGACACCAGGCAAGTGAATGGCGTTCACCCAATGAGCCGAGACCAAAAAAACCACGTCGTTTTCAGTCAAAAAAGAAGGCAATGCTCACGGTTTTCATGGATCACAACGGTGTAGTGCATCATGAATTTTTGCCAGAAGGCCAGACAGTAAACAAAGAGTATTATTTGGGCGTTATGAGACGTTTGTGTGAAGCAGTTCGCCGAAAGAGATCAGAATTGTGGGCAGAAAACTCGTGCCATCATTATTCGTAATTTTTTGACGAAAAATGCAACAAATACCATCCAACAGCCACCGAATTCACGAATTCATCTGATTTAGCTCCCTGTGACTTCTTTCTGTTCAATCGAGTTAAAAAACCAATACGGGGAACGCGTTTCAGCAGCCGAGAGGAAGTAATGGAAAAATCGCAGGAAGCACTGATGGACATACCGAAAACCGAATATAATGGGTTTTCCAATAATGGCTTGACAACTTTGAATTTAATTTGTGAACGCACTCTTTCACTAATCATCAAACTACCACTGTCAATTTATTCAGTAAACTCAACATTTTCATGATAGTAAAGTACACGAACGAGCAACGTCTGCAAATTATAAAAATTTTCTACCGAAATTCGGAGTCGGTGACTACAATTTCGGCGTTAACTACAATTTTCGGTCGTAATTCTTGCCCTAGTAGACAGGCAATAATAAGTTTAGTGCAAAAATTTGAGTCTACATATTCCTTGTGTGATGTTGCCGTGTCAGTGACCCAACGGATTGGTCGAAGTGTCGAAAATATCGCTGCCGCCTGAACGGCAAACGTAGCAAACGATCCAAATCAGTCAATTCCACGGCGTTCTCAAGAATTGGGCATCGCTCAGACCACATTATGGCGTATTTTGCGTAAGGATCTTGGTTTACACCCATACAAGATCAAGCTGACTCAAGAATTGAAGCCGATGGACCATTTGTAGCGACGTACGTTCTCCGATTGGGTTCTGGAGAATATGCCCCAAGATGATGAATTTCATCGCAAAATCATCTTCAGTGACGAAGCTCATTTTTGGCTCAATGGGTTCGTCAATAAGCAAAATATCAAGCAAAAATCAACAAAAAATAACTGTTTAGTGCGGATTGCATGCCGGCGGCGTTATTGGGCCATATTTTTTCGTCGACGATAACTATCGTCACGTTACTGTGAATAGTCAGCGTTATCGCGCCATGATCATCATCATACTTTGTATCTAAGACAAATTAGTAAAAAACAACTATAAAATTTACTGTCACTTTACATCGGACTGTGTGATACGTAAAAATTGACTAAAAACGCTGACACGAATAATACATAACAGTTAATCAATTTGAAAGGCTTCTCTGTTAATTACTTCAAATTAACAAATACACTGCCAAAGTTAACACTTAATGATGAATTGCATAAAAAAATTTTAGTAAACACACTGAAACAGTAAAATTCAGACAAGACATTTCCGAAGAAACTGAACATTTCGCAACCGTAACTTAAACTACAGTCGTACGTATGAGTATCTTCGCGTATGAACATACATATGCACGTACATTCATCATTTCCTGTTTACTACCAGCAAAAGATGCTTCCAGCTCAAGTTACGAGCCAAGTGGAAAGACAAAACCGGCTTCATAATGGAATGATACTTCACGTCTTGTCTGCATTGAGTTTATTAAACTCTTTTGAACTACAATACAACTACACATAGGTACATGACCTGACCTACTCGAACCATATCTTATATAAAAATATTACTTACTTTTAAATCCACGGAGTTTGATAAGGTGTCGACACCAGTTAGTACCAAATCCCTGTAATGTGCTGGTGGACTCTTGTCAGGAAAATGACTTATGACTGTAACATCATGTCCAGCTTCTGCCAATCCCCGCATAATTGGATGAAAAAAGTGAAAGTGACTGACGCCAGGGTGTGGAAATAGACCTAGAATGTTATATCCATGGCTGGGGCTAATGCATCCAAGTAGCGTGATCAGTAACACCCGTAAAAGAAGATTCATATTCTGTCGAGAAAATTGTTATTATTTGTTAAATTGTTATTCCCGTCAAGGTGAAACGTAGAATAAATTCGCCACAAAAAAAAGGCAGACAACCATTTGAACAGATAAGATTTTAATTGCACAACATCTGAACATCGGAGCAAAAACACCACAATTCACAGATGTATCTAGTTGTGCACACACATTTAGATCGATTAGAGTACTTGTTAAGTCGTAATGTCCTTATGTACAAAATCTCCAATTAATCGCATTACAAAAAACAATTAAAGTATAGATACTAGTACACCCATTCATTAGCTATGGTGAATTATTTCAGTAAAGAAGAAGCGAAACAATTTTCTCATGTATCTGTGAAAGAGTATTTTTAGACTCCCGTCCCGACACAAACGATCTGAAAGTAATACTCGTATAACATACGTTTTAAGCAACAAAAAACATCGCATTCGCAACGTCTCATGCATTTGGGGTTATTGGCACATACGAATACGAAATACGCACCGCACACTAATTAACTGCGGCCTTGAAAATTCCGACCACTGTTGTGCAACTTTAAATGTGCCGGGTTTATATGAACTAAATAAAAAAACAAGCAAGAATCGGGTTCATTGAAAGGGTCAATTAAGTGCCGTGCTGGCTGATTATTGAACGAAAAATACGAGTATTCTTTGAACCAACGATTTGACATTGTTGTTTTTGTATATTGTGTAAATTTTTTTTTTGAAAATACACCACCGACTTACGTCCACGAAAATTGCGTTTTAAGTTAAAATCGTGCCTTATCCGTATTATTCTAAGTTGCGCTTTTTAGATGCAAAATTTTAACCGCCTCGAGGATTATATAAATTTAAATTACATCATTTGATTGGTAAGAAGTTATTCAAATAAAACCGACAAATATTTATCAATTTAAATTCTACAATCAACACATATATTCAGTGGTAAAACGAAACAAAAAAAAAATGCACAAATCTGAGTACTGTATTTTTTTTTTTTAATTTCTAATCCTTAAGAAATGAAAATGAATCCGGCTTTGCTTTCACAATTTCACTGCATCCAAACACCTTGCGCTTCAACGGACGACTGACTGTCTAAACAAAAATCGCATTGAAAAAGTTTGAATGACGAATCTCGTAAGAAAGAAGAAGCGGCAAGTTGCTGTTGCACAGTGTTCGAGTATTACTGAAGAAAATATCGAAATGTGATTTTTTCAAAAATACACATACTCTCTCTTATCTACTGTTTATAACATAACCTTAAAAAAAAAATCGCCGAATTTCGTGTCTGAACTGTGCGTGGTGATTTCTAAAGCACCGTAGAACTTCTCTTTTTTTTTTTTTAATTTAAATATTACCAGTGGCATAGGTACTAGAAAATAATGTAATAGAAAATAATATTCGTGAAGTTGTCGCGTTTGTTTTTTATGAAGATCATCTTGGACATCCAATTCTTATAAATCTTTTGAGCGATGCCACAAAAAATGTTGGTTTTCGAGGCATGTATTGGCCAATTGCCAGCAAGTCATCTCCCACTATGCCCACCTAACCAGACAACACGATAAAAAACAGACAACCATTAATCTCCCTAGATTGGTAGAGAGAGAGGAATATTTTCAAGTATTCAAAATTGATCGAAATTTTTAGGTCTAAAATTTATTTCGAAATTTTTAAGTATAGACAGATAAAAATGTTCGAAAGAAGAAAGAGGTTTCTCTATTACAAGGTTCTGATGTAAGAGGACCTAAATTTGGTGGGCTTCTTTGATATACCTAGTCCTGCCATAAGGTCTGTTACAAAACAACAGGAGGTGGTGTTGCGATATATTGCAAGGAAACCTTAAAATGTAAAGTCATAAAAAAATCGCTAGGAACTGATGTTGAGTATTTGATTTCAGAAATTTTCGATGGGTCTGTCAAATGTTTGGTTGCTTGCTGCTACAATCCAAATCGTGTTTTTTCAACTGAACCTTTTTTCTCTTCTCTATCCGAATTATCCCCTTTATATAATAGAGTAAGGGAGGCATATATGGACCATCAATGTTATTTTTGCAAATAAAACACAGATAATGTAAGTTTTAACATTTCTATTTGTTTTAAAAAAGTAAACTGGACTATTATAATACATAACTAATAACAAAAAAATAATTCAATCTATAAAAAAAATAACAAAAATTAAATAAGAAAGTAACACAAAAACATAAACAAAAAAAAGTGGAGGGCAATTTGGACCATATAGTCCGTATTACCCAACCTGTTTAGGAAGTACAAAATTCGCAAATGAATATTGGTTTTTCGCACCCAGCACACTGTTCGTGGCTCCAAATGTGGCATGAAACGCATTGAACCCAGATTTCACCTGGGCGGTCATCTGAATACAAAGTTCTGCAATACAGGCATTCAGCATCTTCTTTTTCACCAGTGGCAACGGTCTTGACTGTATTAATTTCGTCATCGGACTCATCATGACAGCTATAATGCTCCAAATCAGAGCTTGATGATGACGATGACGCTCTATTCTTTTTGTTTTGTTTTTTCTTCTCTTTCCCTTAATTACAAAAATAAATTTAGATAGATAAAGATCCGAATCAGATAGAAATTAGGTAGATATATGTATATAAATTCGTAGATACCTGCACATTTTTTCTTCTCCTGAAGCGCCTTCTTCGAAGTGCTCGGTTTATTGTTTTTATCAGCAATTTGTTTCAAAGACTCTTCCAAAGAGCTCTTATATGGGGACCCGGAAAGTAATGTTGATTTTCCAGCTTTTCTACCACGATTGGTTTTTGCCTTGTTCTTAACAGGAATCGGAGATATGTCGGCAGGTGTCAGAATTATATTTTGGTTTTCTGACTTGCTTGTAGTTGGCAGCATATCACTTGGTTCAGATTCCTCATGTACTGGGATTGAGCATACAGCAACAGGTTCATTATTTTCAGACACTTCTGGTGATAATAAATCGTCGTCAGCTCCTAAGAAATCATGATCCCGAAAGATATTCCTATCAAGCGGGTATATTCCAGTGGTTCGGAATCCATTAACTGCTATCTCTCCATTTTGGACTCGTAGGTAGGCCTTACCAAATAATTCTGACATATCATAATGAGTCTATGGTCGGGGATTTGTCCTCATCCAAATGCGTATCTCCTCAGATAAGTACTTCTTTAGTGGACCCATAAATGTTTTGTCTAGCAGTTGAATCTTGTGGCTAGAGTGAGGAGGAATCGATAATATGCTGACGTGATTTTCTCTTGCCATATCGATAAGTTTGATGTTCCGCGTGTGGCTTGAATGTCCATCCAAAATTAAAAGGACTGGGGATTCAGCAGATGGCTTTACATGCTTAAGAAAATGTTCAAACCAAATTGTAAAAATATCGGTTTGAACCCATCCGGAAGGATGACATTCGTAAATAGATCCTGGTGGTGCTCCTTTCAAAAGTTGTGGATTTCGCTTTTTGCGGGGAAATATGAATAACGGGGGCACAAATGTTCCAGCAGCACTCATGCAGATAATTGTTGTGATGGTGGCACCTCTTTCTGCGGCAGTAAGAGCACCAATTTGCCGCTTTCCTTTCAATGCTAATACTTTTGGAAGTTTAGAAGACACCACGCTTATACCGGTCTCATCGACGTTATAAATATTGTTAGCTTAATAGTTATATTTGTCCATTACTCTTTCCAGCAAATCAAAGAATTCTTGGACACGTTCTTTAGTGAATCCTTTTGCTCTGGCAAGCGATGTTCCAGTCGGTGACCGGAATGACAAATTAGGATTTCTTTTTAAAAACAAGTTTAGCCAGTCTTTGCCCGCAGCTTCGTTTTCCTTTGAAAATGGATGGGGAATTCCATTTTTTCTGCCAGTTGGAACGCTAAGTTTTTAATATCATTTCTGGTAAGCCCAAAAAATTTTGACTCCATTGTCAACACATATTCCACTAGCATCTTTTCAAATTTATCTGGGAAAACTGGCCTGCGATCTAATTTAGTTCCTACCAAGGTTTCAGAATCAACGTTTTTTTTGTAAAGCCAGCCTTAGAAGAGTAGTTTTCGGTACATTGTTTAATTTTGAGGATTTTAAATAGCCACATGTATTGGATCGCACCATCTCAATCGCTGTTTTCATGTTGTCCGGATTCCATGTCTTCCGCTTCTTAGCTCTATCCATGGCCTATGGGAACAAAAACTACAAACAATAAGGTGAACTCAAGAAAAGTGAAATCGGTCCTCTAATAATATTACGGCGGATAATATGGACCTGTAGTCCATATTAGCCTAACCTATGGTAGTCCATATTAGCCACAGCACTTAATGTGGAAAAAACAATAATTTTATAAAAAACTGTAGTTCTTAATTAACTTTTTTTAATGCAAATATTATATGTCACATTAACTTTTTGTATTTGAAAAAACAATGGACCAACAAAATTACATTTTAATGGTAGAACAAAGAAAATCACTTACGCGTAACGAATGATCAGCAACACCAATTTCGAGAAACTGTACAAAACTCACAAACGCGTTCTCGCCGGCGGCTGAAATGAAACTGAGGTATGTTTAAGGAGCTTGCGCATGAATGTAAATACATTCCACCTCGTTTGCATGTTTGAGTTGGGAGGAAAGCTGGTAGTCCATATTAACCGCGTAGTCCATATTACCCACTCTTACTCTAACATTGTCGTTTGTGGTGATTTTAATGCCAACATGCATGCTCGACATCCTGACTGGGGTGATGTTGTGACTAATCCTAATGGTAACGTAATACAAAGGTGTTTTTATAACGGATCATATCTTACCCTAGACATAATTTCGCCGAACAGTCCAACTTTTCCTAGATCTTCGTCCGTATTGGACTTTTTCTTGCTGTCAAGTTCATTAAACACAGGAAATAACACTCTTTGTAAAACATTTCCTTTCGTTTCGGACCATTTTGGTGTAGAAACTAATATAAAAATTTTCAATGTTTTCCCTGTTCTAGTACCTCCTACCACTTACACTTGTTTTCAAAATACGAACTGGGATCATTTTAAAATAGAACTTCACAGTAGCCTTTCCAGAATGAATCTTCCAGTAAGTACAAATATTTCCAATACTGAAATTGACGATCTTGTTCAAGAGGTAAGCAATAAAATAAATTCAAGTGTAGAAAACCATTCCGTTACTAAAATCGGTAAAAACTTAAAATACAAAAACATTTCACTTTTGACTAAAAATCTTATGAAAATTCAAAGCATTTGGCTTAGAAAACTTAAAAGAATTTTCCATAGACATTTAAACAGGGTTAACACGGAATATAAAGAGTTGCACTCTAGGATACAGTGTCTTAACAAAATAATAGCTGCAAGAGTTAAAATAGACATGGATAATGATTTTAGGTCACGTTTAAGAAAAATAAGACCTTCTCCCCAAGCTTCTAAGGAAATCGACAGAATAACGGGCAGAAAATATTTTGGTACGAATATAGCCAAGAATACCTTGATTTTTAATGGAGAAGAACTGTCAGATAATGAAGACAAACTAATTGCATTTAAGACGGTGTATTCCGACCTGTACTCAGAAAAAATACCACAGTTTGACACAAACTTAACAAACCATGTTAATCTCAGAGTCAACGAGTTTAAGAGCAGGCATACAAATACACACTTAACCAATTTTCTTCCATCTAACACTACCTTAAATAACTTACCTCTACCTTTTACTTCTCCAGAGAAAATTAATGCTCATAGAATGAGCATAAACAACAAAAAATCGTACGGTGTAGATAAGATTTCAAACTACGAGTATGTTTTGCGGAAATGTCCTCACACCCTTGATGTAGCCCTTTCGTGCATTTTCAACCAATGCATAAATAATGGGTACTTTCCCTCAACGTGGAAAAAATCTAAGCTTATTCCTATAGCAAAGAAGAAAAGTGGAAAAGAAATCATAGACTTTCGCCCTATATCATTGCTATCTAACGTTGGAAAGCTTTTTGAAAGAGTTTTGGCTGATCGCCTAAACAGTTTCAGTGAAGAAAAAAATATTGTTCCAAATAACCAATTCGGTTTCAGGAAAAATCATTCAACCGAGCACTCATTGCTAGTGCTAAACGATCGAATCATTCAAAACCTTAGGAATAGAAAGTGCTCTGTTGTTCTTGACTTAGATCTGCAGGCCGCTTTTGATTCCATTTGGCACAACGGACTTATCTTCAAACTGATAACGCTGGATTTTTCTGAAGTGTTCATTCGGATGATCATCAGCTTTTTGAGCTCTAGGACAGCAGCAATCTCTATTGCTGCTGAATACTCTGAAGAGTTTCCAGTACTTATGGGCGTGGCTCAGGGATCATTACTTGGTCCAAAACTCTTCAACATATATCTTTACGATTTCCCTTTAAATATCCAGGTAGATGAGACTGAAGCCTTTTTATATGCGGACGATACTAAGATATTAGCAAGTGCACTTAACTAATTGAAAGAATGTGTGCCCTCATTAACATCTTATTTCAACTCTTGGGGATTAGTATTGAACGCAGGAAAGAGTAGTATGACATGTTTCAGAAACGTTTATGGAAAAGGGCACCGTAAGGCAGTCAAGGAGAGTAAAACACTGTTACTAGAAATCGATAATGTATCGATCCCACTGAAAACGGAACCAAAATATCTTGGTATATACTACCAAAACAAATTCAAATTTAATAATCATGCCAGGGCAGTGCTGAATAAAGCCAAAATGGCTTCTGGTTTGCTTAAACAACTTTTATCATCGAGTTCTATTTCAAAGAAAACCAAACTGCTTATGTACAAAACACTTATAAGACCTATAATTACATATGGATTTGGCTGTTGGTTTAGTGTTTCACCAACAGCCACAAATGAGTTAGAAAACTTTGAGCGAAAAATGCTAAGATTTTGTTGTGGAAAGTTCAGAAAACGAAATAAATAATGGTATTCAAATGCAACAATATACAGAGAAAATAATATTGAACCTCTTTGCGTATATATGGTTAAATTATTGAAAAACAAATTACAATCTACCTCCAATCACCCCAACCCAATTATGAAAAGTATATGGGACAGAAACATCAACGAAAGTGTGCTAGATAACAATTTTTGCCTTTCCCCTATTAATATATTGAATTTAAGATCACAATCATTATTTGAACCATCGTCCAGCTCCAACTTAAAACTTCCATTTTATGAAAAGGCAAATTTACCTGTTCTCAGAGGATAACGATTTTAAACTTGACTTGGACTTGGACTTGAAATTGTAAATAATTCCTATCCAACATGTTTCCGGCCAGGTGCACCACCGAGCCTTTTAGACCTTGTTATTGTATCTGATTCACTTTCCGTCTTACTGTTTGATCAGATTTCTCTTGAAGGTTTCAGCGAACATGATCTCCTATTCTGTACCTACAATTTTGCCTTTAACCACAATTCTTCCTCAAGCTCCTTTGTTTATAGGGATTACTCATCAATAAATCATGAAGCACTAACGACCGCAGCAAACACGGTCAAATGGTTGAATTGCAGAATGGTTGCCGATCCAAATGAAAAGCTAATCATTTTCCAGACGCTTGTAATGCAATTATTCAATGATCATGTACTAATAAAAACCGTCGCGATCCAAAACAGGGCGTGTCCCTGGTTCACGGAAGGGGTAGTTGGTGTTCTAAAGAAGCGAAACAGACTGTACAGTAAGTGGAACAGGTACAAAGCTGCTCGTAATGCTGCAGCCGATGCTGTTCGTGCATCTAAACGACACTACTATTCATCTAAACTGAGCACTTCTTTACCCTCCAAGGTACAGTGGAGAAATCTACGCCAAGTTGGCATTGGTGTAAGTAGTGACAGGAGCTGTACTATTGATTTAGATGAAATGAACGACTATTTTGTTTCAAATGATGTTGCTGCCGATTGTTAGTTTAGTTTAGTTTTCAATGCATTTTATTTTCTTACTAATTAACTCTTACATACTAACAAAAAATGCTTAAATGCTAGCTTACAATTACTTAACTAAATTTCATACGAACCATTCGAGTTCTGCATTCTGGAAAACAATTCGTGATGTCGGTATTAGTTCTATGAGTCTGCTCTAGGAAATGTTGATGTCAATGACCTGAACAGAAAATTTGTTGCATCCTGTTCCCAAGCAAACCCGATTGACTTTTCCGTCTTTGAACGCAATACTACGAATCCAGCGCGGACATTCTCAATATAATGTGTTGATGAAAATTGTGTTGTGAATGCTATTTTCTCCATCCGGTCAAAGGCAGTGGGGCTGGATGGTGTGCACCTGACGATAATTAAAATGCTCTTACTTGCCATAAGCAAGCAGATCACACATATTTATAACACCATCATTACTACCAGTGTAGATTGGAAAAATCGAGAAATAGTACCAATTCCTAAACCAAATAATACTGAACTTAGGCCGATTACAATTCTTCCATTTCTGAGCAAAGCCTTCGAAAAAATTGTAAGCAGCCAAATGAAAGAGTATGTTGAAGAAGTGAAACTCATAACGGATTTTCAATCAGGGTTCAGAAAAAAGCATAACTGCATCACAGCCTTACTTAAGGTTAGTGATGATATACGTTCTGGTTTTGATAGGGACTTGATGTCGGTAGCTGTTTTTCTTGATTTCTCAAAAGCATTTGACTCAGTAAACCATGAAATTTTGATATTTAAACTTAGGAATCAATTTGCTTTTGAGAACTCCATCTGTCAGCTCATTACATCTTACCTTCATAACCGAACTCAAACAGTCTTCTGTGAAGGTAAAGTCTCAACGAGTCTAAATGTCGTATCAGGTGTGCCTCAGGGCTTCGTTCTCGGTCCGCTCTTATTCATACTATTTATAAATGACATATCGAAGTGTATCAAAAGGTGTGAGCATCATATTTATGCGGATGATGTACAGATTTTAAAAAGTTTCAATAAATCTGAAGAATTAACCGCAATAAATGAGTTGAACGGAGATATCAATGCCGTCTATACCTGGTCCAAACAAAATGATCTAAACCTAAATCCGTTAAAAAGCAAATCTATGTCCTTCAATAGAACGCCTGTAGATATTACTTCGTCACTTCTTCAAATTAATAATACTACCATCGACTTTGTGAAAAAATTAAAAAATCTGGGTATTTACTTTAATGAGTGTCTAAATTGGAATACTCATGTAAACCATATTGTTTCTAAAATTTATGGTATTCTCCGTGGATTAAGTCCCACCAAACAATATCTACCTATCAAAGTTAAATTGAAGCTTATTAAGGCATATGTTTTACCTATTATCCTTTATGGATGTGAAATCTTCTCGAACCTGGACTCTGTATCTACCAGAAAGCTAAATGTCGCCTTTAACAACTGTGCCAGGTATATCTTTAATATCCGTCGCTGTGATCACATCTCTACTTATGTAAAACGAATCATTGGCTGCTCCTTAACCACGTTGCTATAAACACGTACTATCCTCGCATTGTTTAAGATTATAAGAAGCAAAACACCACATTACCTATTTTCAAAACTAAGCTTTGTGCAATCCGAAAGAACATTAAACTAAATACCGCCAAGACACAGATATTTAATTAGTAGTCGCCAGTTTTTTATTCATGCAATTCATCTATGGAATCAACTAATCAACTTCCTCCAAGTTTAAAAAGGCTGAACACAGAGAATCGTTTTAGAAAGGAATTATTTGAACTCATTTAACGTGACATTGGCTTACTCACCCTTCTACTTTCTTTCTTCTTTCATATATTTCTATTTTTTTTTTTCTCTCTTTATTTTTATAATATTTTAAACTATAATTTATATGCATTATTATTTATAATTATAATTGTTCTATTAATTGTTTTTATTGCTTTGAAACCTGTGCAAATCAAAAGTCAATTATAACTTAATATTGTACAGAGATACATCATTATTATTAAAATAAATTAAAATAAATAAATTAACAGTCTTATACTAACTTACTGGCCCCACACAGGCACTCTAAGCTACTCTAAATACTTATATCTATGTCTTTCGACTTTACTTACATTTTATTTAGAATTATTTATATTGTATACTTAAGGCTAAGAAAAAATATTCGTTAAGTTGCTGCCGATTGTTTCGAGTATGACATTGTCTCCAGCAGAGGCCTTGCACAGGAAATTGATTTTGAAGTAGTTACGGAGGTTGATGTCCTTTGTATTATTAAAAGTTTAAAATCAAATGCTATTGGTGAAGACGGCTTGCCACTTCGTTTCATAAAACTTATTTTGCCGGACGTTATAGGCCATCTAACACATATAATCAATTCCTGTATAGCAACATCTACTACTCCTCTGATATGGAAATGTGCTAAGGTTGTACCTGTTCCTAAAAATACTACTGCTACCGATGCTTCTGACTACAGACCTGTCAGTATCTTACCTTGCCTGTCTAAGGTCTTTGAAAAGGTAATAGAGTCACAAATTCAGAAACACTTGGCTGAAAATTCCCTGTTGAGCCCGCCATGGTAAAAATCTTGGATGATATCAGGCAAGATTTTGACAAAGGATTTGTGACGCTGCTCTGCCTGCTTGATTTCTCTAAAGGCTTTTGATAGAGTGAATCATTCCATTCTTTGTTGGAAACTGCACCATTACTATGGTTTTAGTGAAAAAGCTGTAAGGCTCATTCGAAACTTTTTATGTGGATGGTCACAAATAGTCGTTGTTGGTAATAATCGCTCAGGTCTCCGGTCAGTTTCTCAAGGGGTTCCGCAGGGAGGGATCAATATTGGGCCCAATTTTGTTCTGCATGTACATAAATGACTTAGCATCAATTTGTAAGCTGTGCTAACAGAAGATGATGATCATTATGAAGGGGGCAATAATAACTTTGCTTCCCTAGTGTCATCCAAATCGGAAGATGAGGATGAAATGCTAAAAGACATTAGCAGCACCATAGAAAAGCTGCAAGAAAAAATGCTGGCTGTTAAGCTAAAACAAACTGCACGCAGGCAGAGGGGAGCAGGCAGAGGTAGAAAGCGCCCTACAAAAAAAAACAACAAAAGCAGCAACAACAACTGCATCAACAACAAAAACAGTAACAGCAGAAACAACCACTGCATCAACAACAAAAACAGTAGCAGCAGAAACAACCACTGCAGCAGACAAAACTGCAGCAGCAGAAACAACAAAAGCAGCAGCCGCAGAAACAACAGCAGCAGCAGCAACAACAGCAGCAGTAGCAGCAGAAGAAGAAGAAGGAGAAGGTGCCTCCGATCAACACTTATAAACTAGAGGTAAATGCAACCAAGGACCTGTGTAAGGTGGTCATTGGTAATAATTTTAACATAAAGAGATTGGGGAACGATCGCCATGCCATCCACTGTAACACAGTGGAGGGCTACGCGAAAGTTAAAGAGCTCCTAAAAGAAACGACGACGGAACACTACTCAAACACACCGGAATGTGAAAAGCGGCAATCGATGCTGCTGAAGGGGTTGGAACCGTCTTCTGATCCTGAGGAGATCCTAGCACTGCTCAAAGAGAAGGATAGTCTAAGGAGTATCAATGTCCTAGACTACCAGGTGGTTCACTGGGAAAAATTAAAAATGCAGCCTCGATGCGTGAAGTGCGCAAAGAACCACAGTTACGAGGAGTGTGCTCTGGGTAGGTACGGAGCATCCGATAGGACGCAGCTCTCGTGCGTGTTATGTGGGAACGTGGGACACACCGCAAACTATCGGGGTTGTCCTAAGTTCACCGACATTAAAAAAGCAAAATTTGCGCGGCAGCAGAAGGTGGAGGTCAAACGTTCACATGTGAGGTTTCAAACACCAGCCGTCACGCCCCAAATTTCCTACGCCCAAATGGCGTCAGGTAGGGGGGCAACGGTACAGCAAGCGACTGTTGCTTCTCCGGCGCCGATGCCGAGAACAACGGAATCTGCACCCAACATGCTAGCCATCTTGCTCTGAATGTTGCGGTGGTAGTGTCTTTTTGGAGAGCAACATCGTCAGATTTCGGTGGTCGTTAGAAAACCTTGTGTCTGCTTTTCGACCTGAGATTTATGCAATGATCTATCGGGTTGTAACATAAGTATTGCGCGTTTTTCTCGGGGTTATTTTCCAATTACCATAAAATGCACAAAACCAATTTAATGCTGAACCAGCTATTGAAGTTAGTGTTTGGGATATATTGCGCATTCAGACTACAAACTTCGTTGTGTTAGTATCATTGTATACATTTTTAACTGAGCATATTCGGCATATTTTATTATTTCGGTTCCAGAAAAAACAGAATTGAAGTGAAGCCATTACAGAAATCCAAAATGTATACGGAGATGGTGTTTTCAGGGATTCCAAGTGCCGGTGTTGACTTTGAAGCTTTTTGAAGCTTGCCCTGCACTTCTGTCCCGTCACATTGTTACAATAACAAGTGGCCGTGGCTCAAGTGGTAGTGAACTGACTACCAAATCGGAAGTTTCAGTGTTCGAAACCCAACCGCACCCGAAACTCATGTATTTTCTCAGTTAACTAAAATCAGTAAGATGAGTAGTTGTTGTTTCCACTAACAATTTAGTCTCCCCATTAAATGTTGGATGCCACCCATGGAGCGAAATAATTACAGGGCCAAAACAGCTTTCTTTACTTTCTATTCCATTTTCCAAAAAACTTAACACATGCTGATGCATTATCAGTGTATTCATACTCACTTGAGTGTTGAGTTCTTTTTTTTTTTAACAGACCAGCACAACATCCCAGAGATGAACTTCACCTGCTCAAGGTATTACTGTCTGGATGGTGGACTGCTGAAGGAATAATCCATTTTGAGTTGTTGCCTCGTAACTAGACTATCACCGCAAAAGGCTACTGTCAACAACTGTGCAGATTAAAGTCAGAACTTGAGCAGAAACGGACAGGCTTCTTAGACTTAGGGGTGTTATATTTCAACAGGATAGCGCTCGCACACAGTTATAGAGTTCGGTTGGGAAAAATTGTGCATCCGCCTTATTCTCCAGATTTAGCACCTTCAGATTTTCACTTGTTCCGATGTCTGCATAACTTCCCTGATGGAACAAATTTTAGATCCCGAGTTGATGTCCAGATGCTCTTTGGTTATTTTTTTCATTAAAGCCAAACAATTTTGTTAGTAACGGGATTAAGAAGTTGCCTCAGAGGTGGACGTTTCTGTTGGAATGCTTTGTATTTAGGGTACGCTCTTCAAATTAAAACAAATGATCGTTTCGTTGGTGATTTTCTTGTGCTGTTTAATTAACATGGAGGAGGTCCAAAACGAAAGCTACTATTGAGCCATAACCCGAACCAAATGTAAGAAAAAATAATGTGTCCGGTCTGGATGGGACATGAGCGCTAAAGGCAGGGTTACTTACAACTTCCTTCAGAATGTGTCGACCATGAGTGGGCTACCAGAGCTGAGTTTCTACCTCAGTTTTTGCTGTTTGCTAATCGGGCATGGCTCCTTAATTGCGTTTTTACATAAGAGAGGCCTTAGCGAGGTGGTAGGTTGCTCTTGGGGATTGGATGCATGTTATGTACGTCCGTCCAATCTACTCTGATTTCGGGACTTGCAACTTATGGGCATCATCTATGACGGTGTGGCCTGTGATGTGAGCGATGTTCGAAAGAATTCATTCATAGTTTCGCAAATAAGATTTTCGATCGTAGACGTCATAAGTAGCTAGCTGGTGGCAATCATAGCTTACCTTAATATTGAACTAGTCTCGGGCTGTAAGGTGCCCCACTGGAAGTGAAGGTTGCGAAGCTCGAAAGGAAGCTGTGTTCTGGATTCACGAGAGGCCAAGGCCCCAGGAACTTCCATTCCAGCCTAACCTAAGAGTTGACCCTGTGTGGGAGTTGGTAGCTATAAATTTTAATTTATTGTGATTTGTGGCGAACCGTGGAATGACAATAGTAGCAGTCGGTTGCATTGAAACTGGGTGCCATGACCCACAGAATGGCGGAGGTATGAGATAGGCTCCAGATTTCATCAAAGGAGAATTTCGTGCCTTACTGCAAGGCGAAGAACTCCAAGGGCGCTGATCGACGCATCGCTTCGATCTCTCGTGCGATGACCCAGGCTTAAGCTTTCACGGCAGGTATATAAAACTCTGGTGACATCTGTTTGAATATGGCAATCCGGTAGAAAAAAGAGCAGTCGTAATTTTTAACTTATTTGCAAACTGTTTCGACCGGATGTTTTTCGTATGCATTTACCACTTCAACGTTGTTTTTTTTTTGCGGAGACACTATTGAAACATGTTTTGCGTATTGTTTTGAGTCAAAAAAGTAGCATTGGAAAGGTCAGTCAGTTTTTTTTTCAGTTTATATGCATTTTTATTATATTACTTAATTTACTCTTACATGCTAGACAAAAAAACGCTTAAAAATTAGCTTAAATAACTTAAAATTATCTTATACTAACTTACTGGCCCCATGCGGGCACTCTAAGTTAAACATAATATTTAAAAATTATGTCTTTCGACGTTTATGACCGGTTTTATAACTTAGTGACTTAACTATAGCTTAAACTAAGAAAACATGTTCAAAAACTTAGTACATGGACTATTTTAATTTTGTAACTCAAAACATAATAGAATGAAACGCGTCTTCTTCTTTGAACACTTTATTACAACTGAACTCAAAACTTAGTTTGCCTAGTAACAGGAAAAGCTTAATATATATACGAGTACGTATGTACGTACAACAATAATTTTGATCAAGCGGATAACCGTTTGGCAACATTTGGTCATCTTCTGATTTTACAGATATTACTTAATCGAAAGTACAATAAGAAATTGCATTATATAAAGCAAGGGCATAGGGTGATCCGAATGTTTTAATATATAACTTTTGAGAATGAAAGTAAAATCATATTTTTTCCGAATGAAATTCTTACAATTTTATTATAAAACTTAAAACTAAAAGCCTACATACTACCTAAAACTAAATCTTAATCTACTTAACCTACTTACATCTACATGCATATATATATATATATATACATAATATATATATACGTCATATATAAATATATGTATATATATATATATATATTTTTTTTTTTCATTTTATATTTTTATTTATTTTCTTTTTTGTTTTTATATATATTTTTTTTTACTTAAAATCTAACTTAAACCTACCTAAAACTATGTAAGCCGGCCATGGCTAAAAAAAATTAGGCTGGCCCACTTTGCTTCACATGAAGCTACATATCACTGAAGGAGTTCGACGACGAAGCATCCTCCCCTTCAACAAGCCACCAAAAGTTTTGGTGCTGCTGAGCAACATCCCTCATGTCGCGACTCCCTACCGACCTACTGAACCGGAGACGCTCCGCACTGCCATTTGCGACGTCTCTATCGTAGTTGAGTCGCCTGTCCCCAGCTGTCCGAGCGACATGGAAGATTAACGGCACCGCTAATCTATCCTGGATCAACCCTATCTGATCTAGGTATAGGAATGCTTCCGGTGGAACGAAGCCGTCAGAGCGCACACTCTCGTGGTAAAGGTAATTGGGATAGTTAGATAGATAGCTCCAGATATCAGGTTATTCGTCGAGGTCATTGCTCTTGCAATGTGCCTTCGAGTGAGCTTAATTACGAAGTTGTCCACTCGTATTAGGTTCGCCCTATTGTAAAGGACCTCATTGGGATAAAATTTTTTGTACTCCGACTCTGGTGTTCTGTACAAGCGAAGGCAAGCCCTCTCAAACACCCGAATCTTTTCCATTAAGCTTGCTCATACATTGAACCATACGGGACACCCAAATACCAGCATGGGCCTGATAAGGTCCATGTAGCAGATTACCTTTACCCTCGCATCGAGTTGGCTGCTATAAAATAGTCTCTTTGTAAGGGCAAAAGCGCCTTTAGCTCTGGCCAGAGCAGCATCTACATTTTTGCCAAAATACAGAAACTGATCTAGCCAGATCCCAAGGTATCTGACTACATTTCGACAAACAAGTGGCTGCCCGTGCTGCCCCACTATCGAGAACTTTCGCCAATTCTTTCTGGTATCCCTAGAGGCCCCAGACAAAGGCGTCCTAAACAGAATGGTTTCCGACTTCTGAAAGTTGATTTTCAACTTCCAGTCATCGCAATATCGCTTAATTTTGTCGAAGTCACGCTGCAAAAGTATATTAATGACCTCAATCTTTGGACCTGATCTGTACGCGATTATGTCGTCTGCGTACGCTATGGCATGGTGAACTGAACCTATCAGATCACACGTGTAAATGTTGAATAGGATCGGCGAATTTACCGCACCCTGTTGCAGACCGTTTTTAATGTTAAATGTTCCAGCAGAAGTCACATCGCCATTCTTCACGATGAACTGTCTACTGGAGAGCATATCGAAAAGAATATACAGCAGTGGTTTACTAATGCCCAACCTGTCCAGCTTGAAAAAGAGTCCCTCTAACCATACGGTATCGAAGGCTTTCTCCAAGTCAATCAGGCAGGCACCAGTGCACTGTTTCTTGCCTTTGTTCCATTGGATATCAGAAGCCAGTTTCGACGCAGCATGAATGATATCATGTCCCGCCTTGAAACCGAACTGATTATCCGGAACTATATGTTTGTCCTCAACCCACTTAGTCAGGAATCTGTTGATCACATTCTCGAACACCTTACTGATGCTTGGAAGAAGACTGATCGATCGGAGATTCACCGGATTGAAAGTGTCTTTTTCCCTTTTGGGGATGGGGTGTACCACCGCAGTTTTCCAACGCGCTGGATAATGTGCATTATTCATTGCATTATTAAACAGGGAGGTATAAATGTTCACCGCTTCTAGAGGAAGATGCCGAAGCACAATGTTCGGTATTTCATCGTAGTGATTCGAAGATCGTTTGGAGCTCTTCCTTCGAAATGAACGGGGGTAGTACCCTATCGTTGGTGATGACATTATTTGCCATATTCTCGTCACTGAACTGGGTGAAACCCGAGCTCTCGAATCGCCAATTCACAATTTAATTTCGAAGGTAGAAACTGTGCACAAGGACTCCATTCTCCAGATCTTGGTTTGGGCTAATGATGTCATTCGCCTTATACACTTCCTGGAAAGTCGCTCCTATAGCCTCTACCTTCTCCTGCGGATCCTCGATCACAAAGAAGTTGTCATAGTCAACGGCCTCATTCGAATCGATGCCTGCTGCTATAAGTATGTTCTCGTTGTCCGTCGTTCGGGCGATTTTAAGACATGGAAGGTCGTTCTGATTATTTCTCCGAAATATTTTATTTATTTGCGGGAACATATTCGAGTTACTGGTATTCACAGCCCGAATTTTGTTGTTATAATACAAACTTACAGATGCTCTGTAATTTTCTTTTATTAATACTTGGAGGTTTTTGATCGACGACTTTAGCGTCATAATCTCCGGGTTATGTCTGCCAGTAAACTGTCTGTACAAGGTTTTTAGTCTTGACAGCAGTCCACTTTTATGTCGGTGCAGTGCGTCAGTAGTTGCGTTGCGGAATAGGTCTCCTTCGTCGGTGTGTCGGTACCGAGGTATCGTTTTGTCCATTGTTCGTTTGATTGTCTCGTCCATTAGTTTTAGATACCTGTCAATACTCTCGTTTGACAGATTCCTGTTGGACGGTGGGTAGAGCGAATTCGAGGAGAGTGCTCTAGTCAGTGTTTGGTGAAGTGTGTCCAACGCACCCTACTATAATTGTAGGAATGCCTTTGAACAAACTCATCCAATTCCGCAATTTCGTTTGGAACAGTTATTTCGGTGCTGAGACCGCAATGGTCACTGTCATACACGAAAGTGCGTAGACAGTTTGTAGTTTGTTGGTTAGTGCATGTCAGTTGTATTCGTGAGTCGAACAGCAGAAGATTCAGATAGGATCCGTGTCTGGGAAACGACGGACTATCCGTCGCCTTAAGCCCGAGTCGATACATCACACTGTGCTGACCCTACCAATTGAATAGTAGGTTCCCTCTATTATTTGGTGTATTATTTCCCCAATCACTATGTTTGGCGTTGAAATCTCCGCCGATAATAAAATAGTTGTCTTCCAATTCCAGCCTCAGAAATCGAAAAAGTGTCTCGAGCTCTGAAATAAATAAGGTGGATTGAGTAGCCTTAGGTGCATAGACAGACACCATGTACAACCGCTTTCCACTACGGAGGGGGATATACACGATGCATGCTTCCAGAACCTGGAACCTACGTACTACACGGCTGTATACTCTTTTAAAATGTATACCTTTTCGTACGAAAATTGCAACGCCACCTCCCTGAATGGAGTTGGGTCGGTTTCTGAGTACTATTTTGTATCTTCTGTGTCTCATTTTGTGTCTCTTGGTAAGCTTAGTTTCGCTAACCAAAAGCACATCGGGGGCTTGGTCTTTAAGCAACTTAAATAGTGCGGCTCGTCGTTCGAGCCTAATAGCATTGGAAAGGTATTTACTTCCTTGTGCCCAGCAGGGATCCATCGGATTGATGACACGTTTCAAACTTTTTAGATCTCTCTACAAGGGACATGAACAATCAGATCATATTCCAATGAAGTAATCAATATCACCAATAAAAAAATACAACCGCTGTTAATACTCGTAACTAATGAACTATGAACGTTGTATACTTTCCGTCGCATGATTATTGAATGATTTCAGTCTGAACCATAGTCTATGTCACGGGGTAAATAACGATCAACTAAGTGGGAGCACTTTCACTTTTGCAGAATTTCATACTTCTGCATTAAAAAGTTCTTTTATTGGCATCTAGCTTTAGTGTTAGTTTGCACGTAGCGATTGGTATACCTATACTACCTTTGTCCGGTAGGATAGGTAGAGTGGTTCCAATTTTGGTGAGTTCTCGGCTCTGAAGTTCCCTGGAATATCTGTGTGGCCCGGCACTCAACAAAGGTGAATGTTGAACTGCTCTGCCATCTCCATGAGAGATGATCGGCATTCAACGGCGGTTTTAGAATATAATGAGACCGAGTCCAGGGACTTGATGGCGGCCTGACTATCCGAAAATATGCGGATATCCTTTACAGATATCACGTTTTTCTTCAGCCAGGACAGAGCTTCTTTATTCTGCAGTGATTTGGAAGGCGGAAAGAGAGGCTTAGATTTAGCTTATCTGAAAAAACACCGCCACCAACTCCGCTATCGGTTTTAGATTCATCTATGTAGAGATGGATTGACTTGTCCTCCATGAAAGCATCCTCCTCCCAGAATGATCTAGAGGGGAAGCTTACATGGAAGTTTTTGTCAAACCAAAGTTCAGGTGTGGTGTTATCGGTGTTCTCTGTGAGGATTCCTAATGTATTAAGAATGTTGGCGTGGCCAAATGAATTATTTGTCCACTGTTTAGTCGATTTAAGGCGAATAGCTGCAGTTGCAGCTACTTGCTTGTTAAAAATGTCGAGGGGTGTCAAGTGAAGCAGAATATCTAATGCCGCAGAGGGGGTAGACCGCAAGGCCCCGCTTGTGCATAGACATGCTGTTCTTTGGACTCTGCTTAGTTTAATGCGCTTGACTGCATTCTCCAAGGCCGTCCACCAGACAACCACCGCGTAAGTAAGTATCGGTCTTATGACCGAGATGTATAGCCAGTGGGTTATGCGAGGTTGAAGGCCCCATTTGTTCCCAATGGCTTTTTTGCAAGAAAATAAAGCTATTGTAGCTTTATTGACTCTTTCTTGAATGTTAGGTTTCCAGTTGAGTTTCCTATCAAAATTGTAAAGCACATATGCATCACTTAGATGACTTAGTTATTGATTGGCAACTGTCCGATTTGTCGTGAAAGCTCAATACTGTTCCGCTCTTCGTTGGATGATATTGTAGCGCAGTATATACCATAGTGATTGGAAAAATTTAGTTCGATTTTCCTCTGTACGCACTCTACGCATACGGGTAGATGGCCTGATTGGAGACCTGCATGGCGATTGATCGAGAAACTACTGACTGCCCAAAACATGGACCGCGCAACTGCATGTATAAATCCTTATACATGTAGGCTAAAATTGCAAGTGCGAGGTCATCTAGAGTCTTATGTCTAGACTAAGTAACCTGGGCCAGCAATCCTCGTTACCGAAATTCGGCCGCTACGGAAACCGAAACAATGCCTCGGATAAAGACTGATAACTCGTGGACGACTTTTAGCTATCGTACCCGTACAAAGATTTGTTTCTGGAATGGGAAGACGCTCCTTGACTCACAGAGTGAAGGACCTCAGAACGCCAGATTCCTTCAACTTGGATGGAGTTGGACTGCTATTAACACCCATAGCACGCAGAGGCCTAATCTGCTGGCAACTTCACGGTGATAGGATTTTAATACTATATTGATACTAGAGTAAGTCGAGTCACAATTATACAGTGTTGCGTGCCCTACTGATGGTTCGCCTGAGGAAGAAAAGGGGAGCGGTATTTAATGCAGCACCCAACGGCGACATGGTAAGCAGCGACAACGAAGGGCTCAAACATGTGATGATATGTGATTGCGGATTAGGCAACCGCAATGATAACGGCGATAGATTCGTTGATGTTTGCAACGCAAATCGCCTTGTAATAGGTGGCACCATGTTCGAGTACAAAGCCATAAAATCAGTTGGGTGTCAACTGACAGGCAAGCAACCTCCAACCAAATTGACCATTTTGCCATCAGTCGCCATTTTAGTAGTTGTCTTCTAGACGTCCGAAACAGAAGAGGAGCGAACATGGGGTTGGTATGATAGTGCTATGATAGTGACTGTCCAATTACGCACTAACGGCACGAGAATGTCCAGGTTCAACATCGATTGACTAAGAGATCCGACAGTGCGCCAAGAACTAAGGGACCATATCTCACGTGGAGTGGAAACAATCAGCAGCTCACTGCTCACCACCATACAAGATCATTGGTATGCTGTGAAAACTGTTTTCACATCAGGTGCAGAAAGGATTGTCGGTCGATCGCAAGAAAGACATAGGGCTTGGCTTTCCGAGGATATCTGGAGAAGGATCGAACTCGAATTGCAGCAACTCCAGCAGCAGTGAAGATCGAGCTAGAATACCTATGTCGCATGGAGATGAGAGAAGTACAGCGTAGCGTGCGGCGTGACAAGCGCAGTTACATCAATACGCTGGCTAGTATTCGCCAGCAATATGCACCCAAGTCAGACTGAGGAGTCCATGGAAAGAAATGCCCGAATTCGCATCACTACCCCCAGTAAGGAAGAGATCATTACAGCGATCAAAGTATTGAAAACCAATAAGGCGGTAGGACTTGATGGCATACCCGCAGAACTGCGCCAACTGCATCAGCTGAGCTACTGCTCCCACTTGTTGGGAGAACCTGGGAGGCCGAGAGTTTTCAGGATGACTGGAAGAAGGGAATGATCGTCAAACTCCCTAAAGAAGGCAGAAAACTAGAGAGGCATCTGCGTGCTGCCTGCTATGGCTAAGATAATAGCTAGAATTATTCTGGAGCGAATTAAAGAAGACCTTGAAGACACACTCGATGCCGAACAAGCAGGTTTCCGCTCTGGATCCTCCTGTGTCGACCACATTAACACCCTGCGGATCATCATAGTGATATCGGGAATTTATTTGGCTTGTCTTGCGCAGGAGATTTATCCCAGATAAATTAATAGCAATTATTAAGGCTACGTACGAAGGGTCCACATGTCACGTTTTGCACAGAGGAAAGCTGTCTGAGGGATTCAAAGTCCAAAGTGGAGTTCGGCAAGGCTGCATTCTTTCACCAATATTGCTTTTATTAGTGATCAGCGATGTGCTAAATGCGGCTTTATCGATGGGAAATCTGAACTCAAACACCTTGACGATGTATGCCTACTATCTCACAGAATAATGGACCTACACCAAATGACAGCAAATGTGGAGAGGGAAGCAGATGTCGTTGGGCTGAAAATTAACTCGGCAAAAACAAAAATGATCAGCCTGGGACCGAACTCATCAACTCATACTCGTATATGCATTGCTGGACAAACGGTTGAGAGAGTAGAGAGTTTCCAATACCTTGGGAGTATTGTCTTAACCGATGGTGGAACCCAACTGGATATAGCTAGCCGAATAGGTAAAATGAAGTCTGCGCTTGGGATGCTATCTAAAATTTGGGGAAGTAATGCAATTAGCTTAAACACCAAGCTACGACTGTTTCGTTCCACTACTATCACAAGAAAGCTGCAAACGTTCGTTAATACGAGTAGGTGCCTGCGTAATATTTTAAGGATTTTCTGGCCAAAACGTATCTCGAACGAACAGCTTTATGAGAGAACCGGCCATGAACCTATTGGCACAACCATACAACGACGAAAGTGGCAGTGGATTGGTCACACTTTCCGAAAAGGTGACAGGTCCATAGTTAATCACGCGATGCAATGGAATCCGCTTACTCAGGATGGCAGAATACGCGGCGGTTCTAGAAGTACATGGCGTAGAACAGTCGAGAAGGAAGCACAGCAACTGGGAAAGAGTTTGGGAGAACTGATTTACTTTGCCAGAAACCGCACACGATGGCGCGTAGGCGTTGTAGAGGCCCCGGGACCCACAAGGGGATATAGGACATAAATGATGTCCAATAGGGTGAAATTGTTGCGGAATTTGGTCACTATGACTTGAATTGCTTGCTCAGTAGGTCAATTATGTCGACCGTAAAATGGTCAAAGTGTGCGAAAAACATTTTTCACAAAGCAATTTTGATAATGAAGTTCAATAGTTTTGTAAGCGTTGTTCCAGTGTAAGTCTTTCCATGATGAAATGGCAATGTTAACTGAGCATATTTGCCTTTGTCACATGTCACGAATCACGCGTGAGCTGTCAAGAATAGAACACTCTGACCAATTTTCCTGCAGTAAGCGCGCATTCAGACAATGATAGTTGATTTTCCTATAGCCTTCTTTATTCAGTATTGAAAGTCGGTTTATAGTAAAAAGTAGGGAATACAACATTAATCATAGGACCATGGCTGCGATTGCAGGCCGAAATTCAAAGTTCAAGATTGTCCATGAGTTTTAGCGAATTCAGCGGGTCAGGGGCTTCAATTTCAGCTCAAATGTTGTGTTCGAAGTCTTGAATTGTTTTCGGATTGTCGGGTTGCACGAAATGCTCAATGTTGATATCGGCTACAAAATAAGGTGCTTGGCTCATTGGGTTACAGTGGTGATGTTTTGGCAAGTACTTGCTGACATCTGCCTAATGTCAATAAATGACAATCAATGTCCATACCATCTGCTGACTCACCATCTATATACTTCTACGTGCAGGTAGTAAGCATAACTTATTAAACAAAAGAATTTTAATTATAATAGTGAGCTATACCTGACGACTGAAGTGGTGCGTAAAAGATTGATTAAAACTGTGCTAAGCGAAGTGAAATGTCTTCTTCAGCTGTTGTTTGGTTACCATGGCATGTTGTCGAAACCGTATTTTGGTTTAATGTCTTCTAATGTAAGAATCGTATTTTGTATTTTTTGTGGATGCTATTTTACATGTCATTATAATACGTATTGGCAATATATTGTACAATGGGGAAAAACCGTTGCTAAAAATAGTAGTCAATTAACATATTCGCAGTTTATTTGATTATGAGACGTAGTATACAAATTACTTCTATTCAACTCTAAAACATAAAAAAACAAGTGGTGACACATTCGTGAATTTGACAACTTTTGAATTTTAATAAAGTGATTGATCGTTCCTACGTACCTACACCAGAGCCTTAGAATCACAGATACATACACTATTGATAAAAAGTTGATATATTGTACATATACGTATGCAAAATTCATTTATAAAGGGAGATAAACGGGTAGTGTCGGGTGTTTTATAAAGGAAGGTTACCAGATTAAAGAAGTTATGTGTGTAGATTTTGTGAATGCGGATATTTTGAAAGTTTCTATTGTAGTTAAAAATGAAGTGTTCGTCTTTATATGTGTCTATAGACTGCATGGCCTTGAGTCTTTTATTAATGCACCTACTTGGACTGTGTCAGGTAGACGTTTAAATCACATTAATAGGCGATTCAAAAGTGTGTCATCGAATGACTGTGAGAAATGTGTTCTCGATTTAATGATCACTGACCACTGCATGACAGGACTCCTTGTTGAAACGTCTCACAGGAAGAATAGCAGTTACAAATAACTGACCATTGTATGATTTTAACCATTGTTTAAAGGTCTAAGCAGATTACAACGCTCTGGTAACTTCTCTTCTCAGATCGTAACGAATTTAAGGTACGACCTACTTAACATTCAACTTCGTTTTGAAAATTGGCAAAAAGTCTATGCAAAAGACAACGCTTCTAAAGCTTAGGAATTATTTTGGAACATTCTTCAAAACTATATCAGTTCTTCTACACAAACTTTTGTCAAACATAGGGTGAGCGATCATACCGACTTTCTGATCGTCAACCTCGAATATCTTCTTCCCCGTATATGAAATACGTTTTATTCGGGTTATTTTAAACTATGCGGTTATTGAAATTGAAAATTGTGCAATCCGCAACCGTGACAACGAGCAAAACGAGCGATAGCTAAAAACGAAAAATCGAGGTTTCCACCAATGTGGTTTTACGAGCGAGAGTAACAAAAAACGAGGCTTCCACCAGTGTGGTTTTACAAAAAAAGGGAAAAGTTTTTATTTCTTACAGGTTTTTATAGGCTTGTGTGAACAACAGTTTTTATGAGCTTTATTTAGTCAACAATTTTATAATACAAAAAAAATATGGCGATTTTTATAATTTTCGCGGGAAATCCAAAAGTTGTACCAGCTCTATCTGCTCCAACATTCCGGCCCCTTTGAAAGCACTGCCTTTCAAATTGGCAAGGCTGCTAGTTTGCATACTAGGTGACGCATGGTACCTCTGGATGTCGTTACATCTACCACTCGGACTCTCCCATCCTGGCCTTCGATGACGTTGCTGATCCTTCCCATCTGCCACCTTTGAGGAGGCATATTTTCGTCATGAATGATGACTAGAGTACCAGGCTCTATGTTTGGACTTGGTGTGAACCATTTGGACCGACACTGCAGCTCGTTGACATATTCCGCTGACCATCGTTTCCAAAAGTGTGTCTTCACGGCATTTATCCTTCGCCATCGCTGGATGTAGCTGATGTCCAAGACCTCTGTTGGTAGCTCGGGAATGGCCTTTAGGGAAGACCCGATGAGAAGGTGACCTGGCGTGAGTGCTTCGAAGTCGTTTGGGTCTGACGTCATCTGCGTAATTGGCCTCGAGTTCATGACCGCCTCGATTTCGACTAGTGCTGTTGACAACTCCTCGAACGTTAGTTTGGCTCCGGCCAAACTGCGATACAAGTGGCCCTTGGCGACCTTGACGGCCGCCTCCCAAATGCCTCCAAAGTGCAGTGCCCTGGGGGGTATAAAATTGAAATTTATATTTGTATTAGTGCAAAAATTAGATATACATAAGTGCCTGAGAGATGAATATTTAAAAGTAAGATTCACTTATAATAATAATAAAGTAATTGATTACCGTATATTTGTTCTTCATGTATTTCTGTTTGCGGCACCAGTGGAGAGGGTGTTGACGAGTATGTTAATTCACCCCAAGATGATTCCGAAACTTCCAGGATCGCTCTCTGAATCTTGCGACAAAGTAATATCTTTGTTCTATCTTATTTTAGCAATCTAAATTCAGATAGGTACTCGTACAATGTAGTCACCGAACACTTGATATTCATCTGCTGGTTTTTCGATTACCAAAATTGCTTTTTTCAATAAAGCATCGTCGTTATTAATTGGAGACTCATTGCACCTCCTTTTTTTCCCTCTATGTCCCTGACTTGTAGAGGGAATTTCTTCCTTTGTTTGTACCACAGGTTCGTTTTTATCAAAGTTAGCCTGCAAAATGCATAAATTTATTTAAATTTTATAGTTATAATATGAACTAAATTCATTATGGTTTGTTTGGATTCAGATTTCTTCTTTTTTTCGAACAAAAATTGAATTTTCCCCATTGTATTGGGGCTTTAGATGGAAAACATATTGTTATGAAAGCGCCCGCTAATTGTGGCAGCTCCTACTTTAACTACAAAGGTTCTCACAGCATCGTATTGATGGCGTTAGTCGATGGAAATTATAAAATATCCTATCCTGGAAGGTGGATGGAGGTGTTTTAAATCATTGTTCTCTATCAGGTGCGTTAGAGAAAAAAATATTGCAAATACCAGAAGACTGTCCACTATCTGGCCGGGAGGAGAAGGTTCCATATGTAATAGTAGCGGATGATGCTTTTGCTCTAAAGAGATATCTGCTTATCCATTTAGAAATCCACCTGCTCCTAATCGTGTTTTCAACTATCGCCTTTCAAGGGCAAGGAGAGTTGTGGAAAACGTTTGTGGGATAATGGTAAATAGGCTTCGCGTTTTGCATAAACCTATAGAATTTAGGCCGGAGAAAACGGCAGACGTTGTGTCTGCAATATGTGCCTTACATAACTTTTTGATGTCAGGAAAAACCTCAAGAAGAAGGTACGCCCCACAAGGAACATTTGATTTGAAAAATAAATGAGTGGTGCAGCTTGGCAGTTGGCGTAACGAATCCATGTTAGAAGGTAGCTGTTTACTGAGAGTATTTCTCAACAAACTTCTACTGCGAAGGAAATTCGTGATGAATTTAAAGAATATTTTGTTTCTCATGAAGGCGAAGTTTCCTGGCAATATAAAAATATATAGTTTTTAACAACAAACAAATTTTTTACTTCCAAAATTTTCAATGTTGTAAGATATTCCTTTTTCAGTTATTATGAACCGAAGGGAAAATTTGCATATTTGGCGATTAATTTTTGTATAAGCTCTCGATTCCACATTGTTGTTTGCGTGTTCTCACTGAAATATTGCAGCAAATTGCAAACAGCAGCTGCAAACACGCAAACAGTTCATGCAAACAAAACTGATGTGTTCACATGACATGCTACATTATTGCTGCAAATTCTTGTTGCAAACATTTTTGATTGCAACAAACTGTTTTGTTTACATTTGCTACAAATTTATTGCTGGTGTGTACGTAGTTTTATGAATTACATTTCTGATTGTTCCTCCTTCTTGCCTCAAAAAAAAAAATTGAGAGAAACACTTAAGCCTTGGATTTCTAGGGACTTATTGAATAAAGTCAATACCCTAGTAATTTGAGATTAAAAAATAAATATAAAAAGGTGTGCCATGAACTGAAGAATGATATTCCAAATTGTCGGGATACCTATTACCGTAATCGTTTTATTTCGGCTGGAAACGAATGGAAAATAGTAAACAGTTTACCTTATAAATATTCATCTGCAAAAAACTTTTTGTGTTGCGTATCAAGAAACTAAACTATCAGAAACTCTTTAGTTTCTGACAAATTCCAAATCACTGAAGCATTTCATTATTATTTCACAAATAGAGCCGACAGTCTACAACCTAATTCAGTCAATTCAACTTGTGCTCTTTGTTTGTGTGCTGAACCATTTCAAGGGATAGCTTTGTTTATAAGCCCATAACTTCTCTTGAAATGTTAAAACCGATTTGTAGTTTAAAGAATAGTGGGGCGGGTGGTCTCTTTAGTGTGGTTCTAAAAAAAATTGCACGGTTCTTAGCGGATGGTTGCGTTTTCGCAGGGGTCTTTCCCGAAGCACCCAAATGTACCGATGTTATTCCATTATTAAAAAAAGGTTCTGCTTTTGAATTATGGAATTACAGGCCCATTTCCGAAAAACTTATGAAAGACAGGATAGTAAATTATTTAAAGTTTAACCATTATCTTAGTCCTAAACAGTTTGGCTTTCGAAAAGGGAAATCTACTGAAAACGCTGGCTTGCTCATTGTTATTACCAAGACTTACATTGATGAATAAATTACCCTGGAATTTATTTAGAAAATTAAAAATATAAGTTTATTTATATAAATCTATATTCTCCCCTTCAAAGTAATCCCCATCGACTGCAACACACTTATGCCAGCGCTTGATCCAATCCTCGAAACATTTTTTATATTCGGTTTTCGGTATATCCATCAGTGCTTCTTGCGATTTTTCCATTACTTCCTCTCGGCTGCTGTAACGCGTTCCTCATAGTGGTTTTTCGATTGAACAGAAAGAAGTCACATGGAGCCAAATCAGGTGAATACGGTGGCTGTTGGATGGTATTTGTTGTATTTTTCGTCAAAAAATACTGTGAGACGGTGCGTTATCATGTTGCAAAATCCACGAGTTTTCTGCCCACAATTCTGGTCTCTTTCGGCGAATTGCTTCACGCAAACGTCTCATAATGCCCAAATAATAATCTTTGTTTACTGCCTGGCCTTCTGGCAAAAATTCATGATGCACTACTTGTTGTAATCCATGAAAACCGTGAGCATTGGCTTCTTTTTTGACTGAAAACGACGAGGTTTTTTTGGTCTCGGCTCATTTGGTGAACGCCATTCACTTGCCTGATGTCTGGATTGCGCGTCGTACTCATAAACCAACGTCTCGACTCCAGTAATGATCCTTTTGATGAATGTGGGATAGGATTCAGCCTCGCAAATTATCTCTTTTGCGACGACAACACGGTCTCTTTTTTGCATGAAATTGAGGTCTTTTGGCACAAACTTTGCTGCTACACTACGGAAACCCAAATAATTAACCAAAATGCCTTGGACGGATCCATGGGCAATGTTCAAGTCCTCCGCTATATCTCTGATGGTTAATTTGCGGTTATTGGCCAACATTTCTTTTACTCCATCAATGTTTTCGTCGGTTTTCGATGTCGATGGTCATCTTCAATTGACTGACGACTACTTTTCAACCGCTCGTGCCACTGCTAAATGACCGTTTTCTTTAGAGAATCGTTGTCGTTGCCGAAATACTTTTCCAACATTTCGAAGTTCGTTGTTGCAAATTTAAATCCATCTAAAATTATAAAAAATCGCCAACAAGCACAGAGATAGATCTACTCTTAGCTACGTACCTTTTACAAATGTCAAGCTATAATGCTAAGATTTAGAGAGAATGTCAACAACAGATGTACCAACTTAACAAAAAAACGGAACTCAAATCGGAACAATGGGAGCGCCACACGGTGGTTATACCGGGAAAATTTTGATCAAGGTGGTAGATCACAAAGAGTGATGATAGATGAGATAAAGAGTGAAATTAAAGTTTTTAAACTGGGTGTACCCCAAGTCTCTGCTGTATTGGGTCCAACTTTATTTCTTATCTATATTAATTCACTTTTTGCTCTTCACTTTAAGGGCTCACCAACTGCTTTCGCCGATGACATAGTGTTTTCTTATAGTCAGAATAGTCTTTTAGATCTCATCGCTGACATAAATTGGGATTTGAATTTATTGAGAAACTTGTTTGCCAATCACAAGTTGGTAATTAGTTCTAAAACAAAATAATGTTTTTTTGACTATCACCTTTACACAACTTAGAAGCGAATGTTCATTTTCATGTAGGTGAGTGTTAAAAATGCAAATTATCCAACTGCAATTGCCCCCATTGTTCTACTTCTCCCACTTGTTGTAGTATGTACTCTTAACTGTTCCGATAATTGTTTCCTAGTCGATAAAGTTGACGAATTTAAATATCTAGGGCTTATCATTGACTCCAATATGAATTTTTCAAACCACACTGAATCTTTGAGGAATCTTGCTGGCCATGCCAAATCGCCAAAACGGGAGATTAAGCGACCAGGAAACGCTTCCATCACAATATCCATTGTGGCTCATGCTGTGTGTGCGGTTGCACCGTCTTGTTGAAACCACAATGTCAGAATTTTCACTTCACTTGCTTAGTATCGTCGGTGTTTGTGTTTTCTGTGTTTGTCTGTGATTATGACTCGGGAATTCAGGGTAAACGTAGCCAATATACGCGGGCTAAAAAGTAATCACTTTTCTGCGTACGTCCACGTCTGTAAGTACACACCCGCTGTTTTGGCACTTAGTGAAACACAGGTAGATCCCCGCCCACACTTCTCAGATCATTCTGATCTGAAGCTACCTGGCTAAGAACTAGTGCCATTATTGCCATTTACGTGCGTAGTGATGTAGCTTACCAAACTCCACCAATGTGGTCCCTATTCCAATCCGGAATTCAACTGCATGTGGTTAAAATTCCATCTCCGTAAGCAAATTATCCACTACTGCTTTATTTATAGAAGCCCCAAACTGGACAGCAATTCAACCTTTAACGAGTTTGATGCGCTGTCTGACTCCATTCAAAGAATTGTATCCCTGTATACTCATACTGAAATCGTTATTACGGGCGATTTTAATATACACAATTCTGGGTGGCTTCGACATTCTGGACAGACAACACCCGAAGGACGGTGTGTTGAGATCTTCGCTGCGGAAAACAATGTAAATGAGCCCACGCTAATACCAGACGTTGATAGTTATACCGCCAACACCCTGGATTTGTTTTTAACTGCTCACCCTGATAAGTACACCATTCACGTGCTCTCCCCTCTAGGCTCGTCGGACCATTGTGTCATATCAGCTAATTTCTCGTACACCGACCACACAGTTAGAGAAAAAATTCCTAAAAGAACCGTATGGCAATACGAGAAAGCCAACTGGAGCGGTCTTAACAGCTTCTTTAGGAATTTTAACTGGTTGTTATGCTTCCGCGATAACGACGTGGATGCCGCTGCTGATGTGATTACAGTCACCATTCTCTTTGGAATGAGATTCTTTATTCCTCATCGGATGAAGAGTATCAAACAAAAAGAAATGACATGGTAGAACTCAAGCTGTAAAGAGGCCGTCAGGGTTAGAGAAATGTTTTTTCGGTCCTTCAAGACCAACCTGACAGAGAAAACCGAAAAAAGCTCAAACGAGCCAGAAATGACTGCATCGCCTTTCCTAAGCGTGTGAAATTCCAATACGACCAAAAACTGAGAAATCCCGCCTTATCCTCCATCCCAACGCTCATTTACAATGACATTCCAGCTGTCAGCTCTTTGGACAAGGCCAATCTGCTTGCTGCAAACTTTGCGGCCAGCTCAACGCTCCCAGATTGTGCTTTGTCTCCGCCTACACTTGAGTGCGTCGAATCTTCAATGGGACGAATCTACTTTCACACTCGTGTGCGTACTTAAAGATCTCAACATACATAAATCCGCTGGTCCAGATGGTATATCTGCCCTTCTTCTGAGTAGGTGTTCTTCCTCGCTGGCAAAACCACTGCGTAAGCTTTTTCATCAATCCTACTCTTTAGGACTCTTTCCGAGCAGATGGAAAACAGCATTTGTCCATCCCGTCCTTAAAAAAGGCGAATCTTCTTCCCTCTCCTCCTACAGACCCATTGCACTAATCCATCAACTAGTGAAATATCTCAAAAAGCGGAAACCTCTTAATGACCGGCAATATGGTTTTCGTAGCAACAGGTCCACTGGTGATTTGATGGCATACCTCACCGAAAAGTGGAACCAAAGCGTACATCAATCTGGCGAAAGCAAGATAGTTGCACTTGATATTTCTAAGGCATTTGACAGAGTTTGGCATCAGGCTCTTTTGTCGAAAATGCGTGCATTTGGGATCGACGACCCTCTTCTTCAATGGATTAGAAATTACCTTTCGGAACGTTCAATTCAAGTTGTCTTGAACGGTTTCAAGTCTGATATTCACAAAATAAATGCTGGTGTGCCCCAGGGCTCTGTTCTGTCTCCGACATTCTTTTTAATTTTCATTAATGATCTCTTGTCTGCTACTTCTAATCCAAGATATTCCTTTGCTGATGACAGCACTCTCTGCTTTTCTCTTTGCTTTGCTTTACTCTTCGTCTTTAGAACGAGAATGTCAGCGTAAACTAAGCTCATTAAATCCGATATCAACAGCATAACCAATTGGGGAACTATCAACAGAATGGAATTTAATGCTTCCAAAGCACAATGCTGTCTGCTGTCGTAAAAGCGAAATTTTAACACCCAGCCATTATCCATGCATCGTCGAAACCGAAAAACTTTCAATTCTCGGTATGCGTGTCAATGACAACTTACCACATATGTGATGTCGCCAAAAATGCTGCGAAATGTCTAGGTTTCCTCAAGTGATGTAATAAATATTTTACCCCCTCTGATCTGTCCTTAATATATTTGGCATTCATCCGCCGAAAATTTTAGTACAATGCTAGATAGGATTCAAAATTGTGCGATAAAACTTATTGATGATACTAATATCAGTCAGTCAATTGATACCCTCGAACACCGACGAAATGTCTCCTGTCTCACTTTGTTTTATCGCTACTTCCACCACCAGTGCTCCACTGAAATCGCCAGTAGCATTCCGCCCATTCAAACTTTCAACCGTAACACCCGTCTCGCTATGAATGCTTATCAGTATACCCTCAAGCCCATTTTCGGATGTACTCTAAAATATCGTGATTCGTTCCTAAACCGTACAACTCGTTTGTGGAATGCCCTTCCGATCTCTGTATTTCCTGGTCGTTATAACTTGCAAACATTTAAAAACAATGTACATCGGTACCTCTCTTTTCTTCCTCCCTAAATTTCCTTTGCCCGCGCTGTATATTATACATATGATCCAAAAAAAAAACCGAACAATGGATACGAGTAAATTGATTGCTGTACAGATTAATCAAGAAATAGTAAATATGCTTATAGAGCAAACTAATTGGAATGAGTTTTTGAAGATAAACAACGTAGAAGATTTATATAACAACTTCGTCGAAAAATTAATTATATATATGTATACTCAAGCCAGTAAAACAAAAACTTCCAAAAATTAACGACAACAGAAACCATGGATCACGAAAGAAGTAATTCGGATGTAAAAGAAGAGGGATTTTTAGAAGATGGAGAAACAGTCGAAGTTGTATAAATTACGAGCAGGAAAACATGGAACATATTAAATGATTTATTGGGGAGAAAGAAACTTTTAATACTCGTAGACGAATGAGTATGCAACAACTTTTCAATAAAAAATAACGATTTTATTGGTATTGTGGAGAAGTTTGCGGATCAGTGTTTCTAAAAATACCCTATCCATCTTACACGTATGTAATACTAAGACATCTAGCCATGAGAATGTACAGGTACATCAAAGTATATTTGTAAGAGAAGCTTCAGTAGGAGAAATTTTTCAAATTTTAACTCGTTTGAACACTAAAAAAGGACCTGCAGCTGATAATATAAGAGCAATAGATCTAAAATTAAACGCCCATATACTTTCCCCTGCTATACAAGCAATTTATTAATCGAAGTATTTTACAAGGTCACGTACCACGGTAAATGAAAACAGCTATTGTGCGGCCAATCTACAAGGCTGGTGCTAAAAATAATGAAGAAAACTATCGACCTATTTCTATTCTATCTGCTGTTGAAAAGTGATTGGAGGACGTTATGGTAAATAGGTTCAATGGTTTCTTAGAAAAACATCAAATTATTCATCCAAACCAGTATTGCTTCCAAAGAAACAAAAGCACGGACAGACTATTAGGAGAGTTTGCGAACACAATCAATGCAGGACTAAACAGAAACCTCAACATACTGGTACTTTATATTGACTTCAGCAAGGCTTTTGACACATTATCTCCTGAGAAAATTATAGAGAGTCTCGGAAGAATCGGTGTGAGGGGAGTAATATCAAATTGGCTCAAAAACTATCACACTGATAGAACAATCAGAGTAAAGGTGGCAACGGAAAAAAGCCAAGAAAAATCAAGCTCGTACCGTGTTCCCCAAGGATCCAAAATTGGTCCTATCTTATACATTCTTTTTACAAACGAACTGTTACGGGTCTTCAAAAATAGTACTGCGTATGCATTTGCGGACGATATAGCCATAGTTGTCAAACATAGAGATCTTAACGCGGCCGTTAAAAATCTTCAGAGTGAGTTTGATGCCGTTTCGAAGTGGTGTCATGATAATGGACTCATAATTAACACGCCAAAAACGAAAGTGATGAATATTCGCACACCATCTAAGCGGAGCGGAGAAATTAAAATTGTTCACTGAAACGAAAACTGTCTATTAATTATTATTATTATTATTTTCCCCCCTCTTTCTTTAAATATTATTCCTATTAATTTCTATTTTTTAATAAATTTTTATTATAACTATTATTATTGAACATAGCAACCTGCCGAAAAGCACGGCGCTTTGCGGGTAAAATGAATTATGTAAGAAATACTGTATTATAAAGGGTCCGCCATCTAACGTTTTTCAACTAGTACTTATTTCGTGAATGGTAACACTTAGCTCATGTCTGATTTGACAAATAATTAGTTTTATCCTTCCGGTTAATAATGGAAAATAATTTCATTCAAATGGCTGCCTCGGCTGACCATGCAGTAGCCTATACGATCGGTCCAATTTTTAAGCACATTATCGATTGTGTGCAGCTATATTTCACCAATGGCTTCACGAATATTGTCCTTTAAAGCACCAATTGTCTCTGGCTTGTCGACGTAACACTTATCTTGTACGGCACCCCACAAATAATAGTCCAACGGTGTCAAATCGCAGCTCCGAGGTGGCCAAACGACATCAGCTCTGCGGCTGATAATGCGATCTTCAAAAACAGGGCGCAAAACATTTCATTCATTTTCATTTTTCATTATTTATTTCATTATTTCATTTCAAGTTATAAATTTAATACAATATATTACAATTATTATATTTGGTATAGTTAGGGACATTCTATTGACCAAGGCCAAGTGGCGAATGTACCATTATTGTTCAGCAAAAAATTACTTATTTAAACATTGATGGGGAAAATGTATTTAAAAATAAACAAATGCAATAGAAAGCTAAGTGCAACAATTTAAGAATTATACGAGTATGTAAAAAGCAAAAATTTTAAAATTATTAACTAAATAAGAAATTGATCTACTGTACAATGATCGTAAGCAAAAAGCCAAGTTATGACATTTTTTAAGAACAAAGATTGCCTTCTTTCGCACCTAATACTTTCCGGTAACTTATTAAATAGGCGAGGAGCAATGACGGTGAAAAAACGAGAAAAAAGTGCTTTATTGATTCTAGGTAAGGATACAAAATTCATGGAATTAGCTCGCAAGTTAAGATTGCCATACAGTCTAGCGACGTTATACCCAGAATTCGGGAAAAATATTTTCAAGACTTTATAGTAGTAAAGGTGTCTTAAGGGTAGTATTTTATGTTCCTTGAATAATCTAAAACTGGGGGTTGTACGATTAACTTTGCAGATTAATCTTAAGCAGTGTTTTTGCTTAACTAGCAAGGGTTGTACTTTGTTGAAATGTGTACCGCCCCAACAGGCTATACTATATTGCAGCTTGGATTTAAAAAGACCATTATATACCAATTTTAAAATATCGGATCCGCAATATATACTAAGGTGATAAAGCTGTCTTACTACTAAGTTAAAGTATTGTTTTAAATGCAGGGTATGTTCACTCCAACTAAGCTTTGAGTCTAAAATAACCCCTAAGTATTTGAAACATTCGACACGTTCAATAGCAAAGCAATCTGTAGAGCAACTAACATCGGTATTGTAGGTTGATACACCTTGACTATGAGGACAAACAATTCTTAGATTAAATTTAAAACAATTTGGTGAGTGATATTGTAAAGAAAAGTTATCAGTTAATTTTCCCTTAATTTTAAAAATCATGTACAGTCGACTCTCGATAATGTGACACTTGTTAATTTGAATCTCTCGTTAATTTGAAATTTTTTCCCGGTCCCTAGCAAAATACTTGATAAATTGAATACAATCAATATTAATTGGTCCCCTCGGTAATTTGAAGTTGAAGAAATACACACTGAAGGAATACAGTTTAACATCTTACCCGCCAACATTCAACAATTTGAAGTCAGGCTTTCCTACTCTCTATAACTTGAAGCGTTTTTCATGAACCGGCCTGTCATTTGTTTACATATATGTTCAGATCTGTCGAATGAGATATGCATATGCATAGGTTCGCAGTCTAGTTTTCTTTCAAACGTTGAAGTGGGTTACGTTAATTTTTTATTTGTGTAGTGTCTTTCCATAAGTGAAAAAAAGCGTGTGATTGAAGCTAGGGAGGAACAGAAAATTACGGACTTTTTTTCAAAATGAACACGTTTGAAGGAATAAATCACGAACTTTAATTAAACTCTCGTTTACTTGAATTTTTTCTTCCTTCCTCTTGTTTATTTGAACACTTGCTATTTTGAAACCTTGGTTTCTCTGGTCCCTTGAGTTTCAAATTATCGAGAGTCGACTGTACTCGTACTTTGTTTTGTTACTAATTGCTAGTTTATGCTTGTCAAACCACCTACGAAGCAAATCTAAGTCAAAATTAATGTTTGCATTGACATCAAAAAGGTTATAACAAGAGTAAGTTAGAGCTGTGTCATCTGCGAACGCGGTGATTTTTCCTTTAAAAGGCTGGATAAATAAGGAGTTAACGTAAATTAAGAACAATATCGGACCCAGGACAGAATCTTGTGGTACGCCTAAATTTATTGTTTTCTGTGATCTCATACAACATTTTACTCTGACCATTTGTTTACGGTTCCACAAATAAGACGAAAACCATGTATAAATAAAACCTCTAAAACCTGCATTGTACAATTTACTGAGTAGAAGCGAATGGTCCACCATGTCAAAAGCCTTTGAGATATCTATAAATAACGTTGCAGCAATTTTAGAATCATTTACGCTGTTATAAATTTCTCCGCAAAGTTTTAATAAGGCATCTTCAGTTGATCTTCCGCTCCTAAAACCGAATTGATGTTTACTGAAGAATCTAATTTTATATAAAAAAGACAGTATTCTAGCTTTCATACCTTTTTCAAACACCTTGGAGAAGGTGGACAAAAGTAAAATAGGGCGGTAGTTATTCAAAGACTTAGTATTACCTTTTTTATGGAGAGGAATAACTACAGCGGTTTTAAGGGATTCGGGAAAAATGCCCTGTTGAACACTCAAATTGTATATGTGACACAAAACATCACAGAAAAAAAAAGAAATAATTTTAAGATCGTGACTTGAAATATTGTCATGTGAAGAAGAGTGTGAGTTCTTTAGGGATTGTATAATTTTGTGTATTTCCAGTGGTGTGAAATTTTCAAAGTAAAAACAAGCAGACTGGTGTTGCTTCTGCCTTATTGTTTTATCACAGTGACACGAAAAATTATTTTGTCCCAGGAGACCGCGGAAATCATTGAGTATATTTGAAAAATAGCCATTAAAAACATTAATCAATATTACTATCCATATTTAAAACAATTTCGGCATCCGGCTTTTCTCTATTCAAAATTTCATTAACTGTGTCCCACTCTTTCTTAGAATTCCCAATATTTTCAACCAGTTTTCTTCTGAAATAATTACCTCTACAAAGTGTTATTTCTAATTTTAATTCACGACAGATTTTAACATAAAAACTTTTAAGCCTAGTATTCCTAGGATGTTTGCGAACCCGAATTCTAAGTTAATTTTTTTTTTTATTTTCTTCAACAAATAAAACGTCATCCATGGTTTGATGCACTTAGATTTATTTGTGTTTACGCTATGATTTTGACTGCAATTAGAAATATGAAATTTCAATTTATTAATAAATAAATCAAAAGCAATTGATGGATCATGAGCGCTATATACATCGTTCCAGAACTCAAAAGACAAATCCCTTTGCAAGGCTGTAAAGTCGACTTTTTTAAACTTTTTAAATTGTAGTGGTTTAGGTCTGCGTATCGAAGAATCAAACTGAATTGTAGTTAAACAATGATCAGTTATCTGTAGATCATAAACATCAGTTTTGAAATTTATTGAGTTGTTTCTGTGCAACCTTATAAACAAATGGTCCAAACATGATCTAGAATTCACAGCAATTCGCGTAGGTTGTAACAATAAGGACTCAAAGCCAAAAGATGATAACACAGACAAAAAATAATCAACATCATTTGAGTAATCTAGAATATTAACATTGAAATCACCCAAAAGGACTACATTTTTACAAGAAATGTTTTGGAGAAATTCAGAAAATTCATCTACAAAGACTTTGACTGAGCAACAGTGTAAACGATATACACACACAAAACTATAACGAACACCAGAAATATTGCAGTTAACAGAAATCAAGTCAGCACTATTAAGACGAGTTTTAATAATATCACAGTCTAGTTCACTTTTGTAAAAAACCGCAACACCGCCAGCTGAATACGAATCATTGCACGTAGCCTCAAACAAATAACTTGGTATCTGATGTATATACTTCGTTTTTTCAATCTCGCATATCCATATTTCAGATAAAAATATTAGATTTGGTAAATGTTCTAAAGCAGCAAGGTGCGAGAGAAAGCAATCAAAGTTTTTTCTTAAACTACGTATGTTTAGATGAGTAACTGAAAAACCAGAGCAAGACAAAATATCTGATTGATTTATACAAAAACAATTCATATTAATTTAAATGAAAGCGAAAAGGTAATAGAAGAAATTAAGAAAATACTGTAACTATAAGTTAACCAAGTTTGGAAAAATCTTCAAAACAAGAAATTTTAATCATCCTGTCGCCTTCTCTTTTTCTTATAAGTACTGATGAATTCCTGATCCAGACATACTTGCATTTATTACTATTTTTTAGCTGATTGGCCTTCACTAGCAGAGATCTTGTGTAGCTAGTGAGTGAATCATTTATGAAAATCATCTATGAAAACATCGAGTGTAGCTTCGGCTGTGTGGCACGTAGTGCCGTCCTGTTGAAACCAAATGTTGCCAATATCCTCCTCTTCAATTTTTGTGAACAAAATGTTGACTGTAACGGCCACTCCTTGCTCATTTTCGAAGAAAAATGGCCCAATTATGCCTCTGGACCAAAATCCGCACCAAACAGTGACTCGTTTTGTGTGTATCGGCTTTTCAATGTATGCGTGCGGGTTTTCTGTGCCCCAAATGTGACAATTTTGCTTGTTTACATAACCGCCAAGATCAAAATGAGCTTCATCTAAAAAGATGATTTTTTTGGCAAAATCGGCATCTTCTCTAAGTCGATCGCAGGCCCACTTAGCGAAGCGAAAACGCATTGGATGGTCAGTTGGCTTCAACTCCTGAACCAATTGGACTTTGTATGGCCTCATACCAAGGTCTTTATGCAAAATTCGTCTCAATGATGTCTCCGAAATGTTCAATTGATGAGAACGACGGTGAATTGATGTTGATGGCGCTTCACGCACTCTTTCTGCCACAGCAGCAATATTCTCGGGTGTACGCACTGTTTTTGGCTTTTCACGCTTTGGTTTATCGATGAGGATGCCAGTTTCTTTCACTTTTTTCACAAGATAACGAACATACGGAGCTGACGGTGCTTCTCTTCTTCCAAAATCCGTACGCAATTTTCGCACACATTCTGCAACATTACCATGATTTTCAAAGTAATGTCGCAATATTTCCCAGCGTTGTTCAAGCGTATACACAACCATATTCGTTCAGCGGAAGGATAAAACTAATTATCTGTCAAATCAGACATGAGCTAAGTGTTACCATTCACGAAATAAGCACTAGTTGAAAAAAAAAGTACGTTAGATGGCGGACCCTTTATAAAATTATAAAAATAAATAAATAAATAAATACAATCACTTTAAGGATACACAAACCCCTTGATTATAAAAAAAAAACGTGTTCACCAAGCCCCGCTCATCCAATCGTTTATCATGGTCCTATAGCGTTCGCCATCAACAGTGACCGTATTGCCGATGGCGACCGCCCAATCGCTCTTCCCGCGTGAACGCTGCACCACACAGTGGATTTGAATGGATGTAATGGGTCTTCGTGCATCACATGCGGATTTTCAGTGCTCCAGAAATGAAGATGTTGCTTATTGACGTAACCGCTTAAGTAAAAATACGCCTCGTCGCTCATGATGATTTTCGACACAAAATCGTCCTCTCCGTTGTTGAGATTGAGGATGCCTTGACAGATGTCTCTTGTGTTTAACGTAGGTACCTGCCGTGAGGGCTTAAGAATACGGTGCGTCTTCACACAAGATATCAAAACAATGCGTTGATAAGCGCCCGTCGGGTAGTAAAAGTACTACCACCAGTACCAGATTCGAAGTCGTGTGTAAGGCACGAACTTCCCCTTTGGTGAAGGGTCGAGGCCTATCTAATACCTCAGCCATTCTGTGGGTCATGGCACCCGGTTGCAATGCAACTCCACATCGAGTAAACCAGTTGGTTCCATGGCAATCCCATGGCCCAGCACAGGTCGTAATACACTACAACATATGTTAAGCCATGAGATGTCCAAGATCCATTCGGTCCATTCTCCCCGCGATTTTGGGTATAAACCTACAGCCACCACGATACTCCCACAAGGGGGCCAACTCATAGGTCAGGCCGGAACCATAGTTCCGGGGGCTCCTGACCTCCCGTGGTACCAGAATATAGCTTCCGGTCAAGCTTCGCAACCTTGAGGTTACTTCCAGTTGGGCACCTCACTGCCCAGGACTGGCGGCCTTGCAACAAAAAGCTCCTATAATCTTCCCGCTAGCTGCCTACTGCGCCTTCTATTAAATACTTCTTTTGCAAAACTACGGGTTCTTTCAAACCGTACGGTATCAGTGATAATTCCACTGACATCGTAGGTCTCACCATTAAAGGTGATGCCCATAGCCTGCAAATTCCTTATGTCAGCGTAATTGGGACACTCACATAGGACATGAAGCCAGTCCTCATAGGTAGCTCCACATGAGCAGCTCGCAACCTCGCTAAGCCCCCTCTTATGCAAGAATGCATTAAGAGAGCCATGCCCGGTCAACAGAAAGCCCAGGCTGAGGTTAAAGTTCCGTTCAGGAAAAACCCGCATGATTAGCACATCCCTTAGGAAGCCGTAAGTAACCCTGCCATTTACGCTAGTATCCCATCTAGATTGCCATCTAGATAGAACACATGCGTGTAGCAAGGTTTTACGCTGCTTCAGGGATAGGCCATCCACTTCTTCCGGGGAAACCCAATCGCGCTCGTTTAGAGGGAGACCTTTTCTGATCTTGAAAGCAATAGCACGTCGCATCACTTCCAGATCCAGAGGTGGCACTCCAAGCAACACCTGCATTGCCTCTGTGGAGACAGTGTGGCACACCGGTAAACAGCCAAGTAAGGCGACTCTTTGACAAGTCAAGATCCGCCTTTGGCCATCAACAGTCATAACTCAGTCGTACCATACCGATGCTCCATATGTTCCACAGGCAACAAATAGGCCATCGTATATGATACGAACAGAACGCCTGTTGAGTCCCCAGTCAGATCGTAAGATGCGCCTTACCTGGCCTACAACACTCAGCATACGTAGTCTAGTACGAACCAGGTGAGGCATGAAGTTCATACACTCACCCATCGTTATGCCCAGATATGTGACCTCAGTCACACATCTAATGCCAACGCTGTTCAAATGTATCTTAGGAGCCCGACGTCTTACGTTCGACTTGCCCTTGAACTTCATTAAGACGGTCTTGTCCTGCGACACACTTACCCCTACGCTTTCTCCCCATTCAGCGACGACTGCTAGAGCTCTTTCTCCTACTGCCTCGATTTCGGCCCTAGACTGGCCTTCGAGGATAAGGAGCAGGTCATCTGCATAGGCGCAGCACCCACAGAGCTCGTTTAGTCGCCGCAAGAGTGGATCCATCATCAGGTTCCAAATAAAAGGACCACAGATGGACCCCTGGGGGCAACCTCTCTCAACATCTATTGATACGCTGTCGTGTGCACTTACCACACTCGCTTTTCTGTCGGAAAAGTAGCTTCCCCAAAGCCCAATTTCCCGACAGCCCAATTCCTGCAACCTGATTACTATTTTCTGCCAGTTTAGGTTATCAAAAGCACCTTTGAAGTCAATAAAGATGCCTATAACCACACTGGCCCTGCTTCTGAGGACTCTGTCTTTAACGAAAGACCATGCATCCTCGACACACTTGCCTCTTCTAAAGCCGAATTGGAAGGGGGACATTGGTTCCGCCATGCTCTCTGAAACCCTTTCCACCATAACCCTTTCCAGTACTTTTCCCAGTACCGGAAGCAGGCTGATGCCTCGATAAGATTTAGAGTCAGACCTATTCTTATCGGTGGACTTCAGGAGCACAACCACCCTTGTCACCTTCCAATCCTTGGGGAGGATGCCTTGACAGTAATTCACACCCAACTGACGGTTAGGAGGCATTATGTGTATTCGTTCTCAGCAACATCGGCAGCCGCAGTCGCGATATTCTCGGCCGAACGACCAGTCCGGTTGCGGCCACCGGCTAAGCGCCGGAATGTTTGTCGAGTTGGCGCGACACGATTACGAAATCGACGTCGAAATTCAAATTATTGGTCAAAAATATCGACACAATTATTCCACGTTTGTATTGCTTGTCTGTTTGTATACTGCAGCTGTCTAGTTCACAAATGTCAAATATGACGTCTTCCGATAGGGTGATTAATTTTGCGTCACCTAAAACACAGAATGCCTCAACTTTGCATATAATTTACATATTTAGTTTATGTTACAAAAAAAAAACTATTTGGAGACGAATAATCGACTCTGGAGTGAACAGACGTGTGACACAATAGTTAAACAATTTTGCTCATTATACCGACGGTTCAACCGCAAGTAGTTATACTTTACATATATTTTCCTTAAAGAGACAAAGACTCATAAAAGTGGAAAGTGATAAAGTGATTAAAAAATCTCCAGCCCCTACGCTGGAGAGTAAAATTAATTCTATTGCAAGTGCATCAATTGGTGATAAAATCAAACACGTGCAGCCTAATGTCAGCTCCTTCGCAAATAATAATCTCTCGGTAAATACTCAGAGACTCACGACAAACATGCGAGGAATCTCTGCTCTCCAACATACAAATATGGGAGTAGTCAATAATAATTCAAATGTGACTGAGTGGACAGCAGTTATTGGAAACCTGAAGCGATCTGCAAGCACCTACAACACGAATATCGGAAAAAGGAAAAAAATAAATGGAGACGGCGTTGGTCGTTCACATGCAATGAGTCATCAGAAATCTACTTTGGATAGCAATCCCTTCTCCCCGCTAGCAGACCTGGACAACATGGACAACTGTTCCCTAGTGAACGACGTGAGTGATATTCGAAGAAATTATACTAAGAGGCAAACAGGGCCTACAATAACAAATACTGAATCGAAAAGATCCAACAAAATTATATTTTGCCCACCCATATATATCTTTGGTGCTAATTGTACATTACTAACTAACTTAATTAAATTGGCAGCAGCCAAATGTAATATTTCTAATATCCAGTATAAGTTCGTTAATTTAAGTTATCATAAGACTAAGGTATATGTGAATAGTGCGAGTGTACATGGGCTAATTATAAATAGACTTCGTGAGACTGGTATAGGCGCATATTCTTTCTCTCCCAAAGAAACCAAAAAGGCTTCTATACTACTGAAAGGCATTGATGGGGATACACCTATTGACAACATCCGTATAGCTCTGGAGAAATCTGCACCAAATGTGAAGGTTTGTAAAATAAGCCAGTTCTTTACAGCTAGAACAAAAGCCCAAAATATTAAATTGAATATATTTGTTATCCAATTAGAGGTTGGGGAGTCCATCAAGGATTTAATAAATATTAGATTTCTATTGCACCAAAGGGTGTACTGGGAAAAGAAAAGTAATGGGGTGGTTATTAGGTGCTACCGCTGCCAACGATTTGGTCACACTGGAGACTGTTGTGCCTATAGTAGTCGCTGTCTTCTCTGTGGAGAAGGTCATGATTCTGAGTCTTGCATTGAGTCGCACCAAAAATGTAGGGAAATAAATCAGGAAGTTCCTGAACTTAAGTGCATTAACTGCAATAAATCAGGGCATGCAGCTAGTGATATAAACTGTCCATCATATATAAAATATAAGGAAAGAAGGGAAGCCTTGTCTCATACTGCAAAGCTGAGAAAAGTAACCAACATAAGGCCACACGTTTCCTTTGCTGACGTAGCAAAAATGGCATCCAATGAAGAAAACTCAAAAGGACTCACACAGGCAAACAATCAATTTGTACAGACAAGCAATCTGAGCGACTTTCTTAGTGAATCGATTAACTTATTTAACCTTTCATTTAGGGACCTGTTGATAAAAATCAGGCAATTTTGGCCAAAGTATCAACAGCTTCAATCAAAAGAAGAAAAAATGTTTACATACCTAGAGTTTGTTGCTTCAATTGTAGTATAATGTACACAACAAACCTAAATATTTTATCGATGAATTTTAATTCAATAATTTCCCACGAACGTAGATTTGAACTCTTAAAAATATTAAAAAGTAAAAAACCCCAAATTTGTTTCCTGTCTGAAACCAGACTACAAGCAAGACACAAACCTAAATTTGAAAGTTTTAACATCATTCGGAATCACGCCGGCAGGGGAACTGCAATCATCTTGGACGAAAAACTCAAATACAATCCTGTTCCTTTCTACAGTGATATCTTTTCTGTTTGCTTAGCCTCAATTACTTTCAAAAACCTAGAAGGAACACATTTACGGATGTTTCTAGGAAGTATTTATATTCCTAGTAACGCTGGCCGAAGCTTACTAAGAGAGCTCGAGAGGTTATATGCCGTAGCAACTACTTTTGACGCAATGATTCTTGGGGGGGGGGACTTCAATGCTCGCCATCAACACTGGGGAGATAGCGTTCACAATGGCAATGATTTCGCCTAATAGCCCAACATTCCCACGTTCCTCTTCGGTGTTAGACTTTTTCCTACTGTCATCTTTTCTGAATAGCGCAGGTAACAATAATTTGTGCTCGACATTCCCTACAATATCTGACCATTACGGAATTTCCCTTAAGGCAAGAGTCGACAACTTCACACCTCTATTGCTACCGCCAGTCACTTACAGAAGCTTTAAAAGCACTGACTGGAAAACCTTCAGACTAGATCTTCATAATAGTCTTTCCCGACTAGACATACCATCAGACAGGAACCTTTCGAATGCAGAAATAGACACATTCATCGGCGAAATTAATTTAGCGCTGACAAGAAATATCGATTCTCATTCGGTAATATGTACACCTAAACAATCTAAGTACAGCAACATCTCTCCTCTTACAATGAAACTAATTAAAATACGTTCCCATTGGCTCAGAAAACTAAAAAGAATATATCATAGACACCTTAACAGAATAAATCAGGAATATCGCGAGTTGTCGTCAAGAATTTCATGCATCAGTAGAATCATTAGTAAGAGAATAAACTTAGATATTAATTCTACCTTCAAGTCAAGACTACAGAAAATAAGACCTTCTCCTCAAGCTTTTAAGGAGATCGACAGAATAACTGGGCGAAAATTTTTTGGTACGAACATCTCAAGCGACATACTGACGCATAATAGCGTGGAGCTAGTGGATACTGCGACTAAGCTCAATACTTTTAAAGATTTTTATTCCTCTGTCTACTTAGACAAAATACCTAATTTCAATAATAATCTGACTAATGAAGTGCTGTCCACTGTTACAGAATTTTGTGCTAGTCGAAATGATATCCCCATCACCACGTTTTCGCCATCTCATCTTTCGGTCAACCCCAATGCACCTCCTTTCACCACCCCTGACAAAATATCTAATTTCATATTAAGAAAATGCTGCCATACACTGGATTCAATTTTGTCTTCTGTGTTCAATCACTGTATCAATAACGGATATTTTCCTACAATTTGGAAAAAAGCCAAACTTTTGCCAGTAGCAAAAAAAAAGTCTGCTAAGGAAACCAAGGAGTTTCGTCCTATATCCTTGCTCTCAAATATAGGAAAATTGTTTGAAAAAATATTAGCTGAACACGTTAACATTTTCTGTGAGGAGGCAAATGTGATTCCAAGAACCCAATTCGGATTCAGGAAGGAGCACTCGACAGAACACGCGCAACTTCTTTTATGTAATAAGATCATCCAAAACTTAAGGAATAAGAAGTGTACAGTTGGGTTGGACATTGACCTTGAGAAAGCCTTCGATTCTCTCTGGCATAAAGGCATGATTTTTAAACTCATAAGATTAAACTTTCCCACATGGCTCATTCGAATACTTTACAACTACCTACTAAACCGTTTCTGATCCATAGTTATACATTCTGAGTACTCAGAACCATTTCCGGTGTTGTCAGGGATTCCACAGGGGTCCATTTTAGGTCCGATTCTGTTCATCATATTTCTTTATGATTTTCCATACGAGGGTGTTTTAAATGCTGAACGAGAGCCTTGTGAAATTTTTTTTGCAGACGATACCTTAATATTAGCTAGCGATGCGAGGCCTCAAAATGCTCTCGATAAAATCAAGGAGAAGCTTCCTTGTTGCTGTTAGATTATTTTAAAAAATGGGGACTTAAAACAGAGAAATGTGGCATTACTTGTTTTCGCAATTCTAGTGGAAAAGGCCATCGTTTAGCTGTGAAAGAGAGCAAAACGTTGAGTTTGCAAATCGATGGCCATTCCATCCCGCTGCGGCCAGAATTGAAATACTTGGGTGTATACTTCCACAACAGATTTCTTTTTAACAAACATGCTAGAAAGACATTAGCGAAAGCTAAAACTGTTACCGCTTCGCTAAAGCCTTTATTGCAGTCAAAAGCATTGCCCTCAAACACAAAGTTACTGGTATACAAAACGCTTATAAGACCTATATTAGCATATGGATTCTGTGCATGGTTTACAATCTCCCCCACAGTAGCAAAAGAACTGGAACAATTTGAGAGAAGAATACTTAGATTCTGTTGTGGAAAGTATAGAAGACCCGATAAAAAATGGTATCCAAATAAACTTCTGTATAACACTTGTCAAGTAACACCTCTTATAACATACCTCATTAACCTTACCCTAAGAAAACTTAAACGCATAGAATTCCATCCAAATGCACTAATAAAATCTTTGCTGGACTCAAACAAATGTGAGGGTTTGGACGACAATTACTATCTTTCACCATTTAATCTCCTTAATGAAAGATCCATCCATCATATTGAACAAGATCTTGGTAGAAGCCTTATGTTACCATTTTATGTAAAAGCGTCACAGTCTAATTTGAGAGGATAACATAATTGTCCTCAAAAACATTAAAATACCCTCACATACTCGCACTATACATATATGCTATGTATGTACATATGTTCTATATTGTGTAAGTCTTTAATTTCAAATTAATAATTAGCTAATTAGAAGATTAATTTGAAATTTGTACTAGAGCATAAGGAGATCATACTACTACGAGTATATGGTACTTGTATATCAAATAATATTTAAATTGATTGCACATGTCACTAGTCTGTGTTGTTTTGTTTCGTTTTCGTTCTATGTATCTTTTATCTAGTCATTGTTAAAAGTTGCTTAAAGTATGCCGTGAGCAAGCATACATAAAATCGATTATTGTTACAAATAATACATGTATGTATATTGATAGAAAAGCTCACGAAGCTGTATTTCTAAACTCTGTTTAGCCAGGCATATACTGTACAAGTCGGCTACAATCCTGTATAAGTACAAAAAATAATTGTATTGATTTTTAAAGTCTCAATAAAGATAATTGTAAAAAAATTGTAAAAAAACTATTTGTGAATTTGATTTAAATAATACTTTGTAATGCTATATGAGAAATAAATATTCATCTATCTATTTAACTACGAATAAATAGATAATTACTTCATTTGGGTTTCGTTCGTTGGTGACTTTCCACCTGGGTTTACCCAGAATACTTTAATCTTAGTTTCAAATTATCATGAATACCTCGAATTTGGTAGGTGTGCTATTCCATTCTATCGGACAAGTACGAGTAATTCCTTTTGGGTAGAGTTTAGACTGAGTTACTATCATAGATATGTTACTTTGTCTGCCTCAAAAGAAGTCAATTAATTTTCAAAATTATTTCAGATTACACTTAACTACTCGTACCTACGAAGGTTTGCCTGTTCTGCTGTAGAATTGCAAATTTCAATCAAACGACTTTACGATTAAGTTAGAAAAGTGAGTTTTAGGTCGTGAGCTCTACGACAAATGCTGTGACATGTGTGACAAGAAACATTTCCAGATTTTCAAGTGACTTGTCTGCTAATAGTAGTAGTACTTATATAAATAGCCAAATGTATGTGGATTTAAAATCACTTTGTTTATTTGTTCTTTTTGTTTCTGTCGTTGTTAATTTTGTCGCTTCTAAAACGAGCCAAAATAAATTTAAACAATCGCACAGTGATCCATAACAACAAGAGGATAATACAGAGTAGTAATGCATAAACATCTAAATTATGATAACTAAACGGTGACAGGTTCGTTGATGAATTTTGCACTAAAGTTAATCCTTTATTCCGAATCACATATTCAATCCACCATACGGCCAATTTCAATGGTGTCTGAGGTCTGTTGCGGAAAGAGTTGGATATGAATTTTGCATTCTCCCGCATTCTATAAAAAAACAGAAAACCGAAAAATTATAAACAATACACACTCTTTTATGAATAACTTACTCTGGACTGAGCGCTTTGATAATGGCTTGGAAAATTCCATTATAACTCATATCCTTGTATCGCAGAATAGTCCCAATTTTGCGTTTTTTTATTGCCTCTGCATTTAAGAATTGATCTCCGTAAATTGGTGTAACCACCATAGGTACTCCACAATAGACTGCCTCCGATGTGCCCAACAAACCACCATGAGTAAGGAAAAGTACCACATTGGGATGGCAAAGGATCTCCCTCTGTGGCATCCATTCTCGTATTATAACATTATCCGGGCGATTTGGTAATGTTTTGTCTGACCATTTCATAAGAACAATACCTTCCCACTTGGAAAGGGCTATCAAGAGAGCTTCTCTGCGATCAACTGATAATGTCTCCGGACGAATCATAGATCCCCAACTCACGTAGATAACCCCCTTCTTGGCTGAATCTAGCAGAGCTTTCAGTTCCTGAAAACAAAAGTAAAGTTAGTGTAAAGGTAAACATACTCGTACATACGAGTGTGTTATGAATTTATTTACTGTATCTAGAGGAACAGGATCTTGTATTTGTAATCCACTGATTTCAACAATTCCTGGAGCATACGGCATCGAGCCTGTAAGTGAGAAGTGTTGATTGATCAACATGGCACTGGTCTGTTTGATAAGCTCTTCGACTGGCGGGATGTCGTTTCCTAAATATTTCTTGATCATCTCATTTGTAGCCTTTTGTGTGATTTGACTGTTATGATGGACAGAATGCAAATAAGAAAACTCCACGTCAATTTGAGTAAATAAAATGAACTTACTCGTAAAGGAAATTCATCACGTGGTAATGAAAGAGATTGTTTAATCGATCTACAAATCCCATCTCATCAGTATGTGGTAGAAAATTGACCGGCATAAAGGAGGGAATAAATGGGCTGCCCATTCGTTTATAGTGCCACGGCATTATGGCACAACTACTTAAAGCCACTACAGGTGCCTTCAACACGTGCGCTATCGCCATCATGCAATCATTGCTGAACTGCTCAATGATGATCACATCGAAATGTGGCTTCGTTTTAATGAGACCTTTTATGGCCTCTGAGTTGAAGGCAGCTTCGCAAGCCTCCTGGCCCCATCCGTTCACCATGAAGAAAGTGGGCACCTTAAAGGCAAATACGTCTTGTTCATTTTCGAATACCTATAATGCAAAAATTATTATATATTAATTGATATACGAGCATGTACATATGTTTGCTAATTTCAGTTACTTTCAAGTCAATGTTGTCCGCAATAATGGGCATTCCAGTGAGCACAACATCCGTATAGTTGGCTATTGGTTCTTTATTTGGAAAATAACTAATCACGGTCACTTTGTGGCCAGCTTCAGCCAATCCTCTAAATAATGGTCGAAAAAAGTCGAAATGACTTTTGCCTGGATGTGGTATTAGCGCTAGTATCTCGGATCCATATGTTAGCGAGATCGTGCACTGGAGCAAGGCCACGATCAATGTTGAAGCTTTTGCTTTCATTATTTTTTTCTGCAAGAGCGTAAGTGAAGTATACGAGTACGTTAGCTGGGAAAACTTTAGAATGATTTAATGAGTAAGTGTACACACGACCACAATGGAGTATAGGTCATGTAGAGCGATCGCAATCGTTCGAAGTAGATTAGTAGACACTGGCCATTAGTGGCAGTGTATCAATTTCAATACGTATTTGCTTTTAGTACCGTTCATTTAAATGTCATAAGCTCTTTGTCGTGATTCTTATTTTAAGGCTCGTTAACAGAACGCAGGCAAGTAGTGCGAGCAAGTGATTCTGCCCACTATGGTTGCTGTATTACGTAGAATCGCGTCATATACCCGAGAATGCGGGGTGTTATCGAGCCACAAGGCTTAAATATTATTTTGTTTTTGTATTTTTTTTATTTTTATTTTTATGAATTAAATAGTAAAACATTTTAATTGTGTAATGTAATTAAGTAAGGTTGCGCGCTGTAAAATAATCTCATATACACACATGCAATGCAATTAAAGAATCCATGGCAGCTCTTCTATCAGTATCGAGACGAGCAGTCTCATCTCAACCGGGTACACGCGCAATTGTAAGAGTTTGCCTTTTCTCCAGTACATAATTAACTCAAATTGTAATTAACGGAAATACAGAAATCTAAAAAAAATAAAAGACAAAGATTTGTTATTCATCCGTGTTGGCAAGAGCCAAAACATTACAGTGGCGACGAGGACTCAGTAATACGAACTTATTTGCTACAAAAAAAAAAAAAAAAAAAAAAAAAAAAAAAAAAAAAATGATAGGAATTGTGCCAACACTCGATTACACGTGTAACGATTGGGCAGTGTATATCGTACGACTCGAACAGTTCTTTATCGCAAATGAAATCGACCAAGAAGTAAAGAAGAGAGCAATTTTCATAAATTCTCTGAATGAAGATACCTACAAATTGCTAAAAAATCTGGCGCATCCAATTATACCAGAAGCAGCAACATACACTACCTTGGTTGAGATCTTCAAAAAACATTTTAAGGCATCGATATCGGGTTTTGCAGAGAGGCATAAATTTTATGAGGCCTTAAAAAACTCGGATGAGACTCTCCAACAATGGGCTGCTCGAGTACGATCATTGGCGTTGAATTGCAGTTTTGACTCACAGCTGAACATGGCCTTACGAGACAAGTTCATAATGGGTATGGAAAAGGGACCAGAAAAGGACAAACTATTTTTAGAGGATGTTAAAACCTTAACATTAGACAAGGCGATAGAAATTTCCCAGTCAGTGGAATGTGTGAAGAACCAGTACCACACAAACAGCACAACGGTAGTGAAAACGGAACCAGGAACAAGTGGAGGAGCGATGTCAACCGTGTTTCGCATGTCTGGTAGAAGGTCAAATAGCCGATCTTCAGATGTACATAAAAGCCCTCATGTAAATAAAAGTTCAGCTACACCATTGAACACTGCATGTAAAGTTTGTGGCTATAAAAATCATTCGGAGCAACAAAGCCGGTTTAAGGGATATGTATGCAGGAAATGTAATCAACGTGGTCATCTCAAAAGAATGTGTCCGGAAAATCACAGAACAGTATCTAATACACATAATTATATCGAAGATTGTAATATGGTAAACGATAAGGAATTATTGCATGTGTTGTCTAGATACTCGGAAGTATTTGATGGAAGTTTAGGTTGTTTCAATAAAAATCAGGTCAGTCTTCACTTAAAGGAGACTGCGGTCCCGAAATTTGTCAAGCCTCGCCAACTCCCATTGGCAATCAAAAACAAAGTCGAAAAAGAACTTTCGAAATTAGTCAGCTTAGGAGTTTTAGAGCCAACCAACTTTAGTGAATGGGGTACGCCTATTGTACCAATACTAAAGAAATCGGGCGAAATAAGAATATGTGGAGACTACAAGATAACTCTCAATCCACAGTTACAAGTAGAGCAGTACCCTTTACCAAAAATAGAAGAGCTATTTGCTCAACTTCATGGGGGAAAAGAGTTTTCCAAGCTAGATCTCTCGATGGCTTATCAGCAACTAGTACTCGAAGACAGTTCAAGGGATCTTACAACTATATCCACTACTAAGGGTTTGTTTAGGTATACGAGGTTAGTCTATGGGGTAGCTTCAGCACCTGCTATATTTCAGCGGACGATTGAAGCTCTTTTTATAGGCATTGAAGGCGTGGTAGCATTTATGGATGACGTTTTGGTAACAGCACCTACTAGGGCAGAGCACTTGAAACGCCTTGAATTAGTTCTTCGTAAAATCAAGGAAGCTGGACTGAAAGTCAGCAAGGAAAAATGCGAATTTTTCGTCGAATCAATAACGTATTTGGGTCACGTAATCGATAAAAATGGTTTACATACATGCCCCAAAAAGGTGGAAGCAATTTTGAAAACTCCAGAACCAAAAAACATTCAGGAGCTGCAGTCGTTTTTAGGGCTCTTCAACTACTATCGGAAGTTTGTTGCAAATGTTGCAACTGTTTGTTCACCGCTGTACGAACTTTTAAAGAAAAACGCTAAATACATTTGGGGTAGTAATGAACAACTTGCATTTGACAGAATTAAGGAAATGTTATCCTCAAATCAAATGCTTGCCCATTACGACCCAAATTCACATGTTAAATTGACGGTGGATGCTAGTCCGGTGGGGGTTGGGGCAGTTTTAGCACACGTATTTAGCAGTGGCGTTGAGAAACCTATATCCTACGCTTCAAGAAAATTATCTGACAGTGAACAGAGGTATTCGCAAATCGAACGTGAAGCCTTAGCGATAGTTTTTGGAGTAAAGCGGTTCCACCAATACATATTCGGTAGACAGTTTACCCTTGTTTCTGATAATAAGCCACTGATATCCATTTTCGGACCTAAGAAAGGTATTCCTACTATAACGGCGAATAGGTTACAACGCTATGCATTATTTCTTTCAGCGTATCAATATGATGTTGAATACGTAAACACTAAATACAACGTAGCAGATTACTTTTCCCGCAATCCATCGGATAGTCCAGCGACTATCCAGGACAATCTCGGTGATGTATATGTTAATTACATAAATCAAATAGGTATGATGCCGATAACCCTAAACATCGTGAAGAAATACACACTTTCCGACGAAACGTTAAAAAAGGTACAGGAGTACATTATAAATGGTTGGCCTCAGCATATATCGGACTCAAATTTTAGTCCATTTGCGATTCGAAAAAATGAGCTTAGCGTACAGTTCGACTGCATATTTTGGGGATATCGAGTTGTCATTCCAACGTCGCTCCGACAACAAATGCTAGACGAACTTCACAAAACTCATATGGGAATTGTGAAGATGAAAAGTATGGCACGATCCTACTTATAGTGGCCAGGGTTAGATAAGGATATAGAAAACATAAGTATGACTTGTGAAAATTGTTTGGCGTTTAGACAAAATCCCGAACATAATGTGTTAGAAACTTGGAAGTGGCCCGAAAATCCTTGGTCACGCTTACATTTAGATTTTATGGGACCTATATTTAAACACATGTTTCTTATCGTTGTTGATGCACACAGTAAGTGGTTAGCATGTTTCGATATGAGAAACGACATTACTAGCTCCCACACAATCAAAGTACTTCGTCAGATCTTTGCTAGGTTCTGTTTGCCTTTTGAAATAGTTACAGACAACGGTACTTCCTTCGTATCTAAACAATTCGAGGATTTTTTGAAACAAAATGGCATTAAGCATCTGAAAACTCCTGTTGGTCATCCGGCTACAAATGGCCAAGCAGAAAATGGTGTAAAAATTATAAAGTTTGCATTGAGAAAGGCCTTCTATACACAATCGGCATACAACGATCTGAGTACATTCTTAGATAATTTTCTTCTTGATTATCGGAACACAATTCACAGCACAACGGGGCAGTCACCAGCTCAATTAATGTTTAAGCGACGTTTGAGAACTAGATTAGATTTACTAAACCCATTAACGTTAACCAAGGCAAAAATAAGCAGTTTAGACTTAAGAAAAAATATAGAAAGCATGCAAAATAAACAAAAAATGTATTATAGAGGGAAACAGAATAGAGTATTTAAAGTTGGAGAGTTTGTAATGACAAGAGATTATTCCATACCTGGAAAAGTTTCTTGGATTAAGGGTAGAGTTATTGAAATAGTTGGCGAAAGATGTTATCATATCTTGGTTAAAGACAAAACTTGGAAAAGACATGTGAATCAAATAATTCCTTGTAAAGCTAATGATAATTTTGTTGATTACATTCCAGTAACAGTCACAGATCCTAGTTGTAAAATTAATACTTTTGAAAATACTGATGTGGAAAAACTTTCCAGTAATACTAATACTACCAGTGACAGTTTCACAAATAGAAGGTACGCGCTTCGTAGTTATTACAAGCGCGTTTAATCTTTTCAATTGCTAATAGTATGTATACGAGTAAAATTTATATTTTTAAATACTGAAAATATTGTTAAACATTGAATATATAACAAGAATTAACTGAAATTTATAAGAATCTGATATTAATTGCTGGAGAAAAAGCAAACTAGAGGGGACATTGTAATGTAATTAAGTAAGGTTGCGCGCTGTAAAATAATCTCATATACACACATGCAATGCAATTAAAGAATCCATGGCAGCTCTTCTATCAGTATCGAGACGAGCAGTCAGTCTCATCTCAACCGGGTACACGCGCAATTGTAAGAGTTTGCCTTTTCTCCAGTACATAATTAACTCAAATTGTAATTAACGGAAATACAGAAATCTAAAAAAATAAAAGACAAAGATTTGTTATTCATCCGTGTTGGCAAGAGCCAAAACATTACAAATTGAATTAAAGCACCCATAGGACCGGGAAGGTGTGCCCGCTGCTTTGTCTCTTTCTTCAAAGAATTTGCAAGTGCAGTTTAGACTGCTGTTCTGCTTAACTGTCATACCAATACGCTCACACAGGTTTCCTGGTACATTGGAAATTTACCGGGTACCGGTGTTGAAGGGAGTAAATTTTGCCTTTGGTAGACACTTGGTTTTTGGTACTGTCATACGACAGTTCAATTTAAAATTGCATTTTTAAAATTTGAACAGAAGGAGGAGTTGCTGGTGCCACTGGTGGAATTTCAAGGGTACACTTTCCCGATACCTATAAAATAAAATCACATAAGTAGTTAAATTTGTCGATGTTTATTTGGGGACGCAGGGACGAGTGGAAATTTCTACGGCGTGCAGTAACAAAATTGTTGGTCTACAACCATTGAAGGCAACTATTCTGGTAAGGAAAATGTTGCTCTATTACGCAAGGCCCTAAGGGGTGAGGCTTATCAGTTGGTGAGTGACCGATTGAAGTATTCTTCTGACGCTGTGGCGATAATGGATTCCCTGCGTGCTATCTTTGGACGTGCTGATGTGCTGGTGCATGGGTTAACATCGGACCTCCTCAGATTACCCCCATTGAAGTCAAAGTGCGATGCAAACCTGCAGTTATGGGCAGTTAAGGTCAATGGATTCGTGGCTGATCTTAAGTCAATGAGGAGAGAACAGGACCTCACCAATGGGTACGTGATTACCGATCTAGCCTGCAAGTTAGGTGCAGGTTTGTATCAGGAGTGGAAGAAGAAGCAAAATTCACTCCCCCGCGTTTCTCTACAAGATTTCGCAGAGTTTCTTACTGGCAAAGTAACCGATTTACCTCCGGAGTTGGTCAGGCCTTTGGAATCCACCGTGAGTAAAAAACCTCAAGGCCCATCGAAGACATCACATCGAGTGCTGACACATCAACCATCCTCGTCTGCAGCCGAAAGACCCAATTGTGGCAAGTGTGGCCGAAAAGGTCATACGCTGGCGCATTGCGAGGACTTCGAGAATCTTACAGCTGAGCAACGGTTGGATTACGTAAGACAGAAAGCGATCTGCTTCACTTTTTTTTTTTTTTTTTTTTTTTTTAAATAAACTTTATTTCAATTTTCCAATTTCATTTACAATACAAAATATTGAGTTTTATAAATTACAATAATTCAGTAATTGAAAAAAAAGAAATAGTTAAGTACATTCTGTTGCCTAAGTGGTAAGTGGTGAATGTACTGTTTATAAACAGAAGGTAAAAATTCATAACAAATAAAATTATTGTTGTTGAGGGGAGAATTCAGTGTGCAAGTAATATTAATCTATTATTAAGCATTAAAAGAACAAAATTCATTAATGAACAATTTATTAATATAAGAATAGTCAAAAGACAAGAGCCATTTCATAATACCATTCATAAATACATTTTTCGCTCTCTCACATCTTCGGGAATCTGGAAGTAGATTGAACAGACGGGGTGCTAAAACAAGATAAAAGCGTCCAAAGTTGACTTTATGAACTGGTGGTACTAAAACAAAATTCCTGGAGTTAACTCGTAAATTATAATTATCAGTGTTTCGAACTGTGTAAAAACCCGAATTTTGAAAAAATATTTTTAGTACTTTATAATAATACAGATGCCTTAACGGAAGAGTTTTAAGGTTGCTGAACAGATTAAGACTTGGAGTTCTGCGGTTTACTTTATATAAAATTCTGATTGCATGTTTTTGCTTAGTCAACAAAGGCTCGGTTTTTGTAAAGTAAGCACCGCCCCAACAGGTGATACCATATTCTAATTTTGATTTTAGTAAACCATTGTACACCAGTTTTAGAGGTGAATGGGGGCAATAAAGACCAAGATGATACAGTTGTTTTACTACTCTGTTAAGATATTGTCTTAGATTATGTGTATGTTTGTCCCAATTGAGCTTATTATCCAAGATTATGCCCAGATATTTAAAGCTTTCAACACATTCTATCTTGAAGCAGTTACTACAACAGGAGCCTTTATAGTCAAATGAAGGATAATCGTCATCAATATTCGATAACAGAAAGCGGGTACAAGCCTGAGAGTGATAGCATAATGGCAAATCGTCAAAATATATATTATTAGTGTTAAATATCATGAATTTTGTTTTATCACTGATAATGAGCTTATGAACTGCAAACCATTTTCTCAGTAAATCAAGATCATGATTTACCTCCAGAATTACATTTAATAAATTTTTGCATGAGTATGAAATAGCGGTATCATCAGCAAATGCAGTTATTTTACCTTTAAATGATAGAGAAAACAAGGAATTCACATAAATCAGAAACAAAATGGGACCTAGAACTGATCCTTGTGGAACACCGGTCGTAATATTTTTTAGAGAGCTATAAGTATTGTTTAATCTCACCATTTGCTGCCGATTATCCAAATATGAAGAAAACCAGCTATGTATATTACCTCTAAAACCAGAATGAAAAAGTTTTTCTAATAATATTGAATGATCCACCATGTCAAAAGCTTTAGTGATATCTATAAACAGAGACGCCGGAATCTCAGAAGAATTAAAACTTTGGTATAACTCTCCAGTTAATTTTAATAAAGCAGCTTCAGTAGACATTCCACTTCTGAATCCAAATTGGCAATCACTAAAAAAGTGCCTTCTCTCTAAAAATGATATCATTCTTGACTTAATACCTCTTTCAAAAATTTTTGAAAATACAGATAGCAGAGATATAGGTCGATAATTATTCAACAATGTCTTATCGTTCTTTTTATGAAGAGGTAATACTATTGCCATTTTTAATGCATGAGGGAAGATCCCCATATATATACTTCTATTAAAGATATGACATAGGACTTCAGAAATATGAAATGAAATATTCTTTAACAAACCACTTGTGATCGTGTCATAAGACGAAACCTTAGATGTTTTAAGAGAGCAAATTAATTTATATATCTCAAAGGGACTGAATGGATCGCAAAAAAAACTCTCAGATTGATTTTCCAGATCAATAGAATAACTCCTGGGATGAAAATTAATATTGCTTAAGTTCTGAGAAGAACTGATATTACAAAAGAATTCATTAAAAGAATTTGCAATATCCAGAGGATTAGATATAGTTAAGTTGTTCACGTTCAAAACTATTTCCGTTTCCGGAGTTTTCCTATTAAGTATTTCATCAATAACACGCCATTCTTTTTTGGTATTGCCAAGACTTGGTGTTATCTTTCTACGATAATAAGTATCTCTGTGAAAACTGATATCAATCTTAAGTTCATTATTTAGTTTTTTATAGTTTTGTTTGAGTCTGGAATTATACGGATGTTTTTTAACTAGAATACCAAGTTTATGTTTCTTCCTAACTTTTTTCAGAAGTGTGGACGTCATCCAAGGCTTAATACAGCTATTTTTGCTATTTCTGTATCTTATAATTTGTTTGCTATTCGAAATATGATACTTTAACTTATTTAAGAAAATGTCAAAGGCAGATGACGGATCAGACGTGGAAAAAACATCATCCCAAAATTCAAAATTCAAACTAGTTCTTAGAATATTGTAATTTATTTTGTCAACAATTTTGGGCACAGTTGATTCAGCTCGAGGCACATTAGTATTTATGAATTGAATACATGTTAAACAATGGTCTGTTATTTGGAGATCAAATGATGTAGTTTTAAACACGGTTTTCTTATTGCGATGAACCCTAAGAAATATGTGGTCTAAGCACGAATTAAAGCGGGTAGGTTGAGTCAGCAAAGAATCGAAACCGAACGCAGATAGCGTCGTTAAGAAATTATCAGCATCAATTGAGTGAGACAATATATTAATGTTGAAATCACCAATTAGAATAATATTTTTACAAGTTTGAAGCTCCAGAAACTCGTGAAACTCTTCCAGAAAATATTTAACTGAGCACCCATGAAGTCTGTGAACACAAATAAAGCAATAGTAAGAATTAGAAATGACGCAGCTTAAAGTGATTATGTCAGAACTTATTAAATTATATTTTTTAATTTGTATGCCAGATATACCGTTTTTAAAGAACACTCCGACACCCCCAGCCGTATATGAATGTTGCATTAAACGAAAAATTTGGAATATAAAAATCAGAAACTTCATTTTCAAAAATCCAAATTTCCGAAACGAAAATTAAGTCTGGTAAATGATCTAAAGAGGAGAGATGAGTGAAAAATGTGTCAAAATTCTTACGAATACTGCGAATGTTCTGGTGGATTACTGAGAAACCAGAAAATTGTTCATTAATTGAATGATCTATACAATAGCAATTGAGATGATTGGAATGAAAAGAAAAGTTAACATCAATATTATTAAAGCTAGGAGAAGGATTACAAAAAGAATTATCTAAGCAAATATTTGAATTTAACATAATTAACAAAACTGAAAATTACTTTCTTATTTCCTCAACTTTTTGCAAATCCTCAAATGAATATATTTTTATGACGTGATCACCTTCTTTTACACGAACCAGAACGGTCGAATTCCTTACCCAAACAAATTTTCATTTGTTCAAACGTTTGAGTTCCATTGCTTTATTTAAAAGAGATCGATTATATCTTGTGAGAGAATCATTCATGAAAATCTTATTGCTAGCGTCCGATTTTTTGCCGTCTCTACTGTCGCTGTACAACGTATTTGAGATTTGCATGCTTAGATCAATCACTACACAACTGGCGGGCCTGCGCAAAGAAGAAAACTTGTGGTCTGAATGGCTGTAATGGGCGACATCATCAACTGCTGCACTCTGCTCTTCCGAAGAAGAACTCGGAGCTGAACATTTCCGCTGAGCCATTTGAACCTCAACCAAACTTCAATTCTTCGCATGTCGACGCTAAGATACCAGTTTTGTTTAAGGTGGTGCCCATCCGGATCCATGGCAACAACGACAAATTCGTTGATACGTACGCTTTCCTCGATGACGGATCGTGTCTTACTATGTTTGAGAAAGAGCTTTTTGACGAATTGGATTTGGATGGTACACCTGAGGAGTTAACTCTTCAATGGACGAAGGGTGTTTCCAGAGTGGAGGATGCGATTCGGACCAATTTGGCTGTTTCCGGAATAGGCAACCGTAAGCGCCATCTGCTGAAGGGGGTGTACACAGTCAAGAGTTTAGATTTGCCAAGTCAGACTGTCAATGTTGCGGCCCTAAAAGATCTGTATCCGCATCTGCGTGGACTCCCGCTTATCGACCTATTCAATGCTAAGCCGAGGATCCTGGTGGGTCTTGATCAGGCAAAATTCTTGCTAGGACATGGGCAACGACATGGTAAGGAAGAAGAGCCGTGCGCGTTGAAGACTCTACTGGATTGGATCGTCTACGGTCAATCAACACCCATAATTAGAGCGTCTTGCTTTCATCAAGTGGCTAAACCTATGATGCATTTGACCTACATGACGCCATTAAAACTGAAGACGAGCTGCACAACCTTGTAAAGTGGCATTTCACGACCAAGGAATTTGGCGTAATGCCTCCGAAGGAAGAACTCGTAAGCAAAGAAGTTCGTCGAGCGATAGACGTTATGGAGCAGACTTTAAGAATGAAGGATGGCCGCTACGAGATCGGGCTGCTATGGGCTTCGGACGGTATCAGACTTCCAGATAGTTACCCCATGGCATTCAATCGACTTATAGGTTTGGAGAGAAGTTTGAAGAAGAACCCGGATATGTTAAATTGGATGAACAACTACATATTAGGGTTGGTGTCGAAAGGATACGCAAGAGTAGCTACTGCACAAGATCTAGAGAAAGAATGGGAACGGGTTTGGTATGCGCCTACATTTATTGTCCATAACCCTAATAAATTTTCCCCTAAACCTCGAGTAGTGATGGATGTAGCTGCTAAAATTAGAGGTGTTTCATTGAACACGCATCTGTTAAAGGGGCCGGACAACTTAGTTCCACTACACGCAGGGCTTTTCAAATTTAGAGAACGGGAGGTGGCAGTGAATGCTGACGTAAAGGAGATGTTTCACCAGATCCGGGTCAAGGAGGAGGATCAACAATGTCAACGTATTCTATGGAGAAATGGGGATAGCACTAGGGACCCCACTGTGTATATATTAGAGGTCATGATGTTTGGCCCCAGATGCTCGCCAACTTGTTCGCAGTTTGTGAAGAAGCATCACGCTAATCTTTTTCTAGACGAATATCCTGAAGCAGTGGACGGTTTGACTAAACGAACCTACGTTGATGACTACTTCAACAGCCACGACACTATGGAGCGGATTTGCAGTTCAATGGGCTTCAGCCTAGTGGGTGTGCAATCAAACAGCCGAGAATTGCTATTGAGAATGCCTGAGAGCCACGTCAACCCTAAACTCGTAAGCATAGACCCAAACGAGTCAGAAGGCTTTGTCGCCAAGGTCCTGGGTATGTTTTGGCACCCATCACTAGATCACTTCACCTACGTGCTATCAGATAATGGGCTTTTTGACAAAATGTTTCTTTCAGATTTCCGGGTTACCAAGAGGGAAATACTAAGGACCATCATGAGAATATTTGATTCACTTGGACTAATCTCACACTACATCATTCGTGGTCGCATAATTCTTCAAGAAGTCTGGCGGGAAGGTTTTGAATGGGATGAGCCCGTTTCAAGTGAGCTGAAAGGACAGTGGCTAGAGTTCGTTAAGGAGTTAAGAAGTATCAATCAACTCAAAATTCCACGACGCTACGTTTCTTGGAACCCTGATGAGGCAAAAGTCAGCCTTATAGTCTTCGTGGATGCTTCAGAGAAGGCTTTCGCTGCCGTTGCTTATTTTCGCTTCGAACGAACTGATACAGCGGAGGTCTCACTGGCGATGGCGAAGGCAAAGGTAGCTCCGGTGAAAAAACTTTCGGTGCCACGTTTGGAGCTTCAAGCCGCAGTCCTTGGAGTGCGTATATCAGTCACGATCAAAGGTGCCCACACTATCCCGATTCATGAGATAATTTTTCTTTCCGATTCGAAAACCGTTCTGGCGTGGATCAACTCATCGAAATGCAAGTTCCCATCATTCGTTGCAACAAGGGTAGGAGAAATTTTGGATTCGTCGTCTTCTCGCCAATGGTACTATATCAGAACCCTTGACAATGTGGCGGATGATGATACCAAGTGGGCTAATCCCTCGATGAGCAACCATGAGACGCGTTGGTTTAATGGCCCCGATTTCCTGAGGAGTCCCTTTGTAGAGTGGCCAATCACTCCTGTTAGAGCAGACGAAACTTTGGTAGCTGATGGAGATCAGAACGCAAGAGTACTCCTACATGAGCGTGTCAGTGGACCAAGCTTCGCCATTTATGACGATTTGCGGCCTAGGTTCAGAGGAAGGTGGTCTTCGTCGGTCAGGGTTATCGCCTTAATACTTCGCTTCAAGGACATTTGCCAAAGGAAGGAGGTTGATAAAGAGATATTTGTCACGCCGAGGGAGTTTATTCGCGGAGAGCTGTGGCTATTCAGAAAGATACAGCAAGAGGCTTTTCAGGATGAGGTCTCGTCCTTACAAGCTAAACGAGGAGTTGCCTTTTCAAGCCCAATTTACTCCCTATCGCCATTTATGGATGACGAGGGCACCATTCGTATGAGCTCCAGAGTTCAAAAGGCGCTTACTTCATACGCTGCCCGTAATCCTGCAATATTGCCGAAAAAACACCCACTAATAGACATATTCATTCAGCATCATCATGAACAAAATTTACACGTTGGATCAGCATCGATAATTTCAGACATCAGAGAAAGAGCGTGGATCGTGAGTATACGAGTGGCAGTCCAAATGGTGAAATCAAGATGCAACATGTGCAAACGAATGAAGTCACAACCAACGGCTCCGTTAATGGGCCAACTTCCGCGAGCTAGACTAGCATTTGGTGAGAGGCCTTTCACGCACGTTGGAGTGGACTGTTTCGGTCCAATGCTTGTGAAGTTTGGCAGGGGGACCGCTAAGAGGTACGGGATTATTTTTACGTGCCTCACCTTCAGTTCAGATTGAGCTGCTCAGCGATCTAAGCTTGGACCAGTGCACCATGGGACTTCGCCGCTTTCTTGTGAATCGAGTCGTAACTCGTTACCTATATAGCGACAATGGTTTGAACTTCGTTGGTTCCAAAAATCTTTTGGAGAAGAACGTGAAGGAGATGGAAGCCGCACTAAGTGAGCACTCGGCGAAATATGAGGGGATCCTGTGGCGATTCATCCCAGCATATTCTCCATGGATGGGTGGTGCGTGGGAACGTCTAATCCATTCGATCAAAATTAGTGTCGAATTCATTCTTAGAGGAGTCGTCCCACGAGAAGATGTTTTGCGTAATGCCCTAATTGGAGCCCAGGGCCAAATTAATCGTCGACCACTCACACATATTCCTGTCGATCCGGAGTACCCGATGCCGCTTACCCCGAATTCGATGCTCTTCGGCGAGGCCGACAGAAACATTACGGCCCCCGGATTGTTCACCGAGAAGGATGCATTCAGTAAGCTTTACAGTCGGCGGTCACAACACCTGATGAAGCAACTTATAAGTCGTTGGTATGTGGAGTATCTTCCAGAGTTAACTAGGCGGTCAAAGTGGCACAAGATCACGAAGCCAATAGAAGTCGGTGACGTGGTTATCCTCGTTGAGCCAAATGAAATTCGCTCGGCATGGCAATTGGGCCGCATCACAAGGGTTTTGCCTGGTTCAGATGGAGTCATCCGGGTCGCAGATGTGCGACTCCCTAACGGATCCGTTAAACTGAGAAGGCCTGCAGGAAAGCTCGCTGTTTTAGACTTGTCTTCTCACTAGGTGTTCAGACGGCCCCGGAGTGTCATCGAGCCACAAGGCTTAAATATTATTTTGTTTTTGTTTTGTTTCAAATTTGTTTCATGGACACGAGCAAAGGATTTCACAATGATGGCACGACCACCCAAGTGACGTGGTTCCAAAGCGGCATGCTCGCGAGATGAACCCTCACCGTAGTTTTCATCACCAACAGCAACCCATTTAATGTTGTTTGCCTTGTAGTCTCTGGCTACATCAGGTACAGCGCCCCATTGACCTGATCGCTGGTTCTTAATCTTGTTCATTTCGTTATTTTCGGAGATGGTAGCACCAATGAACATGTTGTTGGAGATGTTGTCCAAGTCACCGCGATATTTCAACCATGGCCCAGCAGCAGAGATGTGATCAGTTGTGCACTTGCCCTTGACCTTGATGAGAATTGTCATGTCTTCCAAATCCTTACCGTTCCACACGTCGAATGGTTCAAGGAGTTGAAGACGCTGGCTCTTGGGATCAACATTCACCTTTACATTATCACCGCTAGGTGGTGGAGCATCATAGGTGTCCATGCCGGGGTCAAATCCTTTTGAAGGCAATTCATCACCGAATGGTGAGTCCAATTTGGATTCCTTGCCGTCGGAACCTGTAAGGCTATCGGTCAATGGATTGAAATCAAGACGACCGGCAATAGAAAGTGTTGTTACCAATTCAGTGCTCGTAACAAAGGCATGGGTAGCAGGGTTGGCGTCATTACGTCCGGTAAAGTTACGATTGTATGATGTAACGATGGTGTTCTTGTCGCCCTTTTTGATGTCCTTACGATCCCATTGTCCAATGCAAGGTCCGCAGGCGTTGGCCAAAACTGTGCCACCCAAATTTGGTCAAAGTATCAGAGATACCATCTCGTTCGATGGTGGCGCGAATTTGTTCAGATCCAGGTGTAACATTGAAGGTGATCTTTGATTTAAGGCCATGCTTCATGGCGTTCTTAGCAATGCTGGCACAGCGACCCATGTCCTCGTATGAAGAGTTGGTGCATGAGCCGATTAAACCGACCTTGATGTCAAGTGGGTATCCGTTCTTTTTAGCATTGGCACCCAATTTACTGATGGGATGTGCCAAATCTGGAGTAAATGGACCGTTTACATGTGGTTCCAATGTGTCCAAGTTGATATCAATCACTTGATCGTATTCGCAATTGCTGTCTGGGGACAAGAGTTGTTTCTGGTATTTGGCGGTTTCGGAGGCGATGCCTGATCGGCCAGTAGATTTCAAGTAGTCAGACATGCGACTATTGAAGGGGAAAATTGATGTGGTGGCACCGATTTCAGCACCCATGTTGCAGATGGTAGCCATACCAGTGCAAGAAATCGAATCAACACCGGGTCCGTGGTATTTGATGTGCCACCAGTGCCACCCTTGACAGTAAGAATATCAGCTACCTTCAAGACGACATCCTTGGGTGAAGTCCATCCACCGATTTTGCCAGTTAAGTTAACCCCAATAACTTTGGGGCACTTTAATTCCCAAGGAATGTTAGCCATTACGTCGACGGCATCAGCACCACCAACACCGATGCACAAGCAGCCTAAACCACCTCCATTGGGTGTGTGGGAATCAGTACCGATCATGAGCAGACCGGGGAAGGCATAATTCTCCAAAATGATCTGATGGATGATACCACTGCCTGGTTTCCAGAATCCCAAACCGTACTTGGCGCAGGCCGAAGCCAAAAAGTTGTAGACTTCCTTGTTGATATCTTTGGCACGAGCCAAATCCTTGATACCACCAACTTGAGCTTCAATCAAGTGATCACAATCCACAGTCGAGGGTATGGCAACCTTTTTCAAACCAGACGAGATAAATTGCAACAGGGCCATTTGGGCGGTAGCATCTTGCATAGCAACACGATCGGGACGCAAACGAAGATATGAAGTTCCACGAACAATTTCTTGATCCTTGGGATTATCCAAATGAGAATACAAGACCTTCTCAGACAATGTCAATGGACGATTCAAACGACCACGAACAGCTTCCAAGGTTTTGTTGAGTTTTTCATAAGGAAGATAGATGTCGCTGTCGAATTTCAACATAGCCACTTTCGAAGCGACGGCACATGATGCATGGAAGTTACGCGCCTGACTATCAACGGCATATTTACCAGCTTTGCTGACCTGGTTCTGCAAAATTCTCAATACTCCCATTCTGGTTAAGGAAATCCTTTTGGTTTAATAAAAAGATACACAACAATGGTGACCTTGATTTGCTCTTATTAACTCGGATTTAACTGGTGATTTTATTGTTTAAACAAATTTTTAGCAACACCGGACGAAATCTTCAGCCCTCTCAGCTGGAAGATTTTCAATTCTGTCTGAGTGGAGTGAGAAATTCCCTACTACCGGGTACATAGTCAGCAGTAAATTCGACTCAGTTCAGAAGTTATATTTATAAAAAATTAATGTTTAATTGATACAGAATTTTTTGATGCATTTTTTGAGCAAGAATGACTTTGTTGGTAGATAGAGTCAGCATTTTCTAGTTTTTCGTCTAGCTTCGAGCAGATATGGCATGATCATTGAATTTTGAACCGTCTATCGGATTCGCCTGTTTTTATCCGTGCTGGTGATGGCTCACGTGATGCAGGTATGTGCGAACGTATTTCTCACCAAGCGTGAGTTTTGCGTTAAATAAGGGGATTTTCTCCCAACTCTTATAGGAATCTTCTGCGGCTATTCTTTCTCATTGCGTCTTCTTTGTTGTGGTCAGTATATAGAATGTAGTCTGCCAATCCATGAACGTCGGGTACACTGCAAGACATAACAACTGACCATCGTTCAGTAGGTAGTTTCATAGTAGAATGACTTTGTCCCTTATATCCACACTGGATAACTATTGTAATATTTTATGATGTCTGGCGTATTTTGATCATCCGCGAATTGGATAATTGACGTGGTGCATTGTGGATAAAAGTATGACGGCCTTATCTGTTTTATGAACGTAGGACATAATGGTTTTATTTCCCATGAAGCCAAATAGAGACGACTGGACTGTACGTGACCTATTTTTAGCACCTAACTTTCCAACCAGCGTTAGATTTTTACAGAGAATATAATCGGCGAGATCCAGATAAGTGAAAAAGTTGTCCATTGTAGTACAATATTACGGCCAGATTCTTCGTAATGACGAACTAACCATTTAACTAAAACTTTTCTACCAGTTGCGTTTTTCTCCTTCACTTGTGTTTCACACGGGTCATTAACCGATTTTCCGGTATATATTTCCTATTTTAGAGGACAGAAGGTCTTTGAATCACAAGCCCACTATACCCTCATACCATATTTGGCTGGCTTCGATGGCCTGAATTGTGTGAATTGTGTTTTATCTCTGTACAACCTCGCATAACCAACTGGCTATACATCTCGGTCATAAGACCAATACTTACTTACGGTGTGGTCGTCTGGTGGACGGCCTTAGAAAAAGCAGTCAACTGCATTAAACTAATCAGAGTCCAAAGAACAGCTGTCTATGCATAAGCGGAGCCTTGCGGTCTACCCTCTCTGCGGCATTAGACATTCTGTTTCATTTGACACCCCTCGATATTTTCAGCAGGCAAGTAGCTACGACTGCAGCTATTCGCCTTAAAGCGACTAAACAGTGGACAAATTTGGCCACGCCAACATTCTTAACACCTTAGGAATCCTCACAGAGAACATCGATTAGACCATACCTGAACTTTGGTTTGACAAAAACTTCCATGTAAGCTTCCCATCTAGATCATTCTGGGTTCCTCATGCTTTCATGGAGGACAAGCCAATCCATCTGTGTAGAGATGGATCTAAAACCGATAGTAGAGTTTTTGGCGGTGTTTTCTCAGATAAGCTAAATCTGAGCTTCTCTTTCTACCTTCCAAATCACTGTAGCGTGTTCCAGGTGGAAATTTTGGCGATTAAAGCAGCTCTGTCCTGGCTGAAGAAAAACGTGATATCTGTAAACGATATCCGCATATTTTCGGACGGCCAGGCCTCCATCCTTCTCATTAAATTCTAAAACCGCCCTTGAATGCCGATCATGTCTCATGGAGATGGCAGAGCAGTTCACCTTTGTTGGATGCCGGGCCACAGAGACATTCCAGGGAACTGCAGAGCCGATGAACTCGCCAAAATTGGAACCACTCTGCCTATTCTAACGGAAAAGGGTAATATAGGTATACCAATCGCTACGTGCAAACTAACACTAAAGCTAGATGCTAATAAAAGAACAGACCTTAAGTGGACTGTTGGGTAAACATGCTTAGCGACCAAACAGAATTGGCAAAAGCTGGATCCGAATCGCTCTAAGTGTCTGATATTTTTAAATAAGAAACATCTCAGCACCATAATAGGTATCATCACTGGATATTGCCTCATAGGCAAGCACGCAAGAAGGCTTGTACAAATGATTTCTGTATTTCGTGATTGAATGATTTCGTGCATGGACGAGGAGGAGGAGACAATCCTCCACCTACTCTGTACATGTCCGAGACAGCCAGAGAAGAAATCTTCATCTAGGAACTTTCTTCTACAACGACGTAAACGATCTAGAAAATATAGACGTAAACAGTCTCCTACGCTTTATCATAAGCTCAAATTGGTTCCATTAGTAAGAGGATCATAGACCCACGTAGCATCGCAATGGGTCAATAGGCCTAAGTGGGTTGGTATTTCCAACAGCCACTCTTACCTAACCCAACCTAACCTTTATCTCTGTAGCGAAAAAGCTGCTCAACGACGATTATTATGTTTTTAGTACATTTAAAATGTTTGCACACAGCGCGGACGAAATAATGTCAGCGAGGAAAGAAAGGGAGATACCGATGCTCGTTGATTTTGAATGTTTGTAGGTTAAAATTTCTCCGATGGTCTATAGTTTTTATTGAGACTAACATTCAATATTTTCCACTTCCCCCCTCGGTAGGGGATCTGAATATTCCGAGGTAGGCATGCCTATCATAAGAGGCGACTAACATATACCCTAAGTATACCGAGTGCAGCGTATACAAAAGATATACTACCCCAGGGGGCAGTCCAGGTTTACTGGAAATCTACCCTATACTGAGGTTGTAGTGGAAAAAGCCAGCCCAAGAGTTGTTAGATTCAAATAAGAGTAAAATCGAAACTAAGCGAAAATTTGTAGAATAACATGTAACATGAACGCGTTCATTATGTCTCGCGCCCTGAAAGCAACCATCATAAAATTCATCGTTGACAATTGACATCCTGATTCGTTCAGTTCGGTCAGATAAAGTTTTTCTTATCGTCGCGCGCGATTTCCTCTATTCTAATTTCCTTTGAGACATTCTCTCGAACTCTAGCTTCTTTTGTGCTGGGTAGCAAGCTCTATAAAGTTGATTAATAAATTTAATAAAGTTGAATAGTAAATTATTGGAAGTGGTAGTTAATTTTTTTTTATCGTTTCGTGGAACAAGCTACCAGAGTGGTGACCCCGAACATTGGACACACCAACGACATCCTTCGAAAAACAATTTACAAATAGCAACTGCAACGACGCCATTTATTTCGTAAAATTTTTTTTCTAAGGATGCGCTTCAACCAAGACGTAATCAGTACACAATTGCGTTCCTGGTGTGCCGTAGCTGACTACGATTTTATTTTTTTCCTGGAAATCTCCACGTGGCACATGCGTAATTCTTCGCGCATGCCCAGACAGTTATACATACAAAATAATATATATATATACTACCAAACAATTCTAACGGCATATAATCTACCCGATGCACTAGCAGCTACAAAGCTCGTCGCTATCACGTAAAGAGATTTCACTGCCTCGAGGAGCACTTTTCCGCCAAACGCACCACTTGCACACGCAGAAAAGGAAAAGCGATATACCCCATCAAGCTGTGCCATCGCCATCAGCGCAAGAACCAGCCAGGACAGCAGCACCCAACCAGAACAGCAGTAATAGAATTTCAGCCCAACCAGAACACCTGACAAAATATGCCATACAAGAAAACGACATCAAAGAAACGCCTTTAGTTGTATGTGTAGATCGAAAATATATGTAACAGGTGAGTTTTGTTACTCAGCACAAAATCTCTTTCGCATCAATTTAAAATATGTAGGTATTTAAAGTTTCGGTAAATTTTGCGCGGTTTTATTTTTTTTATTTTTAGAATAAATTACACAGTTTTATTTCGAACTATTTTCGACTGGTTTCTTCGATTTTATTGTTACATGGTCGATATCAAACCCAATATGGAAGGTGATAACGATCAAAGTGTGCCAACTTGTGGCATAAGAGCTAATTCACTGGGCTCCAACCAGTCGAGTACCTCCGGGGGAATCCAAGATTCCAGCATCAAGTCAATAAAAGTCCGGCTTCCTACATTTTGGAACACCAATCCGTTTACTTGGTTTATACAGGCCGAGGCACAATTTACGGTTTATAGGATCACTAGTTCTGAAACAAAATATTGCCTCACTGTCGCTGCTCTTCCACCCGATACCTGCGATTCGGTGATTGACATTCTTACCAAACCACCTGCCATCGACAAGTACGCAACATTAAAAGCTGCACTTATACAGCGCCATTCCGTTTCCGAGACTAAACGTCTAGAGGCTCTTGTGTATAAGGCAGACATTGGGGATCGCAAGCCATCTGAAGTGTTTCGATCGATGAAAATGCTGGCTGGCAGCACATTCAATGACGACATTGTTAAGAACTTATGGATGCGCCGCTTGCCGCAGCATATACGAGTAAATATAGCGTTACTTTCAGTTGGTGACAAGACACTCGATGAGCTGGCACAACTTGCAGACAAAATCTATGAGGCATCACAAAATGCAAATGTGTATAGTATTTCTGCCACACAGGCTTTCGATTTGCCGGGCAGCAGTCGTCACAACACCAATTCGTTTGCGAATAGGCTAGCTAAAATCGAAGCCATGATCGAGGAATTTTCCTTTCATCCTTCTTTGAGCTCTCGCTCTGATTCGCGATCGCGACAAAACCACATACCAGATTCCAGAGGTTACAGGAATCGGTCACGAGCTCGTTCAAAATTTCCGTCCAGCGGCAATATATGTTGGCTTCACAGGCGACATGGCAAAAATTCTAGAAAATGCGACAAGCCGAGTAATTTTCTTAACAAATCTCAGAATCGTGCGGACGACCCAAACCAGTAGAACCTGCTGTTGCAGCGGCAAACACGCAGAACCCTACTAATAGCCGCTTATTTATAAAAGACAGATCCAACAACTTACTTTTTCTCATCGATACCGGTGCTGATTTATCAGTTTTGCCGTACAATCCCAACGAACATCCATACCGATCATCCAAAGATTCATTTTTTTTTGTTGTCAGCCGCCAATGGTACAACGATTCCTACATTTGGCTCTAAGTTACTCAAGGTAGACATGGGTTTGAGAAGGAACCTAGTTCATCCGTTCATTTTAGCGTCAGTAAAACGACCGATAATCGGAGCCGACTTTTTAGCTAAATTTGGTCTCCTTGTTGACATCAGAAATAAACGGATACTAGATCCTCTTACAAAACTACATGTAAACGCGTCGATAACTAGGGCAAATGACCCAACACCTTTACAATTCGAGGTTAACAACGAATATGGAAAGATCCTAAAAGACTTTCCAACCATAACACAAGAAACCGACTATTTTAATCCTGTCAAACACTCAGTAGTGCATCACATTTTGACAAGAGGCCAACTCCCATACACCCAAGCGAGACGTCTTGACGCTGATCGATTTAAAGCAGAAAAGACAGAATTCGAGCACATGCTCAAATTAGGCATTATCCGACCGTCTTCCTCACCTTCCTGCTCACCTCTTCATTTAGTAAAAAAGAAAAACCAGGACTGGAGACCATGTGGCGATTATCGCTGGCTTAATTCCATCACGGTGCCAGACCGTCACCCAATCAGACACATCCAAGATTTCTCAATGAACGCTGAGGGATGCACAAGATTTTTAAAAATCGATTTAGTCAGAGCATATCACTTGATTGCAGTAGCGTCGGAAGACATTTACAAGACCGCAATAACAACCCCTTTCGGAATGTTCGAATGGAACAGGTTGCCTTTTGGTCTTCGAAACGCTGCACAGACATTCCAGAGGTTCATAAACGAAGTCTGTTTCGGTCTCGACTTTGTATATGGCTATATCGACGACCTCCTTATCGTAAGTAAGGATGAAGAAGAACATAAAGAACACCTAGCAATAGTTTTCAAGCGACTTGAAGAGTATGGAGTTAATATTAACCTTTCTAAATGCGTTTTCGGTGTTACATCGCTTGATTTCTTGAGCCATACCATTTCTTGAGCCATATCTCAGCGACACGTTTCAAAAAGCCAAAAATGCTCTCATGAACATCACACTCTTGGCTCACCCAAAATCCAACGGCGAATACAGCATAGCTACAGACGCATCTGTCGGTGCAGTACTCCAACAGAAGAGCAAGAGATCCTGGGAACCATTAGCATTCTTCTCAAAAAAGCTTTCAACAGGCGAAACGAAGTATTCAGCTTTCGATCGCGAGTTATTGGTGATCTACTTGGCAATAAAGCACTTCAGGTATTTCGTGGAAGGACGGGAAGTAATAATCTTCACCGACCATAAGCCGCTTATCTACGCTTTTACCACAAAAACCGATAGAAGCCCGCGACAAACACGTCATTTAGACTACATCTTGCAGTTCACCAGTGACATACAATACATAAACGGCAAACATAACTTGGTCGCCGATGCCCTTTCACGCGTATGCGAGAATGAGATCGCCAACACGGAGAGCGCTCAGGTAGACCTAAAGACAATAGCCAGATTGCAAAAAAAAGATAAGGAATTGCATAAATTGCTTGCGAAAGAGGAAACGCGAAAAGCTTCAAAAGTTTCTTTAAAAGAGTTTAAATTTCCTAACCTGAGCATCTTCTGTGAAACCTCAACCAATAAAAACAGGCCATACATTCCTTTAGCTCTTCGCCAAAGCTTATTCAAAATTTTACACGGTCTTTCACACCCATGCATTCGCGCCACTCGTAAACTGGTCTCCGACCGGTACTTCTGGCCAAACATGAACAAACAAGTCAACGAGTGGACAAAAGCATGCGTAGGATGTCAAAAATCGAAGGTTCAAAGGCACACTAAGTCAGAGCTTGGCACTTTCGATCTCCCAACTGGCCGTTTTGATCATATCCACCTTGACTTGGTCGGACCTCTTCCTCCTGCCGACGGATTTTCTTACATTCTGACAGCCGTTGACAGATTCACTCGTTGGCCAGAAGCTTACCCTCTCAGAGACATTTCAGCGATGTCGGTCGCAAAGGCATTTGTCGAAAACTTTGTTTCAAGGTTTGGTACACCCTTGAAGATCACCACCGATCAGGGCAGCCAATTCGAATCAAAGTTGATGAGCGAGCTTTCCAAGTTGCTGGGGATACGAAGAATTCACACGACATCCTACCACCCGCAAGCTAACGGTTTGGTGGAAAGGTTTCACCGTCAGCTTAAGAGTTCCCTCAAAGCGAGATGTAACACTGTGCATTGGAGCTCAGAACTCCCGATCATCCTCTTGGGCATTCGATGTGCAATCAAAGAAGACCTTAACTGCTCTGTTGCAGAGTTGGTTTATGGGCAAAACCTCAGGCTTCCTGGAGAGATTTTTGTAGATAACTCCACAGCAGCCACGACGCCGGAGGTCCTCATTGAAAAATTGCGCAACATCATGAGAAATCTCATACCCAAACAGACGCGAAGTAGTGAGCAAGACATTTTCGTACCCAAAAAAGTGGACAGAGTCAAAGTCGGTCTTGCGGCACCTTACGAAGGCCCATATAAAGTCGTTCGACGTATGAGAAAATATTTCATCGTCGCAGTAAACAACAAAAATATTTCAATTTCAATTGACAGACTGAAGCCTGCCTACAGTATCTTGTGCCACGACCTAGATAATCAACACAAAAGTCGTGATGCAAACAAATTCACCCGGGGGACTCGATTGGGGGAGGGTGATGTAGTGGAAAAAGCCAGCCCAAGAGTTGTTAGATTTAAATAAGAGTAAAATCGAAACTAAGCGAAAATTTGTAGAATAACATGTAACATGAACGCGTTCATTATGTCTCGCGCCCTGAAAGCAACCATCATAAAATTCATCGTTGACAATTGACATCCTGATTCGTTCAGTTCGGTCAAATAAAGTTTTTCTTATCGTCGCGCGCGGTTTTCTCTATTCTAATTTCCTTTGAGACATTCTCTCGAACTCTAGCTTCTTTTGTGCTGGGTAGCAAACTCTATAAAGTTGATTAATAAATTTAATAAAGTCGATTCTAGGGATTCTGGAGAAAGACATTATTGTTGCAGTTCTTTGATACTTTTACTAAAAGCTCAAGGGTATCTCGATCACCACCTCTAAAATCGAATGTATCCGGTAAAAGAAGTCCGACGGTAATGCCAATGTGCGAAAAACGAGACTCAGAGAAACGCAAACGTTTTGATGAGAAAAACAACAAACTCCGTGTAAAAGAGGTAGATCTACTCCGAGAGGAAAATAAGCCTCTAAAGAAGTCTCATCTCCAAAAAGGACACGAAAGTAGCCCACCCTGCTCAGCCAGTCATAAATATCACACGGACGAAGATGAGCTAATACGAAAAACGAAGTCAAAGAGAAGACCAAGTAAAAAACGAAGTGCCGGTTCTTCACCCGAAGACGAGCCACAAAATAAGACATTGCGTGTTGTAACAATATATCACCATCAAGCTGTATCATATATCAAGCTGAAGATTTCGAAGTTCCTGACGCTGTAAATACGAGTATCATCAAGAAGGAGTAGCAGCAGACGGAACAACAAATCGTCGTTGAACGTGAACTCTCACTGTTTGTGCATAGTTTTGATAAGAATGAGAATATACACGATATCTATAATATTAAAAGTATACTCAACATCGTAATCAAAATCAAGCCATTAAGTAAGAACACAAGATTGATCCCGCAGTGTAAGCATAATCAAGGTTTCAGGCATACACAAACTTACTGTCAAAGGGAACCGCGATGCGTAGAATGCGTCGGTAAACATCTTTCGTAAAAGTGTACCTTAGATAAGCAGGCTCTAGCGACTTGTATAAACTGCATAGGAAAGCACTCAGCGTGCTGCGTTGCGAAGTAGACAAAGAGCTCCAAAAAAGGGGCAATGCACTCAAAAAAACTTACACACGAACCCGAATCCACAATGAAAAACCCAAGGTTTCTACGGGGAAAGCAGGGAGAGAAAGAAAACTTGTTAAGGAGAAGACGAAAGTCGTGCCAGAAAAAGTTGGAAAAAAAAGCCCTCATTGCACGAAAATAACCAAAGTGGTATTGCTCCAGATCCAACTTCACAAGCTTTTTCAATAATTCTCGTGAAACTTGAGGAGCAAAGCAAAACCAATAAACTCATATTTGAAAAATTGAGTAATCTCGATCATAAAACTCGCTAAACAGGAACTCAATTATCAAATAAAAATGAAATTATGAAATGAAATAGTTGCTCAAAATATTAACACGGAACGCAAACGGACTACTGGACAATATAGACGAATTATAAGTATTCTTGCGTAATAACAATATTGACAAATGATTGATTTCCTAATCGCACTTGAAAAGGGAAGAAACACAGAAAAGGACTCTAGTGCAGAAATAACAGGCTACTGCGCTTACAATGCTTACCATCCAACCGAAAGGGCCAGAGGTGGAACGTCGCTATTCATCAAAGATAGTATTTTACATTCTATAATGTCCATAGGATAAATGCAAGTAAGCACAGTTCGCGTAAGAAATAAACACGCGTGGTACAATATAGCGTCCAATTATTGCTCTCCGCGACACAAACTAGACAAGACCGACTTTATAAATCTTTTGGACTCACTTGGATCGAATTTTCTTGTTGGTGGTGATTTTAACTCGAAACACACTTCTTGGGGTTCAAGATGCGATTCATCTAAAGACAGTCTACTTTACGAAACCGGCATGCAATACTGACATATATGACATATTGGCTTACCGACAGGGCAAAAACTCTAGACCTCGTAGACTTCTTCATTGCATGAGGTGTAGCTAAAGACTTTACAAACGTGGAGGAAAGATTTGATCCCTCCTCAGATCAAAAAGGAGCCCCTAGATGAACTACCAACCAAACCAACAGGGACGGCTTTAGGAAATATTGTTCTGAATGTGTAAGCCACACCATATAAAATGGAAGATGAAATCGGCAATTTTATCGAAGTCATACAGAACGCAGCGCGGAACAACACCCCGGGTAGGAGGAAAGAAATCATAAATAGCAAAGGTAAATTTCAGCCGGAAATAAAAGAATTGATACGTCAAAAGAGGAGAACACGCAAAATATGGAAACATCCCGAAATCCCCAGCACAAAACTATTTTAAGACATCTGTGTAATGAGCTTAAGAAAGCAATCAAAGGTTTGAAAAGTCGAGAGATTTCTGCGTATCTTGAAGCCTTGACTGTCGGAAAAATCTCGAATTATTCACAATGGAAAGATATGAGAGGTGCTCGTATTAAAAAAACCCCAAATGTAGTCGCTACCGACAAAAAAAAGCCAAAATGGCGTGTTGGCAAAAGGAGACAGGGAGAAGGTGAACTTATTTGCTGAGCACCTGGATGAAACATTTAAATCATTTGACGGACAAGCGCTAAGAGAAGACCTTCGTGGCATGATTACGACACCTGACAACTATAAAATAAATAGCATGCCGTTGGTCGAACTTTTCCAGACAATAAATAAATAAATGCGAGCATATGCGCGCCACGACTAGCTCGAATGAAGCGCAATCGTGAAGTCCACTTTTCGGCAACTTTATCGAGTAACTTGGACCGTATATCAGCAATAACACAATGTTGATTTCCAAATCGTCCAACGTCTCTGGTTTATCGGCATAGACTAGTGACTTCACATACCCCCCCAGGAAAGTAATCTAAAGGTGTGAGACCACAGGTTCGTGGAGGCCAGTTCACAGGTCCATTAAGATAAATTATGCGCTCAGCAAATGTTTTCCGCAATAAATTTTGTGGCATGTTGCGCAATCTTCTTGAAACCAAAGCCCTGTCACGTCAATGACATTCAACTGAGGAACGAAGCAGTCGGAAGTCATATTTCTATAGCGCTCTCCATTGACGGTAATATTCTGCCCAGCATCGTCTTTAAAGAAATATGGGCCGATGATTCCACCAGCCCATAAAGCACACCAAACAGTAAGTTTTAATGGTTGTAAGTGCATCTCGACAAAGCTTTCTGGGTTTTCTCCACTCCAAATTCTGCAATTTTGCTTGTTTACATATCCCTTCAACCACAAATGGGTCTCATCGGATAAAAATATTTTGAAAATGAGGATCAGGCCGAATCATGTTTTCGGTTTCAACTCTTGCACAAGCTGGATCTTATAAGCTTTTAAGCCAAGATCTTTCCGTAAAATCTTAGACAAAGTGGATGGTCATAGCTCCAATTACTGCGCACGATGGCGAATCGACTCATTCGGATTCAAACGAGGAGATTGACAGGTATCTAAAACTAATGGACGAGACAATTAAACGAACAATGGACAAAATGATACCTCAGTATCAACACACTGACGACTAAGATTTATTCCACAACGCAACCATTGACGCACTGCACCGACATAAAGGTAGGCTGCTGTCAAGGCTAAAAATCTTGTACAGACAGTTTACTGAAAGACATAACCCGAAGATTATGACGTTAACGTCGTCGATCAAAAACCTACAAGTATTAATAAAAGTAACTCGAATATGTTCCCGCTAATAAATAAAATATTTCGGAGAAAAGATCAAAATGATGGACAACCAGAACATACTTATAGCAGCAGGCATCGATTCGAATGAGGCCGTTGATGATGACAACTTCTCAACTGAAGGTAGACGCTATAGGAGCTACTCGTACTTTCCAGGAAGTGTATAAGGCGAATGACATCATTAGCCCAAACCACGATCTGGAGAATGGAGTCCTTGTGCACAATTTCTACCCTCGAAATGAAGTTGTGAATTGGCGATTCGAGAGTTCGGGTTTCACCCAGTTCAGTGACAAGAATATGGCAAATAATGTCATCACCAGCGAAAGGGTACTACCCCCGTTCACTTCGAGGGAAGAGCTCCAAACGATCTTCGAATCACTTAGAAGTAAGAAATCAGTAGGAACCGATGAAATACCGAACATTGTGCTTCGACATCTCCCACTAGAAGCGGTGAACATTTATACCACCCTGTTTAATAATGCATTCAATAATGCACATTATCCAGCGCATTGGAAAACTGCGGTGGTACATCCCATCCCCAAAAGGGATAAAGATACTTCCAATCCGGCGAATCTCCGCTCGATCAGTCTTCTTCCAAACATCAGTAAGGTTTTCGAGAAGGTGATCAATAGAGTCCTGACTATGTGGGTTGAGGACAATAATATAGTTCCGGATAATCAATTCGGTTTCAAGGCGGGGCATGATGTTATTCATGCTGCGTCTAAACTGGTTTCTGATTCCCAATGGAACAAAGGCAAGAAACAGTGCACTGGTGCCTGCCTGATTGACTTGGAGAAGGCCTTTGATACCGTATGGTTAGAGGGACTCTTTTTCAAGCTGGACAGGTTGGGCTTTAGTAAACCACTGCTGTCTATTCTTTTTGATATGCTCTCCAGTAGACAGCTCATCGTGAAGAATGGTGATGTGACTTCTGCTGAAACATTAAAAACAGTCTGCAACAAGGTGCAGTAAATTCGCCGATCCTGTTCAACATTTACACAAGTGATCTGATAGGTTCACTTCACTATGCCATTGCGTACGCAGACGACATAATCGCGTACAGATCAGGTCCAAAGATTGAGGTCATTAATACACTTTTGCAGCGTGACTTCGACAAAATTAAGCGATATTGCGATGACTGGAAATTGAAAATCCACTTTCAGAAGTCGGAAACCATTCTGTTTAGGACGCCCTTGTCTGGGGCCTCTAGGCATACCAGAAAGAATTGGCGAAAGTTCTCGATCGTGGGGCAGCACGGGCAGCCACTTGCTTGTCGAAGCGTAGTCAGATACCTTGAGATCTGGCTAGATCAATTTCTGTATTTTAACAAACATATAGATGTTGCTCTGGACAGAGCTAAAGGTGCTTTTGCCCTTACAAAGAGACTGTTTTATAACAGCCAACTCGATGCGGGGGTGAAGGTGATCTGCTACATGGCCCTTATAAGGCCCATGCTTGTATTTGGATGTACCGTGTGGTTCAACGTGAGAGCAAGTTTATTGGAAAAGATTCGGGTGTCTGAGACGGCTTTTCTTCGCTTATACAGAGTCTGATTGTACAATAGGGCGAACCTAATAATAGTGGACAATTTCGTCATTAAGTTGACTCGAAGGCACGTTGCAAGAGCAATGACCTCATCGAACAACCTGATCTACGGGGCTTACTACCCCAATTATATGTGTCATGAGAGAGTTCGGTTTGACGGCTTTATTCCTCCAGAAGCGTTCCTCTATTTAGATAGCAAAGGTCTGATCCAGGACAGATTGGCGGTGCCGCTAATCTTCCACGTCGCTCAAACAGCTGCGGACAGGCGACTCATCTACGACAGAGACAGTGCGGAGCGTCTAGGGTTCAGTAGGTCGGTAGGGAGTCGCGACATGAGGGATGTTGCTCAGCAGCATCAGCAATTTTGGTGGCTACTTGAAGGGGAGGATGCTTCGTCGTCGAATGCCTCCAGTAATAGATAGCTTCATCTGAGGCAAAGTGGGTCAGCCTAATTTTTTTTTAGCCACGGCCGGCTTGCATAGTTTTAGGTAGGATTAAGTTAGTTTTAAGAAAAAAATAAATAAAAAATATATATACATGTATTTATATATTATGTATATATATATTTATGTATGTCTACATTTGTGTTAGATGTAAGTAGGTTAAGATTTATTTTTAGGTAGTCTGTAAGTTGTTTTTAGTTTTAAGTTCTATAATAAAATAAAAAAAAGGGTCACGTTACTAAGTTTTTTTGGTTAAAAAATGTTTTTTTAGTTTTAGTATTAATTAATGTTAAAATAAAAATAAAATTAGACTGTAATATACGTCGAAAGACATAGTTTAAGTCTTTAACTTAGACTGCCCGCATGGGGAGATAAAGTTAGTATAAGATAATTTTAAGTTATTTAAATTCTTCTATTCGCACTTTTTGTCGCCTTTGGGGATGCATATTATCCACTAGTGTATGTGGTGCGACAGCGTTTCATCGTGTTCCGAATAACTTGCTAAGATGGACGATTATGTCGACCGTAAAATAGACTTAACGCACGATAAATTTAGTGAACCGAAACATGGTTTTCAAAATAAGTTTGCACAATTTGCACGAGTTGTTCTGGCGTTAATCTGTTCATTGTAAAATGGCAAAACATACTATAACCACAAATCAACTTTCAAATGTCAAATTGACAATCTGTAGAAACAGTGTTGCCGGTTTAAAAACCAAACTTCTAAAAAAAAAAACGCTTATATAAGATTTTAAATCCTACTACTCCGTGTTAAACACGGATCAGAATTTAAGGAAATCGCTGCCGGGTACCACAAGAAAGTGTTCTTAATCTGGTCTTATCCTTACTCTACACTCGAGATATACGGCAAGAAGATGGCGCTGTTGTAGCCACGTTCGCAGACGACACGGTTATATTAACAACAAATAAATCAGTCGAGCTAGCAACAGTAAAGCAACAACAAGTTTTGAACAAAATTAACGAGTGGGCAAAGATTTGGTGCATTGCTGTCAACGAGACCAAATCCACTCATGTTAACTTTATTTACAAAACAATTAATAACCTACTCATTGTCATTAACTCGGTACAAATACCGTATGAAAACTAGGCAAAGTATCTAGGAATGAGACTAGAACACCAGTACATCAAAAGAATAAATCTGGCCCGGCAGCAGAAAGTGGAAGTGAAACGTCCACCCGTGCATTTGCAAACTTCAGCCGTTACTCCCCATGTTACCTACGCTCAAATAGCGGCAGGTAGGGGAAATACGGTACAGCAAGCGAAGGTTGCTTCTCAGGCCCCAGCGCCCAGAGCACCTGAAACAGTACCTGACATGCTAGCTATCTTGCTCTCTATCCAGGGGCAGATGGCTCAGCTACAACGTCATTTAACTGAACAGACCGCGCGGGTGGATCAAGTATACGCTCTGCTGCCTGGCCTAACGCACCTTCTGCCGTAATGGGTACGTACGTGGCGGAGCAAACCCTGAAGGTCCTTGCTGGGAATGTGAATTCACTGATTAGGCTCGAACGACGAGCCGCACTATTTAAGTTGCTTAAAGACCAAGCCCCCGATGTGCTTTTGGTTAGCGAAACTAAGCTTACCAAAAGACACAAAATGAGGCACAGAAGATACAAGATAGTACGGAGAAACCGACCCAACTCCATTCAGGGAGGTGGCGTTGCAATTTTCGTACGAAAAGGTATACATTTTAAAAGAGTATACAGCCGTGTAGTACGTAGGTTCCAGGTGCTGGAAGCATGCATCGTGTATATCCCCCTCCGTAGTGGAAAGCGGTTGTACATGGTGTCTGTCTATGCACCTAAGGCTACTCAATCCACCTTATTTATTTCAGAGCTCGAGACACTTTTTCGATTTCTGAGGCTGGAATTGGAAGACAACTATTTTATTATCGGCGGAGATTTCAACGCCAAACATAATGATTGGGGAAATAATACACCAAATACTAGAGGGAACCTACTATTCAATTGGTGGGGTCAGCACAATGTGATGTATCGACTCGGGCTTAAGGCGACGGATAGTCCGTCGTTTCCCAGACACGGGTCCTATCTGGATCTTCTGCTGTTCGACTCACTAATACAACTACATGCACTAACCAACAAACTACAAACTGTCTACGCACTTTCGTGTATGACAGTGACCATTGCGGTCTCAGCACCGAAATAACTGTTCCCAATGAAATCGCGGAATTGGATGAGTTTGTCCAAAGGCATTCCTACAATTATAGTAGGGTGCGTTGGACACACTTCACCAAAACACTGACTAGAGCACTCTCCTCGAATTCGCTCTACCCACCGTCCAACAGAAATCTGTCAAACGAGGAGATTGACAGGTATCTAGGACGAATGGACGAGACAATCAAACGAACAATGGACAAAACGATACCTCGGTACCAACACACTGACGAAGAAGACTTATTCCGCAACGCAACTATTGACGCACTGCACCGACAGAAAAGTAGACTGCTGTCAAGACTAAAACCCTTGTACAGACAGTTTACTGAAAGACATAACCCGGAGATCATGACACTGAAGTCGTCGATTAAAAACCTCCAAGTATTAATAAAAGAAAATTACAGAGCATCTGTAAATTTGTATTGGAACAATAAAATTCGGGCTGTAAACACCAGCAACCCGAATATGTTCCCGCAAATAAATAAAATATTTCGGAGAAATAATCAGAACGACCTTCCATGTCTTAAAATCGCCCGAACGACGGACAACGAGAAAATACTTATAGCAGCAGGCATCGATTCGAATGAGGCCGTTGACGATGACAACTTCTTTGTGATCGAGGATCCGCAGGAGAAGGTTGAGGCTATAGGAGCGACTTTCCAGGAAGTATATAAGGCGAATGACATCATTGGCCCGAACCACGACCTGGAAGGTCGAGTCCTTGTGCACAATTTCTGCCTTCGAAATGAAATTGTGAATTGGCGATTCGAGAGCTCGGGTTTCACCCAGTTCAGTGACGAGAATATGGCAAATAATGTCATCACCAACGATAGGGTACTACCCCCGTTTATTTCGAAGGAAGAGCTCCAAACGATCTTCGAATCACTTAGAAGTAAGAAATCAGTGGAAACCGATGAAATACCGAACATTGTGCTTCGACATCTCCCTCTAGAAGCGGTGAACATTTATACCACCCTGTTTAATAATGCAATGAATAATGCACATTATCCAGCGCATTGGAAAACTGCGGTGGTACATCCCATCCCCAAAAGGGATAAAGACACTTCCAATCCGGCGAATCTCCGCTCGATTAGTCTTCTTCCAAATATCAGTAAGGTGTTCGAGAAGGTGATCAATAGAGTCCTGACTAAGTGGGTTGAGGACAAACATATAGTTCCGGATAATCAGTTCGGTTTCAAGGCGGGGCATGATATCATTCATGCTGCGTCGAAACTGGTTTCTGATATCCAATGGAACAAAGCCAAGAACCAGTGCACTGGTGCCTGCCTGATTGACTTGGAGAAAGCCTTCGATACCGTATGGTTAGAAGGAATCTTTTTCAAGCTGGACAGGTTGGGCATTAGTAAACCACTGCTGTATATTCTTTTTGATATGCTCTCCAGTAGACAGTTCATCGTGAAGAATGGTGATGTGACTTCTGCTGGAACATTTGACATTAAAAACGGTCTGCAACAAGGTGCGGTAAATTCGCCGATCCTATTCAACATTTACACAAGTGATCTGATAGGTTCACTTCACCATTCTCTAGCGTACGCAGACGACATAATCGCGTACAGATCAGGTCCAAAGATTGAGGTCATTAATATACTTTTGCAACGTGACTTCGACAAAATTAAGCGATATTGCGATGACTGGAAGTTGAAAATCAACTTTCTGAAGTCGGAAACCATTCTATTTAGGACGCCCTTGTCTGGGTCTCTAGGCATACCAGAAAGAATTGGCGAAAGTTCTCGATAGTGGGGCAGCACGGGCAGCCACTTGTTTGTCGAAATGTAGTCAGATACCTTGGGATCTGGCTAGATCAATTTCTGTATTTTAACAAACATATAGATGTTGCTCTGGACAGAGCTAAAGGTGCCTTTGCCTTTACAAAGAGACTGTTTTATAACAGCCCAACTCGATGCGGGGGTGAAGGTGATCTGCTACATGGCCTTTATCCGGCCTATACTTGTATTTGGATGTACCGTGTGGTTCAACGTGAGAGCAAGTTTATTGGAAAAGATTCGGGTGTCTGAGACGGCTTTTCTTCGCGTATACAGAGTCTGAGTATATAAAATTCTATCGTACAAATTGTACAATAGGGCGAACCTAATAAGAGTGGACTTCTACAGCGAGCATCGAACTTGTCGAGTTGTAGAGGCTGAGTAGGGTCAATGAATCTCGAGAAGAAATTCTCCAGACGAGTCCTGAAACCAAAGGATGCTCCCCCCCCCTCTCCAACTCCCAAAGCACTCCATCATTCCCCTGGGCTGGATCAAGGTGTTATACGACCCGTGCCGAAGATCAACCTGGCTGAGGGCCCAGTATCTCCAAAAATAGCTCAGTCGCAAACGGAGTATCCGGATACCTGGCGACCTCCGGATTAGCTAGCCTTATCTGTATATGGCGGATCTCTGTACAGTTGGACATCCCTTTCTCCGCTACTCGTGGGACTATAAATGGAAAATATCCAGAAAACAAAAACCGAGGCCGGTACTCCTTCATTACCGGGCGGTGGAACGGTGACTGCACCGACTACCGGCAAGGCTCCTGCATTGCCGAGAGGAGGCAAAACTGTGGCAGGCCATGGTGCGCCATCCTCTAAAGGCAAAAGGAATAAGCCTAATAATAAGAATTCAGGAAGTGTTAAGACTGTGGCAGGCCATGGTCCTATCACCTCCTCCACCCCTAGCAGCAGCAAGTTTGTGGCAGGCCACGGACTTGTCGCAGCTACCAAAACTCCTTCAGGGAGTGTTAAGACTGTGGGTAGCCATGGTCCTATCACTTCCTCCGCCCCTAGCAGCAGCAAGTTTGTGGCAGGCCACGGACTTGTTGCTGCTACCAAAACTCCTTCGGGGAGTGTTAAGACTGTGGCAGGCCATGGTCCTATCACTTCCCCCGCCCCCAGCAGCAGCAAGTTTGTGGCAGGCCACGGACTTGTTGCTGCTACCAAAACTCCTCCCCCCAAAGAGGAATCTGGAGCTCAGCCGCATCGGCAAGCTCCATCTAAGGCGCTCTACATAAGACGCCGAAATGCTTCACGCATCATCAAAACCTTCGGATCCATTCCGGAGGTGGAGAGAAGTGCGGAAATAAAGACGTCCTAAAAGACGGATTTCCCACTGCTTCCACTGCTCACAAAACGTCAAAAGACTCCTCTAAGCGTCAGAGATCGTTGGAGGAAACCGTACCGGTTTCCAAGAGGCCCAAAACACACAGTTCCACAACCCCTGGGCCATCCAACAGCAGATCTCTGAGGTCTTATAATGAAGTCCTAAAGGACGCATTGGTGATCGCGGTGATCGACAGAAGCGATACCGACGGTTCCATTACACCGGAACGGTGGCAATTGGTCAAGTTGAAGCTCTCGAGCAACTTCTTGGCCATCATGCGGGAGAACCCAGGACCACCTCCTATCACAAGCGACGCTGGCTGGCACCAAGGCCATGTCAAGCTCATCGCTTGCTCCAACCAGAGATCTCTCGATCTCTTCACCAAGGCCATCGTTGGTTTAGGAGAGGTTTGGCCAGGTGCAAAACTCGAGGTCGTATCTAAGGAAGACATTCCTAGTAGACCTCGAACTCGTACCTGGATTCCAGCCGAACCCTCCTCTCCAGAAAGTATCCTGGAAATCATCCGGCTCAGCAACCCGACTCTTCCGACTCATGACTGGAAAGTCGCGAAACTGGAGGAACTAAGGGGTTCTTATAGATGCGCGTTAATTGTGATCAATAAGGAATCCCTTAATACTTTGGCGCAGACGAAAGGCATGATTCGGTTCGGATTCGGGTCCATTCACTTAAGGGTGTACAAAAAGGATGAGCTGGATGCTGATAAGCAACCTCCTCCTCCTTTAACACCTGATATCACAACCTTGGATCTTGGAGCGTCGATATCCTTTCCAGAATTGGATAGCGACGACTCCAATCTGTCCGAGGTGACTACCAAGCCGTCGGTCTCCTCTTCTGACACATTGTCGGAAATGGAAACCGATGACGAAGCAATTAGAGGTTCTACACGATCAGAGATAGAAGATGAGCTCTTGGGCACATCTTCAGAATCGGAAGACCTCAACAACACCGTGGTGGAGGCGACTCTGGAAGACTGTAGCAATGATACGGTTTCTCCAGATTAATCTCCACCACTCAAAAAAGGCTTCGGCCGCACTCATTCTGCGTCTTTCCAAAAGCGCAGAAGACATAATTCTAATCCAGGAACCATGGATTGCAGAAGGCGTGGTTCGTGGACTTAGGACACCCTCATACGTTCCGCTCTATACAAGAGACAAAGGTAAGATTAGAACTTGTATATTAGTGAAACGTAGCCTTAATGTATTTCTACTTCCCAACCTCAGTGACCCCGACCTAACCGTTGCCAGATTAGAGACTGCCAAAGGCTCTTACTGGCTGGCATCGGCTTACCTTGGCCACGACCAAGTGGGCCCTCTCCCTGGTGATAACCTAGAAAGGGTGGTACTGAAAGCGGGAAGGCAAAAAACTGGCCTCATAATCGGATGCGACGCTAACGCACATCATACGGTATGGGGCAGTACCGACATCAATGATAGAGGTGAGTCACTTTTAGACTATATTTTAAGTACTAACCTAAGTACTACTAAGTACTAACAAGAAGTATTAGATATTACTCTTGTCTCCGACAGCATCACCCAAAGGCTAACAAACTGGATGGTATCGTCTGAACACTCCTTTTCAGACCACAGATACATCCAATTCAGTCTGATCCGGAACTACCGGAAAACTGATTGGACAAAATACAGAGGAATACTGTCAAAAACGTTATCCTCTGAACTATCAAGTCCCCCGCGTGACACCAATGAGCTTGACATGAAAGTCAGGGAATTTACTCTGGCTCTCAAGAAGGCAAAGCGACAATCCTGGAGGTCATTCTGTGACAAAATTACAGAAACCTCTGAGGCATCGCGGCTAAGAAAAATCCTCTCCACAAATCCTATGATGCCTAGCTGTTTGAAAAAAACCAATGGCTCTTGGACAACCTCAGGTGATGAATTACTCAACCTGCTTCTGGACACCCACTTTCCAGGTAGCTCCCAACTCGCGGCCAGTAGCAGCCCAAACAGGCCTACTGCAACCGTGACCAAAATTCATGGTCTGATTACGAGAGACAAACTGCTCTGGGTGCTGCATAGCTTCAAACCATACAAGTCTGCTGGTCCGGACGGTATTATACCTGCCGAGCTACAGAGGTCCTCAGATATTATTCTACCAGTGTTGGAAAATATTATGAGGAGCTGTGTAGAACTTATTCACATTCCACTGTTGTGGAGAGAAGTCAATGTAGTATTCATTCCCAAAGCTGGAAAATGTTCTCATGTAGTCCCAAAGGACCTCAGACCTATAAGTCTTCATTCCTTCTGAAAACTTTAGAACGACTGATTGATATCCATATTCGAGCTAAAGTTGATCCAAGACTTCTGTCTACGGCTCAACATGCCTACTGTAAAGGAAAGTCGGTGGAAACGGCTTTGCACTCTCTGACTAGCCACATCGAACGATCCCTACAATATAAGGAGTACACAATGGTTGCTTTCCTAGACATAGAGGGCGCCTTTAACAACGTCAACACATCCGCAATCACGACTGCGCTGTCAACTCTGCAGGTAGACGACTCACTTGGGAAATTGATCGGTCTAATGCTAAAAAGCATGATAATCAACTCCAAACTGGGTGAGACTTCTGCTAAAAGATATGTCAGCAGAGGTACGCCGCAAGGCGGTGTCCTCTCTCCCCTTCTCTGGAACTTAGTAGTTAACGAACTACTGATATACCTGCAAGCGGGTGGTAGCAGAGTGATTGCCTATGCGGATGACGTTGCCATAGCCGTCTCAAGAAAACATCTAAATACCATTAAAGAACTCCTCCAAGTAAATCTCAACGGATTGACCCGCTGGGCAGATCGCTGTGGATTGGGAATAAACCCCCATAAAACTGATCTTGTCCTCTTTTCTAGGAAATATAAAATTCCAATCATAGACCCTCCTTCAATAAACGGTACCAGTTTAGCTTTCTCCGATACAGCAAAATATCTGGGTCTCATTTTTGATAGGAAACTAAACTGGAAACCTAACATTCAAGAAAGAGTCAATAAAGCTACAATAGCTTTATTCTCTTGCAAGAAAGCCATTGGGAACAAATGGGGCCTTCAACCTCGCATAACCCACTGGCTATACATCTCGGTCATAAGACCGATACTTACTTACGGGGTGGTTGTATGGTGGACGGCCTTGGAAAATGCAGTCAACCGCATTAAATTAAGCAGAGTCCAAAGAACAGCATGTCTATGCACAAGCGGAGCCTTGCGGTCTACCCCCTCTGCGGCATTAGATATTCTGCTTCACTTGACACCCCTCGACATTTTTAGCAAGCAAGTAGCTGCGACTGCAGCTATTCGCCTTAAAGCGACTAAACAGTGGACAAATAATTCATTTGGCCACGCCAACATTCTTAATACATTAGGAATCCTCACAGAGAACACCGATTACACCATACCTGAACTTTTGTTTGACAAAAACTTCCATGTAACCTTCCCCTCTAGATCATTCTGGGAGGAGGATGCTTTCATGGAGGACAAGTCAATCCATCTCTACACAGATGGATCTAAAACCGATAGCGGAGTTGGTGGCGGTGTTTTCTCAGATAAGCTAAATCTAAGCCTCTCTTTCCGCCTTCCAAATCACTGTAGCGTGTTCCAGGCGGAAATTTTGGCGATTAAAGAAGCTCTGTCCTGGCTGAAGAAAAACGTGATATCTGCAAAGGATATCCGCATATTTTCGGATAGTCAGGCCGCCATCAAGTCCCTGGACTCTGTCTCATTGTGTTCTAAAACTGCCCTTGAATGCCGATCATCTCTCATGGAGATGGCAGAGCAGTTCAACATTCACCTCTGTTGGGTGCCGGGCCACAGAGACATTCCAGGGAACTGCAGAGCCGATGAACTCGCTAAAATTGGAACCACTCTACCTATCCTACCGGACAAAGGTAGTATAGGTATACCAATCGCTACGTGCAAACTAACACTAAAGCTAGATGCCAATAAAAGAACAGACCTTAGGTGGACTGCTGGACAAACATGTCTAGCGGCCAAACAGATCTGGCCAAGGCTGGATCTGAGTCGATCTAAGTGTCTGATCCTTTTAGATAGGAAACATCTCAGCGCCATAAAAGGTGTCATTACCGGACACTGCCTCATAGGCAAGCACGCAAGAAGGCTTGGCGCTTTAACTAACGATTTCTGTAGAAGCTGCATGGACGAGGAAGAGGAGGAGACAATCCCCGACCTACTCTGCACATGCCCAGCTCTCTCTCAGAGAAGGAAGCTTCATCTAGGAGCTTTCTTCTACAACTACCTAAACGATCTAGAAAAAATAGACGTTAACAGTCTCCTACGCTTTATATAAGCTCAAACTGGTTCCAGTAGTAAGAAGATCATAGATCCACGTGGCATCACAATGGGCCAATAGGCCTAAGTGGGTTGGTATTTCCAACAGCCACTCTTACCTAACCTAACCTACTAAGTTTTTTTGGTTAAAAAATGTTTTTTTTAGTTTTAGTATTAATTAATGTTAAAATAAAAATAAAATTAGACTGTAATATACGTCGAAAGACATAGTTTAAGTCTTTAACTTAGACTGCCCGCATGGGGAGATAAAGTTAGTATAAGATAATTTTAAGTTATTTAAATTCTTCTATTCGCACTTTTTGTCGCCTTTGGGGATGCGTATTATCCACTAGTGTACGTGGTGCGGCAGCGCTTCATCGTGTTCCGAATAACTTTGCTAAGATGGACGATTATGTCGACCGTAAAATAGACTTAACGCACGATAAATTTAGTGAACCGAAACATGGTTTTCAAAATACTCGTAAGTTTGCACAATTTGCACGAGTTGTTCTGGCGTTAATCTGTTCATCGTAAAATGGCAAAACATACTATAACCACAAATCAACTTTCAAATGTCAAATTGACAATCTGTAGAAACAGTGTTGCCAGTTTAAAAACCAAACTTCTAAAACAAAAACCGTTTATACAAGAAAGTGTTCTTAGTCTGGTCTCGTCCTTACTCTAAACTCGAGATATACCGCAAGAAGATGGCGCTGTTGTAGTTACGTTCGCAGACGATACGGTTATATTAACAACAAATAAATCAGTTGAGCTAGCAACAGTAAAGCCCCAACAAGTTTTGAACAAAATTTATGAGTGGGCAAAGATTTGGTGCATTGCTGTCAACGAGACAAAACGAAAAAATTAACAACCTACCCATTGTCATTAACTCGGTACAAATACCGTATGAAAACTAGGCAAAGTACGAGTATCTAGGAATGACACTAGAACACCCTAAAGAAGTTTGCTATAAGATGCAGACTGTGTTAAAGATAGTAAATGACTGGTGTGTTAGAGAAAATATATCTTAATCAACACCAGTAAAGCTGTGTTAATGTACTGCGCACCACTTCTAATGTGACTTTGTACCTCGTTATTAAGATAGTTCGTAAGTATTTCGCTTGTTTTTGCTTAGTTTTTTTTTTTATTTTAAGAATATTGTAAATAGTGGAAATAAACAAGTTTTAAGAAAAAGTAAAGCTACACTTGTTCCCTTGATGGTTAAAAGAAACCTGAACCTTGACCAAATCTCACTTAATGGTACAGAAATTGTGTACTGCAACAAAGTGCAAACAAATCACTTATTAATTATAAAGTTACCAAAGCGACTAAAGCCACGTGGGCTTGCCGTCGTTTGTATGGTAAGACTTGTGGATTAACCCCAAAGGTCACGCATTGAATATATACAATATCACCTACTCATCAGTAGTATTTTGGAGCAAAAGAAAGGAGAAAACTACTTAAAAAAAACTGCAGCGGCTACAAAGACTTGAATGCCGCGGCAACGCCACTCCATCTCTTTATGAAAAAGATGGCTATTCGCAGCATGGTCTGACTACTACAAACAGGGGAGATTATTCACTCAGATCACATGGATCAAATTAATCTTCTCTCTGAAATGCTCGAGTTTTACATGATCTGCGCGGTAAATGACCGCCTACCTAAAACTCTGTGCTTCGGGAGAAGGTTGGATGAAGGGTGTCAACATCAACGTACTAAAGGACAGTTAGGCAGCCATTAAAGCATTAAGTTCTGATCTTATTGACTCCAAATCAATCTTGCATTGCTTCAATACGCCATAATATCTCTCCCATAAGAACAAAGTAAGGTGTCTGGTCATAGAGATATGGAATGGCCGACAAACTGGCCAGAAACGACTCGGCCGATGCATTTAGTCATCAACCCAACAAAAAAGAGTTAGCAGAACAAAATGTGTGTATCTCGTTGGCAAAACATATCAGGGCTCCGGGACTAAAAAAGACATCAATTCCTTCCACAAAAAAATCTAAATAATCCCTACAACTCAAAAGGGATGATATCAGAAGACTGGTTGGACTTCTAACCGAACAATGTCACCTTCGATATCACCTACACAAAATAGGTCTTAAACTTGTATTCAGAAAACTGAATATCGTCTTTGCACGGCTTTAAGTGCCATATGGAGACGACACTTCCTTAGAGAATGTTTAATCTCTTTATGTTGGCTTAAGCAGGCCAATCATACTTATGGTTGTCCCGGGGTGTTCAACGTAGCCCCGTATTATATGCAAACAATTCGGGTATTTGAAAGGCAATGTCTCAGAACCTGTTTTAGATTCCACAGAACACCAGAATCTGAGTTCATAAAATATTATGCCAACCAGGCCCTTTACGATGGGGCTCGACTAAATAGGATAGACAATTTCCTGGCTACGGTGATTCAAAGGCACGTTGGAAGAGCGATATTACCTGGCCTTTGAGTGTTATGTGTGGCGTGTATGTGAATACATTCCTATCCGGCTTTATTCCGCCGGAGGCATTCCTCTATATACAATAGATTCTAAAGTGTTAGTAGGGACGGTATCCCGATAATATACAACCGCCGACGATGTACGAGGGAAAAGCGGCTTATCTACAACGGGTACGACGCCAATGCACAGGATCTCTTCCGTTTTAGTTGCGCGATTGCGAGCAGTGACCGGGTTCATACTGAAAAACTGCACGTCGAGTTTTGGTGGCTTAGAGAAGAGTAGAGGAGCGATATGCTCTCCTAGCCCGGTGCGTTACTATTTCAACATACTTCTTCTAGTTTTTAGTTAGATTTAGGTCAGTCTCTGAAAAGAGACCAGTGCTTCACGACATTGGTGGTTAAGTCTCGGCGGTGTATGGGATGGTGACCACTCGAGGCAAGAGGCAACAAGCGCTCGCCACACTGATTATATTTAATTTAGTTTTAAGTACTACTACTTTAGGTAGATTAGGTAGCATAGGTAGTGTTCCTGAATACTTTATTTTATTGAGCAAATCATTTATCATTTAACTTCATTTTAACTTTACGCTATTAATTAATGAATTGATTGTTTGTTTTACTTATTATTCATACTACAATAGAACTGAGCCAAACATTGTATATATTACTCTATATATTCTTCTCATGCTATTTTCTAAACAACGCATAGTTACAGTCCACTTAAATATTCAATCTCCAAATAATTGATTTTTGCTTTGATATCACTCTCTTTCTCGTTTGGACCATCAAGAAATCAAGTTGTGTAAGAACAAGATCAAGTTATTTTTATTTTGCTGCAAAAACTTGATCATGAGACACGACAAGCATGGGCTGAAGAAAGCGGCTCTAGGGTCAACTGTACGATAGACGAATTTCTAAAATTCTTGCAAGGTCGTTGCGATGCTTTGGAATTATGTCAGGCTCTATCTCGTATGAATCAATCTCGTGGTAAAACGCTTAAATCTGTACAATCTCATTTAGTTGAGACAAACATACAGTGTCCTAACTGTAAAGCCGATCACAAGTTAAGTAAATGTCCTACGTTCTTATCTCTTGATATTATTCGTCGCCGCTTATTTGTAAAAGAAAATTCATTGTGTTTTAACTGCTTACATGCTGGGCATTCTCAAAATAAATGCCGGTCCAACTTTCGTTGTCGCATTTGTAACTCCCGTCACCACTCGCTTGTTCATTATCAACAATTGTCGCCTACCACTGCAGATGTAAATTCAGCAAATTCATCGAATCCACCAACATCTGAATCTTCGACCGCAGCTCCTCTCTCGCTTTGCTCATCAATAGTTGCAGAAAGTAACTTGTTTAACTCTAATCGTTCAATTCAAACGACGTTGCCAACTGCTATAGCATATACTCTCGACAAGCAAGGGATTCTTCAGACCATTCGATTATTGCTGGACACAGGATCACAAGTATCTTTCGTTACGGAGCAGACGGTTCAGCGTTTAAGACTCGTCCGCAAACCTGCTCGTATTCCTATCGTAGGTGTTGGATCAGTTTCAGCTGGTGTTACAAACGGAATTGTCACACTCAAACTCTTTTCTCGACTTACTAAAGATATTATTTACGTTTCTTGCTATATTGTTTCAAAGCTCACATCGTTAATCCCAGCTTCCGCATCAGCCACAATCAATTCAAATTTACTCACTTCGTTTAAGTTAGCTGATCCGAAGTTTAACGTACCAGGTAATATTGATTTAATCATCGGGGCTGACAAGGCTTTCAGTGTATTTAATGGAAAACCAGTTCGTGGCCTGCAAGGAATGCCCGATCTAATCCCAACAATATTCGGATGGGTAGCATCTGGAAACACGAATGACCCCACTTCTCAGAAAAGCGTTAAGTCGTTCTGCACTCGATTAGGTTCTGTTTTTCCATTTGATCTCGAGCACTTTTGGCGACTAGAGGAAATTCAAAATCAAGAAAAGCTGTCTGCTGAAGATCAGCATGCAGAAGATATTTTTTGCCAGACTCATTCCCGCCTGCCTGATGGAAGATATATTGTGCAACTGCCATTTAAATCAAATGAAGATTTAAATTTTGAAGGTAGTTTTAATGTGGCCTTTAAACGTTTTTTGTCGACAGAACGCAGAATTAGTTCGGATCCAAAGTTAAAAGAAAGTTACACAAATTTCATTGAGGAATATTTAAGATTAGGTCATATGGAAGAGGTAGCTGAAGATGACATAGACAGATCTTCCAAAGAGTGTTATTACCTTCCTCATCACGCAGTTTTCAAAACTGATAGCAGCACGACTAAAGTGAGAGTAGTGTTTGATGGTTCTGCCAAAGCAAATAACAATCGATCACTCAATGATTCTCTTCTTACTGGTCAAACACATCAGCGTGACCTTTCATCTCTATACATCTCTACACAATATCTGGGGACATCGAAAAAATGTTTCGCCAGATTAGAGTTCATCCCAACCATACAGATTTCCAACGTATTCTTTGGAGGAACTCAAATAATTTACCACTTAAACATTATCGTTTACTGACAGTTACTTATGGGACAGCCTGTGCACCATTCCTTGCAGTAAGAACTTTATACCAGTTAGCTCAAGATTCGATTAACATTTTTCCGCGTGTGTCCAAGGTTTTCTTAATGACTTTTACATAGACGATGTCATTACCGGAGCCGATTCCGTCGATGAAATCACTTCGCTACGTTTGGAACTTATAAAATTACTACGCTCAGGTGGGTTCAATCTCTGCAAATGGACTACTAATTGCTGGCCTTTGCTATTAAGTCTACGGGAAGACCAACGGGAAATAACACCAAGAGAATTCGAGGAGTACAATTGTGTAAAATTACTAGGCCTGCAGTGGTCCCCTGCCAAGGATTCCTTTTCATACAAGGTTAACTTAAGTGTAAATTCGCCTTTAACAAAACGTCACATATTGTCGGAGTCATCGAGAATTTTTGATCCAATTGGGTTTCTAACTCCAGTCATAATTTCTATTAAAATTCTCTTTCAGGAACTTTGGCGCAAGAAATATACTTGGGACGATACTATATCAAGCGAACTTTCAAATAAATGGCAATCTATTCGAGAACAACTTCCGTTGCTTCAAGAGCTGGATATTCAACGAATCCTCTGGACATCTAAGCATAACGTCGAGTTTATTGGATTCTGTGATGCATCACTTGAAGCGTATGCAGCCGTCGTTTACTGCCGCAGTGTGGATTCTACTGGAAACATTATTAGCACTATCGTAGCTGCCAAAAGCAAGGTAGCCCCAATCAAAGTTGTATCCCTTCCACGTCTTGAGCTTTGCGGAGCGGTTCTGCTATCTCGTTTAGTAAGTAAACTTAAAACCTCTTTACAATTCGGAGATATGCAAATTAGTGTCTACACTGACTCAGCGATTGTCCTTCATTGACTTTCGGCATTGCCAAAAAGGTGGTCGGTTTTTATTGCAAATCGCACATCTGAAATATTATCTTTAATTCCTAGAAAGCATTGGCACCATGTACGATCGCAAGACAATCCGGCTGATTGTGCATCCCGCGGTATTCTGCCTTCTCAGTTGATAAAAAATGATATGTGGTGGATGGGACCAGCATGGATTAAGGACGAGAGCACAAAAAGACCTATTTCAACTTATGATTTAGCAGATATTTCTTGTCTTCAATTTGAAGAAAGAAAAGCGAAGTCAGCTCAGGTTTTAGTTTCACAAACTCATACCGCGAACATTTTCGAAATCATAGTCAATCACTCGTCTCGTTATATGAAATCCATTCGTGTTCTTGCGTACGTCATTCGATTTACTATAAATTCGCGTCGTAGTCGAAGTTCAAGACAATTTAATTCACTTTCATCAGAAGAGTAATATAAGGCAAAGATAAAACTAATAAAATTCTATCAATCGATTACTTTTTCTTCTGAAATTAGAACAATAAAAATGTTAAAGATGCTAAGAAAAGGAAGTAAACTAGCATGTCTTAACCCGTTTTTAGATGAACATGAGGTGCTCCGCGTTGGTGATCGTATTGTAGAGTCGGAGCTTACTTGTGCAATGAAACATCCGATAATAATTAACAAGGACACAAGGCTCGCGAAGCTCATCGTCGAGTACATCCACAAAAGACACTTACACCCGGGTGTATCTCAGATGTTTGCAATCCTTCGTCAAGAGTTCTACATTATCGGAGTTCATAACCTGATACGCAAAGTCGTCCACGAATGTGTATCATGCTTCCGTCATCGTAGATTCTCGGTGGAACAATTTATGGGTAACCTTCCTTCTGAGCGTATCTGCTTCGCGCGCCCCTTTAGTAAAGTCGGAGTAGACTATGCAGGACCACTAACATTACGCTTGGCCAGAGGACGAAATCCAAAGTTCGTAAAGGGCTATATTTCGTTATTCGTGTGCTTCACTACCAAGGCTATTCATTTAGAATTGGTGAGTGACCTTTCAACTTCCGCCTTCCTTGCCGCACTTGATAGGTTTACAGCCCGTCGTGGCAAGCCTGCAGAAATTTGGAGCGATAATGGCTCAAATTTCCATGGAGCTAAGCGGAATTTAAATGACATGTTTCAACTTTTAATAAGTCAACACCATATAGATGCAGTTATAGACCATTTATCGAGGGATAAAATAGCATGGAAATTTATTCCTCCATCGACCTCGCATTTTGGCGGATTGTGGGAGGCGGGCGTAAAGTCGGTCAAGCAACACTTAAAGCGCGTTATTCAGGGTCAAAGACTCACATACGAAGAAATGTACACCTTGCTTACACAGGTTGAAACATTGCTTAATTCACGACCTTTATGGCCTACTTCAGATACGGATCCAACAGCTCTAAGTCCGGCTCACTTTTTAATTGGTGAACCATATATTTCGATTCCTCGACCTGACGAGTTTAATTGCAATAAACACATTTCTCCTCATATTAATTGGTCTCTTTTACAGACACTAAAACAAGGGTTCTGGCGACGATGGCATGCAGAATACTTAACCTCTCTGCAGCAGCGGCCGAAGTGGCACGGCAAACAATTATCACTCAAGATCGGCGACGTCGTGCTATTAAAGGAACCTAACCTGCCACCGTCAAAATGGATGCTTCGCCGAATAAAGCAGTTACATCCTGGAAGAGACAGTCAAATTCGAGTAGTTACTGTGAAAACACAGGTCGGAGAATATGTCCGACCCATCGTAAAGATTGTCCCCTTGCCAATGGCGGAAAGATCGACCAATCTTTCAGGGGGGGCAGTATGTTCCTGAATACTTTATTGAGCAAATCATTTATCATTTAACTTCATTTTAACTTTACGCTATTAATTAATGAATTGATTGTTTGTTTTACTTATTATTCATACTACAATAGAACTGAGCCAAACATTGTATATATTACTCTATATATTCTTCTCATGCTATTTTCTAAACAACGAATAGTTACAGTCCACTTAAATATTCAATCTCCAAATAATTGATTTTTGCTTTGATATCACTCTCTTTCTCGTTTGGACCATCAAGAAGTCAAGTTGTGTAAGAACAAAAAAAATATAATTTACAAATTTACACTAATTAGAATTGTTCGGAGTTTCTTTTTATTGTACTTTTTTTCGCATTTACATCATATACAGGTAGTATTAAATTTTAAATAAAAAGTAAAAATCATGACAACGAATCCAAGATATATTTTTTTTTCAAAAATTTTCTTGGAAATCTATGATACATTACATACATGTACGAGTATAAGTTTAATCGTAAAATGGATTCTAATTGAAAAGTAAAAATAAAACACGCTCCTATATAGGTATCTACACAAGTTCGTAGATCGCGTGTCCCGGAAAACAATTGCCTCCGATTTTTACTAGTCGCAATTACCTCAAATTACTCGGGTAACTGAGTCTGACATTGATAATTAAGACATCGTAACATCACCGCCCGCAATGTGAATGCTAACAAATGTGTATGTATGGTGTATGTACATATTACACCCAGCGAAGCAATAAGCAGCGATTGACATTTTCTTATATTCCCTGGGGATTGATACCGCATTGATAGATTTCACAAAAGTCGTGATCATTTTATATATATACGTAATCCCAACCCTACCCACGACATTAGCCAAGACCTTTCAGATAGTTTTTCCTTCATTAAAAATACACGTATTCTTATCCCAGTTGTGTGTCTAAAGACTCAAGTGCACTTTAAACACAAACTTCGAAATATTTCATTAAGACACTCGTACAACACTTAATTGCTAAAAAAAAAACATTTTTTTTTGTCTTCAACATTATAGTAAAAAAAACACAAGAACTATGCACTGTGATCTTTTAATGAGAAATTAATATTCTCATGACGTAATAATTGTCTGGAAAAAGTAGATTAATTACGCAATCTAAACAAATAAATCTGTGGAACCGAACTATAATCATCGCCCGGAAACAATATTACAATTAAAAAATTCTGTTTTGTATACTGACATCGATTCAATAGTAATCCTAATCAGTGAAGATGTCGCTCAACTTTTGAAGTAGCACAATTGCTCGGGATACATACGACTAAAACGAGAGTAATGGCTCACTATGAAAATCTTCGCGCTGAAGCGGTACCGATGATAGCCGCTAAATGACTAACTTTACGCTGAAGGCTGAACTATTGTTGGTACGATTCGTAGCAACAAAATGTAATTTCGAGCTTTTCGGGTGGTGCGTAGCCGTGTGTTTGGGTAGAGAAAGGGTGTTTTTTTGTTCACTTTTCTCAGGTAGGGATCTATTTTCTAGTATCCGCGTGAAAGGTAGCATACTTTTGGGATAAAAAGCCGCAGTTTATGCAATGGAGAAGAAGAAAATAATGGTGAGAGGATGATCTTTATGAGTTTGAAATGTTTTTCGAAAATTTATAGCCGCTTTATTGGAATAGATCTTCAGATGTGAGCAAACAATTTTGAAAGGGCTAGTCAAAAGCCCATTTCGAACAAATCGCTTTTGATAGGTTCGTTCGAAAAGTTTTTATACGAGTACCGCAAGTTTCTAATGTTTTGCTGACTAAGTTTGGATTGCTATAAAAGAATACATAAATTTAAAAAAAATATGGCAAAGATAAAACTAAATATGATTTCAGTAAAGAATGGAGCACATCTTTGGCAGAACAGCAGGTAAGCGTAGAGTAAGTTAGAGTATGTCCGAAAATGGGCTTGAGGGTATACTGATGAGTATTAATAGCGAGAAGGGTGTTACGGTTGAAAGTTTGAATAGACGGAATGCTACTGGCGATTTCAGTGGAGCACTGGTGGTGGAAATAGCGATAAAACAAAGTGAGACAGGAGACATTACGCCGGTGTTCGAGGGTGTCAATTGATTGACTGGTATTAGCATCATCAATAAGTTTTATCGCACGGTTTTGAAATCTATCTAGCAGGTGCGGAGATGTTTTAGGGGCACCTGACCAGATGTGGGCGTTGTACTCCAATTTTGGGCGGATGAATGCCTTATATATTGAGGCCAGATCAGAGAGGGTTAAATTATTTCTTACTTCGCTTGAGAAAACCTAGACATTTCGCAACACGAGAATGGAAAGTTTTTTGGTTTCGACGATGCAAGTGCCCTTCATGCATAATGGCTGGGTGTTTAAATTTCGCTTTAACGACAGCAGACAGCATTGTGTTTTGGAAGCATTAAATTCCACTCTGTGGATAGTTCCCCAATTGGTTATGCTGTTGATACAACCGAAGAGCAGGGCCGTGAGTCCGGGAATGAATATGAAAAGCAGAGAGTACTGTCATCAGCAAAGGAATATATTGGATTAGAAGTAGCAGACAAGAGATCGTTAATGAAAATTAAAAAGAGTGTCGGTGACAGAACAGAGCCCTGGGGCACACCAGCATTTATTTTGTGAATATCAGACTTGAAACCGTCCAAGACAACTTGAATTGAACGTTCCGAAAGGTAATGTCCTATCCATTGAAGAAGAGAGTCGTCGATCCCAAATGCACGCATTTTCGACAAAAGAGCCTGATGCCAAACTCTGTCAAATGCCTTAGAAATATCAAGTGCAACTATCTTGCTTTCGCCAGATTGATGTACGCTTTGGTTCCACTTTTCGGAGAGACATGCCATCAAATCACCAGTGGACCTGTTGCTACGAAAACCGTACTGCCGGTCATTGAGAAGTTTTCGTGTTTCGAGATATTTCATGAGCTGACGATTTATCAACGTTTCCGTGACCTTGGAAAGAAGGGACGTAAGTGCAATGGGTCTGAAGGAGGAGAGAGAAGATGATTCGCCTTTTTTAGGGACGGGCTGGACAAATGCTGTTTTCCATCTGCTCGGAAAGAGTCCTAAAGAGTAGGATTGATGAAAAAGCTTACGCAGTGGTTTTGCCAGCGAGGAAGAACACCTCTTCAGAAGAAGGGGAGTTATACCATCTGGACCAGCGGATTTATGTATGTTGAGATCTTTAAGTACTCTTGCTACTACACGAGTGCGAAAGTAGATTCGTCCCATTGAAGATTCGACGCAGTCAAGTGTAGGCGGAGACAAAGCACAATCTGGGAGTGTTGAGCTGGTCGCAAAGTGTGCAGCAAGCAGATTGGCCTTGTCCAAAGAGCTGATAGCTGGAATATCATTGTAAATGAGGGTTGGGATGGAGGATGAGGCGGAATTTCTAATGTTTTTGACGAACGACCAACAATTTTTACTGCCTTTGGGACATTGCCTCAGTTTTTGGTCGCATTGGAATTTCACACGCTTAAGAAAGGCGTTGCAGTCATTTCTGGCTCGTTTGAACTTTTTTTCGTTTTCCTCTGTCGGGTTGGTCTTGTAGGACCGAAAAAACATTTCTCTAACGCTGACGGCCTCTTTACAGCTCGAGTCGTACCATGCCTTTTCTTTTGGTTTGGAGAAATAAAGGATCTCATTCCAAAATGATTTTGTAGATAGCATTCACCTATTCATTTCTCAGATCTGGTCTTGGTTGCCTGGTTGTTGTTGCCCCGTTTCCTTGACATTCTAAATACGATCAACCGGATAGCTAAATGTTTCGTATTCATGTTCGAGCAATTTAAAAAAATTGTGTCACGTTCTTGTGAATAAACCCTTTACCACGATCAAATGACTTTTCTTTATGTCTTCGGCAATAGTCATAGAACCGTTAGGTATTTTATTCATTTTAGCTAACTGAAATGCTAATGAAAATATGTTGCGTTTTGTGTGGCCCCAGAAACGAGCTTAAATATCTAGTGCATAGTCAACAAGATTTGACTTCCAAGAACTTCGTTAAAACTGGTTTTCGGTCCAATTTCCTTAAAAATGTCTGTTCAATGGTTTATTCACTTCTAGTCATCCCCGTGACGTCGTATGCGGTACTAAAAATGTTTTCCGCTTGTTTGTTTTTCGCCGAAGCTGTGCATCAATGCTGAGTGATCAACGCAGTCGAGATTAGACCATGATTGTAAACGGAGCTAATACTAAATAAAATTTATTTAAAACAAAACTGAAGGTTCTTTCAAAACTGAAGGTTCCTTCATTTTCCCGCTTCAATGACTTTTTCTATTTCAGTTCTTTCTTATTTCCGAATATCTCCTTTTTAAGCCTCGCTATCTAGTATCTAGGATAATATAAGTATACATTTTGAAGACCAATTTAATCAAATAGTATCGTCTTATGTGGTACACTACACTAACTGTACTACATTATTCGATTTTCCCTTTTCATATTTAAATAACGGGTGATCAGGTAAGAACGATACGAAAAAAAAAATTAAATAAATCGAAAACGGTGTGAGATATAAAATTGATTGGCTTTATTTTGAGGCTTCGTTCATGCCATTATGTGTGGAATAGCACCGCTGCACTGCTGGCAGTGCTTCAAGCGGTAGGTATAATTTTTGATGACTCCGTCCAATATGTGCGGCGTTATTACGGCAATAGCGTGTCGAATGTTGGACTCGAGCCCATCCAAAGCGGTTGTTATCGTACACTAAGAACTTGAAGTAACCCCAGAGAAAATAATCGAGTGATGTCAAATCGCGGCCAATTGATAAACGCTCGCCGTCAGATGAGTCGGTCGCCAAATTTCTCCTTCATAACTTCAAGCTCGGATATATCGACGTTGTCGAACTCTGACCACAGGAAGTCGGTTAACATCGCTCTATACCTGACACCATTGACCATTGACGGTGTCTCCTTCCTCATTTCGAAAGAAATAAGGTCCGATGATGCCGCCATGCCATAAACCGCATCAAACAGTCAATCTCTGTGTATGCATTGATGCTCGGCCGAACTATTGCGGATTGTGTTCGCTTCAATAATAGCAATTTCGCTTGTTGACATAGCATAGCTGAGCCAAAAATGGGCCTCGCCCGAAAAAATGATTTTTTGGCCAAAATCCGGATCTCCGGCCAACATTTTCAGTGCCTACTTACCGAACTCACGGCGTTGTCAGTGTTCGTTTGGCTTCAAATTATGCGCCAGCACAATATTATACGGATGTGAACCCAAATCCTACTGCAAAATAAGGCGGGCTGACGCTCTGACGATACCCAATTAAGCTGATCGGCGCCGAATCGACATTTCTGGGTCGGCTATCTATAGTCTATGTCTATGTCTGGTTAGTGGCTTAAGATCCAAAAGCTCAAACTTTTCCACTGTGCGACGAATTGCCTACACACTGAAGCCATGATGACGACAGACCTCATTTACAACAGAGCCGGAATTTCGATAATGTCTTTTAATAAAAACGATGCATGATGAAAAGGCAAACCTTACTAAATATTTTGACAGCTGAATGTCATTAGTAACTTTGACAGCTGCTGAAGCATAACAATTGGAAAAACTATCATTGCTATGTGGTCACCGTTTATTTTAAAACCAACAACTTACTTCAGCATTGAGAAATGAAACTTGAATCCTATTAGCACGATACTAATTAAAATTATTTTACCAATATTCTTTATTCACATAAAAAATATACTTTTTGCACGAGTAAATTAAAAGTCAATCTATTGCCTCGACACTTCTTCTTTTCCTTTTACTAGCCCTTTCCTCGCTACACGAACTTATGCCTAACGAGTTTCCCATTTTTACTGCATCGCTACTGCTCCGCTTATGGGGTTGGCTAATGTCGCAGATCCCAGAACGCGTCTGCATACTGCTCGGTCCTGTATCGCTTCGGTGGTTAGCCCCAGGCGTTGTTGTGCATTTGCCATCTGAGCAATCCAGGAATTTTTTTTTCTACCTAGTTTTCTTACGACCGTAGTTGATATTGCCTTCTTAACGGGATTTTCCGGAGATCTTCTTTGAACGTGGCAATACCAGATAATTCTATCCGACTCAAGTTGTTCGATCACCGAATTCTTTATGTGTAGACTTCCTCTAATGTGCGTAGATCTAATGCAGTCGCGTTTCGTAACTCCAGTCGACATCCTTAACATTTTCATCTCTGCTGCCGTCATTTTGTTTTTAAACGCTTTGAATATTGTCCAGCACTGCGAACCATATACAAGAGCTGGTCGAACCATCGTGGTGTAAAGTTTTCCCTTCAATTTAAGTGGAAATTTTCGGTCACAGAAGATTCCCGAATTTTCTCGCCATTTCATCCACCCCACACTTATTCTGTGCCTTACGTCGTCGTCACATTTCGCTTCTACGTTAACGATTGATCCTACTCGTAAGTACTTGAACCTAGTGGTTTTCGGAAGAACTATTCCGTCCAACGTTATATCTGGAATAGGTCGCAGTGGATCCGAAAATGGGCAGGTCAAATGTTCCGTCTTTGAGCGACTTATTTTAAACCCGTTTTTCTCCAGCGCGTCTTTCCATTTACTTAGGACGTTTTGTAAATCTACGACATTATCGCTTAGAATAACTGCGTCGTCGGCGAAGAGAATCGATGTTACATTTGCTTCGTGCATGCAATCTTTCAAAAGATAGTCTAGTAACACGATAAAGAGGAAAGGGCTAAGAACGCTTCCTTGATGCACTCCGACATTTACCGGAAATTCTCTCGTAAGTCTATTGCCTCGACACATTAAATACAACTGTGCGAAACATTGAAGGTTCTCAAACAGGACGAAATATGTTACGCATATTCAGTTTTTTTAAAGGTAAGTAATCCGAGAGTAAAATCGGGTATTGCGGAGGTATTTTGTAATGTACAGCCAATCGCACAAGTTGCACAGGCTCTGCAGGAAATATTTCCTACAATTTTTGACAGATCACTTGCACAGTTTGCATAGTTTGCGAGGAGTTTTTCAAGTTTGGATGGATACCCACATTATGTTTTTCAGATGTTCTTCCTGACATCAAATTCAACCGCATCTTATATTTTGAGTGCTTTTATTACGTCAATTCATCAATTAATTTGGGAATGGCAGAAGCTTTGTTCAGTGAGGCTGTTCCGGACTATTCCGAACAGAAAAGTACAAGGTTTCCTGTTCAGTGAGAAAAATTTCTGTCCGAATCTGTTCTGCTCTGTGTTCAGTGAGGCTGCTCCAATCTGTTCGGAACAGAAAATCTTGCACCTACTTTCGACTTAGAACACAATTGTGAAAAATGTCAAAATCATCTGTGCTGTACATTTCTGTTCTGATTTGATTTGACGTTTTTCACAAATCTGTGCTGTTCTGCTCTAGTTTTTCCTCACTGAACAAAGCTAGAGAGTCGTTTAAAACTCTTGCCAGATGTTAAGAACAGTGTCATCTTGGTGATTCATTAAACGGTTTTCTTTTTGCTCCTTTTGTAGCTTCTTCAGCAGTAAAGCTTAACTTGCCGAATATGACGCTGCCACTGATACATCTTCTAATAACATTTTCCAGAACTTCGCTATCCATATGTAGACGGGTGTGCTTTCATTTCTTGTATGTGAGGTATGAAACTGTACGTTTTGGTTTTTTTAGAGTGGATACCATTTGGTGTTCTCGAGCCCACGTTTACTTCGTATCTGTTTTGGATGCTCGGATAGCCTCTGAAAGGGCAAATTATTAATAGATGGTTGATATAGTTTCCTACTGTAATCGGCTTAGTTCGAGTCAGTCTTCTTACTCAAATATATGCTGTTTTACGAGGCCCCCAATTATTAATGTCCTATTGCAATCACATAAATAATACTATATTATCACGACATTTCTGAGTTTAGTGTGAATTTAGGCAGAGGGAATACTTTCGTTATAATGCTGTGTGATTTATATTCTAGTTGCTTACGATGTGATTTTAAATGGCAGTAAAAATGCTTGTCTTAACGAACATATCATGTTAGTTAGGCAGATTCCACACTGTTGCAGCAAAAACTCCGACATGGAGGACCAAAAAGATTGATAGATGGCGTACTTCTTTGATGTCAGTAACACGCTGCTCTTCAACCGTAAGATGATCATCCACCACCATCCCTGTCTAAAACCTTTACAAATGTCAAAATTATCATTTGTAGAGTGTGAATCGTATGTCCTTAATATTGTAATTATTTGTGAAATTTCGGGTTATTCAAAAACTTTTTTAAATCTTCTTGAACCAAAGATGAGAAGGCATCTTTACACATTACGCTATGTGAAGCTCAGATGCACATTTTTATTATGATTGCGAGACAGTGCAAACTCTGTAAATTATGTGTCAAGTGATAGTCCAATTAAAGCACTGCGTTATAAAAATTAAAATATATTTTTCTTTTATTTGGCCTATGACCTAAAACCTATTGCTTTTTCTGTTTCACTGCCTTTGTGGCAGCTGAGAAAAATATTCTCCTGATAAAAAGCCTCACACCCATAAAAGTCAGCAATATGGCGACGAATATGACTATATTAATGTCAACACTGTGATAAGTAAACCAACACATTTTGGATGAAGCATGCACAGCTAGGGGAGCACCTTTCGTTCGGATTATGTTTTCCACCCACCAAATTGCCAAATCCAGTGGTTTTTGTGGCCTATTTCTGAATGACTCCGAAATAAATCTGGCATTCTCTTGCATCCTGAAATGATACGAGTATTGTTTGAACGGAAATAATTTGTATGTACTCATAAAATACTTTACTTTGGGCTTAAGGCAGTTCGAATTGCTTGAACTATATTTTCGGTTTGCAAGTCTCTGTAATTAAGAACGACTCCGGCTCCGCGAGCTTGAATTGCTTGTGCATTTAAGAATTGGTCACCAAAGAAAGGTGTTACGACAATCGCTGCTCCACAATAGCATCCTTCTGTGCTTCCGAGCAGACCTCCATGGGACATGAATACTTTTACATTGGGATGACATAAGATGTCTTTTTGGGGCATCCATTCGCGTAAATAGAAGTTTTTCGGTGGATTAGGTATACTGGTGTTTGACCATTTCATAATAATAAGTTGATCGGGGAACTGAGATAATGCTTCCACAAGAGCCTTTAATTTTTTACTTGGAAGCGTTTCTGGTCGAACCATAGATCCCCAGCTGACGAAAATTGCTCCATTTTTCGCATTATCCAGCACTTTCTGAATTTCCTAAAATTGAAAATAGTTACATTATATTAAAGTAGTAAATGTACAGTATTATGTTTCATTACGAGGTTTAAAGGCTTTGACTCTTGTATATGGAGTCCTCCTACTTCAACAATGCCAGGTACGTATGGTGTAGCACCAGTTAATGAAAAATGCTGATTAATTAGCATAAGACTCGTATTCGAGACTAATTCCTCAATCGGTGGAATCGAGTCTCCCAAGAATTTCTGAACCAATTGGTTGGTAGGACGGTGACAGAAGAAGCTATTATTTTAAAGGTACTCGGTACATGTTAAAGTTATATGGAAAAATGTGAACAAAAATATTATACTCATGAAAAGCGGTCAATAAGTGGTGATGCATGAAATTATTCAATCTCTGCAAAAAGCTCATCTGATCCGAATAAGGTAGGAAATGATTTGGCATAAATGACGGTATAAAAGGGCTTCCCATTCTCTTGTAGTGCCAAGGCATGAGAGCATGGCTTGTCAGCCCAATCACTGGTGCGTTCAATTTATGACTTATTGCTAACATACAATCGTTTACGAAATATTCTATCAATATAGCATCGTACTTTTTGTCTGATTGTAAAACGTGCTTTATGGCATTCGATTCAAATGCAGCTTCACAAGATTGTAGCGATAGGTAATTTAAGTGGAAGAAGTTAACTAATTTTATATCTCTCATCCAAAATTCAATTTGTTCTACATCCTAGAAAAAAGAAATAAAAGTTATTATTTATAAATTCAGAACAAGGGAATGTGATATTGTTACTTTTAGATCCACAATGTTGGCGATAATCGGCAGGCCATCCAAAACAACATCCGTGTAGTTGACCACAGGTTCCTTATTCGGGAAATAGCTGACAACTGTTACATCATGTCCAGCACTTGCAAGACCCAAAAAAAGCGGTCGAAAGAAGTCAAAGTGGCTCTTACCAGGATACGGGAATAGGCCCAATATGTTGGCACTGAAAACTGTAGTCAATGTGCTTGTAATGCACAAGAATACGATCAAATACTGCAGACTCATTTTGCGACTCTAAAAATGACAATTATAAATGTAGAAGGAAGTTAGAATTATTACTTTCAATTACAATAAGTAGTCAATGAAAATCAAATGTGAAGACATTTGAACTGTTGACGTAAAAGTCTGGGTTGGAACAAGGGCTAGTCCCTTCCGCTCATAAGGTTGGTTGTCTTTCCATTTTAAACATAATTTTGGTAGGGGCTAACGCCCCCATTTATTATGCTTAATACAAGCTTAAAAACTAAGACTTAAACTAATACTAGGGCTTGAAGCTAAGGATGGTGAAGGAGATCGAATTTGAGGGAAAGTGTGCTGCGATTAAAATCGAAAACGGAAAGGTTGGAGTTTACCTTACGCAGCATACGGGAGATTGGTTCGTTAGAGCCATATGTGGTGCGGTGGATAGGTAGATAAAAGAGACGGGTGGAACGTAGATTACGAGGGTTAGTGTTAAAGAAAATGGAGTTGCAAAGAGGCATGCAATCGACGGAGCCTGAGAGGAGTCGGTGAATGAACAGAATGTCTGCTGCGTCCCTTCGTTCCTCAAGGGTATTCAGGTTAATGAGTTTGAGACGGTCTCGGTAGGGAGGTAAGATTAGAGGATCGTTCCAAGGTAGACCTCGAAGAGCAAATCGAAGAAAACGACGCTGGATCCTCTCAATACGACATACATGAACTCGTTGAAAGGGACACCACGCTTGGCTAGCGTACCCGAGAAGGGGGCGAACGTAAGTGATGTATAGTGATCTGGTCACGTACGGGTTGCAGAATTCTTTGGACCATCTTTTAACGAAGCCGAGTGATGAGTTTGCTTTAGAAATTATCTCATCAATATGCGAGCGGAAATTAAGCTGCCTGTCGCATAATATACCAAGGTCGCGGATAGATTCAACAAGGGGTATAGGTTGGCCGTCGAGATGGTAAATTCGTTGAGGAGACTTCTTGCACTTACGTGAGAAAGTAATCGATTGACATTTGGAGACATTGAGTTCTAAGCAGTTCTTGATGCACCAGGTGGAAAAACTATTTAGATCTATTTGAAAGAGGGTGGAGTGTTGTTGTGAGGAAATGGGTTTAAAAAATTTGGTATCGTCAGCATAGAGAGAAAGTGTTGAGTGTTGAATGAGCCTTTAAAGGTCGTTAATAGTTAGGATGAAGAGGAGTGGACCTAGGTGACTACCTTGAGGAACACCTGAAACGAACACTATAAAAACGATTATCCAGGTAAAAAGATATCCATTTAAGCAAAATGGGTTCAAATCCCAGGACGGACAATTTGAACAGGATTAGCTTATGAGATATCTTGTCAAAAGCCTTACTGAAATCAGTTGTTATAACGTCAACTTCTTTACCACTTTTTAAGGCTGAGCGAACAGAGGACACGAATTCTACGAGGTTAGTGGTAGTTGATCTACCCTTCAGAAAGCCGTGTGGATTGGGGGAAATAAAAGATTTACACTGGAAGCTTAAGGCTTCATGCAAAATGCTTTCGAGGAGTTGGGGTATATGAGAAAATTTAGCTATAGGGCGGTAATTAGTGACTTCACTCTTTGATCCCTTTTTGTGTATAGGTGTTATGAAGGAGGACTTCCATATCTGTGGAAATTCACCTTGAGAGAGCGATAATAGGAAGAGATTTGCAAGGGGGCGGGAAAGAGTTGAGGAACACTTTTTAAGAAATATGGATGGAAGGTCATCTGGGCCGGGTAAGTATTCATCATTAAGTTGTTGTAATTTGTTTTCAAAGTTTTGAGAAATAGTGGGGCCAATGGGGAAGTTAAGTAGGTATTTGAAATAAGAGGGATCCGGTACGAAGGAATTATCGACAAAAGATTGCTTAAAGAAAGCAGCAAAGAAGTTAGATATGGTATGTGGATCGGTTGATGATATGTTTTCGTATGAGAGGGATGGAGGTAAGCCGTAAGATTTTTTTTTGTAGTTAACGAATTGGTAGAAAGACTTAGGATCATTTATAAGCCTTGATTGCGCACTATCAAGGTATCGCTGATAGAGAAACTTATAGAGCTGGGCGAATTGAAGGTATAACCTGACATAGTTTGAATAGTCAGCAAAAGAGCTGGATCGGAGGAAAACTGTCCATAATTTGTTTCTTTTGTTACGTAAAGAGCGAAGTTTACGATTATACCAGGGGGGGCTTGTAGAAGAGGTCCTATTACGCGAAAAGGGGACATAGAGAGAAATAGAATTGAATAATTCTCTGTAGAAAATAGAGAGATCACTTTTTAGGGGCATATTGGCGAAATCAAAAGAACACTTACTAAGATATGCGTTAATTTTGCGGAAATTCGCTTTATGAAAGTCGTAAGAAGTGTTAGCTGCAGATGGGGTGTGGCGGAAAGGAGAGTGGTGAAAAAGAGAAAGAAGAAGTGGTGGGTGAAAGTTATCAATGGTCGTGAAAGTGAAAGGGGACAGAGCGAGACAGAGGAGTTTATGGGGTCAGTGGTGCAAATGAGGTCTAATTGCCTACCCATATAGTTAGAGACCCCACTAACTTGGCATAAGCTAGAGTCTGTGAGCTCATCCAAGAAGAGACATTCTTTACATGAGATAGGGTCAGCGATAAAAAAAGGTTCATCATCTGATTGAGTCCAGTGCAGCTGAGGTAGATTGAAATCGCCGAATACGATGATATCATCGAGAGGATCAGATAAGTTAATTATTTGATCAATTGCATCGATAGCGAGTTGGTAGCATTCGATTGGTTGGGCCGGTAGGATGTAAAAACACATAATGTACAGGGACCTGCAGGGGAGTGTTATCTTTATTGAAACGTAGTCAAGTTTAGAGGAAGTAGAAACAGCGATTGGTGAAGTGTTTAGGTCATTGCGGACGGCCAGTAGGACACCTCGACACGGAGCATCATCATTTGGGCGGGTAAGATCGTCGTCTCGGAAAACATTGAAACTAGGGGGGAATAATTCCTGATTCTTTATATCGGGAATTAGATTAGTTTCGGTCAGAGCGTAGACCTCAAATGGGAGAGCGTGAGATTGGCGCAAGACGGCACGGGTCTTAGATCGCAGTCCTCTTACGTTTTGATAGTAAAAGGTAAGAGGAAGGTTATTACGAGAGGGCGTAGGAGTGGATGGTCGAAACACTGGCAATGGTAGCACGTTAGGGACGAAAAAATTTGTCGTTGTCAGCTCTGCTTCGTTGGAGGTGTGAGATCCTTTTTGAGTGCACATAGTTACCGAAAGCAGCAAGGTCGTCTGAGACTTTTTGCGGAGACATATTAAAAATCTCGTGGAACTTGATGTATAAGTTCCTCAGACTTGTAAGGTCAGTAGGGAGACCTTCCTGCTGTATTGAGACCATGACGCTTGTTTTAGTTTTCCCCTCATAACAAACTGAGTCTGATTTGTCATGCAGATATGCTAGAAGGAGACGTATATTCTCGTACGTCTTTTTTTCTCTAAGGAAATGTGCAATCTCGTGGGAATCGAGAAAACAAAACACGATAGCATTAAGCTGAACACAAAGGCTGAATACATGGCAGCATCAAATGCAACGAAAGAAGCAATTTATCTGGGGAGACTATTGAAAGAAATTGGTTTTTGGAAAAATGATCCAATTGTTCTCAACGCGGATAACCAAGGTGCGCAAAAGCTGGCAGCGAATGTAAAGAACGGCGAAATACAATTGTGCATGTTCTTACATTATTCTTTTCTCATTCTGTTTCTTTATTTCACTTCCTTCTACCCTGTACTCTATATGTACGACGGTTGTCTGAAAAGTTTCCGACCGCAACGTAAATCTAGCGGCACTCGTCAATAAAAGCTAGTGAATGCTAGTTGTACATCTTTTGACAGTTACTTACCGAAGTTTCAGTCATTTTGGACAGTTTTTAGTTGACAGTCGTTTGAGTGAGTCGATGTGAGTGTTTTTTGTGAAAATGGAAAAAATTGAGTATCGAGCTGTTATTAAATTCTTGTTTTTGGAAGGCAATACGCCTACGCAAATCAAAAATGAGTTGGACTCTGTGTATGGGGACTCTGCGCCATCATTTACCACAGTGAAATTTTGGGCAGATGAATTTAAACGTGGCCGCAAGAGCTTGGGAGATGATGAACGTTCGGGACGTCCAAAAATTGCAACCACTGACGATAACATTGCTAAAGTTCACCAAATGGTGTTAGACAGCCGCCGAATTAAAGTGAGGGAGATAGTAGAGGTTATGAAAATGTCCAAAGAACGTGTTTGTTACATATTAAATCAAGATTTAAGCATGAGAAAGCGGTCCGCGCGTTGGCTGCCACGTTTGCTTACGTTAGACCATTACTTTTGTTAGATAATTACTGTAGATGAAACTTGGATACACCATTATACGTCCGAAACAAAAATTCTGTCAAAACAGTGGACTGCAAAGGGAGAGCCGGCTCCAAAAAAAAAAAAAGAAATTGTTTTTTCGGCTGGGAAAGTGATGGCGACTGTTTTTTGGGGTAGTAAAGGAGTTATCTTAATCGATTATCTTCAAAAAGGAAAAACCATTATAGGAGCATACTAAGCATCATTACTTGCCAAGCTGAAGGCAGAAATTGCGGAAAAACGGGCACATTTGTAGAAAAAGAAAATCCTGTTTCACCAAGACAATGCGCCGTCTAACACCTCAGCGGTTGCCATGACGAAAATCCATGAATTATGGTTTGAACTGCTTGACCATCCGCCTTATTCACCTGATCTAGCCCCAAGCAACTTCTTTTTGTTCCCTCATCTAAAAACTGCGCTCGGAGGACAGAGATTTTCGTCAACTGAGGAGGCAATCACCTTCGTGAACACTTATTTGGCAGATAAAAACGCCAAGTACTATTTGGACGGGTTAGAGAGATGGGTGCATCGCTGGGAGAAGTGTGTAGAGTTACAAGGAGACTATGTAGAAAAAAAAATAAATTTTGAGAAAAAATGTCTTGTGTCATTGTTGGGTCGGAAACTTTTCAGACAACCCTCGTATTTTCATTCGCATAATAAACGTCTCTTTGTGAACACGTATTCCCGCAACGTTGAACTTAATAAAAATTTTATCGAAATCGTTCAGTTGCAAATACGCAACGTGAATTTCGTCGTGAGGTCCGTCGTCATCAGGAAATTCGTCGCTTCAGTGTGCGGGAAATTCGTCACCCCGTGGAAGAGTTTGAGTGTGAGTACACTCTTTTGGATCAATAGGTACGAGTATACGCCACCAACCAGGAAGAGATTGGTGCAAAATGAGGAAATCACAGTCGCTGTAGTGGCCAGTATCGAAGAAGACCCAGAAATGTCGATTCGACGCTGGATTGGGCATCGCCAGAGAGTTAACCCGGCTTATTTTGCGGTTGGATTTGGGCCTACATTCTTATAAGAATTGAAACTGAACGAACATAGACAACACCGTCATTTCGCTAATTGGACGCTGGAAATGTTGACTGGAGATAGGGATTTTGCAGCTTTGTCAACAAGCAAAATTGCCGTTCACAAGTGTTCCAATAAACATCAATGCATCCACAAAGATTGACTATTTAGTGCGGTTTATGGCATGCCGGCATAAACGGTCCTTATTTCTTTCGAAATGAAAAAGGAGACACCGTTACCGTCCATGGCCTTAGGTATAGAGCGATTTTAGTGGACTTTCTGTGGTCAGAGCTCGACAACATCGATATACCCGAGCTGTGGTTTCAACAAGACGGCGCTATATGCTATACAAGCGACGTAACGCTCGAAGTTGTGAAGGAGAAATTTGGCGCCTGATTCATCTCACGGCGAGTATTCCTCAATTGGCCGCCGTGATCATGCGATTTAAGACCACTCGATTATTTTCTCTGGTGCTACGTCAATTCCTTAGTCTACGCCAACAAGCCACCCACTTTGGATGAGCTCGAGGCCAAATTGAAGCACTGCCAATGATGTGCTATTCCACACATTATGGCACGAACGTAGCTTCAATATTAAGCCTGAATCAATTTTATATCTCACACCGTTGCTGTTTTATTTAATTTTTTTTCCTATCGTTCTTATCTGGTCACCCTTTACATACTAATTTATTTGAACTTAGCAATATTAAGTTCTATGCATCTGCCCTGTGATCGCCTTTGCATTGTAGAGATGTCTTAGTACAATCCAAAGGTGAGTTAAATCACTATACGATATCGTACAGTGAATCGCAGCAAACCTATAATTTTATTATATATAAGATAGTGTATGTAATTATCAATTTATGAGGTAACCATGCACATAGCTATGTACCTGGACTTAGTTGATGGATACAGAGGTTATCTCGAACACAATGAAGAAAGGCAACACGTATTTCTAAAACCCTGTGGCACAGGTTTACGCATTCGTCGATACCCTTTTGCTTGAATTTTGAAAATAAAAGTGAAAAAGTTGAATTACAATGCAAACTCCACCTCCACCAGGACTCCTGTTGCAGAAAAAAAACGAAATCGTCTTTCCGTGTGTCCATGGATGGCTCCAAAACCGATCTAGGATGCGGCACTGGTGTCTTTCTGGAGCGCATATTTGTATGTATACGCAATCCAGATGGCAAACGAACTATATTGTGAAGAACCGGTAGAAGGGGGAAGTATTTGCATCTGTTGCGACATTCAAGCTGCGCTTCGAGGCTTACTGAACCCTCTTACGCCTTCAAAGCAAGTTCGAGAATGCAAGAAGGGAGTCGGTAGGCCAAATTCACTGCGCCTTGTCTGTGTCCCAGGTCACAGTGGGATCATGGGAATTGTATTCGCCGATGAACTTGCCAGCAGGGTTCAGAGGAGAGTTTTTCAGAATCCGAACATGCATTGAGTTAGTTTGCGTCCTCGGTTAAAACTTCCATTTACAGTTGGATTTCATGTGAACACAACTGCAGGCAAACCTATCGGATGCTTCTCTATGTCTCTAAAAAGGCAGCGGCCCTCTTGCTGTCCCTCAGTAAAAATGTCTGCAGGTGGCTTACTAGCGTCGTGACGGGGCACTATACTTTTGCTAAGCGCTTACATGTGTCATTCATAACTGATACAACATTCTACGACGTCACTGTGAAATTGATGACAACACCGCGGAGCACTACGTCTGTGCTTACGCTCGCATCAGATTGCAAGCACTTTATGACTGAAACGCTTACTCATCTTTCTTCGAAAGACTGAAAAATTCCATTAAAAGGAACGTACAAGGAGTGTTTTTCTCTGAGTGCTCTGTTCCGACAGAAAAAAAGACCTATAACTTCGCATTTGAATCTAGATATGGAATTCTTTGCACGAAAACAAGTCGAAACTTTAATTTAAAAATTACATCCGCTCATAATCGTACAATGTCACAATCAGTACAAATTCTAAAACCCCCTTTATCTTGTATGTGTGTATTTGAACATTTTTAATGATTTTTTTTAGAAAATTTTGGAAACGTAAAACCCAATAACTCTTGTAGAAAGTCACACAACCACTGTTTGATTGCGTAATCGGATTATGCGGACAGATCGCTTCTGACAAGTGTGGAGTTCTACACTTAAGGGGTTACTCAGTGAGTCACGATTAATTCACATGGACTAATGACTTGCCTTAGTGGATCCCATAGTCCACCAAGTCCATGGTTGAATTGTGAATTTATTTATCCTTCAATGGTTCGTAAGTCCAATATGAACCCGATTGCTCCCTTATATGGGATAAGAAACTGAGTCTAGGTATTGTAGATCACAATGCTTTTCTACGCTAAAATACTACACTCAGCTTGGAAATGGTTCGGGTAAAAAGACAGTCAATAATTACAATGGGAAAACAATTGAGAAGAAGAGATTCTCTTGCAATAACAACGAAAAAAGAATTCAAGTCTGGCAAGCTTCTGAGTTACATATACAATGTATGTGCACAGCCAAGCAAAACACTCAGCACATCCACTACAGTGTGGTGCCAAATTTGTGTAAACTTCATGTACGGGACCGCACAAGTGTATTGCAAAATGAATGTTAGTCAACAAACTACCAACTTTATTTACTACAATAAATGCAAGAATTTATGTTTGTTTATATTTATTTTTGACTTACATTAGTCAAAGAGACAACGACTCAGCCTTTCGGCACGCACTATCATTTTATGTCAATTACGACGATGAGAGACTTTTGTTGAGTCAAGAATTTTGACTTCTTGACACTAAGTGACATTAGAGTTTAAGGAACTAAAAAAAAATACTAAAAACTTGAAATCTATCTATCAATAAAGTCATAAACATATTCTACTATTCTTCGGCCACTGTAAGCCACTGCACACGTTCAACTTTTCTCAAATATAATGATCAGAACAGCAAGTCATTCAAATTTAGGTTAGACATAGGTTCACAATCAAAACTATCGCCGCAATCAAATTAAAAAAAGAAGAAAAAAACATGGAATTTCGACTTTTGTTGTAGACACGATTATACATATCTCATAGCACGACGGCTTGTATAGATCCATACGAGTGTAATCGTATAGGTATGAATGTGTTTGCACTTATTATTATATTATACATTATACCACTTAACTGTCAAAACCCTCAGACCTCAGATTTAATATTTTTATATTTTAAGTATCACCTCACCACAATCAGATTACATAAGGGAAAAAACCGCCAATTTTGAGGAAGATGTACAAATCGAGCGCCACAAACGATTTCTTTCCACGCAATGAAACAACACTACCCATATGGTCAAACTTAGAAACAAACTAAAACGTTTTTCCAAAAAATAGTTGCAATGAGCTTGAGCGAGTGAGTTAAGAGTTCTCTTTTTCCAAAGTTAGATGTCAAATGTAAAGCTTTGGTAGTTACACAGAAAAGCTTTAATAGAGTTGCCACGTTATTCAATTCATTCAAGAGTATACATTTTATTTGAATTTAAAAAAAATGGATTCATAAATGTTTATGGTGTCTTATACTTGCGTAGTTTTTAAACAATGTTTCGATAGAAGTCTAATAAAGAAAGTGTTTCCAATCATTAATTTATCATAAAAATTGTGAGCCACTATTTGAATCATTTAGGGCTCTATCTCACCAATAACGGGCTGAATATTGGGTTCCAAAGCCTGAATATACCAAATACGAGGGCGGGTCAATAAGTCCGTTTTTGAATTTCTGACCTCTTTACTGAAACAGCAACACTGCTCCTGTCAACAGGCATCTGTCAGTTGACTCCTGTCAAAATTTAAACTTGCTGCGTCAGTTAGTTTGTGTTTGACAGCTATTTTTATCAGACTACTCACTAATTTGAGGAGAAAATGGAAAAAAGTGAATTTCAACTTCACAACTTCACAGGAAGGTTTGGCGTTGTTTAATCGCAATATGGAGGAGTTTTTGCGCCGTTTTGTAACCGCGGACGAAACATGGATCCATCACAACACACCAGAGAATAAACAACAGTCAAAACAGTGGGTTTCTAAGGTTGAATCGGCGCCAAAGAAGGCCAAGGTTGGTTTGTCAGCCAATAAAGTTATGGCGACTGTTTTTTGGGATGCACGCGGGATAATCCACATTGACTACCTTCAAAAGGGAAGAACAATCAATGGGGAATATTATGCCAACTTATTGGACCGATTCAATGACGATTTGAAAAAAAACCGACCTCATTTGGCCAAGAAAAAAGTTCTTTTCCACCAAGACAATGCAAGGGTGCAAACATGTGCAGTTGCCATGGCAAAAATCCATGAATTGGGCTATGAATTGCTCCCTCATCCACCCTATTCTCCAGATTTGGCTCCGAGCGACTACTTCTTGTTCCCAAACCTGAAGAAATGGCTTGGTGGAAAAAGATTTGACTCCAATGATGAAGTCATCTCGCAAACAAAGGCCTATTTTCAGGACCTCGACAAATCATTTTTTTTGGAAGGGATAAAAAAAATTGGAGAAGCGTTGGACAAAGTGTATAGAGCTCAAGGGAGACTACGTTGAAAAATAAAATTATTTTTTTATCAAAAAATCTGTGTTTTATTCCAAAAGTCACGTACTTATTGACCCGCCCTCGTACTTTGCATAGCCCCACAATAAGTAATCCAGTGGAATCAAATTTCAAGATGCTGGTGGCCAATTCCCTTAGCCATTTCGCGATACTCGTATATGTCGAGTATTCAGTAATTAAATGCTAGCACCATCCTGCTGAAACCACTTATCAATTTCATCGATATATTCAAAAAATTAATCACTAATCGTTGTCCAGTAACGTGCATTAAGTGCCATGCGACCTCATCGGTCTCAAAAAACAATGATGCCATCACTAGGACAATACCACACAGTGCTCTTGGTGTAATTAAGTTTCACGGGCCTCTTCTATATTTGGCTCACTCCAGTAATTGCAATTTAGTTTGTTTGTGTACAAACCTATTGAGCTAAAACTGAGCCTCGTGACTAAAAACTAAATTTTTCGATCTGCTAACTCCAGTCACGGTTTCGTGGCTTTAGTTCCTGCATAAGCTGGATCTTAAATAGGTAGGTTGTATGCCAACCCACTTAGGCCTATTGGCCCATTGTGATGACACGTGGATCTCTGATCCTCTTACTAATAGAACCAGTTGAGCTAACCAGGAGACTGTTTACGTCTATATTTTTTAGATCGCTTAGGTCATTGTAGAAGAAAGCTTCTAAGTAAAGTTTTCTTCACTGCGAGAGCGCTGGACATGTACCTACCCTTTTTCCTGCAGAGTAGGTAGAGTGGTTCCAATTTTGGCGAGTTCATCGGCTCTACAGTTCCCTAGAATGTCTCTGTGGTCCGTCACCCAACAAAGGTGAAGATTGAACTGCTCTGCCATCTCCATGAGAGATGATCGGCATTCAAGGGCGGTTTTAGAATTTAATGAGAACGAGTCCAGGGACTTGATAGCGGCCTGACTATCCGAAAAGATGCGGATATCATTTGCAGATATTACGTTTTTCTTCAGCCAGTACAGAGGTTCTTTATTAGCCAAAATTTCCGCCGGGAACACGCTGCAGTGATTTGGAAGGCGGAAAAAGAAGCTCAGATTTAGCTTATCTGAGAAAACTCCGCCAACAACTCCGCTGTCGGTTTTAGATCCATCTGTGTAGAGATGGATTGACTTGTCCTCCATGAAAGCATGAGGAACCCAGAATGATCTAGATGGGAAGCTTACATGGAAGTTTTTGTCAAACGAAAGTTCAGGTATGGTGTAATCTATGTTTTCTGTGGGGATTTCTAATGTATTGAGAATTCTGGAGTGGCCAAATGAATTATTTGTCCATTGTTTATTCGCTCTAAGGCGAATAGCTGCAGTCGTAGCTACTTGCCTGCTGAAAATATCGAGGGGTGTCAAATGAAACAGAATCTCTAATGCCGCAGAGGGGGTAGACCGCAAGGCTCCGCTTATGCATAGACTTGCTGTTTTTTGGACTTTGCTTCGTTTAATGCAGTTGACAGCATTTCTTGCAAGAAAATAAAGCTATTGTAGCTTTATTGACTCTTTCTTGAATGTTAGGTTTCCAGTTTAGTTTCCTGTCAAAAATGAGACTCAGATATTTTGCTGTATCGGATAGTACTAAACTGGTACCGTGTATGGAGGGAGGGTCTATAGTTGGAATTTTTTATTTCCTGGAAAAGAGGACAAGATCACTTTTATGGGGGTTTATTCCCAGCCCACAGCGATCTGCCCAGCGGGTTAATCTATTGAGATTTACTTGAAGGAGTTCTTTAATGGTATTGAGATGCTTTCCTAAGACGGCTATAGCAACGTCATCCGCATAGACAATCACACTGCTACTACTCGCTTCCAGGTATATCAGCAGTTCGTTAAGTACTAAGTTCCAGAGAAGGGGAGAGAGGACGCCGCCGAAATCTTTTTATAAATTTTTCCACATAGGGGAACTGCCCAGCCATGGAAAAGAAATTAAAGTTGCGAAGCAACAACAAGTCTCGGATACGGACGCGTTTACTGTTGACAACCCCTGCAAACGAAACAAGGACAACGACATTCGGATATTTGCGTGGAATGTTAGGTCCCTTAATAGGCCATGTGCAGCCGAATAACAAGCGGAGACCCTGGACCGCTGCAAAATATATGTTATTGCCATCGAAGAAATGCCATGTTATGGACCGGATAAGAAGACGATGAAAAGCTGCGACATTTACTACAGCGATGGTTTTCGATTCGTTGCTAGAGGCAGACTTAGGCAAGAAGGCTTGAGTTGCCGCTATGTTAACGGACGCCTCGTAACAATCCCTATTAAGACTAAATTTGCCAACATTTGCCTCATATGCACTCACACCCCCACAGAGGAGAAAGATGACGACACCAAAGATGGAATCTAAGGGCTCTTGGAAATTCAACTACTGCTGATTTTGAATTCATCTGCGTTAAAGTTACTCCCTCCAAACACAAACTTTATATCCCAACCAACCAATACACTATTACCAGCTCGCGACTAATGTCATCGATTCCCTCTTCGAAATCACAGATCCCTGTGCTGAAATTATTGTTCTTTGTGATTTGTGAGTCCCCCCCATCTCTATGGTACTCGCTCGGATGAGAAATCATATCTTGTTGCCACAAATGCTGCTTCTGACAAAAAAATCCTCTTCACAGATTGTCTCACAAACTCTGGCCTTTTTCAAATACACTCAATTTCTAACTTCATGGGTCGGAAACTAGATATGATCTTTACATCCGACACTATGAACTGTCTTGCTCTAGAGTGTGAACTTCTTCTTTCGAAATTAGACCGTCTCCACCCACCTCTACTCGTCATTTATTCATATGATAACAATAAACTTATAAACTTCCTTCCACTTCGATTTCAGTAAAATCAATTACACTAAGCTCAAAAATCTTCTCAAAATTGTTGACTTTAGTTTTCTACAAAACAGTAACGTAACCGCAGATTCTGCTGTAGTTATCTTCTACGATAGATCTTCCACTGTATAAGGCAAGCTACTCCTTTTATTCGACGCAGAAATCCATCGTCATCTCTTCCCTGGTGTAACAAAGAACTTCGTACACTTCGTAATAAAAGAAACAGGTTATGGCACCAATACCTTAAATCTGGTTCGGACTTTGACCAACAAAACTACCTCCTGGCTTACAATCGCTTCTCCTTAATTGCTCAATATCTTTACCAACGATACCTCAGCCAAATGCAATCTACCATCATCTTAGACCAAAAAAAAGAAATCCGATGGCTATCCATCAACTTTCAAATTTTCTAATAGATAGATAGATAGATCTTTATTTCGTATACAAATTTTTACAAAGGATAGTTACCACACATTTTACATTACAGAGATATGATATTGCTTATATCTTTCTGCTGAAACATTGTTCTTTTTTTGTTTTGTAAAGTTAAATTAAATTTGGAGGAAAATACGATAAAAACCTCCAATCTAAGTACAAAAAAAAATAAATAAATAAATAAATAAATAATAAAATAATTATAATAATAGTAAATAAATAAATAGATACGTATATTAGTATATAAATAAATAAATAAGTATACAGGTACATAAGTAAATAAAAATAAAAATATGTTAACAATAATAAATATTGACTCAACAAATGAGTAAATAGTAAATAAATAAATAAATTAATCAAACAAAAATAAATAAATAAATAACATAAAGAATGAATTACTAAATAGGTAATTACAAAAATGTATGTGCATATATAAAGCAATAAATAAATAAATATAAATATACATGTAAACAACATATAAACTGACTAAATGAGTAGATATATGTATAAACTACAATAGGTCTTTAAGTAGCTGATTTTTAGCGTAAGCACTTTTGTTTTTAAAAAAAAGCACGTAAGCTTTTTAATTCTTTCCGATAACAATTCAACATTCGCTCTTCTATGTAGCTTTGAAGTAGAATGGTGCCATGGAAGGTTAAGCATCATCTTGAGTATCTTATTTTATGCCACTTGCAGCTTTTTAATGTGGCACTGCGCACAACTTCCCCAAACCAGAGACCCATAAAGAAGTATCGATTGGAAAATTACTTTGTGTATGATCACTTTGTTTTCCTTAGACAGAGCTGATTTTCTGTTTTTAAAAGGATATAATATCCTTATTGCTATATTGACTTTTTGTAGTGTTCTCGAAATATGCTCATGAAATGTAAGTTTGCTGTCAAGATATATACCTAAGTATTTTACATAATTGGACCAGATTATGGTCGATCCATGCAATTGCAGTTGGCTGTTCGGAAGGTAGCAAGGTTTTCTTTTTCGGGTAAAAAAGATAGCTTGCATTTTTTCACCGTTCAGCTTAATTTTCCACCTATTGTAATAGTGTTCTATTACTACCATCGCATTGCGAAGATTAGTCTCAATAGTGAGAGCAAATTCGTCTGATGAGAGTAATGCAGTATCACCTGCAAACATTGCAACTTCACAATCGGTCAAATTGGGAAAATCAGATGTAAACAAATTGTACAAAATTGGACCAAGAACAGAACCTTGGGGAACACCTGACTCGAAACATATCAGACTTGAGACGCTACCATTGATTTGGACTTTAAAAGAACGACCTGACAAGAAACTTTGAACTATCTTACACAGAAACGGAGGAAAGTTGTACATAATCATTTTATATAAAAGACCATCATGCCAAACGGAATCGAATGCTTTTTCGATGTCCAAAATCATCATCCCGGTTGATTTTCCTTCTTGGCGGTTTTTTTTTTACAAAATTACAAATTCGAAGAGCCTGGTGGGAAGTACTATGCCGAGGTCTAAAACCGAATTGCACGTCAGGATATATGTTACATTCTGTAACTATATTTGATATTTTCTCTTTGAGAATTTTTTCATATATTTTACTTACACTGCTAAGCAAACTTCTCGGCCTATAACTTTCGAGGCTCACAGGGGGTTTTCCAGCTTTCAGAATTGGAACCACCTTGGCTATTTTCCAAGTATTGGGGAAGTATTTAATTTTCCGACATGCATTTAGAATGTCTGTTAAAAATTTCACTCCAACTTTGGGCAAATTCTTGAGATACAAATTTTTAATAAGATCAAACCCGCCAGACTTTCTTATATTTAAATTATCGACATGAAATTTTACGTCGTAAGAAGTGCATTTAAAGGGGTGACAGGAATTAGGGTGTTGAAATCCTGGATTGTTTCACTAACCAATGCATTTGTTGTTGGATCCCATAGGCTTGCTGAAACACAGTGATTTCTTAAAAAAGTAATCGCAAGGGCGTCTGCTTTTTCATCATCTGTGTATAGAAATTAGATCCATTTTGAAGTCCAGGTAGTTGTTTGTTTTTATTTTTAATTATTCTAACTACATTCCAAAATGGTTTAGCGTTCTTATCTAGAGAATCAAGTTTTTTATTCCATTCCTCGTGGCGTTGTTGAGCTAAATGTTTTGAGATCAACTGGTTTAGGTGCTGCACATTATCTCGATAAAACATCTGCCGATATCTTTGCCAATTTCTTCTTTGCATATTTCTCAGTTTAATTAATTTAACTAAATGAGGGGAAAGCTTTTTGTAAAATTTATTTATTTTAACTTTTGGTATAGAGTCAGCTACGGCTTCAAGGATTAAATCATTGAAGTCAGTTACAATAGCATCTACTTCTTCTTTAGTAGATATATCTTCTACGTTCGCAAAGTTTTCTTGAACTCTTCTTCTAATAATTGCACGGTATCGTTTCCAATTTGCATTTTTTAGGTCTTGGAAGTACTGTACGTTTGCCTTGCCTGAACAAAGAAGTTTGCACAGGACTGGATTGTGGTCAGAGCATAGCTCATTTAATGATATTGGTTGCGTAATAAAACTAGGACTATTTGAAATAAAAATATCAAGGACAGAAGGACGGCCGCGAGAACCAGCTGGAACATATGTAGGACATAGAGGATACAAAATTGAGATTGGAAGTGATTCAGTAAGGTCCGAGAGTAAATTCCCCCAAACATTGGCTCTTGTACAGCCCCATTCCCTGTGTCTACTATTGAGATCACCTCCTACCAGAAAATTACCATTTACACAGAAAAGGTTCCTTAAATCGTTTTTAAACAAATGTTTATTTTCGACAGACTTACGAGCACCAGCGAAATAGACACAGTAGATTTTAATTGTTTGATGATTTTCTAGTTCTACCTCTATGCCCACATTTTCTACTAATTCAAAGGTGGACAGATTATCATCATGCTTAAGCCAAGTTTCAGTTACTGGAGCTATATCAATATTGTTACTGTTTAAAAAGTTTAGGAATTCAATCCTTTTGCTGCGTATACTTCTAGCATTCCATGTTATTATTTTTATATTACTATCTACCATATTATTTACAATTAAGAGACAAAAACTTAGTAGCTAAATGTGTGATAACTTCAAATTGTTCAACTTTTGTTCTACATACAGATAATTTTGTTATCATTTCCATTGCTAATGAATTTAGCTCTTCAATAGTGAAAAGTGTGGAGTTGCTACCTGGTTGCATCTCGTTGGTGTTGGTTACAACCGAACTTGTTTGAGTCTGGCTTACCCAGGCGTTTGATGGTTGCGTAGTTGTGCGTGTAGTGTTACTCAGCATAGTCGGTACAGTATTGGGACGTAGTGGAAGTGGGGGAAAATCCGTCATAGAAGCAAACGAAACTAGTTTGTCAACAGTGGGGGCAGGAATTGGATTTGAAGAAGCTGCGCGAGAATTAGGATTCCTCTTTCGTTTTACGTTCTCTTTCATTTCCAAGTACTTGGAACGGCTGATGCATGCAATATCGGTAGCTTTGTGCATAGACTAACTATACCTAGATATCAAACTTTCCAGATATTGGAAAATCAAAACCGGTTTTCTACTGATCGCCCCTAACCGTGTGACTCTGTCTGTGAATACATGTGAATTATGATCAATGGCAATTTCCCTCCTTTTTTATACAAACCACGCCCACTTTAACCAAAAAACGTCATCCACATTACACACACTCGTGCAATTCGCTCTCATTCTAGCAAATTTTAACAAAGTTATAGAGATGCAAAAGTGTTGGAATTCACTTACAGTGTGTCTGTGCGAAAGTTAAGGGTTTGCAAAAGTATTAGTAGAGTTTGACATCTAGGTTAGTTTATCTATGGCTTTGTGGCTCTCATTGCAGTTTGCACATTTATATTAAGAAGAATTATTACAACTGGAAGTCATATGGGAACCAACGCAGATCACACAATATGTTCTTACGCGGCAATTACGCTCACCATGGCCGAACATTTGACAGTTGCGACATTGAGTTACTCTGCCTTTAAGTTTTCGGTGAAAACTCCAATTTACTTGCGTATGAAAGATGGAACGATAGTTTTTTCGCAGATCTCTTAGAGCAATTGAACCAGTTTCAAGAGATATCAAATAGATATAGTCCGTGTACATAGCTTTGTTTAGTTCGTATTTTTTTGTTACTTTTTTTATGCCGATGCACTTTAAACCGATTTCAATTAGTTCACTTTTAAGTACAGCAACATCAACGTCATTCATGCCGTAGAGAACAACTTTAAATGCTTTTGCACTTTGAAGGTCGTGTGAAAAAAATTGACAATCATTGTCTTTTAGCTTACCGAGCACACTCGTGTACGATTCGATTGATTAGCAGACTATCTTTATTCCGATTGACATTTTTTTGATAAAATAGTCACTTATTTTAAGTGATTGCATTAATTGGTGCACATATTCACTCGACTTTTGAATCAATTTTATGGGTGGAACATACACCTTCTTTTTCACTGGCGAAACAATTTCGTCCATATTTTCACTGTCTTTATCATCGTCCGGTTGACACTGAAGGGGACTCCAGTAGTTAAATCTAGAGTCCTTCCTATGAATGTTTTTACCGGACATACTAACACGAATCTTTTTGCCCGAGGACAGTCGATTGTCCTCGGAATTAGGTGATCGATCGCGTTTGGTAATGTTAATAGTTAATTCGATTACGAATGCGAGATAGAGACGTTATGCACGGATGAAAGCTCCGGGTTGACTGAAATTTTCTAATATGTCTTCGGATGACTCAACAACAATCGCTAATCTATTTGCGAACTTCTTTAGTCCATCGTTTTCGGCCCAATCTAATGACCCTAATCTTGAATTCTCTTCTTACCTGAACAACTGTTGTCAAATATCTCCCTCGTCAGTTGAAATTACTTCATCGTAGTTACTAGACAAAATACATAAACTGAAAAACGATTTTTCTCCAGGTCCCGATGGATTGGCCGCAGTTGTCTTAAAAAAATGTGCTGATAATCTAATTAATCCCCTCACTAGTACTTCCAAACTATCTTTGTCTGAAGCGCTCTTTCTTCATTTCTGGAAAAGCGCTTTCATTACCCCTATTCACAAAAAAAAAGAATCACCATTGCTAAACTATCCTGCATCCTCAAGATTTTTGAAAGTATTGTTTATGATGCACTATACCATATTTTCAATGTAAATCTATTTTGTGACCAACCAACATGGTTTTCTGAAAGGCAGATCAACGATCACCAACCTCAATGAGTTTGTTTCTAGTACAGTGTGTGCCCTAGAGCAAGGGAAAGAAATTAATGTAAACGCCACGGACTTCAGTAAGGCTTTCGACAAAATCACGAACAAATTAATTCTATTTAAACTCAAAGCTCTTAGTTTCGAACCTGACCTTTTGGATTAATTCCTGCATTAAAAAACACTACAATCTTGTCCATTTTCGTTTCCTTTTTCTGACTCAATTCTCGCCATTTCGGGTGTTCCACAAGGCAGTTATCTCAGTCATCTCCATTAAATTTTATTTTGAATATTAACGATGTTGTTAACGTCATAAAGCATTCCCACATACATACTCGTATCTATTTATTCCGATGATATGAAAAGCAATAGACCACTTTTGAGACAGAGAGTCTCTCAAACTTTACAAGATGATCTTAATATGTTAGATTCTTGGTATGGCGCCATAAAAACTTTCTTGATAGAAAAATGCCAAGCCATTTCTTACTCCCGGAGGCGTTTGATGCTTCCAACCCCCACCTTCTATTTATCAAATCAAAGAGTAGATGCAGTTAAGTATCGGATCGGATACTGCAGTAGTTTAGCCCTTCGAAATTTCCGGAACAACCATTTTTCCCGTCATTAGACCTTAGTTTAAGTAATAATAGTAGTTATAAGTCATACTTTTAAGTTTAGTTTGTTAAGTTATATGTTTATATTAAACATTTCAATAAACGGTCCAGGAATGACCTCGCCGTTGCTGTGTTGTTCGCGTTGTGCAATCTCCATTATCACCGGTCGTCGTTGTCTATTTGTGTTCTATAAAAAAAACAACAAAAAACCAAAAACGCTCCCACGTCATGTGTTTATCTGTCATAACAATAGTACGCGTGCTGTAAAAATTGTTTCCCCCTGTCTCCGAAAAAAAGTTCGTTGTTCTACTACTCGCCCCTTTTTTAGCGGATATTGTGGCGAAACCCAAACCCGTGCAGCTGAGGAAGAAAAACAAGAAAGAATTATCGTGATACCCCTGCAATCTCGAAACCAGCATCTCATCCAAAATGGAAACTGATATCGCTGTAATCCGTTTAGTTCCGGAAAGGAAAGGTCTCATTCTTAAGCATTCCGAATACGAGATAAGCACGCGAAAATACAAGACTACAGTTGTGCGGCGATATAACGATTTCGTCACCCTCCACAGCTTGCTGATTGCAAGATTTCCTTATCGAATTCTACCACGCTTGCCACCAAAACAACTGATGCTCGATTCATTTCTCGAAGAACGCCGTCGTGGTCTTCAGCGGTATCTACAAATCGTTTGTCAGCATCCACTCTTAAGTACCGGACCTATGCTCGAAATATTTCTCACAGATAAGTCGAACGAACACATTGAACATCTGAGGGGGGGTTTTCTCCAAGGTACTCGATGAGTACTCTGCGCTAAGTGATAATGAGGATCTGCCACTTGAAGATCAAGGTCGACTAGCCGCCAGTCGAGAAAACATGCGAATAATGCTGAATTCTGTGATACGGCTGAAACGTCTGCTTGAACAACATTCACAGAAGTTACACAACCAAGCCGTAGACTTTAGTGAAATGTCGAATATCTTAAAAACCATCGATAGCTCAAGCAGTTTTGATACACAATCATTTACCTCAATCGAAACGAGTCTCAATTCAACAGCCACAACTACGGCGAAAAGCTCTGCAACAATGAGTTATGCAATAACAGAGAAAATAAACTTATTACTGGATATATTAACTGCACATAGTGACCTTTATGATCGGGTTGAAAGAGGTATCGTTTCCGATCACCAACGAGCGCTTTCAAAAATGCTCAACATCAACAAGCAAAAAATAAAAGGCGTTATACGTGGAAGTGCGGGAGAATATGTCGAAGCTCTACACAAACAAGAAGTGGCACAAACCGGCGTTGTTGGAACCCTTGGAAGAAAAAGTGCATTTAGCTTGCGATGCGTACTTCAAGAAACATCTCTAACGAACAAGTACCTGCAGATACTACCTTCAATACTTCTCTCATTCTCATACGAACAGCAAGTGCTGAATACTGAAACAGCAAAAGCTTGGGAAACTGTGATGACAAATGAGTGCAATCAGTTAAATCAATAACAGAAATGTTTTTCAATGATTTTTAATTTTTATTTTATTTCTTAACTTCACATTAGAAAGAATATTTAATGTAAAAAAAATGTTTTATACAATAATTAAATCTTAAACAATACTAACAGTTGGGACAGCAGTAGCAGCAACAGCACCACAACAATAACAGCAGCAACAACAACATTACAAAAAACAATTTGATAAAAAATATCATTGCTTCCATCGTAAAGAGTTTCGCCGGAAAGGAGGAAACTGGTCTCCAGCATTATTCCATCTACTATACAACTACATTAAAAGACGTGGGAAAATAATGATGAGACGATCAAATGGATCTGAGGTCAAATACACTAAGACTCTTGAAGATCTAAAACATTTATAAATACGTATCTAAATCTTTGTTATAATGTTGTGTAACGTAAATGACCTTTATGATCCAAGTAGTGCTCATGATTATAATGAAACTTATGTTAGTACTAGTTTATGTAATTCAGTCAGTGACTTCACAATTGTACATCAAAATATTAGAAGCATGCGAAGGAATTTTGATAAGTTTTGTGCTCACTTACATAATTGCTTTTCGACCATGCCTCAAATGATTGTTTTAACCGAAATCTGCGTATTTGATAACGAAGTTTCTAACTTTTCTATTCCGGGTTACAGTGTTTATCCAAATTGTAATGAAACTTATTCATCGGGTGGTACGGTTGTATTTATTAAAAGTGAACACGAAGTATAAGAGGTTCTCACTCCAGTCATTGAAAGTGCAGATTGTCTAACTATAAAATTGAATCTTGGTAAGAACTTGCTTATGACTTTTATTTGTGTATATCGACTGCAGTTTGTCCCCAGTCATATTTTTTTTAAAGATTTAGAAAATATATTGTGCTCTGTCAACTGTAGGAATGTTTGCCTGGTAGGCGACATAAATATTAATATATTTAACCTACCTAAAGAATGTGATGAATATATGCTCCTCTTACCCTCACTAGGTTTTCAAGTGCTTATAAATTTACCTACAAGAGTAGATGAAAAATCCAAATCGTGCATCGACCATGTATTTCTTAAGTCCAATGCCTTAACCAATGTACAACCTTATATTTTGGAACTCAATATTACTGACCACTACTCTACTGGTGTTATATTTAAAAATGTCTTTAGAAATGACTGTTGTGGGAATAGGTCTACTCACACTGCAGATATTGGTGCGACAAAAGTGTCTCAAATAAATTATTCCCAATTAAGCCATTGTCTGCATTTAGAAAGTTGGGATTGTGTTTATAGATCGGAAAATCCTTCCAACGCCTTTTCATTTTTTGTGGAAAAACTTTCGCAATTCATTAATGAATGCAAAATCACCACAATTAAGAAAAGATTTAAAAAAATCAAACCCTGGATTACTGACAGGATTTGCTTTAAGATTGAAGAAAAGAATAAATTCTATGCAAAAAATAAGAATAAAATGAATGAACCCATAATTAAACATAAATTCAATGATTTGCAATCTAACAAGCAAAAACTTGAATATTATACCAATAAATTTGCGAAAAATCGGCATAATCCAAAAGAGCAATGGCGTATTATTATTACTTGGCAAAAACACAAAAGAGCCAGAGTTAAAATTCCTCAAATTTGGCAATATAATCGTCAATGATAACCTAAATATGGCCAACAGTCTAAACGATTTTTTCAAAAATGTTGCTGAAAAATGTAAACCAGGTGTATCTATTGAACTCAATAGCGGCAATATAAAATTATTAACTGACAAATCGAGTCAACTTTCCTTCTATTATGGGCCCATTAGCAATCTAGAGCTTCTCAATATTATCAACAGTTTAAAATCTACGAACTCAAGTGGAGTAGATGGTATTAGTAATATGATTATTAAGAAGGTTGGCAAATACATAATAAATCCGTTGAGGCATATTATTAATGAAAGCTTCCAGTGCGGTATATTCCCGAATTGCCTTAAAACCGCTTTAATTATACCGATCTTTAAAAAAGGCGATAAAAGTAATCCTAATAACTACAGGCCAATAAGCTTACTCTCGGTGTTTTCTAAGATCTTCGAAAAGGTCATAGTAACTAAAATGCTTAGCTTTCTTGAAAAGACTAGGTTCTTTAATAAGTCTCAATTTGGTTTTGTGAAAGGCAAGTGTACTGAAGATGCAATTGTTGTATTTTTGAAACGAATTTATAATGCCTTAGACATTGACCAAAAAACAGCTGGACTTTTGCTTGACCTTACAAAAGCATTTGATCTTGTAAATCATAACTTATTAATACAGAAACTCGGTAAGGCAGGTTTTAGAGGTAATATTTCTGAATGGTTTACGTTATATTTACTTAATCGAAAACAGATGGTTATGGTAAATGGATTTGTAAGTAAGGAAGAAACATGTCCGAATACTGGGGTCCCACAGGGGTCAGTACTCGGACCAATCCTTTTCCTTGTTTATATTAATTCTATATTTAGCCTACCTGTTTACGGTCATATAATTGGCTATGCTGATGACATAGCACTCTCATATGCAGATATTTCTCTAGCTACCATTCGAGATAAAATTATCTATGACCTAGATGTGCTCAGAACCTGGCTCAATTACCATCAGCTTGTCCTTAGCACAAAGTCTAAGGCGATGTTATTTTTCCTATCCAACTTGAATGAAGTAATTGAAGGTATTATTTTTCATGACATACCTTGTGACAAGATTAATTGCACTAACAATTGCTTTATTCTTGATTTTGTGAAGGAGTATAAGTATCTAGGAATTATAATTGACAGCAGATTAAACTGGAGGCCACACATCATGTCTCTAAAAATAATGTTATACATATCCTTGAACAAAATCTTTCACCTACGCAAGCTTATCCCGCATACTTTGCTCTTAACTATTTATTATGCCTTGTTTCAATCTCGACTTCAGTACGGTCTCACATGCTGGGGCTGTGCTTACAAAAGTAACCTTAGTCCTATTATTACAGTACAGAAAAAAATAATGAGAGTATTGCTATGCAAAAACTACTATGAATCCTCGCTGCCACTTTTTCAAGAAACAAAAATACTACCGCTACGTTATCTTTTTATCTATATCTAGCGCTTAAGGTTTTCTTTATCAGAAGTGGTAACACTCACATTACAAGATATAGAATATATGCGAAATACAAATACAGTTGATGTTCCTAGAGTTTGCACATTCGACGTTTCTTAACTTCTATAGCACCATATATTTTTAATAAACTGCCGTCTGATATACGCAATCTTTTACCACATGGAAAGCAATTCTTAAAACAATTAAAAGTATGGCTGCTTTCAAGAACTGAAGTGGAGTCTCTTCTTCAAGTAGTATCTTAGCGCTCTACTCATTTACATTTTAGGTTAGGAGTATTGCTTCAATATTTTCGTTTTCTCTTTACTTTTAATCTCGCTATCTCTTTTTACGGTCTCGTCTTCCTTGTCCTTTTCATTCGGTGCATTCTCGCTGTTTATTTCGTCCTTCTCCACCACCACTATTCGGCTTTAATTGTTATACTTTTAATCTTTTCATTAGTCACACGCTTGCAATTGGTTGTATTACACCACAAAGTGTGTTTTTATTTCATCATACATCACATATTTTAATAGAACCCAGACTTCGTTTAAGTTGTATTTTAATTATTAAATTAATTAATTTATATTTTACTTACTTATCAACTAATTGATGTTCTTATAATTTATTATAATATTATGTAGTTATTATCTTGAAATAAAATTGTAATTGAAATTGAAAATTGAAAAAATAACTACAATACTATTTAAATACAATTTTGTTTAGTTGGTTTTTTCATGTTACTTTTCTTTTTTTAAATTTTTTTTAAAAAAGTTCCCGGAATTTATTCAGAAAATTAAAAATACAAGTTTATTCATCTACTCGTAAATCTATATTGTCCCCTTCAAAGTAATCCCCATCGACTGCAACACACTTATGCCAGCGCTTGATCCAATCCTCGAAACATTTTTGATATTCGGTTCTCGGTATGTCCATCAGTGCTTCCTGCGATTTTTCCATTAATTCCTCTCGGCTGCTGAAACGCGATCCCCGTAGTGGTTTTTTAACTCGATTGAACAGAAACAAGTCACAGGGAGCTAAATCAGATGAATTCGGTGGCTGTTGGATGGTATTTGTTGCATTTTTCGTCAAAAAATTACGAATAATGATGGCACGAGTTTTCTGCCCACAATTCTGATCTCTTTCGGCGAACTGCTTCACGCAAACGTCTCATAACGCCCAAATAATACTCTTTGTTTACTGTCTGTCCTTCTGGAAAAAATTTATGATGCACTACACCGTTGTGATCCATGAAAACCGTGAGCATTGCCTTCTTTTTTGACTGAAAACGACGTGGTTTTTTTGGTCTCGGCTCATTGGGTGAACGAACATTCACTTACCTGGTGTCTGGATTGCGTGTCGTACTCATAAACCCACGTCTCGTCTCCAGTAATGATCCTTTTGATGAATGTGGGATCGGATTCAGTCTCTCTTTTGCGACGTTAACACCGTCTCTTTTTTGTATGAAATTGAGGTCTTTTGGCAACAAGTTTGCTCCTACACGACGGAAACCCAAATCATTAACCAAAATGTCTGGGACGGATCCATAGGCAATGTTTAAGTCCTCCGCTATCTCTCTGATGGTTAATTTGCGGTTATTAACCAACATTTCTTTTAGTCCATCAATGTTTTCGTCGGTTTTCGAAGTTGATGGTCTGCTACTGCGTTCATCATCTCCGATTGACTCACGACCACTTTTGAACCGCTCATGCCACTGGTAAACGACCGTTTTCTTTAGAGAATCGTTGCCGAATTGTAAAAAATCGCCAACACACACAGAGATAGATGTACTTTTGGCTACGTAGCTTTTGCGTCAAGTCATAACGCTAAGATTTAGAGGGAATGTCAACAACAGATTTACCAACTTAACAAAAAAAATGGAACTCAAATCGGAACAATGGGAGCTCCATTGGTTATTCCAGGAATGGTGGTATGAATTAGGGTATCCCCTAATTCTTCAACGATAATTTGGGAAATGATTCCTGGGTATATTCTAAGGAAAAAATCGGTCTACAGTAAGGGTCTATATATCTTCAATGTTGACATCATTTATCGACAACAGTTGACAATACTGTTAAGAGTGGTTTTCCAGGAATTATTAATTTTCCAATATTTTTTTTTTAAATTGCACATCAAAACCCCCATTTACCTTACCTTGTTCCTAAACAGTTCTCAGAAAGAGTTAGGTTTGAGATCTGATAATTCGTCAGTTTAAGTTTTTTTGCTAAGGTTACAGTTGCTTAGGAGCGCTATTTTACGTTGCTGCATTTACAAACCAAGAATACGCAGACATTATTTACGTTTATGGTCTGTGATATACCATGTGATACCATGAATTTTATCCTAACCGACAACTTCCTAGTAAAGAAGTATTTGGAAATACGTATCGCAGACTTCGTGGAAATGGATCATTTTCAAATACACGACCGAATACGGGAGCACCAGAAGTAAGAAGGATTTCGGCTGATAAAAGAATACTGGAAGCTGTTACAACTGATCCATCAATCAGTATTCCCCAGTATTCCTTTATGGAAATATCAAGAGATATGCGGAAGAATTTCAAATCCCAACTGCAACAGTTTTCGCACCGTTACTTGTCAGGTATGGGGTCTAGCATTGTCATGCAAAAGGATCGAACCGTGCCTATTGACCAATGCAGGTTGCTTTTCAGACAATTTGGCATGCAATATGTCGGATTCCTCACAATATTTGATAGCGTTTATCGTTTCTCCTGGCTGAAGAAATGAAAAGTGGATTGGTGCTTTCGATGTCCACCAAATTGTCAACTTACGTTTCCAGCTTGCTACGTTTTTCATTTTCGAGACTGAAATCTCCCGAACGGAACTTCCTTAACCAACGTCGTATAGTGAGTTCGTTTACCGCTACATCCTCAAATGCGTCGTTAATGTTTTTCATTGCCAATGACGCATTATGTCCCATTTTAAATTTGTAAAGGAAGGGGTTCGAATTTGAACTGCCGACAGCATGGTAAATAATTCTTTGAAAAAAAAAAAAACAGTACTCATAACGAAACCTAAAATTCTCACATGTCAAGCACATACCACTTTATGTTACTTTATAAAAATAAAAAAAAAATAAATAAATTTAGTACAATGGCGTCATTCAACGAGAAACAACATGCGTTCTGACTACGCGGCTGCTATCGAAACATCGATTCTTCGACTCTAGCGCAACGAAAATTTGGCCCCCATTACAATATACGGCATAAAAATGAAGCTCCATCGATTTACTCGTTTAAAAAATGGGTCCAGAAATTTGAAGAATTTGGTTCAACAATATATAAACCACGATTAGGCTGACCTAGAACATCACGGGATCCCAACAACATAGAGCGAGTTGGCGTAGAGTCTTAACCGTATCCAAATCTTTTAACCGCATTATACACAAGGATTTACATTTGTATCCGTATAAAATCCAAATGGTTCAGCAGTTAAAGCCTCAAGATTATGCTCACAGGCTGCAGTTTGCTAATGAAATAGTAGAGGGGTTCGCCAGATTTAACAAAAAGATTTCAGACCACTTTGCGCCTAAATGGACATGTAAACAGACAAAACTGCAGATATTGGAGTGCCACTAATCCGAAATTGAAGCATCAAAAACCCCTGCATTCGCCCATGGTTACTGTATGGGCAGCATTATTGGTCCATATTTTTATGAAGATCAAAGAGGAAAAGCTGTTGCAGTGAATACAGAGCGGTATAATGACATTCTACAGAACTTTTCGATCATTGTGTCAGAAAGATGGGGAAACATGCCACACTTCCAACGACTCTTTAAATGCAGTTCGCGAAACTTTCGGTTACAAATTTACTCGTATATCCAAAAGAGGTGACATTAACGGGCCACCTCGTACCCCGGACTTATCGCCAATGGATTTTTTCATATTCGCCAGGAAATGCAAAATATTTCCCGAAACACTTGTCAGTCGGCCACTGAAAATTTCCGATCTAGGTTGCAGCAGTGTCAGGTGGCATATGAACGATGTGATTTTTAAGAAATAAAATCCCAAATTCTGTACTTTCAGAATAAATAAACATTTTTTCTTACATACTCTTTATACCTATTTGAAATTTTGTACCCGAAAACATACCCGAGTATGCCCGCCATTTTTCAATATGATCTCTATATGACGGTTTAGAATAGAATCACACAGTTTTTTTTTTTAAATAATCAAGAGAAATGTGGGCCCAGGCATCACGAATAGCTTTGATTAAAGTGTCCTTGTCTTCAAATTGTCTGCCGCCTTCATACACTTTACGAGATAACCATGCCCAGACATTTTCGATTATGTTTAAGTTCGGTGAATAAGGCGGCCATGGCAAAAGTTCCACGTCTTTTGATTGAATCCAACTTCTTACAACCCTGGAAGTGTGGATGGGGGCATTGTCTTGTTGGAATATCCAAGGCAGAGGGGTTTAAAAATGTTTTTCACTTTTGGATATGACCGTTCCAGTAAACATTTATAGTTATTTCCGTTCGTTGGTGTGGACAAAAACTCCAACTCGATTGTGCCATAGTAGGTAATAGCTCCTCACACCATTACACTTGATGTACGGCTGTGATGTCTTGCCAAAATAAGCTCCTCCTTTCTTAGATCATGGAAATAAAAGTTGTAACCATCGGGGCCGTCAAGGTTTAACTTTTTTCATTCGAAAAGACAACGCGTTTCCATTCACTGCTCTAAGCGACATGTTCTCCTGCAAAATTCATTCGATTCTCCTTTTGTATTTGCTTCGAAATAGTTTTGTTTTTAAGTTTTCTTCTCTGAATAGTACCGCTTTTTCGTATTATCCTTTGCACCGTTGCTATGCTGGCTGATACTCCGCTGTTGGCCCTTATTTTAGTCGCTGGTAGAGTAGAATTTGAGGCAAGATGTAGAATTAACAGCTTTCCTCGCAATGTTGTTGCTTCTGCCGTGCGTCCTTTTTGAATTTTCCAATATCCGCAAGACAACTGTTTACAAAAGTCTTACTTCTATTAAGCCTCCTTGCAATTTCTCCGCCTGAGAGTCCTAACTCATTGAAAGCTTCTATTTTTCCTTTTTCTGTCGATGTCAAAGTCTTTCGGGAACCCATTTTTTTTAAAACTAAATAAAAACAGTTCTTTTCAACGCTTTTTTAAATATTCTTAACAAAACTTTGAAAAAAATCACTGATGTGAACTCCTGCAACGAAATATTCGCAATGGCCTCATCCTAGTGGCGTATCTTTTTATACGCTTATCGAATATTGCCTATATTGCACAAATTACAGAGTTGCGGTATATGGTTACCTTGCTACTGATAATATGATTAATAATTTTAAAGCAAGTGACTATCTAGAACAAATATAGTGAAGGAAAAGCTACGAGTACTAAAAAAACCTTCATTATAATAGTTGTAATTCATTACTCATAGATGGGAGGCGGTGAGGCTCTTGATAGAACCAAGCCTTACAATGTATTCGATAAATAAATAAGTACTGAATGGAAAACAACAAACAAATTATAATAATAAATAAATAAATAAATAAATAAATAAATAAATAAATTAATTAATTAATTAATTAATAAGTGAATGATAATAATAAATTTATTATCTAGCTAGGTTTGCTATCAATGCGTTATCGGAAGAAATGCATGACACATTATATCGCTCATATAGCCTAGAAAGTCTTAGCGACACGAGATCTATATTGCAAATTTGATGCAATTCTTCTGTCGAAAAACGCCTCGGAACATTTAATATTATTTTCAAAACTTTATTTTGAATGGTTTGTAACTTACGAACGTGACTTGTTCCGCATCTACCCCACGCTGGGGAACCATAAAATATAATTGCTTGGAATACTACTTTATATATTAACAGTTTATTTTTTATGCTTAATTTAGATTTACGGTTGATGAAAGGGTATAAAACTTTTATTGTGATCCCAATTTTTTTGACTATTTCTTGAACGTGTAGGCCAAAAGTAAGGGTTTTATCCAGATGTATCCCAAGATACTTAGGACTTGAACGCCAATCGGTACTCGTACCATTAATAACTAGATTATTGCTTGGCAAAAAACAAGCTTTTCTTTTTCGAGTGAAAAAGACAGCCTGAGTTTTTGAAGCGTTAATATTAATTTTCCATGCATTGCAATAGCTTTGCACTTCATTTAATGCAGATTGCAAGTTGGTTTCTATTATGGAACCATCTGAATCTGAAGAAAAGATGCAGGTATCGTCGGCGAAACTTGCTTTTTCACAGTTGGGGAAAGAAGGAAGGTCATATGTGAAGATATTAAATAAAATAGGTCCAAGGACAGAGCCTTGAGGTACACCCGCACTAACATTAAGGGCATTAAAAAATGTCTTGTTTACAGTTACTCTAAATGTCCTATTCGTCAAAAAGGATTGTACAATCTTTATGAGATACATTGGGAAACTGAGAGTTAAAAGCTTTTGTAACAAAGCATTGTACCAAACGGTGTCAAACGCCTTTTCAATGTCTAGGAACACCATACCTGTACTTTTCCCTTCATTGAAATTGCTTTTTACATGTCTAGTTACTCTATGCACTTGGTGAACAGAACTGTGGAAGGAACGAAATCCAAATTGCTCTGGTGGAATTATGTTGTACCTTTCAGCATGGGCTATTATTTTTTTTTTAATTATTTGTTCAAAACATTTACCTAATGAGCTAAGTAGACTGATCGGCCTGTAATTACAAGGCATATCTGCAGGTTTGCCGTTTTCCAATTTTCTGGATAATAATTTATCTTAAAACAAGAATTAAATAAGTCTTGCATATATTTTATTCCCGAGATCGGAAGATTTTTAAGATACAAGTTCTTAAGATTGTCAAAACCTGCAGATTTTCTATTTCTTAAAGCTAAGATAATAGTTTTGACATCGTCTAACGAAACTTCATTGTCACGTGAATCAAAATTGGGATAATTTATGTGGTTAATCGAATTTGCAACAGCAGACTCAATAATGTCGTTAGTGGTCCTATTTCTTAATTGATTGCTAGAAAACATTAGTGCAAGTGCGTTTCCTTTTTCAAAATTTGATAAAGCAATTGCATTACCGGTTTTCAAAGCAGGAATAACTGGATTTTTCTTTCGTATTATTTTATTAGTATTCCAGAATGGTTTACTTCCTATTTTTAAACTTTGAAGTTTTTGATTCCAAGTTCTGTTTCTGAAAGCAAGAACTTGCTCTTTATCAAAGTGTTGAGTAACTTAACTTGTGAAAGATAGTAGGGATCTCTAGTTCTCATCCATCTTCTGCGATAGAGGTTACGAATTTTTATGTTTTCAACAATGTTTGGAGGGAGGTTGTTAGCTGAGTTGCAGCGTACTTGTTTTTTGGGTATTGCTTTATCAGCACTTTCGAGGATAGCAGTTGTAAAATTTGAAACACTCATATCTATTTTGTTAGTATTAGTTTATTGATACATAATATATTCAAATCTGTACTTCTCTTTATGCTTAGAAATATGTTTGTATTATACATATATAATAATAAGATGAGCTCTGGCTTGTACCAGATCGAAAAGCTCGACGACGAAAATTACGACGGGTGGACTGTTCAAATGCGGTCGGTTTTGGTTCATTGCGAGTTATGGGCATACGTGTCGGGTGCAAAGGCTAAACCAACAGCAGATGCGGACGCGATTGGCGCATGGTCTGCGAAAGATGAAAAGGCTCTGGCAATGATTTTGTTATCAGTGAAATCATCTCAAATTTTACATATAAAGCAGTGCAAAACTTCATCTGATGCCTGGATAAAACTCGAAGAAATTCACCGTCCTAGTGGTCCTGCAAGGAAGGTCACTTTATTCAAGCAGTTACTCAATCTCAAAATGGCAGAAAGTATGTCAATGTGATCCTCCTCCATTCATCTGAATAATTTTTTCAACATCTTTGAAAAATTAACAGAAATTGACATTAAACTGCAAGATGAGTTGCTGGCGATTTTAATACTGTCAAGTCTTCCTAAAAGTTACGAGAACTTTGTTATAGCCATTGAATCAAGAGATGACTTGCCGAAAGTAAGCGCGTTGAAGACAAAGCTGCTAGAAGAGGGGAGGAGAAGAGAGGGAGACATCGCACGAGAGATCGAACCATCATCCGCGGTAGCGTTCTTTTCCAAGCAACGGAATAAGCCACAGAAAAGAGGATTTACCGGTAAGTGCTTTAAGTGTAGCAGAAAAGGCCACATCGCCTCAGAGTGCCGTACGAATGTTTCAGCAGCAAAAGTTGCGGGCAACAAAATAACAACTTCGTTTGCTATGCTCAATGGAACAAATGTATCAGCACTTACCAAGAACATGTGGGTACTCGATAGTGGATCTACATGCCATATGTGTTGCAACAAATCGCTCTTCACAAACCTTCAGAAACATCGAGAAAACATAGAGCTAGCAGCTGACAACTTTATACAGTCTGACGGGATTGGCGAAGTAATAATCAAAACAAATAAGTGCGAAATTAAACTCCGTGATGTGCTTTATGTTGAAAGTTTAAAAACGAATTTTATTTCCCTAAGTAAAGCTACCGAAAATGAGAATCGTGTTATCTTAAATGAAAAAAGTGCTCTAATAAAAAACAAAGACGGAACAGTGATATTGCAAGCAAACAAATTGGGAAATTTATTTGTGTTCCAAGCCGGAGAGAAACTCTTAAATTTGAACATGCAGAACAATTCGTTTATTAAATGGCATGAACGGTTCGGTCACTTAAATGTTAAAGATTTGAGTTTTTTATTAAAGAATAACTTGGTCAAAGGAGTCAACATTAAAAGTTTTGTGAGCGATGGGTTTAAATGTGAAACATGTTTGAAGGGAAAAATGACCTCCATACCATTTCCAAAGTGTTCATCATATCGCACCAATAGTATTCTCGAACTGATACATAGCGACATTTGCGGTCCGATGCGGATTAAATCAATCGGTGGTGCGCGGTACTTTGCATTGTTCGTTGACGATTATAGCAGGAAAGTTTTCGTGTATTTCTTGAAACAAAAGAGTGAAGTCTTCGATGCATTTAAACGCTTTAAATCCTCGGTTGAATTAGAAACTTCACAAAAAATAAAATCAATTAGAACCGATAACGGTAGCGAGTATTTAAGCGGCGAATTTAGTAGTTTTCTGGAGGAAGCTGGAATCAAACGTCAGCTGACTGTGCAATATACTCCTCAGCAGAACGGGGTGGCGGAGCGTGCCAACAGAACTGTTGTTGAAATGGCTAGGTGTATGATGCTCCATGCAAACGTTCCTGAATATCTCTGGGCTGAGGCAGTCAACACAGCAATTTACATCCGGAATAGGTGCCCTACAAAGATATTATATGATGTGACTCCCTACGAAGCTTGGTGTGGCAAAAAGCCTGCTGTTTCCCATTTCAAGGTCTTTGGATGCAAGGCATTTATGCTTAACAAACGCTCTGGCAAATCCAAGTTCAGAGCAAAGTCAACCGAGTGTATCATGGTCGGTTATTCGTCTGAGTCTAAGGCGTACCGTGTTTATGAACCAAAAGCGAGAGAAATTTTTAAAAGCCGTGACATCGAGTTCCTTGAAGAAATTGGTAAGAGTCCTTGCAAAGATTTTAGTGATGTTGATATTTTAAAACCCGAGCGACCAAGTCAAGACAAAAACCAAACGCGCAAAAATTCTACCATCAAAACCGATGTAAGTGATATGCGTTTTTGTAATATCGAGATGCGTGACGATGAGATTAGTGATGATGAAACGTTTACTGATGCTGAAGGGGGAGCTGCCGCTGCTGTTGAGGAGGATGCCAATGCTGTTGATAAAGCTGGAGATAATAATATATCTGTCGCTGTTGGTAAAGAAAACTATAGTGAAGATGGTGATAGGAATTCTGGAGCAGAAAATGAAGGATGGGAGCAACGTTTACGCCCACGCATGGAGAATAGGTTTTTTTATTGTGAGAAAAAACTTTCTAATCCAACTACAGTCCAGGAAGCCTTAGATCGCGAGGATGGTGATAAATGGCTACGTTCTATGAAGGCGGAGTATGAGGGACTAATGTCAAATGATACATGGGAACTTACTGCTCTGCCTAGTAATCGTAAAGCAATCAAGTCGAAGTGGGTGTTTAATATCAAACGAAATCAGCATGGAGGAGTGGAGCGATATAAATCTAGATTGGTGGCAAAAGGATGCAGCCAGAAATTTGGTGTTGACTACAGAGAGACATTTTCTCCGGTCGTCCGCTACTCATCCATTCGGTTAATTTTAGCATTATCAGCAGAGCTGAATCTATTCGTCCATCAGTTAGACGTGACCTCAGCTTACCTCAACGGAGTGCTCCAAGAGGAGGTTTATATGCAGCAGCCAGAAGGCTTCATCGACAAGAAAAATCCTCATTTGGTGTGTAAGTTGAGAAAAACTATATACGGGCTAAAACAGTCTGGACGGGAGTGGAACAGCGAAATAGACAGTGCTTTAAGGCGAATCGGATTTCTGAGGTGTAACGGAGACTCATGCGTATATACGATGAACGAGGGGAAATCTGTAAACATGGTGGCAGTGTATGTTGACGACATCTTGCTGGCGTGTTCGAGTCTGGAAAAACTGGAAAAAATAAAAAATCTGATCAGTTTACAATTTGATGTCGTTGACAAAGGTCCAGCCGAACATTTTCTAGGAATGGAAATCAACAGAAAAGAAAACTCCATACAAATTTCGTCGAAGCAGTTCATCAAAAGCTTACTCCTCGATATGGGCATGGAAGAGTGCAGGTCCTGTAGTACTCCTTTGGATCCTGGCAGCAAATTTAAAAAATGTGTGGACTGCACCAACTGTAAAAAGGTCGATCCGAAGCAGTACCAATCGATCATCGGCTCATTAATGTATTTGAGTATTTCAACGCGGCCCGACATTATGCATTCAATGTGCAAGCTTGCACAATTCAATGTCAATCCACACGTGGAGCACTTGAACGCTGCAAAACACATCATAAACTACTTTAAATTTGAAATTGGTGTATTTTCAGAGTGGGGAGAGACTTCGGGCATTCGCAGATGCCGACTGGGCTGGCAGTTGCGACGATAGAAAATCTTTCACTGGATATGCGGTTTTCTTGGCGGGTGCGGCTATCAATTGGGAATGTCGCAAGCAAAAATCGGTTGCGCTCAGCAGCACTGAGGCCGAATATGTTGCCCTATCATCAGCTGCCAAGGAAGTCACCCACTTGAAGACTCTCTTGAATGACTTGGGTTTTTCAAACTTAGTCCAATAGAACTCTTTGGTGATAATTTGAGTGCACAACAGATCGTCAAAAACCCTGTGCACCACTCACGGACAAAACACATTGACATTAAGTTTCATCACGTCCGTGACTTGTCAGAAAAGAAAGTTATCGTAGTGAAATATATCCCTACTGGAGAGATGGTTGCAGATATTCTCACTAAAAATCTTATGAAATCAAAGCATTGTAATTTTGTTAATAAATTAGGTCTTATTTGATTTATAAATATTTGAAAGATACGTATAGTTTTGAGGGCAAGTGTTAGTATTAGTTTATCGATACATAATATATTCAGATCTGTACTTCTCTTTATGCTTAGAAATATGTTTGTATTATACATATATAGTAAAATCTCTATATTACATGTACCACTTTGCCTTCTCTTTTCTTATAGTTGTTTTATATAAACATGAACTGGAATTGAAACATAACCATTGTATTCGCAACTTACTCGTATATAATTTGAATTTAGTCGTAATTAAACTTTATGAAATAAAGGTCGTGTCTTTTTCTTTTTATCCGTAACATATTTGTTGAACGCTAAGCTCATCAACATGAATGTTATTCATATTTCTTACTCTAGATCGCATTTCCTTTTTATATATCGACCAATTTGCTTTATTCAGGTCTAAATATTCAATTGTTTGTTGCAAAGGTGAAACCAGAGTTCTGATTATGACTGGTAGATGGTTTGAGCTAAGTTCATTTATAACCATGGGCTGAGTAAAAAGACTGGGGATGTTCGTTAGAAAAATATTCAAGGTTGATGGATTTGCCCTAGTGTTACTAGGATAATATGTTGGCTCAGGAGGGTAGAGTATATTGAACGAGTGCCTTGAGTTTATATTTTCAAGAATATTACCCCACGTATTGGCTCTCATACAACCCCATCTCCGATTTCGGCAATTTAAATCACCGCCAACTAAAAATAGATCGTTTGAACTTACTACTTTCCTAAGATCATTTTCAGTCGGGCTTTCGTGCTAAACGTAGCTGCACTACCGCGTTGCTAAAGGTGTGCGAAGATATTCGTGCCGGTTTGGATTGCGATATGTGGGGTCTCATAATTTTCTTAGACTTCTCAAAGGCATTTGACAGCGCAAATCATTCCATACTAATAAATAAACTGCATAGGCAATTTTCCTTCGAAAGCTGCGCGTGCAAATTAGTAACTTCATATTTATCTGGTCGCATACAATATGTGTCTAATGGTACCAAATGCTCCTCATTTCTTCAAGTCTCAATGGGCGTTCCTCAAGGTTCCGTACTAGGCCCTCTTCTTTTTTTATGTTTCATAAATGATATATCTGAATGTTTCACGACCTCCGCGTACCATATATATGCCGACGATGTACAAATATATTCTTTGTTTCCGAAATACCATAAAGACCAGGCGTTAATTAATATTAATGAAGATCTTAAAAGAATTCATGATTGGTCAACAAAAAATGAGCTCAGTCTTAATCCAGTCAAATCAAAAGCTATGTTCATTAATAGAAGTAGACAAACAGAATTTTCCGCTCCAATATTTCTCAGTAACACTCCTGTAGAGTATGTGGATAAGATAAAAAATCTTGGAGTTTACTTTAGTAGTACATTCACTTGGAATTTACACGTAAACAGAGTAATATCGCAAGTGTATAGCGCTCTTCGTGGTCTAAGTCCCACGAAAAACTACCTTCCGATAGGTGTTAAACTGAAATTGGTTAAATCTTTTATCTTGCCGATATTGCTTTACGGATGCGAAGTTTTTTTTTTTTCAGTTTTCGATGCATTTTATTTTCTTAATCACTAACTCTTACATACTAACAAAAAATGCTTAAATGCTAGCTTATAATTACTTAACAATCTTATACTAACTTACTGGCCCTACACAGGCACTCTAAGCTACTCTAAATTCTTATATCTATGTCTTTCGACTTCATTTACATTTTATTTGGAAATATTTATTTTATATACTTAGGGCTAAGAAAAAAATTTGATTACAAAAACTTAGCATATGGACAATTTTTATTTTTTATAAAAACTTAATATCTAACTTAAAAAAAAAACCTTAGACTACTTAACCTACATACACAAAATGCACATAAACACACTTAGATATTATACACAATATTATACATATGTTAGTATATACCTTTATATACACTAACGCATGTATATATTACTTAAATGCTAACCTAAACCTACGTAAGCTGGCCATCGCTATTTACAAGAGAAAACAGATTGGTCAGCTCTGCCTCATTAGTAAGGCTGGTCCATAATTGACGGAAACGACGACGAAACATCTTCTCCATCATTCAACCACCAGAAATGCTGGTGCTGCCGAACGACATCCCTCTTATCGCGATTCCCCACCGCCCTACTGAACCTGAGGCGATCCACACTGCCGTGTGCGACGTCTCTGTTGTAGTTGAGTCGCCTGTCCCCAGCTGTCCGAGCGACATGGAAGATTAACGGGACCGCTGATCTATCCTGGATCAACCCTGTCTGATCAAGGTAGAGGAATGCTTCCGGTGGAACGAAGCCGTCAGAGCGCACACTCTCGTGGTAAAGGTAATTGGGGTAGTAAGCCCCAGATATTAGGTTATTCGTCGAGGTCATTGCTCTTGCAATGTGCCTTCGAGTCAGCTTAATTACGAAGTTGTCCACTCGTATTAGGTTCGCCCTGTTGTAAAGGACCTCATTAGGATAAAATTTCTTGTACTCCGACTCTGGTGTTCTGTACAAGCGAAGACAAGCCCTAAGGCAAGCCCTCTCAAACACCCGAATCTTTTCCATTAAGCTTGCTCGTACATTGAACCACACGGGACAACCAAATACCAGCATGGGCCTGATAAGGGCCATGTAGCAGATTACCTTTACCCTCGCATCGAGTTGGCTGCTATAAAACAGTCTCTTTGTAAGGGCAAAAGCGATTTTAGCTCTGGCCAGAGCAGCATCTACATTTTTGCCAAAATACAGAAACTGATCTAGCCAGATTCCAAGGTATCTGACTACATTTCGACAGGCAAGAGGTTGTCCGCGTTGTCCAACGATAGAGAACTTTCGCCAATTTTTTCTGGTATCCCTAGAGGCTCCAGACAACGGCGTCCTAAAGAGAATGGTTTCCGACTTCTGAAAGTTGATTTTCAACTTCCAGTCATCGCAAAATCGTCTTATCTTATCGAAGTCACGCTGCAAGAGAGTATTAATGACCTCGATTTTTGGACCTGTTCTGTACGCTACCAAATCGTCTGCGTACGCAATAGTATGGGGAAGTGAACCTATCAAGTCGCTTGTATAAATGTTAAATAGGATCGGCGAATTCACCGCGCCTTGCTGAAGACCATTTTTAATTTGAAATATTCCAACAGAAGTCACATCACCATTCTTCACGATGAACTGTCTGTTGGTTAGCATATTATAAAGAATGTACAAGAGTGGTTTACTGATCCCCAGCTTAGCTAGCTTATAGAAAAGGCCCTCTAACCATACGGTGTCGAAAGCCTTCTCCAAGTCAACAAGGCAGGCACCATTGCCTTTATTCCATTGGATATCGGACACCAGTTTAGACGCGGCATGTGAGATATCATGTCCCGCCTTAAAACCGAATTGATTATCCGGAACTATATGTTTGTCCTCAACCCACCTAGACAGAGCTCTATTGATTACTTTCTCAAAAACCTTACTGATATTCGGAAGGAGACTTATCGACCGGAGATTCGCCGGATTGGATATATCCTTTCCCTTTTTGGGGATAGGTTGAACCACCGCCGTTTTCCGATGCGCTGGATAATGTGCATTATTCATTGCATTATTAAACAGGATGGTGTAAATGTCCACCGCTTCTAGAGGAAGATGTCGAAGCACGATATTCGGATTACCATCGGTCCCCACTGATTTCTTTGCTGTGATTGTGTCGAAGATCTCATGGAGTCCTTCCTTCGAAATGAATGGAGGTAGGCCACCCTCTCTGGCAATGACGTTATTTGCCATATTTTCGTCGCTAAACCGGGTGAAACCAGAGCCCTCGGATCGCCAGTTCCCTATTTCATTTCGAATGCAGAAGTCGTGCACCAAGACGCGACTGTCCAGGTCGTAATTAGGGCCAATGGTATCAGTGGCCTTGTATACTTCCTGGAAAGTCGCCCCTATGGTCTCAACCTTCTCCTGCGGATCCTCGATCACAAAGAAGTCGTCATCATCGGCGGCCTCATTTGGATCAATACCTGCTATTGTCAGTAACCGTTCGTTGTCTGTTGTCCGGGCTATTTTAAGACACTGAAGGTCGTTTTGATTTTTTCTCCGAAATAGTTTATTGATTTGCGGAAACATTTTCGGGTTGCTGGTGTTTACAGCCCGAACCTTGTTGTTCCAATACAAACTTACAGAAATTCTGTAATTTTCTGTTATTAGCGTTTGAATATTTTTAATCGACGACTTCAGTGTCCTAATCTCCGGGTCTTGTCGGTCAGTTAACTGTCTGTACAAGTTTTTAAGTCTTGTCAGAAGTCTACTTTTCTGTCTGTGCAGTGCGTCAATAGTAGGATTGCGGATCAGGTCTTCGTTAGTCGTACGTCGATACCGCGGTATTGTAGTGTCCATAGTTTGTTTAATTGTCTCGTCCATTTGTTTTAAGGTTGCGGAGAAGCGTGTCCATCGAGTCTTACTGTAGTTGTAAGAATATCTTTGGACAAACTCCTCCAATTCCGCAATTTCGTTGGGAACTGTAATTTCGGTGCTAAAACCGCAATGGTCGCTGTCATACACGAATGTGCGCAGACAGTTTAATGTTTGTAAATTCGTACCTGTCAGTCATATACGTTCGTCGTACAGCAGTAGATCCAAATAAGACCCGCCTCTGGGAAACGACGGGTTATCCGTCGCTTTAAGACCGAGTCTGTACATGACATCGTGCTGACCCCACCAATCGAGTAGTAGGTTCCCTCTAGTATTTGGCAAATTATTTCCCCACTCTCTGTGTCTAGCGTTGAAATCCCCGCCGATTATAAAATAATTCTCCCTCGATTCCAGCCTCTGAAGTCGAAAAAGCGTGTCGAGCTCTGTAATGAATAGGGTGGATTGTGAAGCCTCAGGTGCATAAACAGAGGCCAAGTACAGCCGCTTTCCACTGCGGAGCGGGATGTAAACGACGACTGCCTCCAACACCCGGAACCTGCGCAACACCCCCTTGTACACTCTGTGAAATTTTATACCCTCTTTAATGAAGATCGCGACACCGCCTCCACGTTTGGATCTGGGCCGGTTTCTTCTGCTAACAATATAATTATTGTACTCCAGTTTATGCTTATCGGTTAGCTTGGTTTCGCTAGCGAAAAGCACATCAGGAGTTTGGTCTTGTAGCAATTTAAACATCGCGGCTCTTCGTTCGATCCTAATCAATGAATTCACATTCACCGCAAGGACCTTCAAAGTTTGCTCCACCATGTGCGTACCCATTACGGCATGTGTTGCGATAGGCCCGGCAGCAACGCGTAGATCTGGTCCACCCGCTTGGTCTGTTCTTGAACCTGCTTTTGCAGCTGAGCCATCTGCCCTTGGATTGAGAGCACGATGGCTAGCATGTTGGGTGCAGCTTCCGTTGTTCTCGGCATCGGAGCCGGAGAAGCAACAGTCGCTTGCTGTACCGTAGCCCCCCTACCTGACGCCATTTGGGCGTAGGAAATTTGGGGCGTGACGGCTGGTGTTTGAAACCTCACAGGTGAACGTTTGACCTCCACCTTCTGCTGCCGAGCCAATTTTGCTTTTTTAATTTCGGTGAACTTAGGACAACCCCGATAGTTTGCAGTGTGTCCCACGTTCCCACATAATACGCACGAGAGCTGCGACCTATCGGATGCTCCGTCAACACCCAGAGCACACTCCTCGGAACTGTGGTTCTTTGCGCACTTCACGCATCGAGGCTGCATTTGGCAGTTCGACGCGGCGTGCCCGAACCTCTGGCAGCGAACGCATTGTATAACGCCGTCGCTCCTTTTTAATTTTTCCCAGTGAACCACCTGGTAGTCTAGGACATTGATACTCCTTAGACTATCCAGACGGCTTTCGGGACTGAGCTGCACCAAGAAGAACGGCAGACTCCGTTTCTCCCGCCTAGCTCTGGCTGTGGTAAACGGCTTTACCCCCACAAACTTGAGTCCTTCGCACTCCTTCTCTTTGAGCAGTGCTAGGATCTTCTCAGGATCAGAAGACGGTTCCAACCCCTTCAACAGCATCGATTGCCGCTTTTCACACTTCGGTGTGAATGAGAAGTGCTCCGTCGTCGTTTCCTTCAGGAGCTCTTTCACTTTCGCATTGCCCTCCACTGTATTACAGTGGATGGCATGACGATCGTTCCCCAATCTTTTAATGTTAAAATTGTTACCAATGACCAACTTACACAGGTCCTTGGTTGCACTCACCTCTAATTTATAGGTATTAATAGGAGGTACCTTCTCCTTCTTCTTCTGATGCTGATGTTGTTGTTGTTGTTGCTGTTGTTGTTCTTGTTGGTGCTGCTGTTGCTTTTTTTTCTGCTGCTGTGGTGGTTTCAGCTTTTGTTTTTGCAGCTGTTGCTGTGTCTGCTGCTGCTGTTTTTTTTTGCTGCAGTTGTTGTTTCTGCTGCTGCTGGATTTGTTTTTGGGAGCTCGATACTTCCAATTGCTCCCTCTGCCTGCGTGCTATTTGCCGTTGCTTAATAGCAAGCATTTCCTTTTCCAGCCTTTGTATGCTGCTGGTGATGTTGTTTATTATTTGCTCATCGCTAGAGAGGCAAAGTTGTTATTGCCCCCCTCGTAATTGATCTCATCAGCCGTTAAAGCGTCATTTATTCTCTTTTTTGTAAGAATAGGAGGAGTTTTCAAACTCCTCCTCCTTTTAACGGCTTTCGCCACGGCACCGGCAACACTATATTTGCCTTTTTCCACTTCCGTTATGGGAAGAGCGCAGCGCTCTCCACCATCCATCACGTTATTTTGTTTTTTGTTTTTGTGAACACTTTAATTTCTCTTATTAAAATTGTCTGTTTGATAAATTAAATAAGAAAAACCCGTTCGCAGGGGCTGGGAAGCGAACCCACAACCCCGAGATTTGTCGCCCGGGTTTTTGCCACTTAGGCTACCGAACACTCGATAAATTATTGAGTAAAAGTATACTCCTTTTTTTTGCTTTTTTTTTGTTTTTTGTCTTTCACACTGTGAAGCCGAACACGAAAAAATCACACGTCTATCCTCTGTCGAGGTCTATGAACGATTGTTTACGGATGCGAAATATACGGGGACTTGGACTATGTGTCGAAAAGAAAATTAACTGTGGCATATAATAGTTGCGCAAGGTATATTTATGATATCAGACGGTCAGAGCACGTTACGCACTTGACTAAACGTATTACCGGCTGTTCCCTAATAGCCTTATTGAATTACAGAACCATACTATTGCTTCATAAAATAATTACTACCAAAGAACCAGACTATTTATTTGAAATGCTAAAATTTGCAAGTAACCAAAGATCTATGCAAATAATTTTACCTAGACATAAGTATCTTACAACTAGCCGAAATTTTTTTATCCATGCGACTCATCTTTGGAATCGTCTACCAATAGATATCAAACGATCAAGCAACACAAATATATTTACAAAGGAGGTTTTTAAATACTTTGCTCAAACTTACTGATGGAATATCCCAATCTTTATACTCCTTCCCCAAATCTTTTTTCCAAACTATTTTAGTCTTCCACATCCCCTATTTCTTCTCCTCTTTTTTTTCCATTTTCTTTTTATATTTATATACAGTTTGTCAAGAAAGTGTTTTCACAAGTACAATGTATGACAATGTATCTTTTAGCGTTGTAATTACAGATACTTCCGGAATATTTTTTCAATTTTTTCTTTTGGAATTGCAATTAACACATACTTAAGCATAAAATACCATAACAAAGTACTTCTTATAGCACAAAAAAAACCACAAAAAAAAACAAAACAGCAAAAAACAACAAAAAACCACTGTCAAGAAAGTGTTTGCACATTTCATTTCAATTCCATTTTCGCAGCATATGCACAGTATCATGAAAGTACCGTTAATTCGGTTTTTTATTTTTTGTCCTGTGACAGTCATAGGACTGTCTTAGTGATTCCTTTTCTGTTTCGAGTGCTTGACTGATCGTTTTAGTTTTGTTTAAATATGCCTGGCCAAAGAATTTCGCTGGACGTAAAACAATTAATTTATTATTACCACTACAAGGGCAAAAGTGTGCGAGAAATTACGGAGATGTTTGGTATATCCGGAAGAACTATATCCAACATCATTAATCGGGCAGAACGTGAGAATCGTTTGGATCCTCCAATAACAACTGGTAGGCCAAGGAAGCTAACGGACAGAAATGAGCGTTTTCTGCTAAAAAAGGTGAACGATAACCCTCGAATATCAATAAGGGCCTTGTCATGGGAGATCAGCCAAGAATGTGGTGTACAAGTATCGCATGAAACTATACGGCAAGTACTAAAAAAGCACAAATACACATCAAGAGTTGCACGGAAAAAGCCACTGCTTTCATTGCAAAATATAGAAAAGCGCTTTTTGTTCGCATCGACGTATAGCACCGAACCAAATGAATACTGGGATGATGTTATATTTTGCGACGAAACGAAAATAATGCTTTACTATAACGAAGGACCGAAAAGAGTATGGCGTCAGCCCTTGAAAGCTCTATGTAATAAAAACATAATTCCTACTGTGAAATTCGGCAAATTATCTGTGATGGTATGGGGGTGCATAACCATCAGAGGCGTCGGAGACATTGTCTTCATTGAAAACACCATGGACGCGAAACAGTATCTAGGCATTTTGCGAAATCATTTGCTAAGTAGCGCCATAAGCTTTGGTTTTAATTGCAACAATGAGAACAGAAAACCTAAATTCAAATTCTATCAAGATAATGACCCAAAGCATAAAGAGCTAACGGTTAAGACGTGGCTGCTCTATAATTGTAGTAAAGTGCTAGATACACCAGCTCAGAGCCCCGACCTTAACCCAATCGAGAATATATGGGTACACCTGAAAAATAAAGTGGCAAAAAGGAGTCCGAAAAACAGAAACCAATTAATACAGTATATTAAGGAAGAATGGGCTAATATACCAACTAATTATGACGTAAGAAATTTAATTGGATCAATGCCAAGAAGACTAAAGGCAGTAATTGATGCTAAAGGTGGTCACACCAAGTACTGAAGTGTAATTTTTGTATAGTTTACCAGTTCTTGAGGTTATTTTGTTCTATAAGATGAAAATGTGCAAACACTTTCTTGACAGTGTATTTATTGTTGTTTTTGATTGTTTTGTTTTTTGTTGTTGTTTTTGTACGAAAAGAAATACTTTTTTTTTGTTATTTAATATTTAAGAATGTGTATATCATAATACCAAAAGCAAAAACTGAATAAAACTACTGGAAGTGCCTATATTTATAACAAAATAGGATACATTGTTGTTTTTATTACTTGTGAAAACACTTTCTTGACAAACTGTACCATATTTATAAGTTTCCTAATGTTTTATCGCTACAATTTAACTGTGTTTATTTTTTTTTATTTTTAATGTATAATTACCTAGCTTGCACAATGTAAAAAGATTTAATCTTAATGTACAAGAATTTTTGAATTAAATAAATAAATAAATAAATCATTGTTAAAATTGAAACGTTTTTCGGTAGAAGTTGCACCACCCGGAAAATAAACAGAAATTATATTTAAAGCCGAACCATTTGAAAAGAATAGTTCATTGTTTGGTCTTGGGAAATTTCAATGGTCGTTTCTTATTCACTCTTTAATTTTATGACTTCCTGTTGAGAAGATATGTACCTGTTTACAGGTAGTAAAAGTTTCAAGGTACGGAATTTCCAGGTATAAAAAGTGAAAATCGATTGCAAAATGTATGGCCTTAAACTAGTGATCGCCAATGTATCATCGTATGAAATGTTAACAGACCTTTGGACCACCCTCTATTAGTATACGATGAAAGAAAGCCGGTTTGTCTTTAAATATACCCCTTCGGGTAGGGGTTAGAATATACCCGAGGTATGCATGCCTGTCGTAAGAGGCGACTAAAATGCACCCTCCGTATACCGAGCGCGAAGTGTATACCAAATATGCAATGAGTAAAACAAATGGAATTATTACCCCAGGTGGCAGACCAGCTATGCTGGAAAATCCACCCTCTACGGAGGTCGACTCGATGGATTCTGGGGCGAGCCAATTATTGCATCTTATCAACCCGTTCGGAAAAAGTTCACGGGTTTCGAGATCTCCACCACCTAGATCTCCAAAACAAGAAAACAACAAAAGAAGTTCAACGACACCAAAAACGTCGTCTTGCGAAGAATGGACTTCAGCGAAAATAAATAGCCTGAAAGACGAAAATACCGAACTTCGTACTAGGCTAACCAAAATGGAAGCGATATGCGAAGATCCTAAAAAAGAACTGGAAAAACTGAAAACCAAGGAAAAGTCAAACAGCGACGTTATGTCTATTGAATCTGTTAAAAATATCTACGAAACAGATGAAGAAGAGCTAGGTCGTGAAACCGACTGGATCTTGCAAAAACGTCCCGGAAAAAAGCGTAAAGCTGCGTCTTCTCCCAAAATCGTCTCTCAATGTGAAGCAAAGGGAGTTGAATCGAAGAAAAATGGCAACAATAACATGAGTCCTGAAAAAATCAAAGCGGAAAAACAACGAACACCCCCGCCAATCAATGTCACTGGAGTTTCAGATTACAAGAAACTCCAAAACATATTGATGACCCTGCCGAGATCGGACTATATAGTAACATCGCGCAATAATAATGTATGGAAAGTCAACGTCAAGGACGCTGACAACTATCGCATTCTTTCTCGCAAGTTAAGCGTCGAAAAAATCCAATGGTTCACATACGAGAACAAGTGCGAAAGACCTATTCGTGTCGTCGCCAGAGGACTGTATCCGTCTTGCCCAAAAGAAGATATCGTAAGTGATTTAAAAAACAAGGGTTTTAAAATCATTGATGTCGTCAACATCGAAAAGCGAGAGAAACAAAAAATTGAAGGAAAGGATATGACAGTTAAACGTAGCCTTCCCCTCTTTATGCTAACCTTTGAGAACACTGAAAATACCCAAAAAATATACGATATTAAGTCAATCCTCAACATTATTGTTAAAATAGAGCCTCGACGCAAAAACTCGAAACTGATCCCGCAGTGTAAGCGATGCCAGGAATTTAACCATACGCAAGCTTACTGCCAAAAAGAGCCTCGGTGCGTAAAATGCGCAGGTAAACACCTGTCCAAAGAATGCAACGTAAGCAAACAAACCCCTCCGACTTGTGTTAACTGCAGGGGTAAACACGTAGCAAATTTCCGTGGCTGTGAAGTAGCAAAGGAGTTGCAAAATAGACGTGACAAGTTGTTTAAGCCACAAAAAGAGAAGCCCAAAACTAAAGAAAAAACATCGGGATCTGCTCAAAATATCGTTAAAAACGCCAAGGCGAAAGTGATTGATTCCAGTGTTGAAAAGAAAGCATCGGAAAAACTTACATACGCTGAAGCTACCAAGCTAAAGGCAAAAGATTCCGGAGATCCTGCTTCCCAAGTATTTTCCGTTATTCTCGCGCAGCTTGAGCAGCAAAACAAAATCAATGAACTTATTTTAGATAAGCTAAAGAAGTTTGAAAATACTCGTAGGTTCAATAAAAAACGTCCTTCGCCTAAAAAATGAAAAGGGAAAAATTAAACGTACTCACCTGGAATGCAAACGGAATCTTAGAAAAACTTTATGAACTTGAGTTATTCCTAAGGAAAAACGACATTGACGTTTGTTTGATTTCCGAAACCCACTTGAAAAATGGGTCATCTGCAAAAATTAGAGGTTTTAAAGATTACTACGCGTATCACCCTTCGGGAAACGCGAGAGCCGGATCCTCTGTATACATTAAAGAGTCTCTTGAGCACAACGAAGATATAAAAGTAGAGTTCGAGTCTGTACAACTAATTGCGGTGCGCGTAAAATTGGTACGGAACTCCTTTACTATTTCAGCCATCTACTGTCCTCCACGATTTACGCCTTCAAAACATATATTTAAAAATATATTCAATTCTCTTGGATCGGCTTTTATGATTGGCGGTGATTTCAATGCCAAACACACTTTTTGGGGATCAAGATGTGTCTCCCAAAAGGGTAAAATACTCTATAAAGCATGTATGGAACACAATTGTGACTTCTATTCAACGGGCAAGCCGACTTATTGGCCAACAGATACAACGAAAATACCCGATCTTGTCGATTTCTTCGTTGTTAAAGGAATTCGTAACTCGGATATAAACGTTGATGAAAGCTTCGATCTTTCCTCCGATCATTCTCCAGTCATACTGACAATGAACGACACGTTTATTAAAAAACAAGGACCATTAAGACTAACTGGACGAAATACTAATTGGGAAGGATTCAGAAATGAGATTAATAATAACCTAGAACTAGACGTTTCACTTAAAGCAGCACTTGAACTCGAAATCGAAGTGGATTCTTTCGTTGAAATAGTCCAATGTGCTGCGTGGAACAATACACCTTGTCAACGAAAAAGCACGGCTAAACGTAACTTAAACTACCCGCCTGAGGTAAAAGATATGATAAGAGAAAAAAGAAAAGCTCGCAAAAGATGGCAAACAACTCGAGCGCCGCAGGATAAAACACGCCTAAACAGGCTCTGTAATCTGCTCAAGGAGACTCTTAAAAGTTACAGAAATTCCGAAGTAAATACATATGTTCAAAACCTGACGGCAGGAAAAGAAACAAATTACTCGCTTTGGAAAGCTTTAAAATGCTTAAAAAGGCCCAAAATCCCCGCGCCACCAATCAAGGTCGGTAATAACGAATGGGCTAAGGAGGATAAGGAAAAAGCGGAGGTTTTTGCCGACTATCTTGAAGAAATTTTCAAGCCCTCCGACGGTCCAACACTGGTACCCGACACCAGTTCTTTAGAAATAGCATATAGTAATTTTGTAATGACAAATGCAACTCTTGCTGAAATTAAAACTGTAATAAGGAAATTAAAACCAAAGAAGGCTCCGGGGTATGACCTTATTACCGGAGAAGTTCTGAAAATGCTACCTCAAAAAGCACTTATAAAGCTCTTACACATTATTAACGCGGCTCTGAGGCTTGAATACGTGCCAAGTCAGTGGAAAGTTGCTGAAGTCATTATGGTACTAAAACCAGGAAAACCTCCAAACGATAAAAAATCATGCAGACCCATTTCTCTTCTACCGATCCTGTCGAAAATCTTTGAGAGGATTTTGCTAAAACGTCTTCTCCCAATTATCGAAAACCAAAATCTTATTCCCAACCATCAATTTGGATTTCGGACTAAGCATTCAACAATTGATCAGGTGCATAGAATTACTGATGTAATTGATTGAAAAATCCCTGGAAGAAAAAAAGATTTGTTCGAGCGTATTTCTTGACGTCTCACAAGCTTTTGACAAAGTATGGCATGAAGGTTTGAAGTTCAAACTGCGACGAATTTTGCCATTAAAGCTTTATAATATATTGACAAGCTATTTTGAAAATAGAATTTTTCGCGTTCGATACGGAAATGATGTTTCGAAATTTAAAGATATCCTAGCCGGAGTACCGCAGGGAAGCGTACTGGGCCCACTTTTGTACCTTTTATATACAAGAGATATACCACACGTCGAGGATACTGTTCTCGCTACTTTTGCTGACGATACCGCTATCTTAGCGGTTGGAGAATCAATAGAAGACTCAACGGCGAAACTTCAGACGGCTTTAAATAAAGTCTACGAGTGGACAAAGATCTGGCGAATTACCCTTAATGAGACAAAATCTGTACATGTTGACTTCACCTACAGAAAGATAAATCACTTGCCCATTTCTATAAACTCGGTGCGTATCCCCTTTGCAAACGAAGCTAAGTATTTGGGAATGACACTTGACGCGAAGCTTAAATGGAAAACGCATGTTAAAAAGAAACGAAAAGAACTAGAGGCCAAATACAAAGAAATGTACTGGCTACTTGGTAAATATTCCAAGCTAAGCTTAGAAAACAAGCTGCTTCTTTATAAGCAAGTGCTAAAGCCGGTGTGGACCTATGGTATACAACTCTGGGGTTGTACTAAGAAATCAAATATAAATATAATACAAACTTTTGAAAATAAAGTGCTACGACAATTTGTGCGTGCCCCATGGTTTATAAGAAATAATGACCTGCATCGAGACCTCGGAGTTCCTTTCGTGGAAGATGAAGTCAGGAACTGCGCACGAAAACATAAAGTCCGGTTAAGCGGCCATATCAACAATACAGTCCTAGAAATCTTGGACGAACGAAACATACTACGCCGTCTTCAACGAACTAAACCGTTGGACCTTGCGCGATAAATTGAAACCGCATTAAGAAAGCGGAATATGTAGGGTCTTTCATTGGAAAGTGTCCTACCAATCGTGATTAACTTAAGAAATAAAAACTGCTTGATAAGTTCTACTTAGTTGCGGTATTAAAATTACCGGCTGCTTCACAAGGGCCACTTGATGGACAACGCGTTGTCCCAACGTCCTAAAACCTGGTGGGTCTTTTAAATAAGCTTGATAATTGATTAATTATACGTATCGTAGGAGCATAATATATTTCCCAATTTGTCACTAAAAAAAACAAACAGCGGTCATATTTATATACGTATTAATAAGTTTATTATAGATATTTTTACTTTAAAGCACATTTAGTTCTGTTACATTACACTAGTATAGTTTATACCGAAATAGTCAAAAGTTTCATATATATTTTCAATTTTATTCTTTAAATTGTTTTGTTCTTTATACTCGTATCCGCATACAATTAGTTTTTTTTTTTTAAAAAAAGGGCTCAAAATCTATGTATGTTAGTATCGTATAACTACACATGTACACATGTGATATTCAAGCTAAATTTCATTGTATATGTATATGAATTTACAAAAAACAAAAAAAAACAAAAAACGTATTCCGTCCCCTTGTTGTGAGCAAATGGTTATTTTGCTGGTAGAAAACCTGAGAAAAAAAATCTCACATCTCATATTTATTTATTTAATTTTTGGTTTGGGTTTTGGTTTTGTTATTATGTATGTATATTGTATAAATTTGCATTATGGCTTGAAACCGCAGCTAAAAATGTAACTTGAGATCACATACTGGAGTAACACCTAAATATATAATATATTTATTTATGTCTGTATATAAAACACTACACATATGTATACATATGTATTAATATAATATTCTTCAGTCGATGAGTCTAATTATATTCTTCTGTAACATATAGACAGAAAAATAAAGCAAATAGGTAATCACTTCGTGTTAGTAGCTGGCATTGCTACCTCGAGTTGATATACTCATTCGGCGTTCAACTCGATTCGAATGTGGTAAATCACACCCTGGAGGGGGGTAACGCCAACGCCTTGGTCGCGACAGCAGTGTTCCATCTGTTGAAGCACGACCTCGAAATGGGGTTTCTATTTCACCCCTTGAATTGCATAGGCTGCTTGAACCCATTTCATCGCCAAATTCGTTATGGTCAGTACGCTCTTCAAGGCATGTGTTATCTATGATACGAGTAGCATGGTCAAAGTTTAAGAAATATTTTAAGTGATTCTCAGTGATTTCGTTCTTACCAACTATAAAAAATGGCCTACGCGAATCGTTCTCAGTGCAATAGGTTTGATAGAAAGATACTCCAGAGTCAGGACTTAAGACCATTTCAGTAGCATTTTGAACGTCGCTTGTTGACCGCTTGAGTTTTGGAAATTTAGTAAGCACTCTCCAGAAGCGACATACATCTCGGAACACAGATTGGACCTATCCAAAACAAAACAAAAATTATTTACTTTATTGGTTTATGATAGTTATTGGGTGCCTAACCTGATCAACACTTTCACGAACGGAAATCTCGTGGAAACAAACACAAGAGATTTCGCGGAATCTACGTTGTCCTTCCTCAATGGTGACCATACGGTCACCCCATTGATCAGTTTTGTTGCCAACAAGAATCACGGGGACATCTGAAATTCCATCCTGAAAACCAATAAATAGAGTTTCAAGTTATAAAACAAAAAAACATCGCAATTTGAACACAAGCAGAATACTGAGATGTGCGTCACAGTTGTCAGATTACATGCACCACATATTATCTATTGCTTTCAACTTACGTACTCGTGAAAGGGCATGAACCCCACTTTTATACATATACAATGGCATGCAGAAGGAAATCAGGAATTTAATTTACATCATTCCACTGAATGTAATTGGACAAGAGGTTTTAATATTGAAATGTCGGCATTTCTTTTACAATAGATAAAACGATGAAAACAATTTTAAATTGCTGGTGTCGTTGTCCAAGTGGCTCTGTTTTAATACATACCACAACCAAGTGGGTTGTAATCGTATTTGTATTAATACTCGTACATATGTACAATTCCATGTTATTTTGAAAAACAGCGCACTTTCAACACAAAGAAAGAGGGAGGCCAATGCCAATGGATTTTTCCTTTTAAATTAAGTATTCTACTTGACTTACTTTAGCAGTGGATCCTAGTTTACGACGTCTCTTGTTGTAGTTTATGAGAAATTTCAGACGATTGCACTCGTCAAAGCTGCATTTATCGGTGACCGAGTACATAAGTATGAATGCATCTGCCCATCGGATGTTGGATTCCAAGCGCACAAATTCGGTTTCCTGTGTAAATTAAATCAATAAATTTTATTTGAAATCTGCGATGAAATATTAACTATCTTACACTTGGTTGACCGGCCGCATCAAGGATATCAAACTGTACCATTTCATTGTCCACCGCCGTTGAACATGTGTAAATTTTTTCTAAATTGGGATCATATTCGCCGATGAATCGTTTTGTTATAAATCGCACAACCATTGCTTAAATGAGAAAAAGAACAAAAAAATAGTACAATAAGGATATTCAACAGGATACAACGTACATATAGTGAATGGACAATGGGATTTTGGCTTAAATCTGGAGAATAGATCGATTATCCCTTTTCACCAGTGAGAAGTAGGTTGAATGTGTTTTGGCCTACAATCGGTGTCAAATTTTTATACATTCTATTTTTATACATTTTTATATACAATCATATGTATACTGTGTCAAATGTGAGAGAATTATTTTTCGTAACCAGATACATCATTTGTCTTGCTGACTTTTCTTTTACCAAAAATAATCGAAATAGCAGCTATTCAAAAATAGAAGTGCGTGAAGTGAAATTTAGGTTGATTCAACATTTAAATCTGCTAAATTTAAACATTTAGCTACATATTTCTACTTACTTAGGTGGCGCTACAGTTCGAGGTAAATCTGAGCACTCCAAGCCGGTGGGGGTCCCCTTCTACCTGTGCGCGCCACCTAAGGTGAGGTCATTCTCTACTGCGTTGTCCCTTCGGGTTAGTTTCGATGACTCTGTGGGCCGGAGCATTGGTGTCTCGTCTCTCTACATATCGCAGCCATCATAGGTGACTGCTGCGCAGTTTTCTGAGTAGGTCGAGCTCTTATAAAGGGTCCGCCATCTAACGTTTTTTTTTTTCAACTAGTGCTAATTTCGTGAATGGTAACACTTAGCTCATGTCTGATTTGACAGATAATTAGTTTTATCCGCTGAACGAATATGGTTGTGTATACGCTTGAACAACGCTGGGAAATATTGCGACATTTCTTTGAAAATCATGGTAATGTTGCAGAATGTGTGCGAAAATTGCGTACAGATTTTGGAAGAAGAGAAGCACCGTCAGCTCCGTATATTCGTTATCTTGTGAAAAAAGTGAAAGAAACTGGCATCCTCGATCCTCGATAAACCAAAGCATGAAAAGCCAAAAACAGTGCGTACACCCGAGAATATTGCTGCTGTGGCAGAAAGTGTGCGTGAAGCGCCATCAACATCAATTCACCGTCGTTCTCAACAATTGAACATTTCGGAGACATCATTGAGGCGAATTTTGCATAAAGACCTTGGTATGAGGCCATACAAAGTCCAATTGGTTCAGAAGTTGAAGCCAACTGACCATCCAATGCGTTTTCGTTTTGCTAAGTGAGATGCCGATTTTGCCAAAAAAATTATCTTTTCAGATGAAGCTCATTTTGATCTTGGCGGTATGTAAACAAGCAAAATTGTCGCATTTGGGGCACAGAAAACCCGCACGCATACATTGAAAAGCCGATACACCCAAAACGAGTCACTGTTTGGTGCGGATTTTGGTCCAGAGGCATAACTGGGACATTTTTCTTCGAAAATCAGCAAGGAGTGGTCGTTACAGTCATTGGCGATCGTTATCGGGCTCACACACACGATGTTAGAAGAAAATTTTGTGTTCTTTCCTTTTACACTCTTAACAAAGCATGATTCAATGTCGTTAGAGTTCACCTCTTCACCAAGAACAGTACCCAGCAATTTGTTGACTTTTTCTTTTACGTTAGAGTTGCTAACGTCGGGAATGCCAATAATGTCAACTGCACAATTTTTCTCCCTCTGCTCCAGTAGATTCAGCTTCGACTCCAAATAATCAACTCTCTTATTAAGAGAAGCATTGCAGTCTTCAAGAGCTTTGATTTTAGTAAGCGCCTCGGTGTTAACTTGCTTAAGCTGAATAATTTCGCTGTACAGCATTTGCAATGTTATAATTTGTTGACCCGTATTGTTGTCATCATGGGAAGCAATATTTGGGATAACGGCTGATGGACTTTTTATTCCTGTAGACGGACTCTCAGTTTTTTTGTTTTTAGAGATACTACAACTAGTAGAGGTAAAAGAAGTAGTATTCAAAGAAGAGATGATGAGTTAATGGGAGCATCTCCCAATATTGACTTTCTCCGCTGAGTGACACAACTATCACACTTGTACCCTTGACTACTTTTGTCATAAAACTCTATTACTCTTTCCTCAATTTTGGCGCACTTTCCATGATAGTATTCATGACAAATAATACACTGAATTTTAAGTTCATGTCTGTCGATTTTTAAATAGCACAAACCGCACTTCATTTTGTTGTTACAGCAGGCCAATTGAATTACAGATTTAAATGAAAAGATAAAAAATACTTTTAAGTGGAGTAATTCCCAATGCGTGTATCCCCATCAACACTTGTGAGAAATTTCGATATACCATATTTTCTTTTTTTTTTGATCTGTTGATGTACCTATATCGTAGATCTAAATAAATACTAAATACTAAATACAACCAACTTACATTCATAGAATGAAATGGCATGCATTGACTTGCCCACTTAAGTTAAAAGAAAAAATGTCAGACAAAGTGTCTGAAATTTAGTCTGACATATTTCTGTCTCGTGGAGACACGGTATTAACTAATCACTGAAGAATTGAAGTTTCCTTCGTACAGCTTCATTTATGCAGAAAAAACAAGTTTGGCAAGGTGCGAGCAACGCTACCGTTTTTGTTGTTTCCGGGTGTTGGAAGCCTTCCTTTTCATAGTCGAAGGCGAGTGTATATGGTGTCGCTTTATGCACCCGAAGCACTTAATCCCATTCAATTTATAATTGAGCTGGAGATACTTTTTCATTGCCTTCAGCTTCAATCGAGGAAAATTATTATTTTTTGGCCGGAGATTTGAATGCTAGACATGCGGTATGGGGATATAATCCGCCAAACATTAGGGCAACCAGTTATACTACTTCTCCAGAATCTTAAAGCGTAATTGACGTTTGAGTGGAATTGATCCCCCTACTAAGAGAAACTTTACAAATGAAGAAATCGACCGTAGTTTACTGAGAATGCAAGACGTAGTCAAACGAACTATGAAGCAGACTATCCCTCTGATAGAATACACCGACGAAAGTTAAGTTAAAAAGTACAGAGCTCCAACAATCAACGCATTGTACGCACATAAAAGTAGACTGCTCTCGAGGCTTTCTGACAGAAACGACTCGGAAATAAGAACACTAAAGTCACTGATCAAAAACCCAAAACAATTGACTAAAGAAAATTAGAGTAAGTCTGTTCTGGGGCAATAAGATTCGGGCTATAAAATCCAGTAGTCCAAATATGTTCCCGCAGATAAATAAATGATTCAGGCGGAAAGATCACAATAACATTCAGTGTGTCCGAATTCCACAAACGACAGAAAACAAACAGACACTACTGACAGTTGGCATAAGTCCAGAGAGTGTCGACTCAGGCGACGATCTTTTCGTGGTCGAAGACCCACAGGAGAAAGTGGATTTGCTTAGAGCTTTTTTCGAGGCCGTGTATACGGTGAACAATCCGATTTAACGTAATCACGACATTGACCACAGCGCCTATGTAAATCACTATTATCTGCGCAATGAACTTCAAAATTGGCGATCCGAGAATCACGGTTTCACAATATTCAATGAAGGAAATGCGGCAAACGCTTCCTCGCATTTGTTCATGTGTAAAGATGATGTTCAAGTCAAAACACGACACTGTGTGCCCTTACTTACCACTTAACCTTAAGAATCCTTTATAGTATGAACATGCAGAGGTCACTTTTGTTACCAAATTGGCTTCTAAAGAAATGAGAACCATCCTCTCCATTGTACATTTTCCCAACTCCTTCTTCTTAAACTAACACTCAACGAGGTAAGACGTGCTCAGGAATAACGACACATTTATAACCATTATATTGTCGTTTTTTTATTTTTCTACATTTAAATTTCACGAGGATCGCTACGCATCCCAACATTTGGTCCTATTTTCCTATTTTCAATAAACCAACAAAAATTCAAAAATTACGATTGTTCTACATATCAAGAATTAAATTCTACATAGAAGCAAAACCTCAAATCTCAATAAAATTTATCAAGAGCGTACGCTAGCAGATCATCGCCCATCATCGCCCATCATTCACATAACCCAGAAGCATCAGAGAGAATCAAATCCAAGAGCTTAAGCATCATACTCATAACCCACAAACTGCAAGCACATGTGCATCTAACATCATAACGAAGTTTGATTGCAAACTCCGCATGGTCACCGAAGAAAGCAACGGCGTGGCGGCATCCAAAGTTCATTAAAACTGGTTTTGATAGCAACTCCCGCTTATCAGCTAATATGTAAAAGGTATGAGTATTTTTGATATTTTTGTGCAATTAAATATTTTTTTTGTAAGACACGTAAATTGATTTATATTCCGTATAAAATTATATCCAACGATTAATCGGGCATTGTACTCACACGAGTATTAATACAGGCTAGTATTTTCATTTGGCTTAGTTCGTTATAGTAGGAATTTGTGAAAAATGTCATATTCCAAAATGGAAACATTTATATTTTGTGCGGATTGTTTGGTGGAGTATTTCGCCGATATAAAATAAAAATCTAGTGATTCGTTCTCGCTCATATCTCTGCAAGCTAGAAGGCTAGAACTAGGGAATTTGTGGTCAGAAGTGAAAAGTTCATATTCAGAGTGCGTTCGTAGCAAGATAGAAATATTAGAGGCGGATAATCTAGCTGCTGTAAAAGCCAAGTATAAATTATCGACAGAAACCTATCTCTCGTGTTTGGAACATCTTTTGACGCTGTCCAAGGCATTAGAGACTAAAGGCAATAAATCTATCGGGGTGTCAGGTAATCAGTTTCTGAGTGAAGTCGACGTTCACGATGTACAAGTACAAACATCTTCTGGTGGCGATTCAGCGACTGTAACTAGTGGACTTTCTCTTCCACCCTGTGATTCCGAAGTCTTTTATGGAGATTATTTGTCATGGCCAACTTTTCGTGATATGTTTTCGGCCGTATATATCAAACATACACGTCTCAGTACAGTACAGAAGTTGTTTCATCTTCGAGCAAAGACACGAGGTGATGCCCTAAATATTGTTAGCAAATTTTCGTTAACAGATAACAATTTCGAACTCGCATGGAATGCTCTTACGGAGCAATTCGAGAACAAAAGAATAATAGTTAATAGTCGATTGAAGGTTTTATTAAACATTCCTAACATAACTGTAGAAACTGATAAAGCCCTTAAACAGATTCATAGAGATGTCAGTGATTGTCTATCAGCTTTAAAGTCCTTCGGAATTAATACTAATTCATGGGATTCATTTCTTACGTTTTTTATTTCTAATCGTCTTCCAGAGAAAACACTTTCACTCTGGGAGCAAGGATTGAAAAACCCTTCGGAGATTCCCACATGGGAAGATATGAGTAGGTTCTTAGTGGCTAGGTACAAAGTTCTTGAGACGGTAAGTGACATCAGACACCTAGCCAAACCAAAACATGTAGGAAATTCTCAGCCAGGACCATCGGCAAGAAGGGTCAATACTCATCATATTAACCACAAACCCATTAAATCGGCTTGTCCGGCGTGTTCAGCTAATCATGCTATACGCGCGTGTCCGACATTTTTACAAATGTCAATTCCATCTCGACTTGAGATAGTACAAAACCATAAGTTGTGCTTCAACTGCTTGGCATCGTACCATTCTTTACAAGCGTGCAACAGCCGGTTCACTTGCAATATCTGCAAAAACCGCCACCACACTCTCTTGCATAACGTGAAGGATACCCCACAGAAGGAGCTCAACATGCTGTCCCAACCTTTTAATCCTCACTTTCATGGCAATATGCATGCCAATCCGCCAATACAGTCCACTCTGTCATCCACTACAGCTAATGTTCATACTCACTTTGCAAAGTCGACAAAACAAATTCTTCTAGCTACAGCCTTGGTGCTGGTTGGTACCCAAGGATTGACATTCACTCTTCGAGCTCTTATCGATCCTGGGTCAGAAGTCATGTTGATATCCAAGGCAGCTCAAGTTCGCCTAGGACTTCCAGTCACTCCAATTCAGGCACAGGTATCTGGAGTCAATACCGCCTTAGCAGCCACCTCTACGCGTCTATGCCATTTCACATTAGGTTCCCACTTAAGTGCTACTAAGAATATTCCTGCTCAAGCTCTAGTTGTTGACAATCCAACTGGTAGACCTCCGTCTCAGTCAGTTGATACAATAAACTTGACAGATTTCTCCGTCCTTAAGTTGGCTGATCCTTATTTCCACAAATCATCGCGAGTAGATTTACTAATTGGGGCAGATCTCTATCCAAAGGTCATGCTCGAGGGTCTACGTATCCTTGGATTAGGTAATCTTCTCGCCCAAAATACAATTTTTGGCTGGATCATTTCAGGGCCAGCACCCAGGTCGACTGAATCCACTGCTACGAAGTATGTCACCTATTTTAACCAAGTATCGCTTAATGAAGATATTAAACGGTTTTGGGAATTGGAAGAGATAACTGAGACCAGACCTCTTTCCCCTGAAGATCAGTATTACGAATCATTGTATTCTAAGACCACTCAAAGAGATGCCAAAGGACGCTATGTTGTCCAACTGCCCTTCAAGACTGAGTTCCCAACGGAACTTGCCCTCGGACTTTCACGAAATGGTTGTGAAAAACGGTTCATGGCGGCAGAACGCCGTCTTAGGAAAACTCCCTCCTTAGAAACTACTTATAACAACGTCATTCATGAGTATCTGGATCTAGGGCATATGAAGCAAGTTGCATCCAACGAATTGATTCATGATCGGAACGTAATGTCCTATTATTTACCACATCATGCCGTGTTTAAACCACACAGTCTTACTACTAAGCTGCGAGTGGTGTTTCATGCGTCTTATCCATCAGAGACTGGCAATAGTCTTAATGATGTTCTATGTGCAGGTCCTGCTTTGCAGAAAGATTTAGTCATGACAATACTCCGGTGGAGAAGGCACGAATTCGTGTTCAATGCCGATATTACTCAAATGCACAGACAGATACGAGTTCACCCTTCCCATACGCCATTCAAACGAATTTTGTTCAGACGTTTTCCGAACCATCCAATCGAAGATTTCGAGTTGTTAATAGTAGTCTTCGGTGAAAAATCCTCGCCTTACCTAGCACAACGTACTTTGTTGCAGTTAGCGGACGACGAAGAAAACATGTATCCGATTGGGGCTGATTTTTCGTAACGATTTTTATATGGACGATTTGCTGTATGGTACTGATTCACTCAAGAAGGCTCATGAAGCTCAATCGCAAATCATTTCGATATTGGCTTCTGCCGGGTTTGTGCTCCGTAAGTGGACCGCTAACCATCAATCTCTCTTGCAAAATGTTGCTAAGGAACAAATTCTTAATGAACAATTCCTCTATCTGCATGATCAGAGTTCCGTCAAAACTCTAGGGATATCTTGGAACGCAAAGTCGGACAAATTTTCATTCAAGATAAACCCTATCCTATTCTCCAAGTCAAGTACTAAGCGAGAAGTCTTTTCCCAGATAGCCAAGCTTTTCGATCCAGCTGGATGGTTGTCCCCAGTAATCATTAAGGCGAAGATACTAATGCAGCAGATTTGGAAAAATAAAACCGAATGGGATCAAAGCCTATCGCCGCATTCTCTGGCTACATGGGAAGCCTTTGCTACAAGTTTTATAGACCTATCAAAGTTGCAAATAACCCGATGGACTGGAACTTCTCCACATAAGGTATTAGAAATTCAGTGATTTTCTGATGCCTCGGAACGGGCTTATGCGGCTGCCATCTATATACGAGTTTTACACAGCTCGGGGGAAAGCATTTCGAACCTTTTGTGTTCCAAAAGTAAAGTGGCACCCGTTGAGCCAGTCTCACTGCCAAGATTGGAGTTGTGTGGAGCAGTTCTGTTAGCCAAACTTTTAAAAATGATACTTCCTATGTTTCAGTCGCAAAACCCTTCTGTCTTTCTATGGACAGACTCTTCTATTGTGCTTGCGTGGCTTGAAAAGTCACCCTGCTCATGGCGAACATTTGTCGCCAATCGAACAAGTCAGATCCGGAGATATGTTGGTGTTCTCCCATGGTGAACTGCTGGATAGGGAGCTTTGGTGGAAGGGTCCCAACTGGCTGCGTCGTTCTGAAATTCCTTGGCCTTCTTCCCCTCCTTCATCTATCAACGAGGCTGACCTCGAGTCTAAACTAGTCAAATCTTTTCACACGCATTTAAATCAATGGGAAGACGCGCTCGAAAGATTTTCGTGCCTAGCCCGAGCACTTAGAGTAACATCTTACATATTACGGTTTTTTCATCACACACACCCTCGTTTCAAGGATAAATATGCATATCAAACGAAAATCATTCAGAAAAAAGAAATATTGGAAGCCAAAGAAAGGCTTATAATCTTCTCCCAAAAGATATACTTGGAATCCGAGTACCAGTCTCTTCAACAGAATGAACTCATAAAGCGTTCGAGCAAGCTTTTAACTTTGAACCCAGTTTTAGACACCAAAGGCATAATGCGTGTCAATGGTCGAATAGTCGATTCAAATATATCGTGGGCCGAGCGGTATCCAATAATCTTGCCCTATAAATCCCGTTATGCAAGACTTCTACTAGATTTCACCCATAAAATATCAGTTCATGGTGGAAATCAGCTTATGTTCGTCCTTATTCGGAAAGAATACTGGATACCGTAGCTTAAGATCCTAATTAAGACATGCCTAAGCCATTGCAAAGTTTGTGTGATTCACAAAAAACATCTCCGTAGTGAGATTATGTCAGCTCTACCTCCAGAAAGGTCGGAGTTCTCAAGACCGTTTACCAAAATCGGGGTTGATTTTGCAGGTCCTTTCGATATAAAAACGTATGTCGGGCGTAACGCGCGGGTATCCAAAGGATACGTTTGTGTTTTTGTGTGCTTCTGCACCAAAGCAATCCATTTAGAAGGAACGACCGATTTATCGACCGCTGCATTTTTAGCTGCCTTTAATCGGTTTGTCGCGAGAAGAGGACTGCCGCAAGATGTATTTTCCGACAACGGGACTAACTTTGTGGGAGCGGACCGTATTATCAAGGAAAACTTTAAAAAATATCTTCAAGAAACCTTGGAGATTTTTCAAAACACTAATCCTAGTCTCACTTGGCACTTCATTCCTCCAGGGTCACCCCATATGGGAGGACTGTGGGAAGCAGCCGTCAAAAGCTTTAAAACCCACTTCAAACGGGTTGTCGCGGGTACCAAACATACTTTTGAAGAGTTTTCAACTCTCCTTTGCCGAATCGAAGTATGCCTTAATTCCCGTCCCATCACGGCAGTATCTGAAAATCCAGACGAACCACTCGCCCTCACGCCAGGTCATTTCCTTATAGGAAGCCCACTTATTTCTATTCAAGAACCTGACGTTCTGGAATCTTCTATGTCTCTCGTTCAAAGGTGGGAAAAACTTAAATTGCTTCATCTGCACTTTTGCAAACGATGGAAGGAAGAGTACCTCAAGGAATTACACAAAAGGTACAAATTGAAATTTCCTCAGCGTAACATTCAGACTGGCGACCTGGTGGTGGTACGACAAGAAAAGTTACCTCCTACTGAGTGGCGATTAGGACGCGTAATGACGGTTTTTCCAGGAAGAGACGGAAAAGTAAGAGTAGCTAGGCTGCGGACACAGCAAGGTGAAATAACTAGACCCATAGTTAAACTTTGTGTTATTCCTTCGGAGTAATGATATTCGCGTCATATTTATATTTTGGTTGTTTTTTATTTCAATATTAATTTTTTTTTTTAATTGCACTGAAATACGCAAAGTACATAATATCTTATTAAATACATTTAATACATACATATTATCTAAATTAAATACATAATACTTAAAATTTCATTACTGTATCTAGAGTAAAGTAATCCATGTAATTACCATTACGGTATAGGTTAGAGATCCTTTACTAACATACCTTTCCCCCCGAAGTGAGTGGAACCCCTTCGGTGTTCATACAAAGGTTCCCCATCTGAATCTCGGATTCAGATTTAGGGCTTAGATTTATTATATCATATACACATTGGAATATTTATTGCAGACTTAGTTCTGCAATGGCGGGCGGCAATGTTCCAGTCAAAACACGACACTGTGTGCCCTTACTTACCACTTAACCTTAAGAATCCTTTATAGTATGAACATGCAGAGGTCACTTTTGTTACCAAATTGGCTTCTAAAGAAATGAGAACCATCCTCTCCATTGTACATTTTCCCAACTCCTTCTTCTTAAACTAACACTCAACGAGGATCGCTACGCATCCCAACAGATGAACTCCTGTGTATCTTTGAGTCTCTGAAAAACAAAAAGTCATCAGAAGTAGACGCTATTCCCAACGTCGTATTAAGACACCTGAGCTTGGAAGCAGTGGATATAATGCATATTCCAACGCATTGGAAAACAGCAGTGGTGCATCCAATCCCGAAAAGGGATAAAGTTAGAACTAACCCTGCTAATCATCGGTAAATTAGTCTACTTCCGAATATAAGTAAGAAATTCGAGAAGGTAGTCAATAGAGCGTTGTTAAGATGGGTTGAGGAAAATAATATAATTCCGGAAAATCAGTTTGGTTTTAGGGCGAGGCATGACACTATTCATGCTGCATCAAAGCTTATCTCCGACATACAATGGAATATATGCAAAAACCAGTGTATGGGTGCCAGCCTCGTTGACTTTGAGAAGGTCTTCGACACCGTATGGTTAGAACATTTACACAAGTGATCTAGTAGGTTCCCTCAATCATGCCATAGCGTACGCAGACGATTTAGTGGCGTACAGATCAGGTCCAAAAATTGAAGTCATCATTACTCTTCTGCAGCGTGATTTCGATCGATCGTATTGCGATGATTGGAAATTGAAAATCAATTTTCAAAATTCGGGAACAATCTTGTTCAGGACTCCATTGAGATGGGCTTCTAGGGATACCAGACATAACTGGCGAAATTTGACCATTATTGGACAGCTCGGACCGCCATTGGCGGTGAGAAGCGTAGTGAGATACCTTGGTATTTGGTTCGATAATTATTTGTATTTTGACAAACATATATAGATGCTAGTCTTGCTGGAGCCAAGCCGGTTTTAGTCCTGACAAGAAGGCTGTTTCACAGCAGTCAACTTGTCTCCAGGGTAAAAGTCATATGCTATGTGTTCGTCAGTCATCGCGTATGGTTGTCCTGTGTGGTTCAATGTAGCGCCGTATCAGATGGAAAGGATTCGGGTGTTTGAAAGGCAGTGTCTTAGGACTTGTCTCGGCTTGTACAGAACACCAGAATCAGAGTACACAAAATATTATCCCAACAAAGTCCTTTACGATGGGGCTAATCTGAATAGGATTGACAATTTCCTGATTAAGGTGATTCGATGACAGGTTGCAAGGGCAATGACCAACGATAAAGGCCTGATCTTTGGGGCTTATTACCCCAATGAAATGTACCACGCGAGCTCACTTCTATCGGACTTTATGCCGCCAGAGGCTTTTCCCCATATTGATGCTAAAAGGTTAGATCAAAGTAGTAATGGTATCCCGGTAATATACCATATGTTGCCAATGTTCAGGAGCTCCTCCGTTTTAGCGCCACGATTGCGGACAGGGATCGGATCGATTCGGAGAAACAGTACACCGAATTTTTGTGGCTTCAAGAAGGAGAAAGGGTTGGCTCGCTCTCCTAGGTCGGTACGTTACTAAGGTAACATATTCCTCTTTGTTGTAAGTTAGATTAGGTATAGTTAGGGGGATCTCGTGGAAAGGCCGCGTTCGTTATCATGAGGCCGCACCTCTGAGAAGTGACCAGTGGTTTATAGCATTAGTTAAATCTTGGTGGTGCATGTGCACGATGATGACGAATGACGGGCCCGAAATCGCAGTTGGGATGGTGACCAACCTGTGCGAGAGGCTACGAGTGCTCACCACAACGATTATAGATAAGGTAGGTTACGTAGCTTAGATAGGTTAAGTAGAATAGGGCCATAGTTTTAAGTTTTACACAAAATTCAAAAGATATCTAAGTTTTTTTCTAAAACTATTTTTCTTGGAAATGCTACATATTTTATAATTTATAGATAAGATTAATCGTAAGATAGTTTTTAAGGCCGGAAGCGTTTACATTTTTGTCTAGAATGTAAGTTAATATTGAAAGAAACAACAAAAATGAATTTAAAAGTAAGTCTTTTAAGCTGTTGGTTTTCGCTCCGCATTCTTTTTCCAGCTGAAGGAATCGAAGTGCTGTTAGTTGTGTCTACAGAAATTCTGCATTTGTTATGTTATAAAAGCTGTCGTTTCTAAGATATACGAGGTAAGTCGCCTTTAAATACGTTTTCTTAATAGGAAATACTTAAATACTCGTTTAGTCTGATTTTTGAAAACCTACGAGGAAATGGGAAAGATCCACTCCTACAAGGATACGAGAATGTCACAAAGGTAGATCGAAATCAATTTGATATGCTCGGCATCAGCGGCGGACAATGTTGCCAAATTTAAAGAAAAACTCAACTCAAATCGGGTACATAAAAATAATCAAAAGTTCTCGGCACTGCAGAATGCAGACATTATTCGAGTTGGCTTGCGAAACAACGCAACTGCATCCAAAATTAAATTAGATTTTCAATTATCAATCTCTAAATGGCTAGAATGCACTTAACAAAGGAGCACATGTCATTGACCGAAGAGTGGAAAAATGTGATCTTTTCGGTCAAAACAAAATCAATCTCGAGGGGCCGGACGGTTTTAATTATTACTGGCATGATATTAAGATTCCTGAGCGCTCCTCCACCAACCGAAACATTCATGGTTTGGGCTGCCTTTAGCTATCAGAGCAGGACTCCAATATGCAGAACTTCTGGCCATATCAACTCCAAAATTTAGGTAACTCTGTTGGGTTGAATTTTAGTCGATTGTTTGGAACGTCAGCCAGGTGCAGATGCAATATTCTTGCAGGGCAATGCTCTCATGCATGTGTTAGGGATCAGTCGTGAGTAGTTTCAAAAAAAAAAATAAAACTCTTTGAATGGCCGGCATGGTTTCGGACTTAAATCCCATTGAAAAACATGTGGCGAAATCTGTCCCGTCGTGTTTACGCAGAACGGACACAAATTTGAGAACCAATAAACGGGCTCAGATCCCACTTTTGGAGTTTCAAAAACTGGTTGATCCGATGCCAAATCACCTTTTTGAAGACATTAATAAGTCTGTGGACTGGACTCACTATTAATTCAGTGTCGGTCACATTTTGCCTTGCAACCTTTTGTTTTTATATTATTTTTTTTTTAATTTTAAATTACTTAATTCAAGATTTTGAAATAAGTTATGAATAAGTTTGCTACGAGGGTTGTCTGAAAAGTTTCCGAGAAATGATACAAGACATTTTTTCTCAAATTTGTTTTTTATTTTTCTACATAGTCTCCTTGTAACTCTACACATTTCTCCCAGCGATGCTCCCATCTCTCTAACCCGTCCAAATAATATACTTGGCGTTTTTATCTGCAAAATAATTGTTCACGAAGGTGATTGCCTCCTCATTTGACGAAAATCTCTGTCCTCCGAGCGCAGTTTTTGGATGATGGAACAAAAAGAAGTCGCTTGGGGCTAGATCTAGTGAATAAGGCGGATGGTCAAGCAGTTCAATCCGTAATTCATGGATTTTCGCCATGGCAACCACTGAGGTGTGAGACGGCGCATTTGCTTGGAGACACAGGATTTTCTTTTTATGCAAATGTGGTCGTTTTTCTGCAATTTCTGCCTTCAGCTTGGCAAGTAATGATGCGTAGTATGCTCCTGTAATGGTTTTTCCTTTTTAAATATAATTAAGATAGCTCCTTTACTATCCCAAAAAACAGTCGCCATCACTTTTCCTGCCGAAAAAACATTTTTTTATTTTTTTTGGAGCCGGCTCGGACTGCAAAAGTCCACCATTTTGACTGAATTTTTGTTACGGGCGTATAATGGTGTATCCAAGTTTCATCTACAGTAATTAATCGGCGCCAAAACTCGGATTTATTGCGCCTAAACCGCGCCAACAGAGCGTTGGAAATGTTCATTCGAACACGTTTTTGGACTAACGTAAGCAAACGCGGCACCCAATGCGCGGACAGTTTTCTCATGCCTAAAACTTGATTTAATATGTAACAAACACGTTCTTTGGACATTTTCATAACCTCTACTATCTCTCTCACTTTAATTCGGCGATCGTCTAACACCATTTGGTGAACTTTAGCAATATTATCGTCAATGGTTGCAGTTTGTGGACGTCCCGAACTATCATCATCTCCCAAGCTCTTATGGCAAAATTTTACTGTGGTAGATTATGGTGCAGAGTCCCCACGTATAGGCTATTGCCTTTCAAAAACAAGAATTTAATAACAGCTCGATACTCAATTTTTTCCATTTTCACAAAAATCGTTTGAGTGAGTCGATGTGAGTGTGACTCACTCAAACGATTGTCAAATCAAATCTGCGCGCCCAAAATGACGGAAACTTCGGTAGGTAACTTCCAAAAGATGCACAACTAGCATCCACTGGCTTTTATTGACGAGTGTCGCTGTATTTACGTTGCGGTCGGAAACTTTTCAGCCAACCCTCGTGTGTGTAATTTAATAATTTTTAAACTGAAAAAAAGTCTTTGCCTTGAGTTGAATTTCGATGAGTGTATTGTAAAGGGTTTTGCAATAGGGACTAGACAACTTTGAATTTAATTTGTGAACGCACTCGTTCACTAATCATCAAACTGTCACTGTCAATTTATTCAGTAAACTCAACATTTTCATCATGGTAAAGTACACGAACGAGTAAAGTCTGCAAATTATAAAAATTTTCTACCGAAATTCGGAGTTGGTAACTGCAACTCTAAGAGCGTTAACTCCAATTTTCGGTCGTAATTCTCGCCCTAGTAGACAGGCAATAACAAGTTTAGTGCAAAAATTTGAGTCTACATATTCGTTGTGTGATGTTGCCGTGTCAGTGTGACAACGGGTTGGTCGAAGTGTCGAAAATATCGCTGTCGTTCAGGCGTCCGTAGCAAACGATTCAAATCAGTCAATTCCACGGCGTTCTCAAGAATTGGGCATCGCTCAGACCACATTATAGCTTATTTTGCGTAAGGATCTTGGTTTACACCCATATAAGACTGAAGAATTCAAGAAGACCATCAAGACTGAAGAATTCAAGAAGAATGGACCTTTTGAAGCGAATACGTTCTCCGATTGGGTTCTGGAGAAGATGTGCCAAGATGATGAATTTCATCGCAAAATCATCTTCAGTGACGAAGCTCAATGGGTTCGCCAATGCGTTATTGGTCGGTCGAAAATCCACATGTGCTTCATGAATCACCACTTCATCCACAAAAAATAACCGTTGAAGTGTACCTAGTTGGAGTTTGTCGGATACAGAAGAGAGAAATGCAAGACATCGCGTCGTATATAAGTGGAGATGCACTCAGTACTGTTCAAGTTAGCTCTCATACTTGATATTCGTACTGCTTGAACTCTGCATCGTTTAGACAGTTGTTATTGGCACCACTTCCGATTCTTGCTATTAAAGTGGAAATATCAACTCCTTTCTATGTAAACCAATTTTTTTCTCTCCATGATTTTTTTTTTAATTTGGTTTTGCTAAAGCCATTTAGTTTTTGTCCATCTTAAACGCCTTTGTCAGTTACAGTTCCGGACCTTGTGTGATAGGAAATCGACTACCCGAATTATTTTTGTCGATGGATTTGAGCACACCGACATATTTTTATCCACTAGAACTACACCATTTGCTGTTTCTCATCCCGTCGTCTCAAAAAATAATGCAATTTAGCTAATAGAAGCCGAAGTCGGATCTATATCAGAAAAAGGCTACGATGTTCCGTGATATTAAATCAACAAACTGTCAATCAAGGTAGTTACATTGCACTCGACGTAAATATTATTCAAGACATCCGTAGTTTCCGAGAGTAAGTTACAAATTAAGGTCACCGTATAGTTTAGTTAGCTTCGCAATGTTGCCACAACAGCCTAGCAGTAAAGTTTAAAGTTACATTTGCCAAAAGCTGTAACGAATTCCAATCATAATAATGTCAAATATACACCTAGAAATGTCGCCCCTTGTTAAAATTTTCTAATCGACTATGATCTTTGCAAACTTTAACGGATAAATGAAAGTCAGTGCTGGGATATTGAGGAAAGCCCTAAACTAGACCTCATCTTTGCCAACACTCTTAGATAGCAAGTTTCATTGGCCAACTTTCCATATTCAATTAAAGGTGACAGATGACAAAAAGTGAGGTAATCTGTTGAGAACGTAGTCAACTATTGTACAATGGATGTTATTGGATTATGAACAACACTGCTGAAAATGTTGTAAGCACTATTCCCATTTTTTGTGCTCTAACTTCCAAACAAAATCACACAAGATTATTGTAAAACAGTGGTCAGAAGCCTGATGAATGGAATCTCATCACCGATCCTCAAAAAATAGGATCTCCTCAACTGCGCCAATTACAAAGGTACGAGTCTCCTCAACATCGGATATTGTGTGAAAGTCTGAAACCCTCCGCCAACGACCTGATTAGTCCCTATTAGTACCGTTTCAGACCAGGAACGGCAGATCTTTGGAAAAAATTCAGCAAGTTCAAACCGATACGCACCATCTTTTCAACGATTTTAAGACGGCATATGACTGCATTTATATAGACCACTCGTCCGTCTGTGTAGAATGACGGTTAAGAACGCTCGCTGCTCCAACAATCTCGCTAAAGACTTAACCTTTGGTTTCAAAAAGCATTTTAGACAAGGTGAGGCGTTGTTATGTGACTTCTTTAACATCATACAACACTTGAAAGAATTGTACAGAACTCACTGGAGGCACAATCTTTCAAAAGTCTGTACAATTGCTAGCGTACGCCTCGCCGATGATATCAACATCATTCTGATAACTCAGCTGGCTGTCGCCGATGCACTCGCTTTTATTGAAACGAAAGCCGCCAAAATGGGTTTAGCAATAAATGAGAGCAATACCAAATATACGATGCAGCATCAACGAATTGAACAGAACCTCACAATCCACAGCTATAAATTCGAGGTAGTAAAGGACTTTGTCTACGTTGGATCTGCTATAAAATCTGCTAACAACACCTTAGGTAGGTAGGGTAGGTAAGAATGGAAGTACCAATCCACTTAGATCTATTGGCCCATTGTGATGCCACGTACCTCTTACTAATGGAACCAGCTTGAGCTTATGAGAAAGCGTAGGAGACTGATAACGTCTATATTTTCTATATCATTTAGGTCGTTGTAGAAGAAAGCCCCTAGATTAAGCTTTCTTTTCTGAGAGTGAGCTGGACATGTAAAGAATAGGTGGAGGGTTGTCTCCTCCTCTTCCTCGTCCATGCAGCTTCTACAGAAGTCGTTTGTAAAAGCGCCAAACCTTCTTGCGTGCTTGCCTATGAGGCAATATCCAGTTATGACACCTATTATGGTGCTGAGAAGTTTCCTATTTAAAAGGATCAGACACTTAGACCGATTCAGATCCAGCTTTGGCAAGATCTGTTTGGTCGCTAGACATGATTGCCCTACAGTCCAAAGAACAGGTCTGTTCTTTTATTGGCATCCAGCTTCAATGTTAGTTTGCACGTAGCGATTGGTATACCTATATTACCCTTTTCCGGTAGAATAGGCAGAGTGGTTCCAATTTTGGCGAGTTCATCGGCCCTAAAGTTCCCTGGAATGTCTCTTTGGCCCGGCACCCAACAAAGGTGAATGTTGAACTGCTCTGCCATCTCCATGAGAGATGATCGACATTCAAAGGAGGTTTTAGAATGTAATGAGACCGAGTCCAGTGACGTAATGGCGGCCTGACTATCCGAAAAGATTCAGATGTCACGTTTTTCGTCAGCCAGAACAGAGCTTCTTTATTTGCCAAAATTTCCGCCGAGAACACGCCGCAGTGATTTGGAAAACGGAATTAGAGTTTTAGGTTTAGCTTATCTTAGAAAACACCGCCACCAACTCCGCTATCGGTTTTAGATCCATCTGTGTAGAGATGGATTAACTTGTCCTCCATGCAAACATCTTCCTCCCAGAATGATCTAGAGGGGAAGCTTACATGGTAGTTTTTGTCAAACCAAAGTTCAGGTATGGTGTAATCGATGTTCTCTGTGAGGATTTCTATGCTGTTAAGAATGTTGGCGTGGCCAAATAAATTATTTGTCCACTGTTTAGTCGCTTTAAGGAGAATAGCTGGAGTCGCAGCTACTTGCTTGCCGCAGAGGGGGTAGACCGCAAGGCTCCGCTTGTTCATAGGCATGCTATTCTTTGGACTCTGCTTAATTTAATGCGGTTGACTGCATTCTCCAAAGCCGTCCACCAGACAACCACCCCTTAAGTAAGTATCGGTCTTATGACCGAGATGTATAGCCAGTGGGTTATGCGAGGTTGAAGGCCCCATTTGTTCCCACTGACTTTTTTGCAAGAGAATAAAGCTATTGTAGCTTTATTGATTCTTTCTTGAATGTTAGGTTTCCAATTTAGTTTCCTGCCAAAAATGAGACCCAGATATTTTGCTGTATCGGAAAATACTAAACTGGTACCGTTTATTGAAGGAGGGTCTATAGCTGGAATTTTTTATTTCCTAGAAAAGAGGACAAGATCAGTTTTATGGGGGTTTATTCCCAATCCACAGCGATCTGCCCAGCGGGTTAATCTATTGAGATTTACTTGAAGGAGTTCTTTAATGGTATTGAGATGCTTTCCTGAGACGGCTATGGCAACGTCATCCGCATAGGTAATCACTCTGCTACCACCTGCTTCCAGGTATATCAGTAGTTCGTTAACTACTAAGTTCCAGAGAAGGGGAGAGAGGACACTGCCTTGAGGCGTACCTCTGCTGACACATCTTTTAGCAGAAGTCTCACCCAGTTTGGAGTTGATTATCCTGCTTTTTAGCATGAGACTGAATGAGTCGTCGTAATTGCGGATGTGTTGACGTTGTTAAAGGCGCCCTCTATGTCCAGGAAAGCAACCATTGTGTACTCTTTATATTGTAGGGATCGTTCGATGTGGCTTGTCAAAGAGTGCAGAGCCGTTTCTATCGACTTTCCTTTACAGTAGGCATCCGCATAGCAGTAAGGCTAAGGAGCCTCTATATAAGACTTTAATCATCCCAGTCATATTTTATGGCCCTAAAGCGTGGACTCTATTAAAAGCGGATGAAAATATCCTCAGTTGTTTCGAGAGAGAAATCCTAGTAGAAATATTCGGTTCCATTTGCGTTGACTGACTTTGGAGAGAAAGATTCAACGCCGAACTATATGAGCTGTACCTATGAGCTCGACCTCTCAGAAAGGTGCGCAGCAGTCGCCTGGCTAGGATATGTATGGACATTAATGTTCCAGCCGCAGAATCTTCGAATCTAATACGCAGGGATAGCGCAGTAGAGGAAGATCACACCTTAGGTGACTCGTACAAGTAGAAGTGGACCTCAACCGACGTGGAGTGCGCAACTGGAGGCTGCTAGCTAAAGACCGGGCCAGTTGGTTGAGGTCCGAACTGTAGCGTCACCTAAGTAAGCCAGGTTCTTCAATTTAATAAGCCCTATTCTTAGTTCGTATTTTATTTGCCATATGCACAGCACTATTCTAAATATGAGTACATATGACTAGAAGTCGTATGTGCCAAGATGACTAGGCAATCTCTCGAAACCCTGAATAATGCTGTACTCGTAGTATACTCGTAAGTTTCAATTTTGTGGCAACGTGTTTCGATTAAGTAAAAGTCATGGCGTGGTGAGCGTATTTAAAACCTGTTCAAACCGCAAGAACTTTATCTTTCTAATATCGCATTCACTCCATGTGCCAACAGAGTATTCGAATTTATTTGCATCTGATATCGTGCATCACGCGTTCGATACGTCTGTTTATACATCACCGTGCATATAGCTCAAATATTAATAAATGTTCGTACACATGTACACACTTGTAATAATAATCATCGTGTAGTTAATAATGTATGATTAATAACAAGGTGATAAGCTGATAAAACTCGGACTATCGTGTTAGTACGTGTGTTAACGTTTCTATTAGGGTGTAGCCTGGTTTAACAATATTCTATATACCAGCTCCAGCTCCAGTTTGGAGGTATTTATGTCTTAATCCAAATAAAAACATTACCAAGCAACAATTTGCCTACGTGTACTGGAATGGAATTTTATTAATTATCCCAGCAAATTCGGGCATAAAATTCAACGTGAACCCTTCCTTTTTGTTTTTTTTTTGCAGAAAATTTCATTATCAGTTGAACATTAACAGACATTTATTATATACTCGTAAGCCCATGTTTGTATGTGAAATAATTTCTAATTTTTCTGCGTATATGTCCGAGTATATGCTTAATATAAACGAAACCAAGGACGATTAATTAGGTCAACTTCAAACAGCATATGCGTATATAGTATACATTAATATGTGGATAAATACGAGTATGAATATATTGTATGTAACACAACTGTGTGTGAAAAATCATCATTTTACTTGTACCGACGATTACCGACTTCCAATAGAGGGTAATTAGAAATAAATCGATTTCGAATCGATTTTCCTTCACACATTTTTGAAAATTGCTGTCAAGGGCTAAAAGTGAAAAGTTACAAATACAAAGCATACAGTAAATGTGCACATGTACATACATACGAGTACTGTACACCCAAATAGGTTTTGTCACAAATCAATCATAATGCTTGCTCTGAGGAACAGGTAGTCCTGTCATCTGTATAATTTAAAAGCTTCGTTAAAATATTTTCTATGGGGTTAGCAAAAATCCTTTGAAGCATGAACCTAAGACTAAATTTTCGAGACCGAATGTAAGGATACAAGTAATAGGGGTAGGTGTGATGCTGACGAGGAGTGATTTTTTAATGACTGATTTAAGGATAATTTTAGAAAATCAAATTACGGTGTTTGCTTATTAATGTATTGGCTTCTATTGATGCTTTAATCTTATTACAGTCGATCAAGGGCTTTGCTAAAAGACAAGCAAGGTTATTATGATATTTTACGTCCAGTCATCTGCAGTGGACGTTTCTTTTACGAAGTCGAAGTGTAAAATAAATATATATACAGTACGCCATCGGTTAAAGCAACATTTAAATTTTTACCATTAGTGACTCATGTAAATGTAACTCAGTAAACGCAACTTTCCATCCAGGATCTCTTTTTTTTACTGTAACTTGCCAGTTATTTTACACTTACTTCTCTCACAAATTTTTACACTCGTACATAGATCGTTCAGCTAATTTTCTCTCAGTCGGTACATAATTCTTTTAAATTTAAAAATCATGGCTATCGTAAAGAAAAGTTCCCAAGCTGTCTATAAAGCAGAATGCTGCGAATTTAAAAATAAATTGAGTAACGATGCATAAGTTAACCCTCTAATGCCTACAACCGCCTCTAGGCGGGGTAAAGCTAACAAGCATTTACATGTAACGGTATGATCTTTTTTTCAATCTGATAAGCTTTACATATAAGGGTTTTCCAATAGGGACTTGACAATTTTGAATTTAATTTGTGAAAGCATTCTTTCACTAATCATCAAACTGTCACTGTCAATTTATTCAGTAAACTCAACATTTTTATCACGGTAAAGTACACTAACGAGCAACGTCTGCAAAATATAAAAATTTTCTACCGAAATTCGGAGTCAGTGACTGCAACTTTAAGAGCGTTAACTCCAATTTTCGGTCGTAATTCTCGGCCTAGTAGACAGGCAATAATTTTAATTTTGGTGGGGGCGGACGCCCCCATTTATTCGGCTTAATACAAGCTATAACTTACAAATTAAACTTAAACTAAAACTTAAAACTAAGGTTGGTTGGAGTGGTGTAGGAGAACAGATTTGAGGTAGGAAGTGGTGCGGTGAAAGTCAAAGACGGTAGGGTTTGAGTTGATTTGACGTAGCATACGGGGGATTGGTTCGTTCGCGCCATAGGAGGTGTGGTGGGTTGGTAGATAGAAGAGTCGAGGGCTACGTAGATTACGAGGGTTAGTGTTGAGGAAAATGGAGTTGTGAAGGGACGCGTATTCAACGTGACCTGAAAGGAGTCGATGAATGAAGAGAAAGTCTGCAGCATCTCTGCGATCTTCAAGGGTGTTTAAGTTGATAAGGTTGAGACCGTTTTGATAGGGGGGCAGATTAAAAGGATCGTCCCAGGGCATACCTCGAAGAGCAAATCGAAGAAAACGACGCTGAATGCTTTCAATTCTCGAGATATGAACACGATGATATGGGGACCATACTTTACTGGCATACTCTAGGAGGGGGCGAACAAAGGTAATATAGAGGGACCTGGTCACGTATGGGTTGGTGAATTCTTTGGACCACCGTTTTACAAAACCTAGTGCAGAGCTGGCTTTGAGGATTTTCTCATCCATATGTATGTTAAAAATCTCGTGGTACCTGACATAAAGGTTCCTGAGACTGATAGGGTCGGTAGGGAGGCCTTCCTGCTGGATGGAAACCATGACGCTGGTTTTGGGTTTCCCTTCGTAGCAGACCGAGTCAGATTTGTCATGTAAATAGGCAAGAAAGAGACGAATGTTTTCATATATCTTTCGTTCTCTGAGCCTAGAGAGAGCATATCGACTTTCTGTAGTGCCATTGGTTTGCTGTGTTAGTTTAATAGTGGGGGGAAGGGGATCAAGAATAGGAGCATTGGAGGAGGGAGATAGAGATAAATGATTGGATATGGAGTTGGATGAGGGATGAGATGTGGGGTTTAGGGTATGGGAGTTAATGAAATTGGGGTACTTAGCTCCAGTTTTAAGGTCGAAGTTGGGAATTGAGTTGCTAGCTGGGTTTGGTGGTGTATCAAAAATGGAGACTGGGGCCCGTGAAGCCGAGGGAGAAGGCGAGCTGGAAGCGGGATTTAAGATAGGTGTTAAGTCAAAAGAGACACGTTGACGTCGGGGCTTGGTTTGGGGTGGAATAGACGGAGTTGGAGTATGGGTGGGAGGCTTAAAATTAGGAAAAATTTTAGTTTTAAAGCTCCAATTGGAGCTGGGTTTGTTTTGAGAAGAGGAGGTGGGTCTTGGCAAATTGGGTTTACTTGCTACCTTGATAGATGGTTTAGGTAAAACGGACTGCTTGACTTTATCCTGCTTCTTGGTCGTATTTTCCAACCATTTGCAGACACGTATCTTTCCAAGGTTGAAATTGTTGCTGGCTGGATTATGGAATAGCCATTCGTATTTGGCCGGCATATTGAGCTTGAAGCTGCGCTTACTTCTGTGGTGAGATGTTGGAATTAAATTACAATGGCTAATGGTAATGCCATATTTCTTTACGAAGAAATTCGAGATCCAATCAGCATCAGCGTGTGGTGGGGCGCCTTTTATAAGAAGCGTAGTGACCAATTGATTTTTCGAAGCAAGCTTATCAAGTCTACGCTGCCATTCAGAAGGTGTCCAAGTTGAGTTGAAGTGATTGATAAGCCTCCGTGGGGCAGCGATTGGAGGTGTTGACGTAGATGTGGTCTTTATTATCAGGTTGGAAGAAACTTCGATAGAATTAGTAGGTTGAGCCGTCCGCAGATGACTTGTATGTGGGGGTGAGTGTGAATCCACTCCAGGTTCCATTAATTCAGCCATTAGCGATATATTATAGGGAACATTCTGCTAAGGCTGCGTTAAGTTTGGTGGGTCAACGATTTTGCTGTTTATTGTTGCGATGTGATGTTCAATATCGCATACGAGGGATCGAGTCGCAGTAAGTTCATCACTGACATCGTTCACTTTGCCGAAGATAACTTAGAGCATAGGATCGGATTCTTTAGGAGATGGTTGTTTGCGTGACGAGGACTGCAAATGAATGTCAATGTCGTCACGTTAGGGGCTTTGCACTGAAAAAATTGCACAACAAAAAAAAAATTCGATAATTCAAGCACTGGGTTTAAGAACCGGAAAATGCAATTTGACGAAAATTAATTAAAGGGAGAACAAGAAAAACACGTCTGTCTAGTTTGAGATACTGACTAATAAGTTTAATGCAAAAATTTGAGTCTACATATTCGTTGTGTGATGTTGCCGTGTCAGTGAGACAACGGGTTGGTCGAAGTGTCGAAAATATGATATCGGGGAGGCGTTGGATGAAGACAAAGTATCTTTTCTAGTATTATTAGATTTCTCCAAAGCATTCGACACAGTTAACCACACTAGCATTTGTAACAAACTGCTGACATTGTTTGGTTTTTCGATCTCAGCTGCAAATACCATATCATCTTACCTAAAATTAAGAAAGCAAACTATCTCAGTTGGCCAAAAATCGTCCTGTTTTATGTACAATACTAGAGGAGTTTCACAGGGCTCCATCCTGGGACCTATTCAGTTCTCGCTGTACGTAAATGAGGTTCCCACTTTCGTGACCTCATCTATTCAAATATATGCTGATGACGTTCAACTCTATTTTTTTTTCGTTTATTCCCTCGCGAAACTACCACTAAATATTACTTCGCGAGGGACGGATTTGAGCTTCTTGCTTCGTCACGGGGTGCTTAGCGAATTCGCGTTCCGTTGGTGTTCTAAATTCCTTATATCGCACATTATTCGTACTGCTGCATGCCCAAAGATCTTCAGATTTCAACATATATTGAACTATGCTTTCCGGTGTTGGCCGTTCACCAAATTCTTCACACAATATAGCTCTTTCGTTTGCATACCGCGCACATTCGAAGAAAACGTAATCCACATTTCTACCGCGTTTACGCAGCGAGGACAGGAGGGACTCGAATCAAGGTTTCGCTTGAATAGATATTCCCGGAAACAACCGTGACCCGATTTTCTTCGCTTGATTTATGGATGGCCCGATTTGCACGCGATTTTCATAAAGTCGTCTAGCTTCTAAAGCTAGGATATCGATTGGTACCATAGAGAATAGTACCAATATCGCGTCGTAGGATACCGTTCGAAATGCACTGCTAACTCGCAGTGCACATAATCTGTACACAGATTTGAATCCCTCCATTGGTGTCTTTTTATTCGAGACGTCAGACCATATTTGTGCCCCGTACAGCTGTATGGAGGCTACAACTCTCGCAAGCATTAATCGTTTGCCTTGTTTCGGGACGCCGATATTCGACATGAGTCTCGAAAGAACGCCTATCGCTTTCGACGATTTCTTGCAAGCGTATGCGAGGTGATGCTTGAAATTAAGCCGAGCATCAATCATCACTCCCAGGTATTTTATAAATGGGCTGGATATAATTGTGTGCTCTCCGACTTTTATAAATAGTTACCGTCTCTAGCACCCCTCTACTCGTAATTAGAACGGATTCCGTTTTATGTTTCGCGAGGTCTAAGCTCATATCGCGTAACCAGTTTTTTATCAGTGATATTGCTTCCTTGCAATACAACTCGATTTCTTCAAGTCGTTTCACCACGACTACAACAGCAATATCGTGGAGGGCCGTGGTGTAGTAGTACTAGCAATCGCTTCTCACTCGGAGGGTCAAGGTTCAAATCCTGCCCATGACAAGTCTTTCAAGTTTTTCATTTGTGTAATTGGAACTCAGACAGAAAAATTCTGCGTGTGAAGGCATAACACTGACACGTACATTTGGCTGTTGTAGAGTTTCAGCACAAAAGCACACAAAAACTAGTGTGAATTATAACCTTCGAATAACTCTGAGTGAAGAAAAAACTATCCGTCCTATTCGGACTCCCACCCCTGGATAGCGAATATCGAAACCAAATGTACCTGAGTTTCAAACCACTACAAAAACAATTTTTCCTTTCTCCTCCTTCTAACTTTGCTACAGTAAAAGGGTATCTAACCCCTTAGGCGCGCATAAGTTATAAAAAAAAAGTGGCGAAAATAGAATAAAATCAAGTATCAAGTTAATTTCATTGAATTCTATTCGTTTAATTGAAATCTAAAAAAAAGAATAGAACAATGATTGTATTAAATTTAAGGCTGATACATGATACACAAGATTTTTTGTTTTCTGCTCCGGAGCGTAAATGAAGAGTGAGGATGGTTTCCCTACTCGGGAACATAACATTTTCAGATTTATGCCGCACACTTCTAGCAACTGCCCTTGTGACTTGTTTATGGTTATCGCAAATACAAGTTTCACTGGGAACTGAATGCGTTTAAACTGGAACGGCAAATTGGTTGAAGTCAAGGGAATTCGATGAATTGGACGGCCCTTTGAAAATTCTTGCCACTATCACATTGCTTCGTCACAATCAGTCGGGTTAACACCGGTCCAGACGCTACGTTTTGCACAAACTTTTTTCTGCGCAGTCTTAAGACGGAATGAAAACATTGCAATTTTTAGAGCGTCTACATTGTGCAGAGATATCTGTATATTTCGCTCAGTTTCGTGTGATATCGTCATGGAGGAGGTACTACTCTGGTCAATTTAAGCTGTCTATGGGATGGGAACGTCTGAGAAGTATCCGGCGTTCAAAGTGATCGCGGGTGTGGCTTCTAAAAAGGCAGAACTTTTCCTATATTAGGTTACTACGTGAATTACGTGATGAACCTAATGATTGGCGGAACTACTTGAGAATGGACATAGACACGAATACTCATTTATTGGAATTAGTGACTGTTAAAAAGATAACCTTTTTAATTAGAATGATTTTATTTGATTTCTTGAAACAAAAAAGATATAATATACCACGTGCAGAAGGCAATCGGGATCAAAAAAGAGAAAAAAGAAAAGTAGCCAAACAGGAAGAAGGTTAAAAGTTTTTTTTTTGTTGTTGACAGCTAACAAGGTAGAACTGTTCGATTGATGATTTCTTTTCACACCATTAAGCCCTTAACATTCCGCCCGCCTCGACGTATTATAGACATTGATTTGGTGTCTCCTGACCTATGATGGGAAGTGGCAAAGGGCAAAGCTTGACAATCGACCGCTTGAGAGTGGAAGACTGGGTCCTGACTGTCACCACCCTTGTATGTCCATCGACTCCGGGATGTGTTAATATAACTCTACCTAGAGGTCACTTTGTTGGTGGGTATCTTTCGTCAGCAATCAAGACCAGAGCTCCTTCCTTGATGGGTTGTTCAGTTTTTTGCCACTTGACAATTTCTTGAAGACGTTGAAGATATTCGATGGACCATCTCCGCCAAAATTGTTAAAGCATTTTGCGAAGCAGTTGATACCGAGATAACTTCGAGTCTGAAAGATGAACAAGAGACGGTTCTGGAACAGCGCTAATGGCGTCGCCGGCGATGAAATGTCCAGGAGTTAATGCTTCCATGTCACTAGCATCGTCAGTGAGTGGGCAAATGGGGCGTGAATTGAGAACAGCTTCTATTTGCAACAGCAATGTAGTAAATTCTTCATACGTTAAGAGAGTTTCTCCTATGGTTCTCTTTATGTGAAACTTAGCAGACTTAACTGCCGCCTCCCATTTGCCCCCGAAGTGCGACGCTGCCGGTGGGTTGAAGATCCACTTGGTTCCATCATTAGCTAATCTATCAGCTATTTGGTGAGACTCTTTTGAAGCGATTGTAAACAGCCTCCTTAATTCAGCATCAGCTCCAACAAAATTAGACCCACAGTCACTTGTGAGTGTAGCACAGATACCACGGCGACTGGTAAACCTCTTATATGCTGCAAGGAATCCTTCGGTCGAATAGTCTGATGAGGATGAGGAAAAGCAAACGAAGACGACAAGGTACGATTTGTAATTTTTTTTTTGTTCGTCCTCTCCACACCTTTAAAGTGAACGGTCCAGCGTAGTCCACACCCGAATGTAGATATGGTCTTGACGGAATGGTCCGACTGACTGGAAGTTGGCCCATCACTGCTTAGCTGTCACAGCTCGATGTCGAGCGCAGATGACACAACGATGAACGAATGATCGTACTGGATTGCGGCCTCCAAGCACCCAAAAGCTTCTTCTTATGGGAACCAGCATCAATTGTACGCCACCATGAAAGGTCAAACGGTGAGTGTGATCCAATACGAGTCTCGTAAGTAAAGAATCCTTTGGTAGGATAATCGGGTGTTTCATGTCCGCATCAATTTGGGCATTGCGAAGCCGTCCAGAGATGAACTGGAGACTTTTGCAAGTTTAGTACACTGAGTAGATGTTGAACAAGTCGCACTAAGAGTAGTGCCGCTAAGAGCTCTAGTCTTGGAGTATTTATCCGCACCGTCCGTGCTCTTTTGGATGTTTGCTCTGTTTTGGTAATTGGTGTCAACTTTGTTTTGGAGGATAGAATTATTACTTGGGTTCCGCTGCTATTGATGACTCGTAAATAAACGACTGCTCCCAGAGCTGCTTTCGAAGCATCCGCAAAGCCATGCAATTCAACTATTTTCGATGAAGGAGATAACCCAAGCCAACGAGGAACGGAAATCATCGACAAGTCCTGAAGTTGATTTAGGTAGTTTTTCCAACGAACTTCGAGTGTTGCAGGAATTGGTTGATCCCAGTCGAGGTGGTCTCGCCACAATTCTTGAATAAACATTTTTGCTTTAACGACTACGGGAGAAAGCCAGCCCAAGGGGTCGAAGAGTCGGGCTGCGTGAGACAAAACCAGTCGCTTTGTGTACACAGCTGTATGTTCACGTTGCGATGAGATGAAAACGAAGCGATCTAGTTTAGGTTGCCAATTTAGACCCAATGTGCGATGTATGTTATATTCTTCAATACATAGTGACAACAAAGGTTTGGCTTGACTTTCTTTAGATATGTCCGCCAGAAGCTCCTCATCATTAGCAGCCCATTTTTGCAGTTCAAACTGACCTGCTTTAAAGAGATTTATTATTTGATTAATTCGATTCTTACCCTCTTCGATTGTATTTGATCCATCATAAATGTCGTCTACGTAAGTGTTTTGCTTTATGACGTCCTTCACGTCAAGAAAACGATGCTTCTCATCCTCAGCAAGCTGATTCAATACCCTTATGGCGAGGAATGGTGCGGACTTCGTTCCTTAATTACAGTTGTTAAAACGAACTCCTTCAAGTTACTATTTTCGGCCCAAAGGATTCGTTGAAAATTCCATTCATCAGCCGAGTAAGCGAAACGATGAATTCTCCAGCGGGTTAAAACATCAGAAAGATCGCTTTGTAGTTTTTGACCCTCATATAAAAAGTCGTTCAGAGATGTTCCCTTCTCAGTTTTTAAAGATCCATTAAAAACAACTCGTAATTTGGTGGTGGAACTGCTCTCACGTAAAACGCCATGGTAAGGAAGATAGAAAAGCTGGTCTGCATGTCCATTAGATAACGTAGCTGCTTGTTGCATGTGTCCCAATTTCTCGTATTCCGTAATAAACTTGGAATACTCGGAGTGAAATTCTGGATCTCTGCTGAATCGTTTTTGCATTCGATGTAGCAGCTTAAGTGCTGGTGTGCGAGAATCTCCAAATGTTGGCGGCCGTAATTTGAAGGGCAGTCGGACGATGTACCTTCCTTCTTTGTCCCGAGAGTGAGTTGTGACGAAAATCTCTTCGCAATGTTTCTCTTCCGGAGTAAGTTGGCCCTTTCGCACGCCAAACGTTTCTTCTTGCATCCAAAACTTTTGCACCAACTCATTTAGATCTAAATCTAGACGACAATGAAAGGACTGAGCTTCAAATTTACCTGTTTCTGATTCCGATAATGATGATCCAGAAATTATCCACCCCAAATACGTCTGCTGTGCAATTGGTGCGTATTTCGGCCCTTTTCGCAATCCGTTTTGTAGAATTTGACCATAAACTTCAACTCCAAGTATTAAGTCGATACGAGCTGGTTGATCAAACTTGGGATCGGCTACCTCAATGTCTTCTAAATGCGGCCAATGTGTGTTCTTGCTGACATCTGAAGGTAAGTAGCTGGTAAGTTTGGGAAGTATATAGGCATCGAGTGGGTGAGTGAAGTCATTAACACAGGATTGAAGGGTTAAATTCACTAATCCTTTCGACGGTTGAGATGCTAATGAATCACCTCCTATTCCAACAATTGATAAAGAAGTATGCGATCGAGGAAGTTGAAGAAGCTGGAGCAGATATTGTGAAATAAGATTGACTTCCGATCTTTGGTCGAGGAATGCTCGAACGATATAGGGTTCTCCAGAACGGGAGATAATTTTTACCAGGGCAGTTGCAAGTATAGTTGTTTGCTTTGGAACTCGATCGGCACATACCCAGTGTGATGAAGCGTTAGATTGATAGATATTATTTGCTGTTGATTGATCTGGATTCCTGCCTGAGATTGAAATATTAGCTTAGTGGATGCTTGTGTGATGATTGCCGGCACACTTTTGACAACGCTTTTTTGAGTGACACGCGTTTACTAGATGAGGACGATGAAGACAATTGTTACAGAGTTGAAATTCTTTTAGCAGCTCAACACGTTGTGCAAGACTCTTTGATTGATAACCTGGACAAGAAGAAATATAGTGTTCGCCTTTGCAACTAGAACATACCTGTTTTGCTTGTTGTTAGGAAGCGTGATACGATTTTGCTTTGGATTAATGTTTAGAGATGGATAATGACGGCTTCTTTATATTTCCAGTTGAAGTTGCACGCTCATACGCCTGTAACGAGCGGATGCGAGTTATTATGAACGTTTTTAACTCGGTCCATGATGGGGGTTCTGTTGATGATCCTAAGGAATTTTCCCATTCCTTCACTGAAGCGGCGTCAAGCTTACGAGAAACCAGATGTATTAGAACATCATCCCACTGAGTGACGTTACGGCCGAGACCTTCTAAAGAACCAAGAGCTTGATTGATGTCGCTGAACAAATTTTCGAGGTCACCAGAAGATTCGCGATTTACAGGTTTGGCAGAGAATAGAGCTTGCATAGCCGAATCAACAAGCACTCTTTTGTTATCATAATAAGATACCAAATTGTCCCACGCAACTTGAAAATTTGACGCAGTGGTGAAAGATTCTGTAGGCGCTGTTGTGCCTTTCCAACGAGTCATCCTTTGAGGTAATGAAGTTTGGTAACATATGTTAGCGACGGATCTGCAGCTATAACTGCCATGAATGTGTCTTTAAATGGAAGCCATTGCGTGTACTCTCCGTTGAATGTTGGTAACTGGAGCTGGGGAAGACGATGGTTTGATACGAGGGATGGGTTAGCAGATATGTCTGTTAGGTGTTTGCCGGTGGCGGTGGATTCTGCATTAAGCTCGTCGAGCCGCGTGGACATATACTCCATTTCTTCCAAATAGTTCTCCTCGCACTCACGATACATTTTGGCACGGAAATACTTTTGTTCTTCGAACTCCTGTCTTGCTTCAACTTTTAAAGCTGTTTTGATAGATATTATTAATTTGTGATTGTCCTTAAAAGAAGTCAAATTTTAAGTGAGTGCACATTTTCGAGATTGAATTCTCTGCTTGGTGATTGATCCAGTTTGTAGCTTCTTGACGGAATCACTTATCAGCTCAAAAAGTTCAAGTTGCTGCTGAAGTATCGCTGAGAGTTGATTAGCTATCTTCGACATTGTAGTGTCGTATTTTCACAGCAAAATAATTAAAAAACACTTAAATTTGCTAATCCGGCTTTTAAGGACCAGAAATGTTAAAAAGATAACCTTTTTAATTAGAATGATTTTATTTGATTTCTTGAAACAAAAAAGATATAATATACCACGTGCAGAAGGCAATCGGGATCAAAAAAGAAAAAAAAGAAAAGTAGCCAAACAGGAAGAAGGTTAAAAGTTTTTTTTTTGTTGTTGACAGCTAACAAGGTAGAACTGTTCGATTGATGATTTCTTTTCACACCATTAAGCTCTTAACAGTGACACCACATATCATCAAAGAAAATACTTGTATGAGAACAGCAATATCACCACAATATCGGCACAGGTCACGGATATCCAGAAGGTTGTGCAAAACGTAGTGTCTGGATCGGCCTTTACATTGCACAGTTTCAGGGCATGAAGATTTCGTAGCATACTGATGACAGATCCAACTTTAAGACGCAAATGATGAGGCGGCATGCCAGGCAAATACAAAGAGTTTAGGAATTTCACTGGATCCTTGACGATTTCGTCTTCGTTTTCAATGCGATCGATCGATTTGTATGAACGCAATTCTCCCGGAATTTGATTTTGATACGTCCAATTCAAGTCATTGACCTCAATATTTTTCGCTTTTTTATCCATTGAGTTCATCTCTCGTTGAAGTGAATTATCAAATGGCAGGTGGAATCGATATTAAACCACTGGAAGTATCTACCGGAATTTGTCCATTACCGATTCTCACCAATTCTTTGGAGAAAACTTATGCGGTTCTATCCTGTTGCAGGAACGCTAGCATAATCATAATCAATGGAATTGTTTTCACGTATCGCCACAAATACGATGACTAGAGACATGAGTTTAATTCATCCGCCGCTGTTAATTTCGGAATCAAACGAAGTGTTTGTCGGAAGTCGCCGGCCAACAGTATCATCACGCCACCAAACCGACGATTTTTGCTGCGCAAATATTTCAATGTTCGATCGAGTGTTTCTAATGATCGTTTGTGTGCCATCGTGCACTCATCCCATATGATCAATTTACAATTTTTCAACACTTTTGCCATGGATGATTGCTTTGAAATGTTACAAACAGAATTTTCGTTGATTTGCAAGTTCAACGGAAGCTTCAGTGCTGAATGTGCCGTTTTTCCACCTTCCAACAGTGTTGCAGCAATTCCAGTAGATGCGAGAGCTAACGCAATTCCACTTTGATCACGTATTGCTGCTAATATCAATGATATCAGGAACGTTTTCCCAGTTCCGAAGAAGAACGCATCAAGGAAAAATAGTCCACCGTTCATTTCCATCATCGACAGCCTTCATCAGTTGATCATACGCACTCTTTTGATGTTCATTCAACAGTGGAACAATTGTTTTTGCTTGTTGTTGCAACGTTGTCGTGTCGTAAGCACGCTCGCGTTCCAATTCACGTTTCAATACATCTCTAGTTTGATGATTTGGCACTGGCAAATGAATTTCAGTCAATATTTTGCCACTCATAAGCAAACACAAATCTTCAATCAGCACTAACGCTTCATTGTAGATGTCATCGTTTATTTCCCATTCCAAATTACCTGTCGAAACACGAAAGCGATGAAAAATGTTTCTGCGCTGCCATCTTTGTACGTATCCCATAATTGACGTAGGTTTGAGGGCTGACATGTCGAAACGATCATACCGAAAATTGTACGAACTGAAGATAGAAGTAATCGTCGTTCTTGGTATGGATTCCATCTACTGGTTGGCTTTGCTTTCTGCGTAACCATTTCTTCGACAATGCATTCCATGTGTAATATCAAGGCATCTCCGAGTAAAACAATGCTCTCGCAAACGGATCACGGTAATTGAATTGAACTGACAAAGGAAATGTGCGCAACCTGTTGAGCATTTTTCGACTTTTCTTTTTTCGTAAACCTTCATGTAGCAATTGCCAACAAACCCGAGGAAGGAAGTATCCAATTCGGTCCAGTCGTTTTCAAGTCTTAAACTTCAAGCAACACTCAATAATGGAATAAGGGCGTTAGAAAAAAATAGCAATAACACACCGCAGTAAGCTGCATATTAACATACGCCTAGTTGGAAAATTCCATGCTGAACACCGGACCCGATTAGCCAATTATTTCTCCAATTTCTTTAGAGAACACTTCGGTTCCTTGTGTAACTGCAATCAGACATCTCTAATGCGTATTGAAATAAGGCCAGCACAGCTACTACACAAGATTAACAAACTAAAGAATGATTCTTCTTCTGGTTGCGATCGTTTGGCCGCAATTGTTCTGAAAAAATGTGCCCATAATCTTATTCAACCGCTCGCTTTTAAGTATCTTCAGACATTCGACATCGGTCGAAAAAGTGCTTATACTCGTACAATCCCTATTTATAAAAAAGGACTCAAACAGAATATTAGCAACTACCAACCCAAGACCTTTGAGAGCATCATTTCTGATGCAATGTTCTTTCATTGCAGATCTACCTTTGCACCGGACGAATATTTCTTCTAGGCAGATCAACCACTACCAACCATATTGAGCTCGTTTTTAGTACATTGTATGCCCTAAGCAAGAAGAGGATGTGAGTACCGCTGAGTGTAACCTTTGATAAAATCGCACATAAATTAATTCTTCGGGTGTTCTACAAGGCAGTCACCTTGGTCCATTAATTTGCATTTTGACTATCAATGATGTTGTAAATATTACAAAGAAGACACATACGAGTACATATATCTGACTATGCCGGTGATATGATAATCAATTTGATTTTTCTGATTCTTAAACTCTACAAGACGATCTCAATAGATCTGTGAAACGGAACTCAATTTCCGCACCCACATTGATTACATAATTAGCAGGGCAAACACCGTGCTTTGCTTTGTAAAACGATAGTCCAAATGCGTCACAAAATCCCTGTACGTAACCTTTGTTAGGCCACTTCTTACATTATCTAGCCAGGTGTGGTCCCCTTAAAACCATATTCTACGTATCAAAGCTGTCCAACGCAGATTCTTACGATTCGCTCTGTGCAGTTTACTATGGTGTCCAACTCAAATTTTTGGGTCTTCTAATGTCGCGAATCCGCCGACATTCTCTTCATACACCAGGTCTTAAGCGCCACTATGCTGGGTCAGATTGTTTTTAATACCAACCCACCCAATTTAAGCTCTGTTCCTCTTTTTCGTCCAAATAACCACCGAACGGCATATGGTTTTAACAGTTCATTGTCTCGTAGAAGTAGAAGTACTCTCAAAAACCTGATCTTCCCTGTCCTTTCAGTTTGTATTAAACTGAATAAAGTGTCCGGGCCTGTTAAGTATACATAAGAGGGCGAAAGAAAAATAATTGGATCACACAAACGAAGTGATCCGAAATAGTGCAATTGGCAAAGAAATGGCGAAACTGGTACAGTAGCAAAATGGCCAAAAACAAAAGAGCATACATTGTTCTTCTGGTGAGCAGTGTAAAAATAAGAGTAGCGTATCCTGGTAGAAAAATTAATCGGTGAGTACGCTGATATATTTGCTACACAAGATGGAGAATATTAACGTACGCAACTTGTTTAACACCGGAGACGCCCGACCAATCTGTCAAACCGCAAGTCGTCTTCTATAGGCAAAGCAAATAGAAGTTGTCGGAATAGTATCGAAGATGAAAACTGAGGGGCTGATTGATGAATCGCAGAGTCAGTGGGCATCTCCTGTTATCCTCGTGAAGAAGAAAGACCGCAGCACGAGGATTTGTGTAGACTACCGATGACGTCTCAACGATGTCACCAAAAAAAAAAAAAACACAGGTACCCACTACCGAGAATTGACGACACTTTGGATGCGCTTTCTGTAGCGAAATGATTTTCCACACCTGGCCTGAAGAGCGGTTACTGTCAGGTAAGGATTAATCGAAAAGGTTGTGAGAAAACCGCCCTCACTACATGAAGAGGTCTTTGGCAGTATGCGGTAATCCCGTTCGGACTGTGCAATACTCTGACCATCTTCGAGCGAAGAGTGGAACGTACGTTGCAATGGCTCACGCAGAAAATCTGACTGGTGTATTTGGATGACGTTATCGTCATAGGCAATACGTTCGAGAAGCATCGCTAAAATCTAAAAGAAGCTGAACCCAGTAAAGAGTGGCCTGTTCCATTCCGAAGTAAATTAGGATGAATCATGACGAAACATTGAACATTTATGTTTGTGCCTAAACATAAACACCAACTTAGACGCTTCTTGGGATTTGTCACATATTACAGAAGGTTCGCAAGGGATTTCGTTGGTATCATAAAGAGCCTAAATCAACTTACAGCAAACGGCCGACAGGTCAGGTGGAGAATGTAAGAATGCATTCCAAGAATTCAAGCCGCTGTGCAATGCGTCCATTTTGGATTACCCACACCCGGAAAAATGTTTATCGTGGACACAGACGCCGTGATCTCTCACATTTACGATTGTCAAGAGAAAGCGATTGCATATTACTGCAAGGTACCCTCCGGGCCTGACCGGAATACGGCGTAAGTCGGCACGAGCTTCTGGCTTTAATTTGGCAACGATGCATTTCCATAAGTACTTCTATGGACAAAAGTTCATTCTTCGCTCAGACAACGCAACTCTGAAATAGTTACTGCAATTCAAGAATCCAGAAAGCCAAGTTGGAAGATAGATCGAGCAGATGCAGGTCTGCGACATTGAAGTGCAACACCTCAAGGGAAAACTTCACTCAAATGCTGATGCTCTCTCTCGTCGACCGTGCGGAGTCAAATGTGAAAGCTGGAACCGTAAGGAAGCGAAAGAACAGACCACTATCCAAAGAATCAGAACTGAGCCAGTAGACGGTTGGGGTTCAGAGGAAATCCTTTCCTCCCAACAATGACATCTATCCAATCTACAATGACATCTAACCAATATTGGCCTTTAAGGAACACGAGGAAAAATCAAGCTGGCAGGTGATATCGGACCGGAGCCAAACTCTGAAGATGTATTGGGCACAGTGGGATTCGGCATATCAAGAGTCCAAAAGTAAAGCCACAGTGACGAATGCAACAATAAAATGTAGGAGCATCATTCGAACAATGACCCGTTTCCCGAAACCTTTAATGCCAACCAATACAACCTCGTGGTCACGAATTACTTCTGAATTGGCCGAAAGTCAAATCAAGAGGCTAAGATCGTAGCAGAACAGATAGTCAACAACTGAGTGAGTTGATTTGAAATCCCAATCTAACTACACTCTGATCAAGGACGAAACTTTGAATCAAATGTCTTTAAATGACATGTCTTTAAAGACAAGACGATGGAATAGTCTCAGGTCTTCAGCAGATTCCAATGGCAGATTACTATGGCCAAAGCGGGCCATATTTCAACAGGACATACACCATCCGAAAGCCTATTTGGTCAAACAGTTCAGTTGCCATCCTCATTTGGCACCTACGTAGCCTAAGAAGGTGAACTACTATGTGGAAAAATACCACAGGGAAGATGAAACTAGCGAGCAACCGGCTTCAACGAAGGAGACCTGGTGTGGCTGTATAATCCTCTCCATAAAAAAGGCAAATAACCAAAATTGCAACAGGATTGCAAGGTGATAAGCCGGATCAATGTCTTGTCCACCGAATCCGTAGAAGCTGAAGGTTGAAGTTATTCCGGACGAGGGAGGGAGAAAGCAGATTTATCACCTCTTATTTTTAACATTAACAGCGCCATCTACATTTGAGTAGCACACATCCATTGGATGAAGAATGGAAACTCGTTAGCGAATACATAAATAAGTCCGCTTTCATACGTCGCAAGTTTCGAAAGATTCAAATGAGTGCAAAAGAGAGAAATAATGAAACAAAAAATACCCAACTAACCAAATTCCCACTGCATGTGGGTAGCAATTTCTTTGCAAGTTTTTGACATTTCTTTTTCTCCTTCTTCTTTCTTTTTCGCATTTGCTTCATTACTTCTTTCGCTGTGTTACGAGCACAACATTTCAGTATGGCGGATGAACTGAAATGGACCAAAGAATTAACAAGGGGGCTCATTTTCAATTATGAAAGACTGAGCGCCAAAGATGAAATGAAAGAGAACTGTCAAATAACATGCAAACTCAAAGAAGGGGAAAGTCTTCATGTAGAGTTGCGCGCATCACTGAATGAAAATTCAAAAGAAAATAACCAGAACATGCGCATTACACACTTGCGACGTATGAAAGCGGACTAAATAAATAAACGTTTCACAATATATTCAACGAGCCGACAATTTGTCGGAAATTTGATGGAAACACTATAACGAATGCTCCGGGTGATAAATCTCAAATCGTCAGCACAACGCGTAACAGTTGGGCGCATTTGTGTTCAGCATTGCAGATATTTCTGCAGAAATAACTTACCTTATCATGCGTTTAAAATATTTGCTTGTTATCTCAAATATTTCCAAATAAAAAAAAACAAAACAAACAGAATTCCCATTCAATAAGAGCAACTATTGTATCTGCGTCATCTCAAGTCCATTTTAGACATTGTACGAGTATGTCCAAAAATACTTGAACGAGTGTGCACAGTTCATATACCATATGTTTACTTTTCTCTTTGATAAAAGTTCTGTACTTCAAATTCAAATACATCAATCTTCATCTGCATTGAAAGAATAAATTTTCAAAATTCATATTAGCTTTGCTTTGTTTGGATACGGAGATTCTCGTAGTAAAGTTTACGCAAATTCCATCATAAGCCTACTTGATTTTTTATTTTCACTACTCGCTCCAGATAAATTCTTGAAGAATGATAGAGTACAGCTAAACTCAAGGTCTTATCTAGCGGCGTTATCAATGTAGCGTAAATTCCTTTATCCGGGTATTTTTTCGCTTTCTCTATCTTTCCTAGATAAAAATTCCAATTAGACATGTGTTTATATATAGAATAGAAAACTAAACGGGGATTTGTTGACATAATAGATGTGAGCGATGCAAAACAGCAGACAGGTGTCCTGATAAAGAAATCGTTATATGTACGAGTATTCCTATTCAAAAACTATGCGTAAAAGATGCTGTTCTGGCAGATGTTTGTTTATCTACAAGACGGAGAAAAGATTTGTAGTACATACTCGTTCATACTACGAGTATATTGTACAATTGAACTTTTTTATAAATGTTTTCTTTTTCAAACAATAGTGAGGGATTCAAAAAAATAAAATAAAATAATAATAAAAATCTGTTGTTACAGCTATTCGTTCTAGAAAAAATGGTATCACGTGTAGGTCGGGCTTTTTTTTTTCCAGCCAAAAAGAGGCACGACTGGATATGTCCAATTTATTTTATAAATATCATGCCTAGTTGCCACAAAACGAAGTATTTTACACATACTATTAGAAAAGCAATTTTAGTGTTAAGCTATAAGTAATATTCAAAGCTGAGTCAGTTGCCTTTTTAATAAGAGGTACTCTCCTCGATCGAAACAGGCTAACTAGTCTCTTCAAATCTAAATTTAAAATAGATGTCAGCAACTGCCCTAAGATCTCCACCAACACCTTCAAGGTAAGCATCCCGTCAAAACATGAATGGATGTTTATCAACCCTGCTTCCGACGTCATCAATCTGGGTGGATTAACTATGGAAAGAATAAAACCGAATAAATCCAGTAACTCAAAATCTAGAAAACAGAACAATGTTAATTTTAAGTCTAACCCTATACTGAAGCCTAACTCTTCCAAAAACAACCCAACTCCTAACAAACAAGCTCCTGATGCCAATTGGAGTTTTAAAGTTGGGACATTTCCTGTCTTCACTCCTCCTTCAATTCATACTGCCAGTCGCGTATATACAAAACGTTCTTCCACCGCGTCCAACTCAATTCCTAAGCGCGTATCTTTCAATCTAGATCCTCCTCCCAGTCATTTACAAAACCCAACATCTCCTCATTCCACTCATACAAAAACGGCATACCCCAACTTTATTCGCTCCCACATATTAAATCCCTCCCCATGTTCTAAGCTAGACTCCCACCCTAATACCACACCACCTTCTTTTTTAGACCCCATTCTTCCTCCAAAGGCAAAGTTAACCAAGCACCTTATCGATTCTGGGGAAGATGGCCGATATGTTCTCTCTCGTTTAAGAGACCGCAGATTATATGATAATGTTCGCTTATATCTCGCCTACCTACATGACAAGCCTGACTCTGTCTGTATCGACGGTATAACGAAAACCAATGCAATGGTTTCCATTCTGCAAGAAGGCCTCCCCACTAATCATAATGATCTGCGGCAACTTTTTATACGTTTTCATGAGCAGTTAGATATGACTCCTGATGACGTGGCTAATGATCTCTCCTCTTTCGCATCTCATGTTAGCTCCAAACGGATACTACACCTCCAGAGAACACGGTCTAGTTTCAAAAACTACCATCGCTCCTAACCCACCACTCAATTCTTTGCCGAAGCCTCCCAAATATCTGTCCCTGTATTATCAAAACGTAAGAGGATTACGAACTAAGATTTCTGCTATATATCTTAATTCGCAGATTCTGCCCTACGACATCTTTGCCCTCACAGAAACCAATCTCACCCCTGATATTCTGAATAATGAATTATTTTCCCAAGACTTCGATTTACACCGTGACGATGGTCTAGATAAAGAGGAGAATTTATATGGCCGTGGTGTACTTCTAGCTATACACTCTCGTCTCGAGTCTAGACCCTTTAAACAATCGTCCACTACATTCTTCGAATTCGTTTGCGCTACAATTCCTATTTGCAAACGCAACCTATATATTTGTTGCTGCTATATTCGCCCCTCTCAACCAATTCAAGGTTACCAGCTAGCTGTTGATGCAATCGACTGCTGCTGATCCCAATGACGTTGTTATTTTTTTAGGTGATTTTATCTACTTAAGCTTCTATGGACTCAGACTGATCAGTGCTACTATACTGCAACAAATCCTACCTCTGATAAAGAGAATCTTTTCATTGACTGCCTAACTGACTCTGGTCTATATCAATTAAGTGGTGTTACCAATAACATCGGCAGACAACTCGACCTAGTCTTCGCCACTGATACAGATAACTGCGTCGTTTTAGAAAGTAAACATCTGCTTTCTAAGTTGGATAGTTACCACCCTCCCCTTTCTCTTACGCTGACATATGGCAATGGTCTTAATCCCATTTCCTATGAATATTCTTACAGTTTTAATTTTCATAGGGCTAACTACGCCAAACTGAACAACCTCCTCAGTATGGTCAATTTTAACTTTCTCTACGATAACCCTAACCTTACGGTTAACGATGCTCTTGCATCCTTTTATACCGAAATTTTAAAATGTCTCTCACAATCGGTGCCTTTTTTACCCAAAAGGAATCCCTCATCGTCACCACCTTGGTATAATAAAGAGCTGCGATCTCTTCGTAACAAGAGAAATAAGCTCTGGTATTCTTACTTAAAATCGCGTTCCAACACCGATTTCTTCTACTATCAGTGTGCCCAAATAAATTTCTATGTACTTTGCCAAACTCTCTATAACAACTATTTAAACCGAATGGACCACACACTCATTTCCGACCCCAAAAGATAACTATCCATCATCCCTAAATTTTCTTGATAGGTCCTCGGGCGATCCCCAAATTATTGCAAATCTCTTCGCAATCTTTTTTGACCAAGCGTTCGCCATCCATTCCCAAGAGCCAGACCATTCTTACTTTTCCTACTTAAACAGCTGCCCACAAACAACTTTGGAATCGGTGTCTATAACTTTAGAGCAAGTTAGAGATAAAATAATAAAACTCAAAGATGATTATTCTGCTGGCCCTGATGACCTTCCCCCTATATTTTTAAAGAAATGTCAAATGCATCTAGCCCAACCTCTTACAGCTCTCTTTCAGCTTTCTATCACCCAGGGATTATTTCCCTCAACCTGGAAAAGATCGTTTATTATTCCCCTACGTAAAAAGGTAGAAAAGACGATATTTCCAACTATCGACCAATTGCTAAGTTGTCCTGCATACCTAAGCTTTTTGAGAGCATTATCTATGACATAATGCTTTTCCATTGTAAATAATAACCAGCACGGATTTTTCAAAGGCAGATCTACGACCACCAACTTAACGGAATTCGTATCAAGCACTTTATGTGCACTGGAATCTGGAAATGAAGTTGATGTGATTGCCACCGATTTCAGCAAAGCCTTTGATAGAATTTCTCATGATATAATCCTTCTAAAATTAAAGGCTCTTGGTTTCCAGATAAACTTTATAACTTGGGTTCAATCCTATTTAAGTGAACGACTTTACTATGTTCTATTTAGGTCCATGGTTTCTGACCCAATTATAGCCTCCTCTGGTGTCCCTCAAGGCAGCCACCTTGGTTCCTTATTATTCATTCTGACCATTAATGATGTTGCTTGTATCATTAAAAATTCATACATATCTGTGACAGCTTACTTCTGCAGCAAGATCTAGACAGGTTTTGTACTTGGTGTCAGAAGAATTTTCTTTAGCTTAACGTCAATAAGTGTCAGGCTATAACTTATACCCGTAAACGCCTCCCTACTTCACCTCATTGCTATCTAATCTTTAATCTGCCTGTTCCCTTAGTGAATGAGTTGCGTGATTTAGGTGTTATCTGCAACAAGGAACTCAATTTCCGTTCTCACATTGATAGTATAATAAAAAAAGCCAACTCTGCCCTTGGTTTTATCAAGCGCTGGTCTAAGGAGTTTTCCAATCCTTATGTTACCAAATCTCTTTACATAACCTTTGTTAGGCCTCTTCTGGAATATGCCAGCCAAGTTTGGTCACCCTACTACAGAACTCCTCCGGATAGAAGCTGTTCAACGCAGGTTTTTACGGTTTGCTTTATGTGGTCTTCCCTGGGATGATAGCCAAAACTTACCACCTTACACTGACCGGCTGAAACTTATAAATTTACAACCCCTTTCTATACGCCGAAAAGTTGCCGACATTCTCTTTATTCATCAAATTTTAGTAGGTAATATCGATTGTCCTTCCTTACTTCAAATTTTTTCTTTTAACACCAATCCCCGCAATCTTAGGTCTATGCCACTTTTCCGGCTCAATCTTCACAGAACGAATTACGGACACCTGGAGCCAATGTATAGGATGCTTCGCGAAGTTAACGATGTACTGCCTCTCTTCGACTACCATCTCAGCAAACTCTCCCTCAAGAACATACTTATTTCCACCTATGCCTCACGTCCTTATTTTCTTTAACCGCTCCCACCCTTTAGTTTTTAAGTGAAAATGTTAGTTTTAAGTACATGTTTGCTTGCAATAAGCTTAATAAATCTGTCCGGGATTGACCCGGGCCGCAAAATCAAAATCAAAATTCTAAAGTACGGGGCGTTCAATATATTCTCGTTATCGATATGAAGGAACATGCGAATTCAATTTAAATTGTTTTTATTTTTCAATATAATCTCCTCTAACATCAATGCATTTGTTATATCTTGAGATAAGCTTTTTTAAACCCTCAAAAAAACAAATTTCCTCTTTCTCTGCAAAATACCCATTTATTGCCGACTTTAGTTCTTCATCATCCGAAAATCTTTTTCCACGAAGACATTTTCCGAAAACAGGAAATAATCACTAGGGGCAAGGTCTGGACTATAGGGTGGGTGTTAGATTTCTTCGAAACCACAATCTCGCGCAGCAGCCTTGGAAACTCGCGCCGTGTGAACAGGAGCGTTGTCATGAAGAAGCAACACACCCGCTGCGAGTTTACCACGTCTTTTCTTTTTAATTTCCTCCCGCAAATTATGCAAAGTGGAAGCGTAGGATGTGGCGTTGATGGTTTCACCTTTTTTTTTGTACTCAATGAGCAAGATTCCCTTTGAGTCCCAAAAAACTGTGGCCATGAGCTTCCCGGCAGACGGAGTGACTTTAAACTTCTTCGGGGGGTCTGTTCCTTTTTTATGCCACTGCATGGACTCTTGTTTGCTTTCAGGGTCATAGTGGTCCCCAGTAACAATTCGATCCATAACACCGTCCGCGTTCTCACTACACATCTCCAAAAGCTCTCTACAGCATGCGATTCTCACTTCTTTCTGAGGCGCTGTGAGCATTCGTGGCACCCACCTTGCACTGACCTTTGAAAGGTTAAGATGGTCATGAAGAATGGTGTGAATGGTACCAATTGAAAGCTTGGTGATCTCTGCCATCATTTTCACCTTTATTCGGGCATCCTCAAGAACAAGTTTTTCGACTTCTTTGATGCTTTCTCCCGTACAAGCAGTAGCCGGGGCGCCGGAGGGGGGTCGTCTTCAATGCTCTCTCTGCCTCTCTTGAACTCACTTGACCACTTTTGCAAAGTTGATAATGAAGGTGCGGAACCCTGGTAAATAGCCACCATCTCTTCATGAATAGTTTTTTGACTTTTTCCTTGCTTAGTGAGAAATTTAATTACAGCGCGATGCTCAATTTTCACCATCATCGTCTCAGTTGCCATTATGATTCTGTTTAACTAGAGGTAAAACGCGAATTAATAATCACATTTACATGAAATTTTACATGAATGCACTAAAATAATAGTATTACTTGATAAATAATCTATAATTTATAATTTATATATACAACCACAGCTTCACCCCGATACCGAGAATATGTTGAACGCCCCTCGTATCAACTGTCGACGGCAAAAGCTGCAATCATCATTTCTTCATCAACATCATCATAGTGTTCAGACACGATATCGATTAAATTTTCCACCACTCTTCCACACATATCGGCCGGAACGTTGGCAATTTCGCTACTGTTCCTGTTCGATATTATTCCTGAGCGTTGATGGCTTGTTAGCATAAACCAACGACTTAACGTAATTCCATAAAAAGAAACCCAACGGCGGTATATCGCATGAATGTGGTGGCCATTCGACCGGACCATTTCTTAAAATTGTACAATTACTTCTAATAGATCAATTGTTTGACCAGCTGTGTGGGACGTGGCACAATCTTGTTGGAACCACATATAACTGATGGCAAGTCCATCCAATTCTGGCCAAAAATTTGCTTTTGACCAGACATGGCGTAACATGGCGATCATTTTCATTGAGGAAACAATAATGTCCAATCACACCTCCGGCATGAAATCCATACCACACGGTCGCTTTTTGTGGATGCAATGGAATCTTTTGAAGCACATGTGGGTTGCGTATTGATAAAGCCATAAGCTCATTTTTGAGCTTCATCGCTGAAGGTGATTTTTCAATGAAACTCCAAACTTTAGCAGAGCCCAATCGGAGAAGTTACGGCCCTTCAAATGATCAAACGGCTGAGTAAATTTGATCTTGTAAGGGTGTAGTCTAAGATTTTTATGCAAAATTTGCTACAATGTGAACTGAGGGGTTCCCAATTCCTGCGAACGAACGTGGAATCGACTGATTTGGCTCATTTTGAACTGAAGCACTTACGGCTGCGATATGTTTGGTACTTCAACTGGTGCGTTGTCTCACTGGCACAGGAACATTTAATAGTGAATATGTTGAATCGATAGTGATAGTGAATATAGCAAGTACAGCCTGTCTGGCGCTCTTAAAGTTGCGACAACCAACTCAGAATTTCGGTAGTAATTTTTAATAATTTCAAAACCTTGTTCGTTCGTGAACTTCACCATGATAAAATTGGAAACCTTGGCTGACGTTTTGGTATTGACAGATCATAGAAAAAATTTAAGGCTGCGTTTGTATTAAAATACCAAATGGTTATGCCCCTACTGAAAAACACTTTTTAAGTCGACATAAAGAACAAATCAGGTTTTTCTAAATTTCTTGGAGCCAATCAAAACTTTTGCATACAAATTTAAAGCATATTTGGTAAAATGTTGAGCTTTTTTGAACAAATACTGCGCCGGTGTAGTGTCTAGTGTACATAGTATCAAAATAAATTAATACCTCCAGTTTGACTGTATTAAAGTCTGCACTTAGGATATATATTATGTGTATACGTAAAGGATTCTGATTTAATATTATCATAATATCCGAGGAGCAGTCACCTTCCAGCCTTCTCGATTCCGGTCACAGTTGTATCAAGTTTTTGTTGTACGTTATTTCGTATTTCTCACGCCTACCAACCTCTACGAACCTGAGATGTGATAAAAAAAAAACTCTACAAATATGTATGTCTCCGTTCCAGTCCTAGGCCGAATGTGTCTTGTCAGATTGCAGGTTGTGCCTTCTAAACACCTATAATTTGTCTCGTGTCACGGATCAGTTTGAGCATGAGGCTGCATGATTGGAGATTGAATATGGATGTCTAGGATTGTGGCACTTTTGGCTTTATAGTTTCCACGGTCCCCAGCTAATGTGAATTAAAAACTGGTATAAAAAATTTAAAATAAAAAAATAATAATAATTACAACCTAGTTTTTTATTAAATGCCGAGCACAAACATTACGACCTTGACTCTTTAATAATCAATAAACAAAAACGATTCGCTCTGTGACTCGGTCGTGAACAGACGTGTGCTCTTAAAATCGAATAAAAATTGTCAAGAGCGAAATTCAATCAACCCCTAAATCGGATAAGGCCGTATTAATCTATTAGCCCATTAATTTTCTTTTTTGAGACAGTGACTCCTTAAAGTGGCTTTTTGTGAAAAAAACCAAAAGTGACCCTCCAGCTTTTTTGCTGGAAGATAAAAATAGTGATCGTTTGGGCAAAGTACAAGCCAACGCACATGTATCTCCTGATGGCATAAATTATCATCATTGTCTTAACACAAAAAGCGCTCTCTCAATAGAGAAACGCACAATCAATAGCACAACCAGTGTGCTCACTGCTGCTAATGCATGTGAGCGTGATTCAATTTACAATAACAACATTACCACCATGGATGTAAATCACTCATCAGATCACTCCGCTGAGTGGACAACAGTGATCGGGAGTCTCAAACGTGCTGCTAGCAATTATCAGTCCAATGGCAAGAAAAGAAATAGAAACGTGCGTGAGGGTGAACCTTCGCCTAAGCGAAATGCTTCATCGCAAAATAGATTTTCCTCACTCGATGATATGGAACTTCAAGTGCCTGTGTCAAACTTAAACTCGCCAACCAACACCTCTATTAATCATCGAACCAACACGTCATCCGCTGAAATGCATAATCAACTCGCTGGTAATGCACCTAAAACTATTAACAATGCCCCTTTCTGCCCACCAATATTTGTATTCGGTGCCAATTGTGAACTTATAAGCGAAGTTATCAAACTCGCTGCAAATGAGTGTAAAGTTAAGGATGTGAAACATAAATTTGTAAATTTGAGCTACCGAAAAACAAAGGTATATGTAAATGACGCTAAAATTCATTCAATTATTATTAATAGATTACGCGGGACGGGTATTGGTGCGTTTTCTTTTGCGCCTAAGGAAACGAAAAGGGTTTCGGTTATGCTGAAGGACCTTGAGGGAAATACCCCTGTCAAGCTTATAGAACAAGCTGTGAAAGCTACATCTCCTAGTATTAGAATTTGTAAGATAACACACTTTTCTACTTTCAAATCAAAGGAATTGGGTACAAAATTAAATATGTTTATTGTTCATTTAGAACCAGGTGAGTCCATTAAAGATTTAATTAGTATTACGAGTAGATACTTGCTCCACCAGCGTGTCTACTGGGAAAGAAAAATTAATAAAGCTATACTTCGGTGTTATAGGTGTCAAAGATTCGGTCATTCCGGTGAATGTTGCTCATATAATAATAGATGTGTCCTGTGCGGCGAGTCTCATGATTCAGAAGCGTGCATCGCTTCCTTTAAATCGCTCAGAGAATCCAATCAAGAAGTTCCTACTCTTGTGCGTTAATTGTAATGAAACCGGGCACGCGGCTAGTTATCATGGCTGCTCATCATACGAGTATCTAAAATATAAAGAAAAACGAGATATATCGACACAAGGCGCAAGGCAGGCTGCGATCAAAAATAGAGCGGTAGTACAAGGCGCTGTAAATACGCTTATGAATCAACACGTCACATATGCTGACATGGTTAAGAGTAACTATTAACTTTACAACACAGAAACAATCTGGTGATCTTAATAATTTTTTAAACGAGGCGAAAGATCTTTTTAACATATCTTTTAAAGAACTGCTAGGAAAAATCAGACAATTCTGGCTCACTTATCAACAACTTCGGTCTACAGAAGACAAAATGTTCGCATATCTTGAGTTTGTAGCTTCTATAGTGGTATAATGCTGACAAATAACTTCAAAATTATTTCGATAAATTGTAACTCCATAATTTTCCTTGAAAGAAGACTAGATTTGTTTAACACACTAAAAACCCAAAAGCCCCAAATATGCCTCCTTTCTGAAACAAGGCTATCCTCGTTATGCATAAGTTCGTGTAGCGAGGAAAGGGCTAGTAAAAGGAAAAGAAGAAGAAGAACTTCGCCACACTCTGTTTTTTTTTTGTGTTTTTTCACATACCGAAATCCAACTGACAAGCGCTGTCAAAAATATTTGAGGCTTGATGTCTACTAAGATGTCTTGAATAAAAACCAGACATTTATTTCTTGAAATATTTCTTGTCTACAAACTACACGTCTCCACTGGTCACTGGACATTTTGATGTCATAAAAATTTTCTTGACACCAGCGATGTCTTTTGGATATTTTCTGGATGTCTTTCAATTTTCTGGGTAAATTCCGGGAACTTTTTGATGAAGGTGGTATGTCCCATACTGAACGTGATTAGGAGAATTCACTGGGGGAGAGTAGCCTGTCATCAAACGAAGTTATTTCAATTCTAAACGGGCAAAACTCTAGTGCGCTGACGAGTTACCTAAAAACCGTTTCAGAATATCGGCAGCAAATTCAATAATTGTGTGTTTTAGATTGTAAACCTTTCAACGCTATGCTTTGTGGGTTTGTATCTATGGATTTTTCGTTTACTGTGCAATAAAATCACATATTGTATTACTACTCCTACTGTAGTGAACAATATACACGAAAAGTCTATACAAATCCGAAGGGCAAAAAGAGTTTCAAGCTGTTAATGCACTTTACAAACATATTCCACATTTAGCCGTTTTTTAAACATTAAAAACTGTTGTAATTGACTAGTGCTTACTTGTAAGTATGCGAATTCACTCACTGTAATTGTGATGATGTGGGAATGGTGTTAAAAAACACCCTGTGGAGAGTATAACTGACGAGAAATGGAGACGTAAGTGGTTAAAAACAGTTGCAGTTATGCATTTATAGCTATATGGTATTTTTGAAATGTTTCCTTAATTTCTGAAAGAAGTTCAAAGTGTTTCAGTATGTTCAAGGATTTTTCTTCCTTCGTTTACCAGAAAAGGGGTAAAAGTCTTAAGCTCTTCAGCACTGTTTCCTCAAAATTTACACAATTCATATATAGCTCCGTTCACATGACGAATCATTTATTTATAATGTCCAGCAAGAGCATTTAAATGCTATTTTTGGAAAAAAGAAAATAAAATAGTTATTGCATTGGATGGCCTGTAGAATGTGCGTGACCTCTTTGCACAAATTATCACTTTATTGACCCTGATACACGTGTACGTTATATGTGATACATACGCGTACATGCACGTACGTTGAAGGTAAGTAAACACATAAATTTTCGTTTCGAGTAAAGAACCATTTTCGTGTTTTTTTTTTTTTTTTTTTTTTTTTTTTTTGTAAGAAAACATTAAGTTCAAATATTACGTTTTACTGGTGCTACTATGCCAAAAGTAAAACTAAATGAAACCAGGACTAATGAAATTACTAAGCGCACACGTCCGGTTTCGTAGGTATTTTGTTAGCTGGGAATGGTTTTTAATTGGTATCCACTAGGATTGCCATTAACCCCATGTCACTGTGAAGAACTGGGAGATAATTTTTTGTTTTTGCATATTTTGTTACTATTGATATAATTTCACATCAATATGTATGCAAAGCTAATGAAAAGTTAGTAGAGCTTTCGGCCAGGAGGTATGAAAGTCTATGAAAGAGTGAGATAAATACTCAAAATGACGAAAATCTTGGTGTAAACAAGGAGGTAACTCGCCGTAAGCCTATCCCTACTTGCATGCTACAGACCTATTTTTTTTTACTTTTTTTTTGTGCGCTTTTGAGGACTCTTAAAATGCGGGCACATAACGCGCGCGAAGGAAAATTAGAGAGGAGGAAAGTAAGAGAGGTACCGGCGAACGCTGGTTTTAAATGTTTGAAGGTTATGATGACTAGGAAGCAAGTTGTACGGCTTAAGAAAGAATCACGATATTTCAGAGTACGTTCAAAAGTGGGATTGAGGGTAAATTGATGACCATTCATAGTTAGATGGGTGGTACGGTTGAATGCTTGAAGGGGCGGCATGCTACTGTCACTCCTATTTAGAAGGTGCAACGAGGTTTTCGAAGCAACTGACCAGATATGAGCATTGTACTCCAACTTTGGGTGGTTGAATGGCTTATATATTGGGGCCTAGTCAAAAGGTACGAAATTTTTTTTTACATCGTTTGAGGAAACCAAGGCATTTTGCAGCGTTGTTGACGACGTCGAATATGTTGCTGTTCCAAAGTAGATTGTCATTGACACACATGCCGAGAATAGAAGGTTTTTCGGTTTCAACGATGCAAGTGCCATTCATGGATAATGGCTGTGTGCTTAAATTTAACGACAGGAGACAGCATTGTATTTTGGAAGCATTAAATTCCACTTTTAGTGATGTTGTTCTCCGAATTTAATGAGCTAATCATAAACTGCCGTTGCATACACAGCTGATGCGCAGGAACGTGAGTGCGGGGACGAATATGAAGAGCAGAGAGTACTGTCGTCAGGAAACTTATTGGATAGCAGACAAGAGATCATTGATGAAGATTAAAATGAGTGTCGGAGACAGAACGGAGCCCTGGGGAACATCAGCATTTATTTTGTTAATATTACACTTGAAACCATCCAATACAACTTGAATTGAAAGTTCCAAAAGGCGCACTCAAGTGTAGGCGGGGATAAAACACAATCTGGAAGTGTTGAGCTGGCCGCAAAGTGTACAGCAAGCAAATTGGCCTGGTACGAAGAGGTGAGAGCTGGAATGTCATTATTAATGACCGCTGGCATGAAAGATGAGGCAGAATTTCTAATTTTTTCGACGAATGACCAACATTTTTTACTACTTTTGCGATATTGTAGTGTTTTTTGCTTCAGCTTTTGGTCATATTTAAATTTCATACATTTAAGAGAGGCGCTGCAGTCATTCCTGGCTCGTTTCAACTTTTTCCGGTTTTCCTCTATTAGGTTGACCTTGTAGGATCGAGAAGATATTTGTCTAAACCTGACAGCCTCTTTACAGCTCGAGTCGTGCCATGCCCAGTAGTATCAGTTTGATATTCTTCATCCGATGAGGGATAAAGGCTCTCATCCCAAAGAGAGTAAAGTCTCTCATTATAAAGGGTCCGCCATCTAAAGTTTTTTTTTTTCAACTAGTGCTTATTTCGTGAATGGTAACACTTAGCTCATGTCTAATTTGACAGATAATTTGTTTTATCCTTCCGCTGAACGAATATGGTTGTGTATACGCTTGAACAACGCTGGGAAATATTGCGACATTACTTTGAAAATCATGGTAATGTTGCAGAATGTGTGCGAAAATTGCGTACGGATTTTGGAAGAAGAGAAGCACCGTCAGCTCCGTATGTTCGTTATCTTGTGAAAAAAGTGAAAGAAACTGGCATCCTTATTGATAAATCAAAGCATGAAAAGCCAAAAACAGTGCGTACACCCGAGAATATTGCTGCTGTGGCAGAAAGTGAGCGTGAAGCGCCATCAACATCAATTCACCGTCGTTCTCAACAATTGAACATTTCGGAGACATCATTGAGACAAATTTTGCATAAAGACCTTGGTATGACGCCATACAAAGTCCAATTGGTTCAGGAGTTGAAGCCAACTGACCATCCAATGCGTTTTCGCTTCGCTAAGTGGGCCTGCGATCGACTTAGAGAAGATGCCGATTTTGCCAAAAAATCATCTTTTCAGATGAAACTCATTTTGATCTTGGCGGGTATGTAAACAAGCAAAATTGTCGCATTTGGGGCACAGAAAACCCGCACGCATACATTGAAAAGCCGATACACCCAAAACGAGTCACTGTTTGGTGCGGATTTTGGTCCAGAGGCATAATTGGGCCATTTTTCTTCGAAAATGAGCAAGGAGTGGCCGTTACAGTCAATGGCGATCGTTATCGGGCCATGTTGAACGAATTTTTGTTCACACAAATTGAAGAGGAGGATATTGGCAACATTTGGTTTCAACAGGACGGCGGCGCTACGTGCCATACAGCCGAAGCTACACTCGATGTTTTGCGCCCTGTTTTTGAAGATCGCATTATCAGCCGCAGAGCTGATGTCGTTTGGCCACCTCGGAGCTGTGATTTGACAACGTTGGACTATTATGTGTGTGCCGTAAAAGATAAGTGTTACGCCGTCAAGCCAGAGACAATTGACGCTTTAAAGGACAATATTCGTGAAGCCATTGGTGAAATACAGCTGCACACAATCGATAATGTGCTTAAAAATTGGACCGATCGTGTAGGCTACTGCATGGCCAGCCGAGGCAGCCATTTGAATGAAATTATTTTCCATTATTAACCGGAAGGATAAAACTAATTATCTGTCAAATCAGACATGAGCTAAGTGTTACCATTCACGAAATAAGGACTAGTTGAAAACGTTAGATGGCGGACCCTTTATCAGCAGCGGCATTCACGTCGTTATCGAGGAAAAATAACGCCCAGTTCAAATTCCTAAAGAAGGTGTTAAGTCCGCTCTAATTTATTTCTTCTATTGCCATGCAGTTGTTTTCGGAATTTTTTCTCCACCTTTGTGTTCGGTGTACGAGAAATTAGCTGATATAACACAGTGGTCCGACTAGCCTAGAGGAGTAGCATATCGAACATGCTCTTATCAGGATGAGAAGGTAGACTCAAGTCCAGGGTATTGACGGTATGATTGTCAACGTTTGGTATTTGCGTGGGTTCATTTGCAAGCTGGATCAAGTTGTTTTCCGCAGCGAAGGCCCTGACCTTCGGGTGGTGTCTATACAGAATGTCGAAACCACCCAGAATTGGGTATATTGAAATCCCCCGTAATAACGGTTGCAGTTTGAGGATACAGGGATACCATTCTTTGATTACAGTCAGACAGCACAAAAAATTCGTCAAATTGCTGTCCAGTTTGGGACTTTTAAAGGGTTTTCCAATAGGGACTTGATAACTTTGAATTTAATTTGTGAACGCACTCTTTCAATAATCATCAAACTGTCACTGTCAATTTATTCAGTAAACTCAACATTTTCATCATGGTAAAGTACACGAACGAGTAACGTCTGCAAATTATAACAGTTAGTCGGTGACTGCAACTTTAAGAGCGTTAACTCCAATTTTTGGTCGTAATTCTCGCCCTAGTAGACAGGCAATAACAAGTTTAGTGCAAAAATTTGAGTCTACATATTCGTTGTGTGATGTTGCTGTGTCAGTGAAACAGCGTGTTGGTCGAAGTGTCGAAAATATCGCCGCCATTCAGACGTTCGTAGCAAACGATCCAAATCAGTCAATTCCACGGCATTCTCAAGAATTGGGCATCGCTCAGACCACATTATGGCGTATTTTGCGTAAGGATCTTGGTTTACACCCATACAAGCTGACTGAAGAATTGTTGAAGCGACGTACGTTCTCCGATTGGGTTCTGGAGAAGATGCGCCAAGATGATGAATTTCATCGCAAAATCATCTTCAGTGACGAAACTCATTTTTGGCTCAATGGGTTCGTCAATAAGCAAAATATGCGTTATTGGTTGGGTGAAAATCCACATGTGCTTCATGAATCACCACTTCATCCATAAGAAATAACTGTTTGGTGCGGTTATCATGCCGGCGGCGTTATTGGGCCATATTTTTTCGTCGACGATAACGATCGTCACGTTACTGTGAATGGTCAGCGTTATCGCGCCATGATCACCGATTATTTTTGGCCCGAATTGGAAGATAGAACCGACGAGGTTGGAAGAGCTCAGAGCCAACATTGAATGCGAAATAGTGGTCGTTTGGCCGAAATGTGTGGCCGAGTCGTTGAAAATTGGGTCCAAAAAATCGACCGCTGCAAACGTACCCGCGGTGGCCACATGAACGAAGTCGAGTTCCATTCATAAATGTTTTGATTGTACTTCAAGCCGATAATAAAGTTTTTGAAATATCTCAAATGGTTTGCGTTTTATTTAAAAAAAATTTTGTCAAGTCCTTATTGGAAAACCCTATATAACTAAAGCAGTAGTGGATAATTGAAATTGAATTCCGGATTGGAATAGCGATTGCATTATGGTGGAGCTTGGTAGGCAGCAGAGAGGTAGAGAATGACACTAGTTCCCAGTCAGGTAGTTACAGGTCAGAGTGATCTGAGAGGTGTGGACGGGGATCTACCTGTGTTTCACTAAGTGTCAAACCAGATGGCCTGTATTTACAGACTTGGACATACACTCCGGTTTACTAGAATAAAGGCAACCCTTTAATAAGACAATTTTCCATTTTTTTTTCAAAAAACAAGAGATTTAAGTGCAAAAACAAATGAAGAATATAGATATTAAATTGTACAAGACCGAACAATCACAAAACTCGGTTTTCTTAAAAAGAGTCTAAAACACAAGCAATAAATTCGGTTCACATGAATAAAACAAAGAGAGTAAATAAGGAAAATGTACACTTTTTGTTTTTATTTATTGAATTTTTTGGTAATTATTATAAACTAATTATTAAATAAAGCAGTTAGTAGTGTGTATGGTCACCTTTTTGTGAAATTACCTCATAAACGCGGTCTGGAAGTGAGTCGTACAGTGATTTTATGTAATTTAGGGAAATTTCGGCCCAAGCTAATTTAATACCCCTGAGAAGTGTTTCCTTATCGCTGTACTGCTTTCCTCCTTTGTAAACTTTACGGGTAAGACAGCACCAAACATTTTCTATAATGTTCAAGTCTGGTGAATATGGTGGCCAATTCAGTAGTTCCACGTTTTGGCTTGCAACAAATGTCTTACTACACGAGCAGTATTGATTGGTTCATTGTCCTGTTGCAGAATCCAAGGTAACGGTCCAAATAACTCACTAAACTTAGGAAAAGCTGATTCCAATATTCCTTTGTAGGTAATTCCTGTCATTTTGTGCTCTGAACATTTAACTCAAATGTTCCATAATAACTGATCGCACCCCAGACCATTACTCCACCCTCTCGGCTGTGATGAACGAGTTAAAAACCGTTGTTCTTTCCGTAAATCATGAAAGTAGAAGTTATACCCATCCGGTCCATCTAGATAAAGCTTCTTTGCATCCGTGAAAACAACTATTCGCCAGTCATTCTTAATTTGACTCTGTCCTAAAGTCCAGACCATATGGTCTTTTGCGAATTGCAGTCGAAGCTGTTTACGCGCAGCATTTAGAGGAGGTTTTTTAACCAACTTTAACCGCTTCAGGTTCTTATTTCATGGATTTTTGCCATGGCAACTGCACATGTGTGCACCCTTGCATTGTCTTGGTGGAAAAGAACTTTTTTCTTGGCCAAATGAGGTCGGTTTTTTTTCAAATCGTCATTGAATCGGTCCAATGAGTTGGCATAATATTCCCCATTGATTGTTCTTCCCTTTTGAAGGTAGTCAATGTGGATTATCCCGCGTGCATCCCAAAAAACAGTCGCCATAACTTTATTGGCTGACAAACCCACCTTGGCCTTCTTTGGCGCCGATTCACCCTTAGAAACCCACTGTTTTGACTGTTGTTTGTTCTCTGGTGTGTTGTGATGGATCCATGTTTCGTCCACGGTTAGAAAACGGCGCAAAAACTCCTCCATATTGCGATTAAACAACGCCAAACCTTCCTGTGAAGTTGTTACACGATTGCGTTTGTGGTCGACTGTGAGCAAACGCGACACCCATCTTGCGGAAAGCTTTCTCATGCCCAAGTGATCATTCAAAATTGAAACCACTGAGCCATGCGAGATCCCTATGGCTTCCACAATCTCTCGCACTTTCAATTTTCGGTCGGCCAACACCATATCGTGAATTTTTTCGATTGTTTCGGGTGTAGAGACCTCAACTGGGCGTCCAGGACGTTCGGCATCTTCAGTGCTTGTACGGCCACAACGAAATTCAGTAAACCACTTTTTTACCATTGAAATCGATGGTGCAGAGTCCCCATAGTATTTATCAAGCTTAGCCTTGGTCTCGGTAATGGTTTTTTTTCGCAAGAAATAATGCTTAATAAGCACACGAAATTCACTTTTTTCCATTTTCTCCTCAAATTAGTGAGTAGTCTGATAAAAATAGCTGTCAAACACAAACAAACTAACGCAGCAAGTTTAAATTTTGACAGGAGTCAACTGACAGATGCCTGTTGACAGGAGCAGTGTTGCTGTTTCAGTAAAGAGTCAGAAATTCAAAAAGTCACGGACCTATTGACCCACCCTCGTAGTTTTTTCCATAAGAATCTGGATTCTTTAAATAATTGTCAACAGAAATTGGGCTTTGACCAATTTTTTTCGCGATGTAAGGGTTGGAATAACCTTTTGAGTGGTACACATCTATTTTGGCTTTCTCGAATGTAGTTAAAGTGTTTCCTTTGCCCATTTTTGATATAAACTGCACAAAACTTGTCTACTTTAATTTAAACTTCACTCTACAATATTCTAACACGGATTTTTCTAACAAACTTTCTTTAATGTTATTAACTTCGCAATTGCCTTTATTCAACTGAACCAATTTTATTGCTTGCATTTCCGACACTGTTATGAACTTTTATAATGTCCCGTTACTTTGTAGAGTAAAATGAACTTTGTTAATGTAGGGTCAATGTGGGTAATTGTAAACAATTTCAAGTTTTTTTTTTTAAATTTTGACTTCAGTTCTTAATACATTTTCACGAAGCAATTTGACGGAAATCTTTAGATGAAAATATTAAATAATGGCAATTCTTTTGTATAAATATAAAAAAATATTTCCGAAATTGTTTATATAATTGTCCAAATTGGTATGTTTACAAGTACCCCACCATGTTTTTGTTTTTTCATAAATTCGGGGGTGAATGTAAAGAGGTATTTCATTCACTAGGCATGATAATGGAAGCTGCTATAGGGAAAATGAATACAAAAGCGAATATATGGCTCATTGGCAGTTAGAAAGGTACACAAAGTGAGTGTTTACTTTTACCCCAAAAAAGAAGATAAATCAATTTATAATTATTAAAGATTTATTTTAAAATACAGAAAAATAAAAATTGTTTATGAAAAAGAAAAAGTATTGTTTATTATCGAATTTCCTCCACAGGGACATATACATCAAATGAATAAATTGTTGTTCCGTCGTCCTCTAATCCCTCCTTCGGTAATGGTAGCATTGCAGTTACTTGAAATACTTTGATGAAACTCACATCTTTTTTAACTATCTTAAACACAGGTTTGGATGAGTTTGCCGCAGATAACCCTTGAACTTTTATTTCGTTTTCTTCAATATCAAGTTGTTCTACTCGGCAAACGTACTTAAACAAGCTCGAATTTCTTTTTCCACCCTTAAAGGAAGCCAGAATAAATTCTCCCAATTGAAAGTCTTTAATTGGTTTCGGTTCCATCATATCAACTTCATTAGGTCCACTCCCATTTTCGTCTTCGCCCCAGTCTAAATCTACAAGATCATCATCAGTTGGTTCATAGTTGACGGTTCGGGTTTCTTCGTCAGAAGATGAAGATGAAGATGCAATATTTTTCTTTTTCCCTTTTGGAACTTTCTTTTTTGGCTGAAGTTTTTCAATCTTCTTTTGTTCCACTTCTTTCAAACGCTGGAGAACTTCATCCGTAGTTAAAATCTCTCCATATTGAAGCTGCTTTAAACGGGGTGTTACTTTTCGTTTCGGAGTTGCGTTTTGAAGTTGACAAGGAACTGCGAAAAAATGGGCCATGGAGATGATTCAGCTAGGAAGAATGTGGTCATTATTTGGTTATATTAATTTTCAAGAATTTGAGAGTGAAAGTACCATTTGAAGTTGAAGGTTCCTCCTGGTGTTCCAGAGATCGTGAGGTTTGAAAGGATTCCGTATAAAAAGCATTTTTGTTTTCATATTTTTCCAGCTCTGATTTATTGAAATCTGTTTTCGGGAATTTTGATGGATCAACTGGAAAAAATCCAGCAATAATATTTTTGGAAATCAAGGCACTTTTCCAAACTTGTCCCAGTAGTTTTGTAAATTTAGACTTGGATAATTGAAACAACCCTTTGCCTAACATTTCTTTTCCATGTCGTACAAGGACTTTTTCCCAAGCCGTCTTGACTGGACCGAAAACCGCTTTATCTAACGGCTGTAACTTGTCTGTCAAATGGCTGGGAAATCGAAGCAATTGAACATTGTTATTCATAGCAGCTTCCACTATACGCACGCTGATATGGCTGGAGTGTCCATCATACAGCAATAAAGCAGTTTGATCAACAACATTGTTTTGTTCTCTGAGACGCGCCACATGGGGAACAAACCCATTTATGAACCAATGGTAGAACTGTGGCTCTTCCATCCAACCGTTCTTCGAAGCTCCATATAAAGTTCCAGGATATGCTTCATCATTTGTCCATCGAGCTTGTACCGCTGCGCCTTTAAAGATAATTAAAGGAGGCAGAGCATAGCCATCTGCAGAAACGCATGCCAAAACAGTGGTTGACTGACGTCCAGAACCTCCAGTGAGTCTGCTGATTGGAACTCCCTTTTTTCCTATTGCCTTCAGTTTGTTTGGATCATTACAAAACCCGCTTTCGTCGGCATTGAATATAAAGTCCGAATTTTCGTCAAGCCTATATTCAGTTACAACCTTTTTCAACTGATTATAAAAGTCGTAAATGACTTTCTGGGGCTTTCTGGCATCCTTCCTGCATTTTTGTAGTAACTCCGGTTTCTTTAATGATAGTTCGGGGTGTCTCTTCATAAAGTTTCTGTACCATTCTTGTCCAGGCTTTGAATTAGTAAATGGAGTCTTTATGCTATTTGTAACGACATAGTCCTTGATTAAATTTAGAAGTTCCTCTTTATCGCATGGATAACCACATGAAGAGCGTTCAAGAATGCATTTGACAATCTCATTTTCTACTTCCAATGAAAGTGCAATCTTACGTCCTTGCTTAAATTTATCCATTGAGTTTTTTCTCCCTTTGATTCTGTTATAGATGACAGATAATGGCACCCCATATGCATCCTGAGCTGCTCTGAACGTCATATTTTGGTTTTGTACGTCGATGACTGCTTTTGCAACATCATCCACTGAATATGGCGGTGGCGGCTTCTTTAGTATGTAGTTCCGCGGCATACCAGCAATAGAAATTAACTAAAACTATGTTATTTTTTTTTTAAATATCATTTTACCAAAATTATATGTTTACATTTACCACCAGAATGTTGTTCACATTTTCCCATATGAAAAAATATTCTGGGGTAAATGTAAACACATGAGAATCGACATAAATTTCATGGATTTTTAGGATTTTCTATTTCACGTAGAATCTAAATCAAAACTTAAAACTAAAAAATATTTGTAAATCGTACTTACCCAATTGAATCCGCAAAAATAGTTATTTTTAAAAAAAGACTAACAACTTGTTTGACACTTTTAAAAATGAGCTTTCACGAAAAATGCGCTCGTCAAATGAATTGTCTTTTGACAGCAATGAGTTTGACGTATAAGACAAAAGATGTATGGGTCCGCAATTTCTACTTATTTATGTGTCAAAGAGACTTAACTAGAGTTTGTTATGAGTCATGTTTTCAATTCCCCCAGTTTACATTTACCCACATTGACCCTATTCTCTTGAACAATTCTGAAACTGTTATTTTCACTCGCTGCTGATAATTTTCTATCGAATTTACAGAACAAAATGCTCTGTTTTGTGAAATAAAATAGTTCCCTTTATTCAAGTGAACCGGAGTATACGTAGAGAAGTGATTACTTCTTGCTACATCCACTCTGAATTCGCGTGCCATTAAATTCACAAACTTAAACAGCAAGGCTAGTAAATATAGTAAAAATCCATTTGTTCCATAATTAAATGTTCGGATCTACGAGTAAGTAGCTTAAAATTAATAAATTCGCAGAAAAGTTCTTGACTCTATTGTTTTTGTGGTGGCAGTTTTCCAACAAAACAAATAAATATTGGATTCGGGAATATTTTGCCAACACAACTACCTGACGCGGTTGACGATCTAAGGTGAACATTTGTTTGATTTCAAAAAAAAAATAAAAAAAAATAAGAAAAATATATTTTTGTTAATTCACTCACCTGTTTTCCCAACGCCGCTCTGCCCCAGAACCATGACCTTAATTGATTTGCTTTTTGAGTGTAATCCAAGTTTAGCTAGTGAAGACTTTGGTGATGTTGTATTCATTTTTAAGGCGATAACTAGTTTGATTTGAACAGTTTCTTAGAGGTTACATTTTCGGAAGTTGTCTGTAAATAAGAAAAAAAAATCCACTAAGTACATTTTGTCGAAATTTCGGTCGTAACGATGACTATGCAAATTAAATTTTGACCGAGAGATAATTTAATGAGGCAGCAATTTAATGATCTGATCTCAACAAAATTATGGAATTTTTTTTTCATGCCATTTATGAACTACGAAGACGTTGTTCAAGGTCCGGACATGTGCTATAAAAGTAATAAAATTCGCAATCAATTTGGTGTGTTTTCGAACTTGTCTCGCTGAATGATTATTAACAGATTTCGTAATGATACTATTAACACCATGGATATGGATAATTGATACGAAGGAATTAATAAAGTTAAAAAAAATTAATTACAGAGTCTTGGCATATGCATCCAATTAATTTAAAAATGGCTTACAAGTGCCGGATACCGGTTGCGCAGATGCTTTTCCATTAATACATCACTGTCGGCTAGTCAACTTATTTATTAGTACTGGCCTACCCTCTTTAATTAAATCAAGTTGAAACTATGAATTAAACATGTTCAGCTATCAATCAAGTATGGATAAACAGACATTTTATTACTTTGTTGCTTGGAATTTATTTAAGTCACCTAGCGTCTATAGAATATATCTGGTGTTACTATTAAAAGATGTAGGTCAGGTGCTGGCATCTCAAAAGTGAATCTGCACTGCTTGCTTGGCACTGGCATACATGAGAAGAATGTAAGTAAGAATGTATTTTATACAGAAAATCGGAACTATATCCAAGATGCAACATGCCTACCAAAGCTGAAGATCCTGGAAAACTGCGGTTTAAGATCTAGTTTGTTATTATTTTGTTTTCTGTTTATCGTATTTTGTATATTTATATCTCCTTGTGTTTGTTGGGTTTTATTTTGCTTTAGTTACAATAATTTTATCTTGATATTACACTAGTTGTTTTTATAATTTAACTTAGATAGTACTACGAGTAGTTCACCAGAGTCCGTATACGCTGCAGCAATTCATAATAGGATAAACTAGATTCAGTTCGATCATCTACTAATCTTTCAATAAATGTTGACTTCGCCGTACTGGTATCCCTAATAATTTGTATCAGGGGTGGATACGGTTTTTCGTCGTTCAATCTCATCAAAAACCGTTTAAGCGCTGTATTTTCGGGACTATTAATTGGCGGCAGTCCATAGCAATAGTCTGGTAGTTCCGATGTTCCTTTAACACCAAGTACACTCTCCAGAATATTTGTGGGCACATTAATGCCAACATAAATTATAATTAACCGTCCACAGTCCATTAAGAACATTGACCGTGAATCGAGATATTCAGCAGATAATTGTAGACGTGGCAGATCGGGAACATTGTCATCATCGTCATCGGTTTCGTTTGAATTTTGCAGATTATAGAATAGACCGTCAACATGATAGAACTCTGGGTAAATATACTTCATAAGCTGATCCAACGGCAATGTTTTGCACTCGTCCATTGCAAAGACACGATCATCAAGTCGCGTACTAGTGCCAACACGAAATGCGGGATGCTTCAAAAGCGCTAAAATATACAGAGGCATAAGTGCTAAGTTTCGTGGCGCAATTACTCCACCCTGACCGGAGGGTAGATTTTGTGCCAGCTTAAATGTACTTAATATATCGACAGTTGCATTTATAAAGGCCTCCCTGGCATCGGCGATATTCAACGAAATAGACCGATCCACAGCCATTTTCGACAGCAGTCCTATGATCGCTTCTTGATCTGCTGAGTGTATGACTTCGGTCAGACTAGAAGTTATTGGAAGGCAAAGAGTGTGCACCCGAATACGACGTTCTCCTTCGCTATTCGTATAAAGTAGAGCCGCTTGAAAGCATATCGTTTTCACATCTGTTAGCGATTCCTCATAAGAGATTTGCATGCCATAGCCGGCATCGGGGTTCACATTTGGCAACGATAAAAGATCTGTCGATCGCACAAAGAAGTTCCATGGAATGTATGAACCTGAGGACCACGCGTACATCTTATTCTCATAACAGCTTCGAAACCGATCTTTCTGACTAGATACCGTCTAAAGCACTGTTTGAAAGATTCCACATGCTGTGGCTTGGTCTTCTGATAAAGAGGGAAGTGATGAATAGCTCCACCACTGTGTTTACTTATTCCAGATATCGTAGCTAAATCACAGTATTGCTGGTTCAACAAGAATAAATCCGCAGCTACCTGAGATCCAGAACACTCGAGAGCATAGCGCTTATAAAAGTCTGTGGCTGGATTTAAGTGTGCAACATCTTTCGCTGATCGATTGTTTGGATCTTCACGCGCTTCCAGAGCTCCGGGTCCTTTATTTGGAAGGCACGTTTGAAACACGGTTATTCGTCCACCAGACGCTTGCATCAACTTGTATGCAACTTGAAGAGCAGCTCCCATATCAGAGCCGGGATCATGTGTGTCTGCAAATCGTTCAGGCAATTGTGCCAACAAATCCTTTATGAGTTCTTTGCATTCCTTTAGATTTACCAAGAGGTTATCCGGTCGCGGAAGGAATGGGTCTTCGATATCGATCAAAGTTATTTCACGTGGTTGATTGTAACCCTCCGCCATGCTGTAGAAATGTACCTCACTGTTGTATGCAATAAAACCAACCTGTGTGCGAGCATCACCGGGCATGTCGTTCAAGTGCTTTGACAGAATATTGCAGGCATTCTCCAGGTATCCGCTTTGCTGAGCAATTATCGAGACGTCGAAGAGGAACAAGTAAACAGCCGGTTGTGGTGGTCGTAACATATATTCGGATGGTGCAATAAATTCGATAGTACTCGAGCGAACCTCTGGCCGTCGTGTGACATCGCCGTATGTTTTCGTTGCCGGATCGAATTGAAAATCTTCTGGCAGCTCATTAACCCGGTAGCAAAGATTGCATTTCCACATCTTGCTGTCCGCGAAATAAACAAACGGATTGATGTATGTCCTGCATAGACGGCATCTCACAATATTTGGGCACTGAATGACTGGTAGACTATTGACGTCACGAAACGGATGAATTAGTATGCCCAGTGGCAGTCTAGACTTCTGGAATAATGAATTACTCTCAGGTATTTTCGTAAAAGTGCATCGCATTATATTGGGGTGACAATTGATGGACTCGTGAAACTGGTTGTGAAGAACGATTTTTGGCATTGGCAGAGTTGCTGGTGACAATATGTGGCGATTCTGCATTAGATCAACAGTGTCTTGACCCCAGAGACGATTGAAACCCTGTTGAACAACACTCTGGTTGGGATATGGGCTTGGCTGCTGTTGTTGGTACTGCGACTGACCATTTAGTGTTGGCTGAACACTAGCCCTGTTGGGAATATGCTTGAGGTTGCTGAAACTGTTGTTGCGATTGCTGTTGCTGTGGTTGGATCTTTTGTTGCTGTGGGTACATGGGCCGCTTTGCTGTCATTGATGGTGGCTGCTGTTGTTGTTGTTGTTGTTGCTGCTGCTGCTGGTTATCAGAAATTGGTGGTGGCGGCAGCATTTGACTACCTGGAATATTGTTATTCTGTTGATTCTGACTGAATGCATTTGGGAAGCCAGCTGCTGAAACAGTATTCGTTGGTGGATAATTGGCATTCGGCGTTGTTGCAAACTGTGGCGGAGGCGGCGTTGCATGGTTTGTCTGTGGCAACGATGTACGAATAAGAGGAGAAGTCGATACACCATATACAGTCTGTCTTGGTGGACCAGACTGTGGTGGACCATTCTGTGTTGGACCTCGAGGAATTTGTCCCTGATTAGGTCCTTGATAACCAGTATTTGTATTTAACGCAGATGTCTTGAAATTCCCTTGAAAATTTGGGGGAAAATTCGAACTAGGTGCGGTTGTAGACGGAGATTGCGCATTAGGCATCATTGGACCATTTGTCTTTCCAAATGATAGATTTTGCATGCTATTGCTGAGATTATTAACTGGCATCATTGGTGACTGTTGCGAGACTGGTGGAGGTGGATACTTTTGCTGCTGTGTATTATGACTTGGCGAACTATTCAATGCTGGTGATGCCGTTCTTGATGAGTTTACACTACTACTACCTGCACCGTTCGTTAAAGGAACTCCACCGGGTGGTCTTAAATGTGGAGGAAGGTTTCCAGGCATTCCTTGTGGTCCGTTACTATATATCATTGATTTTGCCGACTGTGATACTGCTGATGTTGGTGTTGATGATGCTGGAAGTGGTGCCGACGTTTGTGACACGTACTGGGACGTTGGTGGAATGAATTGATTCAAACTAGGCATTGCTCTCGATGTTGGAGGTAAGCTCGACTGCATCACAGGTTTGATGAGTTGCTGTTGCTGCTGCTGCTGTTGTTGGGTTGGTGGTGGCTGCATTATTTGCTGTGTCATGCCATTTACCATTGTGTTACCTCCAGCGGAAAATTGTGGTGGTGCTGGGGGGTAGTTTGGATTCGAAAATGACGACATTTACTTAAATTCAATTGATCCAATTACTTGTTACATGCGTATAGTTGAAACCCCTGGCAATTTATTTTATCCAACTGCGACGATGTTGATTGGTGTGAATGCTCTCCAAATCTTTGTCTGTTGGATAATCCTATTTAGAGCAAAATTATTTCACTGGATTTTTGCAAATACTACAAAGCAATTGGCGAACAATTGCCTTTTGGGTGACAGGGCAGAATTGATTTTCTTTTAGGGCAGAGCGAAAAAAAAATCGGACACACAAAATTCGAACGCGATTTTTGATATAGTTGGGATTTTAGCACAATTGCTGGATTGTTGGTCGACTGTTTATTGTTAATGTAGTTTAGTTGGATTTGAATTAATTAACATTTCAGTTCTCTTTTTCTTTGCACGCACAGTAAACCACGGCAGTCACAGAGTGGGCACAATAGAAGGCGCATTTGACAAAAAGGAGTGTGTGCTGAGCATTTTCTTCATCATTGAGCACGCTTTTGACAGCGCAACTATTGATGGAATGCGTAGGTCGGCCTACAAACGCACCGTAGAAGAATCATTGCTTTTGTGAATAAGAATAATGCTGGTAGAAAGAGCACTGCTTGCGGATGTGTTTTCTTCATTGACATGGTACAAGTAGAACGATTCCAGGCTTTCAGTACCTCTCAAAACTGAGAACGTTCTCTTTACGAAAAAGGGGAAGCTAACTAGTCTGGTCCAGTGTATTCATTCTTCCAACGAAGCTTAGTATTTGAGTGTCATTCTGAATAACAAATTTATTTATAGCGTCGACTTTCTGGCAGTGTAAAAGAGTTTTCCGCAAGCTGTGGGGTGTATAAGCGGCAAGGGTCCTTTGGATCTAAACGACTACGATAAGGCGAGTTATAAGTTATATACTTTGATCTTCTACCGCTGTTTTAAGCAGACTAGGTCTATTTTGGTTGCATGGGAGCTTTCCCTAACATACCTGGCATTGCTTAGAATGCACTGATAAACTCTCGTCCTATTTGTATTCATATCATAGGCTGGAGTTTCAAAGCCATCTTACGTTTAAAAAAATGTGGTCTTTGGAACAACATACATTGAAGCTCTCATGGATACAGTGACATTTCCAACTCCCTTCCAAATAAAAAATATGCTTCCAAAAAACGAAGTTCTAATCTCGACCCCAACTGGAGCTTCAAAACAAACTTATTCCCCAATTTTAGTCCTTCCTCCTCACTTATCCGACACAAAGCCCTTACACACCAATCTTCTAATCCCCCAATTCCCCCCGTTCCACCGAAATCCCCGCGCCAACGCGTCTCTTTCAACTTAACCCCAACCACCCATATTATTCCTTCTCAACCTTCTACTCCACCAAACCCAGCTAGCAACCCAATTCCCAACTTCGACCATAAAACTGGAGCTAGGTACCCTAACTTCATTAACTCCCATACCTTAAACCCCACATCTCATCCCTCGTCCAACTCCATATCCAATCATTTATCTCTATCTCCCTCCTCCAATGCTCCTATTCTTGATCCCCTTTTCCCCCCCACTGTTAAACTAACACAGCAAACCAATGGCACTACAGAAAGTCGATATGCTCTCTCTAGGCTCAGAGAAAGAAAGATATATGAAAACATTCGTCTCTTTCTTGCCTATTTACATGACAAATCTGACTCGGTCTGCTGCGAAGGGAAAACCAAAACCAGCGTCATGGTTTCCATCCAGCAGGAAGGCCTCCCTACCGACCCTATCAGTCTCAGGAACCTTTATGTCAGGTACCACGAGATTTTTAACATGTCCCCTCAGAAAGTAGCAGACGACCTTGCTGCATTCGACAACTATGTTCACTCCAAACGAGTATCACACCTACAGCGAAGCCGAGCCGACCACGAGAAATTTTTTCGTCCATAACGTGCCTCCCTTGCCAGCGCTTAAACCATCCTGCCTCACACCTCCACCCCACAACATCCCTCTTACATTTTACTAAAAGAATGTAAGAAGTCTTCGCTCTAAAACCAATGCTGTCCTACGTCAATCGCATGCTCTTCCCTTTGATATTTACGCCTTGACCGAAACCAATTTGATTCCCGACATATAGAACCAGGAATTGTTCCCTCCTACTTTTAATATTTTCCGCGACGACGATCCTACCCGCACAAATAAAGATTCCCCCTGTCGAGGCGTCCTACTGGCGATTGACAACAGCCTTAACTCTTCCCCCATTACAATTTGTTCATCCTCTAAAGCCGACGTTGTCGCAATAAAAATATCACTGCCTCTCAAGTCCCTTTACGTTATATGTTGCTACATCCTACCAGCTCAACCTATCGAATCTTACCAATTTGTTATTGATGCGATCGATCATTTAATTGACCTGTCAGACCCTACTGATGATATCCTTATTTTCGGCGACTTTAATCTTCCTCAGCTACAGTGGACTCCATCAGATGATCAATCGTTTTTCATCGCTTCAAATGCCAACTCAGTTAAGGAATGTCTCTTCTTAGATCGCTTAACAGACTCAAGTCTATGCCAAGACAGTGGTATATCCAATTATATGGGCAGGCAATTAGACCTTATTTTCACAACAGATCCAATTAACTCCTCAGTCTCACTTTGTCCCCTATCTCTCTCAACAATCGATAACTACCATCCCCCCCTTCTACTTTCATTTTTTCATAACTCTTCATTCCAGTCCGCTCCCCCCACAACTCTCTCATCCCACGACTTTCATAAAGCAAACTTTCACAAAATCAGTGAATATCTCAGCAGATCCCTCTTTAACTTTCACAACTTAGGTATAAATGATGGCTTATCCATTTTTTATAAAGAAATATTTAATTCTTTTTCCCTTTACGTTCCGTTTTCCCGCCTTAAAACATCATCTACTAGTCCTCCCTGGTATAATCGCAAGCTTCGTTCCTTACGAAATCAGAGAAATAAGTTATGGGCTGTTTTCCTGCGTACCATTTCACCGAACTTTACGATTCCCTTTACCAGCGCTACCTTAACAATGCGCAAGCCAACCTTATAAACCACCCTAAGTCCTTTTTCCAATTTGTTAACTACAAAAGAAAGTCCGATGGTTACCCTCCTTCCCTCTCTTTCAACAACAGGTCATCAACCGATCCACTCACCATTGCCAACCTATTTGCCACATTTTTTAAACAATCATTCACCAACGACTCCCTTGTACCAGATCCATCCTATTTTAGTTACCTACTGAACTTCTCCAATGGCCCACTTCTTTCTCATATTTTGGACCCGTCTTATATCGAATATAAATTACACCAACTCAATGACGAATTCACACCCGGCCCAGATGGCCTCCCTGCCATATTTCTTAAAAAATGTTCTTCCTCTCTTTCCCTTGCTCTTTCTAATCTCTTCCGTCTATCCCGTTCACAAGGAGAATTTCCTCAGGTTTGGAAAACCTCCTTCATAACCCCGATCCACAAGAAAGGATCAAAGAATGAAATAACCAACTATCGTCCCATCGCTAAACTCTCCCATATACCCAAACTCTTCGAAAGTATTTTGTATGAAGCTCTAAGCTTCCAATGCAAATCACTTATTTCCCCTAGACAACATGGCTTCTTAAAGGGTAGGTCAACCACCACAAATCTCGTTGAATTCGTATCCTTTGCCCTCTCTGCCCTAGAAAATGGCAATGAAGTCGATGTAGTTGCAACCGATTTTAGCAAAGCCTTCGATAAAATCTCTCATCGGTTAATCATCTTTAAATTGTCTGCCATCGGCTTTGAACCCATACTGTTGAAATGGATATCCTCTTACCTCGAAAACCGTTTTTACAGTGTTCGTTTTAGGTCAGCCCACTCCGCTCCATTTTTGGCCACCTCTGGAGTCCCACAAGGCAGCCATCTCGGTCCCCTTCTTTTTATATTAACCATAAATGATCTCGATATGATCATCAAACACTCGTCTGTCTCCCTTTACGCCGACGATACCAAATTTTTCAAAACCATCTCCTCTCCCCATGACTCTTTCCTCCTTCAACAAGATCTTGATAGTTTCTCGATCTGGTGCCTCAAAAATTCTTTGGAACTTAACATCCCAAATGCCAATCCATCACCTTCTCACATAAGCGGAACCAATCTCCTCCCCGACTCTATCTTCTCCATAACCAACCTATCTCCTCCGTACAGTCTCTTCGCGACCTCGGCATTTTGTGTGACAGCGAGCTCAACTTCCGTTTACATATGGATGAGATAATCCTCAAAGCCAACTCTGCACTAGGTTTTGTAAAACGGTGGTCCAAAGAATTCACCAACCCATACGTGACCAGGTCCCTCTATATTACCTTTGTTCGCCCCCTCCTAGAGTACGCCAGTCAAGTATGGTCCCCATATCATCGTGTTCATATGTCGAGAATTGAAAGCATTCAGCGTCGTTTTCTTCGATTTGCTTTTCGAGGTATGCCCTGGGACGATCCTTTTAATCTGCCCCCCTATCAAAACCGTCTCAACCTTATCAACTTAAACACTCTCGAAGTTCGCAGAGATGCAGCAGACTTTTTCTTCATTCATCGACTCCTTTCAGGTCACGTTGAATGCGCGTCCCTTCACAACTCCATTTTCCTCAACACTAATCCTCGTAATCTACCAACCCACCACACCTCCTATGGCGCGAACGAACCAATCTCCCGTATGCTACGTCAAATCAACTCAAACCCTACCGTCTTTGACTTTCACCGCACCACTTCCTACCACAAATCTGTTCTCCTTCACCACTCCAACCCACCTTAGTTTTAAGTTTTAGTTTAAGTTTATTTTTTAAGTTATAGCTTGTATTAAGCCGAATAAATGGGGGCGTTCGCCCCCACCAAAATTAAATACATCAGAACTCATGTTGCATCAAAAGTAAAAATCGACCTTCTCCGTTCCCAGGAATGGTGTGCGTCAGAATCTGATGCGGGGAAGGACTGTAGATCACGGAACCGTTCGATAATGGTTTTTTTTTTTAGGATGACAACGCTAGCTTTCATTCTTTCATCTGTCCTCCAAGCGGAGATATATGTACACCATCCTTATGACAATAAACTATGTTGTAAAAAATGGAAGAAGCAGAGAAGTGAGCTGCGTTTAAGGCTTTACTGAGCTCTGTCATCTTATCCAAGCTAGATGGAGAATGCACCGGTTCATCTAAATGCAGTCGGAAGGTTGAATTGACAGAGTTTTTTTTCTAATTTTTGACGATGAACGAGAGATCCAATGAGCTTGCAAGTCAAAGCTCAGAGGAATCAAGTCTGCGTGCGTCCTTGGTTAGGGCTTATATTGACAATTGAGCCCAATGTGAGTATAAATGCAGTTGGCATGTGGTTTTAGATGCGGGCTGATCAAACGAACGCATCGGCTTTTCAGATGTCTTTTAGATTGTAGATTACTACGTAATCGGCGCTGAGGTTTTGCAAGCTAAGGTGATACAATATCTTGCGATAGTTGTTGTGAGATTGATGACCATTTACTCCTTGAGTGTCCGGTCAACATTCGCAGCATGCCGTAGGTAGTCGACGTGTATGTGGCTGATGCTGGTACTGTAAGCACTTTATCACTGAAATGTTTACTCATCTTTCTATGAAAAGTATAGAAATTCCACTAAAAACAACACACAAGGAGTACAATTCATGTCCGAGTAATCTGTTTCGACAGAAAATACGAGTACAAGAAGGATTAAACTGTGTGGTTGACTATTTTGTTGTTAATCCAAACCTTGATTGTTTTGCTTGATTTTTCTTCGACCTTGAACGGTCCATCATATGGTGGATTTAGTGCAGGTCTGACGGTATCGTTGCCGTCGAAAGCATGTGTTGCAGTATCCAGGTTTGGATAAATGAATATTTTGTTGATGATGTGGTTTGAAGTATCCGTAGGTTGAAGACTGTGCATGACATCTGTTAATTCTCGGACGAATTCTGCTTTTGGTGTGTGTTGCGATGGACTAAACATGTCTCCTGGTAGTTTGAGGGTAGTACCATATACTAATTCTGAAGGTGTTGCGATTATGTCCGATTTGAACGTAGAACGGAGTCCAAGGAGAATGATGGGTAGTTGTCGTGACCAATGCGATGAATTGATGCATATGATTGTTGTCTTCAAAGTTCCGTGGAATCTTTCAATGCTACCATTTGACTGTGGATGATAGGCGGTGGTGCGGAGATGAGCGATGCCAAGTGAGCTGGACAGTTCGTTGAAGAGATGTGATTCGAACTGTCTGCCCTGATCGGTAGTGATGCGTAGCGGAATGCCGAAGTGCTTTATCCATCCTTCTATCAGGGCAAATGCTACGGTGTTGCCATTTGTATCAGCGATAGGAATTGCTTCAGGCCATCTAGTGAATCTATCTATGATGGTTAAGCAATATCTAAAGCGTGGGCCAATCAGGTCGATGTTTATGTGCTTGAATCTCTGCGATGATAGGGAATATTTGTTTAGTGGTGAAGACATGTACCTACTCACCTTTGAACGCTGGCAAGGAATACAACTTTCGACAAATTTGCCTATGTTCTTGTCCATATTGCTCCAAACGAAACGTTGTTTCACCAAATGTGATGTGGCTTTCTTTCCGGGATGTGCAATGTTGTGAATTTTGGCAATTACTTGTAATCTGCAAGCTTGTGGTACGAATGGGGGTGCAGCTGAAGTAGAAAGGTCACAGATGATTGTTGAGTTGCATTGCGGAAGTTGAATACTTTTTAGTTGAAGTAATTTAAATAGCTGTTGGAAATCAAGCCAAGAAGTTTGTTCTTGTGCCATTTTCTCGTAGTCTATTGCAGAGTTTGAGCTGATGTGTAGAGCACTGATTCGCGAAAGTGTATCTGCTGTAATATTGTCGTTGCCGGGTATGAGGATGATCTGTGTTGGTAATTGTGCTATGAAGTTGAGATGTCGAATCTGTCGAGGTGATGCGTTGTCATATTTGCTGGTAAAAGCGAAGGTGAGCGGCTTGTGGTCTGTGGCTACGGTGAAGTCGCGTCCTTCTAGCAAATATCTGAAGTGCTTGATGGCTGTGTATATGGCAAGCAGTTCGCGATCATACGTGCTATATTCACGTTGAGCGTCGTTGAATTTCCTTGAGAAAAACGCGAGAGGCTGTAGTGTGTTGTTTTGTACTTGACGCATTACAGCTCCCATTGCTGTGTCACTTGCATCTGTGGAAAAGATGATGTTTTCATCCGGTGCTGGATGTGCGAGCGAAGTAGCATTGATGATGTCATCTTTGCACTTGTTGAAAAAGTTGATATTCTCTTCTTTCCAGATGATTGGTGTTCTGTCGTTTTTCTTGTTACCATTTATTAATGCAATGAGTGGTTGTTGATGTTCAATTGCATATGGAACGAAACGACGATAAAAGTTGAGCATAGCTGGAAAACGTTTAAGTTCGCTTGCTAACTTTGGCAACGGAAATGTTTTTATTGCCTCGAATTTGTCGGGTTTGAGCTTGATGCCATGCGGAGTGATGAGATGTGCCAAAAACTCTATTTGAGACTGTCCAAAGACGAATTTTTCGAATACCAAACGGAGGTGTTGCTCATGCTCTTATTGGCTTCGTAGATGCTATGCAGATGTCGTCAATGTAGCAAAACACGAAGTCGAGATTTCGGAGAGTTTGGTCCATATACCATTGAAATGTTTGTGCTGCGTTTCGTAGTCCGAATGGCATTGTTGTGCGCAGTATCTGCAGCAATGAAAATCCGAAAATCCATTCCAGCGGTCGTCGAAATCCAAAATCCAGAGTTAGTCTAACGTGTCCGAACGTGTCTATCGTGGAATTATTGACGGCGTAGAGTTTTGTTGTTGCAACGTTAGAATACAGTTGTTTGTTATCTCTTGCACTGATGATTCGCTTCAACGATTCTTGCAGTACCCAGCAAAAATTCGTTGTCTATAGACTTTGCATTAAATTTGAATTAATTATACCAGAATGTTCAAGCAAGATGAGTTAGGGTTAAAGCACCTTTAGTGACTTTTTTTTGGCATTTTTCTAGCCAATATGAGTTTTAAGACTGAAAAATGTATCAATGCTTAGTTACTTTTATATCCTTGTTCTGCTTTTTCCAATAGCTCGGAGCGTTTGGCAATTTATAAGTCGCTTCATTATCTGCACTGGCCGTATGAAACTCTTGGATTTTGATGTATTGTATTATTTAGGGACTTGAGGACAACACAAGAACTTTTAAGGCATTTAACCCAGATTACTGCAATTCTGCGATTCATTTTAAACAATAACCTGTTTGCACAGTACTCGTACGCGCACTTCGGTCAATGTCAGACCGAAAACAATCTAATGTGGATTCCCCGTGAAGTCAGGATGTTATTTTAAGATGATGCAATGGCCATCTGCGTTGTAGATCATGCTATTCTCGTAATTTTTCTTGCAAAAAGCAACAGCCTACGTCACTATAAGGCTGAATGGATGGCAAAGTAGGTGGATTCGTTCTGACACGTGCAAAGTTTGAGCATAGAAATAGTTGAGTCAGCAGACACAAATCCAAATGTTAATGGAAATTTTTCATTTGAATTATGATACGGCCATTGACGTGAAAATTATCCTTGTCACATATGATGGACACTAAACGACATCTGACGCTCTATGCATATAAATACATATAAATACATATTTTACATAATTTTACTATCATAAGAAACATGTTCTTCCCGAGCTAGACACAATTTTAGATGTACTCGTAAGTATAGCTATTATTTTCGCTCAGATTTTATACTTCTTAAAAATATAAAGTTGCTAGTGTAGCAGGTAATACACCTAAGTGGGATATGGTAACACTGATCGGTTGTGATGCTCAGATATATAATTGATCTACAGTCCTCAACAGGCAATCGCCGTGTAAAGACGTGTTTTTGTTGAGAAGAATTATTTCTGAGTGTGTGAAGAAGGAAAGCCAAGGCTAGTCCTTTTACATAATTGTTTACCCTTTCTCTCGGTATTTTCTTTTTCCTTATATTTACCGAGCTGCAAAACATATAACCTCGCAGAAATAAAAGTGAAAAAATGGACCGGCGCCCCCCCCCCCACCCCCCCCCCCCACCCCCCCCCCCCACCCCCCCCCCCCCTCTTTCATAACCGGTTTATGGACCTTCAACCAGAAGTGGATTTAAACCGGAATAAGAAACAAGCCAAACGAAAATTGGTAGAAGACGATTTTCCTCAATTACCAGTGATTAATAATGACACTAACATACCCCGCTATATTGTTGTCAGTGGAACAGAAAAAATAGGAGGAAATCTACGTCCACTCGCATCGTATAATCTATTCCAAGTAAATCGCGGCTTGAACCACATTTCAAAAGACATTTTAGAGGTCAAAGCAATGAGATCGGGAGACTTACTTCTCAAAGTCCTAAATGTTCCAACTGCAGACAAATTCCTAAAGGCAAAACTCATTGACTTGATTCCCGTAAAAGTATCAAACCATGTCAATCTGAACTCTGTCCAAGGTAGAATTTATTCGCCTCATATTATTGATATACCAGAAGCTGAACTACTGGAAGAGCTGAAAAAAGAGAAAGATGCTATTGTACCTACAGGCGCAGCTATTATTACTTTTGATTTAATTCGCCGTCCACAAGCCATCAAAATCGGTTGGATTAACTGCAAAATCGACGAATTCATACCTAACCCCATGCGGTGTGTGTCATGCCAAAAGCTAGGGCACACCAAAAACCGCTGCACCAATGCTATTGTTTGTAAAGACTGCTGTCTCCCCCCACCACATAATAGTTGCACACGCATCTATTGTATCAACTGCAGAGAAGAAACCCACACGTCATATGATTCCGCTTGCCCCTCATTTCTCCGGTACAAATCAGTCAATAAGATCAAAGCTGATCGCAGATGCACTGTTAAAGATGCTTGGCAGATTTATAACGATAACCCTTCCCTTCACCAACTGCAGCCCCCTAAAAAGCGAAATGGTAGGAACCCAACTGTAGCGGAAATAATTAAAACACGCTTAGAGAATCAAAACAAATCGAAAACCGCCACCTTCACCAACTCCGCTACCCTCTCTGACAATAGCGTGCAAGTCGCAACTCAGCAAAGAGACTCTTCAAACATCGAACCAATCGTACATTCAGCAGCTCCAAAAGAAACAAATACTACTGATAATGAAACACAACACACCACACAACCACTCCAAAGCAGGCCAAAGAACAGCCTACACACCGCAAACCAACATCGAATATGAACCACATGCAACTAAAAAACGACATGCAGAATAGCAGCATCGAAAAGCATTCCGGTAACCAAACATAAAGGCAACAGGTCAAATCCAGTCTGGTTCTCGAAAGAAATTTCAGATCTGGTAAAGGAAAAAAATCTAGCCTGGGTTAATGTGCGAAGAAGCCCAACCACCGATAACTGCATTCTTTATAGAAAAACTTGCGCAAAACTTCGAAGAGAATCCATTCAGGCTAAAAGGTTATCGTGGGAATATTTTGTCAACACCATGAACCCTTCTATGGACCTAAGAACATTGTGGAGCAAAATTAGATCAATTCGTACCTCGAAACCACCTCAAGATTTTCCATATATGCTCATTGGTCATAACCTTCAAAATGACCCGGAGGTCATAGCTAACGCTTTCGCAGAAAAATGGAAAGGGTATAGTGCGGACACCACCTACCCAGATGGCACGATCCAAAAAAAGATTAACTTTAAAATAGACGATCTTCCGAACTCAACTGGCCAATTGGAATATCTTATGGATACAATAACACTGGCTGAACTCGAGATGACCCTACAGACTGCGAAAGGGACGACGCCGGGAGAGGATAAGATCACGTACAAAATGGTAAAATATAGCGATGATAGTCTCAAAGGAAGAATTTGCGCTTTATACAACAACATCATAAATACTGGGAACTTTCCACACGACTGGAAGCGGGCAAAGCTCAAACCTATACCCAAAAAGTCACACAGCTGTCATTCTTTCGAAGAATATCGTCCAATCTCACTTCTCCCCGTTCTCTCCAAGATTTTTGAGAAAATTCTTGCAAGACGAATCGGTTGGACAATGGAGAAAAAGATGCACCCAGGGCAACACGCTTTTAGACCCAACAGAGGAGTTCAGACGCTCTTACACCTATTAGAACACAAAATCACTGAAAACTTATCCAATACCAAGCATAATGTGGTCATTTCTTGGGATCTACAAAAAGCTTTTGATAGAGTCCTGGTTTTCCCAGCCATTAATCAGCTGAATTTATGGGGAGTCCCGAAAAAGATCCTAAAAGTAGTTGAATCTTTTTTATCGGGAAGAACATTTCAAGTTAACGTTGATGGTTATAACTCATCCTCAGTTAAGCTTGAAAACGGGATTCCACAAGGATCGCCACTATCAGTGATTATATATAATGCCTACATTGACTCACTAATTACCAAACTTGCCGCTCCAAGATATAGCCTTGACTTCATAGGAATTTATGCTGATAACATCTATGCTTTAGCTTCAGTGGATCCAAATTGGGTCAAACAAATTTTAGAAGAAGCAGACTCAGCTATCTTTAATTGGGGACAAGAAAGAGGGGCAGTAGTCCCACCAACCAAAACAGAAGCTCTCCACGTTTGCAGAAAAAGAAAATGTACAACGTCGCCGGTCATCCTTCGTGGATGTTCAATTACTCTCCAAAGACAACTCAAAATACTGGGAGTTTGGTTCAGCGGAAACCTTAAATAGGATTTGCAGTTTAACAATGTCTCAAACCAGTTAAAATTGCGAAATAATGCATTGAAGATGTTATGTTCACGCCGAAAGGGGCCACACCTTGAAACTGCCCTCCAAATAGCGAAAACACTTGTGGAAGGCACTCTTCAACATGGCATGACAATATACATGTGGACTACGAAAAATAATTCGGAAAAAATTGACGCATCGATCAACGACTGTTTCCGCACGGCAACAGGAGCGTTGAAAGCTACGCCTATTGCAGCACTCCGAGTCGAAGCTGGATACACATCATTCCAATACCTAGGAAGAAAGAGAGCAGTGAATATAGCTAGTAAGGCATTGGTCGACTTCATGCATCCATTGCACAATACTACTAAGGCGACGCTTCTAAGCAAAAAATCATTCAGAAAGAGCTCTACCTCCGCTATAAGCAACATGGTGTCCTTACTATGTAGCCAACATTTATGCCTCCCTAACACCCTTTTAGAGACTGATTTTAATCCCCCTCCACCTTGGAAAAGGAATTTACTGAAAATTAACTCCACTTTGGAAATATACAGGAAAAACGAAACACCGGATAAACTATTTCAAGCTCTACACCTGGATATGATTGGTTCTTCGAATGCAGTCCGATTTTTATACACCGTTGGCTCGTGCAAGGACAATAATTCTACCTACGCTGTGATTGAGCTTAACAAAGACGGCGAAACCAAAATCATCCAGAGAGGACTCCTTCCGGAACTAGCCGGCAGTTACACAGCTGAACTAACGGCTATCGAAAAAGGGATTTCCATCGCACAGACTTGGTCAGAGAAAACTGTTATTTTCACTGACAATTTAAGCATTTTAAAGGGACTACGAAGTGGATTAAACAAGTGCCCCTCCCTAGAATACATCAGGAGTAGTCTCAACGCTAACGAGAACCTATCCTTAGCATGGGTACCCGCACACGTCGGAATTAAGGGTAACGAATTTGCAGACACAGCCGTAAAAGAAACCATCAAATACCCTTTGATACTCGTAGTAACAATCCCCAACTCTTATCAGCTCACCAGGAGAATCTTCAGAGGAATTCAGGAAATTGAGACAGCCGAGGAGTGGAAATCTGCCAAACATTTCTTCAAATGCACCACAATCGTCATACTCGTATTCCATACAATAAAACTTTCAGCAGAGACGCCTGCATAAGACTGTTGCGAATCAGGGTAGGAAAAACCCTTTTCACAACTAGACATCTTTACAATGGAGAAACACCCGAGGAATGTCAACATTGTGGAAGGGCTCTTACAATTTGGCATATCATGGTCACCTGCCCAATTTCTAAACGTACCCATGACCCAGAACATATCGAACAGCAACTAGCCGAAGTTCTGAACCCAGCAAAGGCTCAAACTCTTCAAAATATCAGAGAAGCCACATCTCGTCGTCTTAAATTTAACGACATATAACAACAACAACAACAACAACAAAAATTGTATATTATTAGTTTTATGGAAAATATGACGTATGAAACGACGACATCACATGGCCTTGATGCCCAGATGTCTTAAAAAAATAGTTTATAAATTAATTTCTTTGTAAGCTATTTAAATATAAATAAATATAATTGATTTAGGTTAAGTTCGGTTGGTGAAGAATATACCTTATATGAGAGCCCCTCAACATGCAAAACACAATGTTGTCACAGACCCGTGAACGTACTCTGTAACACCGCTGAACGCGTCCACCATCACACACCCCTGAACGTAACACTAATCCCCGCTGAACGCAAACGTTAGCTGTCCCACTGACGGCATTGCAACCGAAGAGAAAGAAACGTGGTTTGCTTGTTTAAAATTCACATGTACATATTATATTCGTGAAATGAAAGTTATTCTAAAAAAAAGGGTTATTCGCACGTTTTTTTCGCCATCCTAACAACTCAGAAGTGGGATTCTTCCAAACTTTTCCGTTCCATTTACCTGAATTCGTGGTATAAGAGCCCGTGGAAATTAATTAATTTTGTGGTGAAATTAAGACAAAGGAATTCAAGATGGCCGCGCATAAAATCGACGCTTTGAATACCCAACAAGTCAAACTCGCTTTGCAGCAGAGAGATGTAAGTGACAAAAAGGGACACAAGCACAACTATTGGGAAGACTACGAGACGCTTTGGAAGAAAACGAACACGAAATAGAAATACCGGATTCCGAAGAATCCTCCGACAATCAACACCAGACACTACGCAAAGTGATTTACCAAATCAATCTACGCTATCGACTGAGTGAACCTGTGGTTGTTAAATACATTCGTCATAGACTTAAACATCGCAACTTGCAAAACACAACAAATTCGATACAACAAAAGATCTACGACTTGCCATCGAAACATATCCAGACAACCGCCAACCCGTTCAACAATTTGCCCAACTCACCGATTACAGGAACAAGTTTATTAAAAACGACCGTCCGCAATTGCAACTACCCGAACCTGCCGTAATTTCAAAACCGACGTCATCGCTAACTCAACGTGCAGTGGAACGTAAAACTGATGTTTGTTATAATTGCTACGAACCGGGTCATATATCTGTCAATTGCCCAAAGCCACAACGAAGAGATCGATGCCAATATTGTAGGCAGACCAGCCACCTATCGGAAAGATGTCCTGAAAAACCACCCAGCAGTACGCTTATGAAAATTTCAAGCGAGAAAAAGTCAGAATGATACAGCACGAACCTATCGAAATCAGTTGTCAAGACAATTGGAATTCAGAATAAGACATTGAATGCTTACATTGATCCAGGCAGTACCCCATCGTTGATAAGAGAATCAGTAGCTGACGAATTGCTGTAATTCGAAGCTGCCAATGACACACGTTGACCGTATTTGCTGGGCGACAATTTGTATGTAACCGTATGATAGACGCTCTTATAGTAATCAACGACGACCAAATTCATTCTAAGCTGTTTGTGATTCCCGACGCCATGCTACAACATGATGTGCTCTCAGGTTTAGATGTGGTATGCCGAGACAACCAACGCCTAGTCTACGAAAACGGTAGTTGTCACGTAGAATCCTTGAAGTTCAAAGAAGTATCTCAACCTAGGGGCAGCCGACCAAGAATCATTGAAGCAACTTTTACACCGTTACCCAGATTGTTTTGCAGAGCAACTGCACGAATTGGGAAAATCAAACTTAGCAAAAATGAAAATAAACGTCACGACTAATAAACCGATTACGAGAAACCATATAGATTCTCTTTCCGAAATGCCAAACCGTAGACGACATCGTTAAAGAGCTACTCGAAGTCGCCGCATTCCTCGCCGAAGATCGTATGTGTGTCGATTTCCGTGAATTGAACGCCATTACCGAGAAAATCAGTTGAGTAATAACAACAGTCGAAGATACTCGTATATGGTATATGGAATGCTTTCGGACAAAAAGTATTTTACGACCCTCGACCTTATGTCCGGGTTTTATCAAATTGAGATCGAGGAATGGTCGAAGCAGTATACCGGTTTCGTTACACATCAAGGCCACTATGAGTTTAACCGAATGCCCTTTGGTCTGAACGCACCGCAAGTATTTCAAAGCATGATGACGGATTTGATAAAATCAATGGATGGCAGGAAGGTTTACGCGCATTGGAGGACTTCCTTGTTCTGGTTCGTCAAGTGGGACTCACTCTTCGGCTTTCAAAATGTGTATTTCTCGCAAGAGGAGTTAATTTTCTTGGTCATCGAATAGATGAAATCGGATTACGGCCAGGTATTGAGTATACGAGATTGCTATACGAGACTATCCTACACCGACCACAGTCACTGAAGTCAGAAGATTTCTCGGTCTTAATGGATTTTTCCGGAAATTCGTTCCTAATAGTAAAACGAAGCCACCATCTTTGAAGTTCACCTGGAGTTGCGATTGTGAAGACGCCTTTAATCGTTTGAAAACCGTTCTATGTGAAGAACCTGTTTTAACCACCGATGAAGCAACACCAAGTTCACACAGACGATAGCAATGTTGGACTAGCCGCAATGTTACTTCAGCAGGAAAATGACGGACGTTACCGAGCTATCTCGTACTTCAGCCGACTTTGCATAAAAGCGGAAAGCAAATAGCACAGATACGAGCTGGAGGTATTCGTTGTCGCTCTCGAACGTTACCGGATGTTTTTGTTAGGAAAACACTTAACAGTAGTGACGGATTGCGAAGCCATTAAAACAACGCAACTGAGCAAACCACTACCACCTCGAATCGCTCGATGGTTTCTAAGGCTCCTGGAATTTGATTTTGATACATCTCATCGTTCTGGGGATCGTATGTGCCATGTCGATGCTATGAGTCGAAAAGATAATGAAGATCATGATTTCGAACGATGATTGGTTATACTCTGTGCAACTTCAAGATCCTAATCTAGCCAACATTGGCAGAATTTTGAAGGGTCTGCTGGTGTCTGACAAAATACGAATGTGTTCACTGGCACCTCTCAGTGCTACCTGGCTCGAGATATAGGACCATATATTCATAGCAGCTGACTGAATATCGAATGCATCACTTCTAAATGCGAGTAGTTTTCTCAATTTAACGCCCCTATCGTTACCCCTATAAAATCGACAAATACATATGGAAGATGCGAAAATGCAAGTCCAGTTGAAATTGAAGACAGTGTTACTATTTTCGTGATTTCAATCTTTATCGCGGCTTTGAAAATTATCAACATCTACAAGCCTTCTAATATCTCATGGTCTACTGGACCACTCTCAGTATATCAGCAGCTGATGACGTCTGAGGGCACCACACCCTGTGGAGGCTTAAAAAAAACATATTCCCCACATTTTCGACGCCGAGAATAGAGAAACTTTGCACTCTAGACAGTGGCGCAAGGATTTCAGTCTTTTCAGTGGTACTAATAGAATTGTGGTTAATATTCCGCACAGTCTGCCGAAAGATGCGGACATAAAATTCCCAATTATACGCTTCGCCTGAGATAGAGCAGCAAACCATCTCTGAATTTGACTCCTATGTCCGGTGAATACTTCGACTGCTGATAACTATAGGAGATTTGCCAGATCTGTAATAACAACCGCGAAAAAAGTACGTTCACCAGGTTTTCTAAGAGAAAACCTTTCTATATGGAAAATGGGGAGGAACCCTTACAGTCACTCGAAAGCCTTGGTCATAAATCACAATGCGGAATAATGAACCGCATTTCATCTTATGCACAGCCCACGGTTGACTTGGGGCTAGTAGCATACAGTGTTGTTAGTATGTCTAATGAACACACAAGAACTATTAAAGGATCACTAGAAAAAAAGGAGTGCCATCTCACTAAGGCACTTTCTCCTGTTTCGGGCTGCAGCAGACGAATTCTAAGTTCCAGTTAGGTTATCTCTATATGAGCTGCTTCAACGTACTTGAATACCAGGTCTATAGGGATCTCCCACACTAAGTCAGGGTGTTGGAAAAGAGTTGGTGGCGGATGAGCCCTTAATAATGGCCACATCCCCGAAACGGAATTTGGTCCGACCTCATTTATCCTAGGGCTGCCAAATAGGGTCTGACCCTCCAGGTTGGGGGATGCGCAAGGGCTTAACTGCCCAACCACGTAAAGAAGTAATTGTTACGAAGCGACCAATAGCTTCGGATAAGGACGGATTCACTGTGGAGACCCTTGTAATCCCAATCCTGCTCTATTGTTCCGAAGCATGTAACATTGGTAGTTTTGAGAGAAAAATTTGAGGTCCTGTATCCGTTGACGGGTTCTGGAGGACACAATTAAACGATGGACTCTATGAGCTGTACAAGAGCATCGACCTTTTTTTTTTGTTTTTTATAATGTGCGCGCGCTCAAGGGGTTTGTGTACCCTTAATGTGATTGATCACAGCGCGGGCAAAGGAAATTTAGGGAGGAAGAAAAGAGAGGTACCGATGTACATTGTTTTTAAATGTTTCCAAGTTATAACGACCAGGAAATACAGAGATGGGCAGGGCATTCCATAAGCGAGTTGTACGGCTTAGGAACGAATCACGATATTTTAGAGTACGTCCGAAAATGGGCTTGAGGGTATACTGATGAGCATTCATAGCGAGACGGGTGTTATGGTTAAAAGTTTGAATGGGCGGAATGCTACTGGCAATTTCAGTGGAGCACTGGTGGTGGAAATAGCGATAAAACAAAGTGAGACACGAGACATTACGTCGGTGTTCGAGCGTGTCAATTGATTGACTGGTATTAGTATCATCAATAAGTTTTATCGCACGGTTTTGAATCCTATCCTAGGAGCACCTGACCAGATGTGCGCATTGTACTCCAATTTTGGGCGGATGAATGCCTTATATATTGAGGCTTGATCAGAAGGGGGGAAATATTTCTTACATCGCTTGAGGAAACCTAGACATTTCGCAGCATTTTTGGCGACATCAAATATGTGGTCATTCCAACGTAAGTTGTCATTGACACAAATACCGAGAATGGAAAGTTTTTCGGTTTCGACAATGCAAGTGCCATTCATAGATAATGGCTGGGTGTTTAAATTTCGCTTTAACGACAGCAGACATCATTGGGTTTTAGAAGCATTAAATTCCACTCTGTTGATAGTTCCCCAATTGGTTATGCTGTTGACATCGGAATTTAATGAGCTTAGCATACGTTGCCGTTCTCGTTCTACAGCCGAAGAGCAGGGCCGTGAGCCCAGGAACGAATATAAAAAGCAGAGAGTACTGTCATCAGCTAAGGAATATATTGGATTAGAAGTAGCAGACAAGAGATCATTTATAAAAAGAGTGTCGGACACAGAACAGAGCCCTGGGGCACACCAGCATTTATTTTGTGAATATCAGACTTGAAACCGTTCAAGACAACTTGAATTGGTAATTTCTAATCCATTGAAGAAGAGAGTCATCGATCCCAAATGCACGCATTTTCGACTAAAGAGCCTGATGCCAAACTCTGTCAAATGCCTTAGAAATATCAAGTGCAACTATCTTGCTTTCGCCAGATTGATGTACGCTTTGGTTCCACTTTTCGGTGAGACATGCCATCAAATCAACAGTGGACCAGTTGCTACGAAAATCGTACTGCCGGTCATTGAGAAGTTTTCGTGTTTCGGGATATTTCATGAGCTGACGATTTATCAGTGTTTCCATGACCTTGGAAAGAAGGGACGTAAGTGCAATGGGTCTGTAGGAGGAGAGAGAAGATGATTCGCCTTTTTTAGGGACGGGCTGGACAAATGCTGTTTTCCAACTGCTCGGAAAGAGTCCTAACGAGTAGGATTGATGAAAAAGCTTACGCAGTGGTTTTGCCAGTGAGGAAGAACACCTCCTCAGAAGAAGGGCAGATATACCATCTGGACCAGCGGATTTATGTATGTTGAGATCTTTAAGTACGCACACGAGTGTGAAAGTAGATTCTTCCCATTGAAGATTCGACGCACTCAAGTGTAGGCGGAGACAAAGCACAATCTGGGAGTGTTGAGCTGGCCGCAAAGCTTGCAGCAAGCAGATTGGCCTTGTCCAAAGAGCTGACAGCTGGAATGTCATTGTAAATGAGCGTTGGGATGGAGGATGAGGCGGAATTTCTAATGTTTTTGACGAACGACCAACAATGTTTACTGCCTTTGGGACATTGCCTCAGTTTTTGGTCGCATTGGAATTTCACATGCTTAAGAAAGGCGTTGCGGTTATTTCTGGCTCGTTTGAACTTTTTTCCGTTTTCCTCTGTCTGGTTGGTCTTTAAGGACCCAAAAAACATTTCTCTAACCCTGGCGGCCTGTCTGCAGCTCGAGTCATACCATGCCTTTTCTTTTGGTTTGATACTCTTCATCCGATGAGGAATAAAGGATCTCATTCCAAAGAGAATGGTGTCTGTAATCATATCAGCAGCGGCATCCACGTCGTTATCGAGGAAGCATAACAACCAGTTAAAATTCCTAAAGAAGCTGTTAACACCGCTCCAGTTGGCTTTCTCGTATTGCCATACGGTTCTTTTAGGAATTTTTTCTCTAACTGTGTGGTCGGTGTACGAGAAATTAGCTGATATGACACAATGGTCCGACGAGCCTAGAGGGGAGAGCACATCAATGGTGTACTTATCAGGGTGAGAAGTTAAAAACAAGTCCAGGGTGTTGGCGGTATGACTATCAACGTCTGGAATTCGCGTGGGCTCATTTACAAGCTGCGTTATGTTGTTTTCCGCAGCGAATATCTCAACACACCGTCCTTCGGGTGTTGTCTGTTCAAAAAGCTGCGCATTGGGCGTTTGAGATGGCTGGGACATGTAGAGCGAATGAACACCAACGCTCCAGTCTGCATAATCGTCGACCCTAATCCGGAGGGACAACGCAGTAGAGGAAGGCCTCGTCTTAGGTAGTGCACGCAAGTGGAAGAGGACCTCAACCAACTTGGAGTGCGCATTGGTGAGGCTCATTGGTTGAGGCCCAGCTCCACCTCGGACTTTAACACCGCCTATGTAAGTAAGAAGAAAATTAATTTTCTGAATGTACCAATTTTCATCTGCCAGTTGGATTTGACGGGACCTACTCTGAATTTATAGAAAAATTACAGAAAAATGTTAAGGTCTGGCTATGCAAATTAATCAACAACATGCTTGGGCATCTTGGGCATAAAACCAAGCAGTTTTATAGAACGGAAAAAGGTGTAGTACTGAGGCAAAGAAAACCAGTTGACAAAGCTGGAAGTTTGCAATAAAACCTTCTAGGATGACGCTTATCAACAGCGAAAAGGAGATAAATAGTTGCACACATCAGCCCTTAAACTGTGTCAAAATCGCAGCCAAATCTCCCTACTCCTTCAAATGTTTACTTCCATTTGAATCAGAATTTTGTGCGAAATTAAAAATTACAAAGAGAGTTATGGTCTGCAATCTCCTTAAACCATGCAATCTGAAGAATGACCTCAGCAGGGCCAAGAGAGAAATATAAAGTGTCTCAAGCGAGCAAAACTAAAAACATTTCTGCTTTCAGCCAAAAAAAGAAAAAAAACAACATTATGGTTAAAATGCAGCAAGCAAACTGATGCTTTGTATAAACACTAGCATACGAGTATATCTACGTAATTGCGCATTGTATAGCCGCATTCAATAGGCATTCAATCCACCCCCACCTCATCGCACTAAGTATCGATAAATTGTTATTTGATGTGATTTCCCGTGAGAATCGTTGTACAATAAAGCAGCCCCAGTTAACAGGTGTAAATTGAGCGCAATAATCATTAAGAAGACATGTCGTATCGACTGACTAGTTACTAACAAAAATGTGGAACATTAAGTCAAACTGCTGTCAATAGCGACAACCTCGGCTGTGCCATCGCAGCAGACGTCCTTTGATTTTAATTGTGCTTATCGCTTGGATACTGTTGTCATTGAGGTTGTTTTCTATCAACATCTCTCGCCCAAGGGGGGGCATTTACCCGGGTACATAACAAAAGATCCTGCATTACATTCCAAATACGGCTTCATGCAAAATAATAAACATAACGAGGAACAAAAGCAGGACAAACAAATCACGAGTCAAAATATTGTATCTGAAAATATTTACGGCTTTGCTTCTCGATTGGATTGGGTTGCGATGTTAAGTGCGAGTACCTTACCTTTGTTAGTAACAGATGTGAATGGAATCGAACGCACTTATTCACTTAGAGAAGTTCCTTTGGGGAGTTACAAACACCACAAATTCAACATTTTTATTTTTATTTTATTATTCTATCACAATCGCATTGAACTGATTGAAAACTATGCATGCTTATGAGATGGTAATTACAATTAGTAAGTGATGCACTCGGTTAGATGTGACTATTTAAAAATGCACTGGCTTACACATCTTTTCACGTCGTAAATTGCACGAACAAAGGAAACTATCTATCTATCTGTTGTATGGTTTTTGTTTTTTCTTTGACTTGTTTTATACTTATAAATTATTATTATACGTCAATAGGTTGAACTACGCTTAAAACAGTCTCGATCAACAGTTGGTGTACGATTAATATTTAATCACCCGGTTCTTCAGCGTTTTATATGGGTCTTTTCGCGACCGCGACATAACGAACGACATCCCCTAGCACGAGCTGCTCCCGTAACACACAACTGACACCGTTTACACCGACAGACTCTCTGAGAACGTGTGCCTCTACTGAGCACTTTGCGTGCACGTTTTGTGGCAAAACACTTTGTTGCCATTGCTGTTGCTGTTGCTTCTATTCTAGACACATACGAGTATGTATTTATAATAGATGCGAGCACATTCATGGAAAGGTTAACTTGCTTAGCAACATTTTGTTGCCGCAATATAACCATTAACTTTCTTTTTAAGTAATTACAATACTCGTATGTGTGTCACTGTCACTGATGTCCCATGGGGGGTGCATTTACTTATCCGTTCCGAGAACACCGTCCACGTGACGAACAAAAGTATAAAAACAAAGCACTGTGCCTGACGCGACGCGCAGGACTTTCACACACACACGCAAGTCACCAGTGAATAATACTCGTATCTCACCACCCTGAAGTTAGTTAGATTTGACTGTTTCGCAGGCGTTCATGGCCTGACCGTTGAGCTATTTATTTTTTAAATACATGCTACAACTGTTTGCCTAACGTCAGTTTAAGAAAAGTACAACACTCCAATTTGGTTTGTTTACATACGTACACTTCAAATGATTTTTCTGACAGTTGAGGTCATAACACCATGTAGGAAATTACAAACAGTGCCCAAAGATACTTTCGTATTCAGCAATCGGCAATCACTTGTTTGTAAACAGAAGCAGTCAGTAGTCAGTACTCTCCACGGCCGGCCTAGCAATAAGGAGAAACATTTGATTTATCGAATTGGAGCGTTTGCTTAAGTGAGTGTTATGTATGAGCGGTTGCCTGAATTAGGACGATTAAATTGATGTGCTAACGATGAATTATGGTAATCGATTTGTAATTTGTGTTAATTATGTGTGTGTTTCTTTTACTATTTTACTATGACAGCAACTTAGCCCAAATAATATAATTAAACCGGAACACGTCTACATTTTAAGAGTTTTGGCTTTTGCAAAGTGTTCACTCGTTTCTTCAAAAGAATGAGATACGAAAATGGGTTGTAGTGAGTCAACAGTTCCTTATCATTATACCTACTTGCGTACCAGGTATTATCTTGGGAGAATGCAAGGAATTTTATCTGCAGTATTATGTTATGTACTCGTATGTACATATTGTATATATTATTAAATATTTTAATTTCTTAACTGACTTTGGGGGCAACTAACATAGGTATTTATATTTCTACCTATCTTGCTGTCTTGGTGTTTACATATCAACTTCTCAAATTATAACTTCCGACAGAATTCGAAGACTCTATTTTCTGCGCGTTGTGGTATCTACAACATTTACCTAAACGACATAGGACCACAAAAACCACTGAGCCTGGCCTCCAAGTGACATTCTTCGGGTTATTTCACATAAGTCAAAAACCTTTTGGAATAACTTCCTCTATCTGCGATCAGCAAGTTAGTTGGAAATGGATTCGAATATCTTCCGGTCCAGGGCTTTAATGTTTATTCGCTCTACAAATAGAGAACCATCAAACAAGAGGTGAAATTTTAAATTTCGCGACATTGTTGAACTATCAACATTCAACTACTCGTAACTAGGAGGTTATTAAATATGGATCGCCATACACTCGCTCAACGTGTTTAAGTACTGAAAGTTCACTACAAACACGGCGAAAATATCGTTTGCTCATCATCAAGCGTCTTATCGCACAGCTGCAGTGAATTTAATCGATAAACTTTAACGCCTTGAACAGGTCAGTGATATGAAGACTCCAATTCGTGTTAGTCTGGCAAGGTCAGCTTAAAATATTACCGCCGTGACCGAGATGAGAGTGTGACTGAAAACCCAGGTATGTCCACTTCGAGACGATCAAAGGAATTGGGCCTATCCACAACCACTTTGCACCGCATAAAGATCTTGGCCTACATGCTTAGAAGGTCCAATTGACACAGAAATTGAATTTTATTTGATTTGCGGCCCGGTTCAACCCCGGACAGATTTATTAAAGCTTATTGCAAGCATATTCTTAAAACTAGTATTTACTCGTAAAACTAAAGATAAAAACTGAAGGGTGGGAGCGGTTAAATAAAGTTAGGACATGAGGCATAGGTGGAAATAAGAATGTTCTTGAGGGAGAGTTTGCTGAGATGGTAGTCGAAGAGAGGCAGAATATCGTTAACTTCAAGAAACATTCTAGACATTGGATCCAGGTGTCTCGGTAACTCGTTCTGTGAAGATTGAGCCGGAAAAGTGTCACAGGCCTAAGATTGCGTCGGTTGGTGTTAAAAAAATAAGTTGAAGTAAAGAAGGACAATCGATATTACCAACTAAAATTTGATGAATAAAGAGAATGTCGGCAACTTTTCGGCGTATAGAAAGAGGCTGTAAATTTATAAGTTTCTGTCGATCACTGTATGGTGGTGAGTTTTGGCCATCATCCCAGGGAAGACCACGTAAAGCAAATCGTAAAAACCTGCATTGAACCTGCTTCTATCCGGAGGATGTAAGTTCTGTAGTAGGGTGACCAAACTTGGCTTGCATATTCAAGTACTTACGTTATTCAAAGGTAACGTAAGTACTTGAAAACTTCTTAGACCAACGCTTGATGAAGCCAAAGGCAGAGTTGGTACTTTTTTATTAAAAAGGGTTTTGCAATAGGGACTTGACAACTTTGAATTTAATTTATGAACGCACTCTTTCACTAATCATCAAACTGTCACTGTCAATTTATTCAGTAAACTCAAAATTTTCATCATGGTAAAGTACACGAATGAGCAATTTAGTGCAAGTTTAGTGCAAAAATTTTAGTCTACATATTCGTTGTCTGATGTTGCCGTGTCAGTGAGACAACGGGTTGGTAGAAGTGTCGAAAATATCGCTGCCGTTCAGGCGTCCGTAGCAAACGATCCAAATCAGTCAATTCCACGGCGTTCTCAAGAATTGGGCATCGCTTAGACCACATTATGGCGTATTTTGCGTAAGGATCTTGGTTTACACCCATACAAGATCAAGATGACTCAAGAATTGTAGTCGATGGATCTTTTGAAGCGACGTACGTTCTCCGATTGGGATCTGGAGAAGATGCGCCAAGATAATCAATTTCGTAGCAAAATCATCTTCAGTGACGAAGCTCATTTTTGGCTCAATGGGTTCGTCAATAAGCAAAATATGCGTTATTGGTCGGGTGAAAATCGACATGTGCTTCATGAATCACCACTTCATCGATAAAAAATAACTGTTTGGTGCGGTTTGCATGCCGCCGGCGTTATTGGCCATATTTTTTCGTCGACGATAACGATCGTCACGTTACTGTGAATGGTCAGCGTTATCGCGCCATGATCACCGATTATTTTTGGCCCGAATTGGAAGATATTTTCTGTGGGGCTACGTTAAGTCATTGGTTTATGCCAACACGCCGACGACGTTGGAAGAGCTCAGAGCCAACATTGAACGCGAAATAGTGGCCGTTGCGGCCGAAATGTTGAGTCGTTGAAAATTGGGTCCAACGAATCAACAGCTGCAAACGTGCCCGCGGTGGCTATATGAACGAAGTCGAGTTGCATTCATAAATGTTTTGATTGTACTTCAAGCCGATAGTAAAGTTTTTGAAATACGAGTATCTCAAATGGTTTGCGTTTTATTTTAAAAAAAAAGTTGTCAAGTCCTTATAGGGAAAACCTATATTATGAATGTGAGAACGGGAAATGAGTACCTTATCACAGATAACACCTAAATCATGCAACTCATTCACCAAGGGAACATAGTGTCTGATTTTTAACGTAGACTACCTGTCATGGAGACTTATTTTTACGGGATGCCCATACATCCATGGGGGCAAGGATACGCCTTGCCATCGCTCTGCCGCCTGCCGCCTCCCAAATCGGAACTGTGTTGCTGGAACAAGTTCCACCCTTTGTATGAGTCGAGGCCGACCTAAAACCTCTTACTGCTCTTAGGGTTGCAGCACCCAGTACTTATTGCAACTCTACATTGGGTCAACCAAAGGAAAACCCTTCCCGCGACTTTGGGTTTAAACGACAGCCACTATGATGCTCCCACAAGGGACCTACCTCGTCAAGTCAGGATGTTTAATTTTGATTCAATTTTGGTGGGGGCGAACGCCCCCATTTATTCGGCTTAATACAAGCTATAACTTACAAATTAAACTTAAACTAAAACTTAAAACTAAGGTTGGTTGGAGTGGTGCAGGAGAACGGATTTGAGGTAGGGAGTGGTGCGGTGGAAGTCAAAGACGGTACGGTTTGAGTTGATTTGACAGGAGATTGGTTCGTTCGCCCCGTAGGAGGTGTGGTGGGTTGGTAGATAGAAGAGTCGAGGGGTACGTAGATTACGAGGGTTAGTGTTGAGGAAAATGGAGTTGTGAAGGGACGCGCATTCAACGTGACCTGAAAGGAGTCGATGAATGAAGAGAAAGTCTGCAACATCTCTGCGATCTTCAAGGGTGTTTAAGTTGATAAGGTTGAGACGGTTTTGATAGGGGGGCAGATTAAAAGGATCGTCCCAGGGCATACCTCGGAGAGCAAATCGAAGAAAACGGCGCTGAATGCCTTCAAATCTCGAGATATGAACACGATGATATGGGGACCATACTTGACTGGCGTACTCTAGGAGCGGGCGAACAAAGGTAATATAGAGGGACCTGGTCGCGTATGGGTTGGTGAATTCTTTGGACCACCGTTTTACAAAACCTAGTGCAGAGTTGGCTTTGAGGATTATCTCATCCATATGTAAACGGAAGTTGAGCTCGCTATCACACAAAATGCCGAGGTCACGAAGAGATTGTACGGAAGAGATAGGTTGGTTATGGAGAAGATAGAGTCGGGGAGGAGATTGGTTCCGCTTATGTGAGAAGGTGATGGATTGGCATTTGGCGATGTTAGGTTCCAAAGAATTTTTGAGGCACCAGATCGAAAAACTATCAAGATCTTGTTGAAGGAGGACAGAGTCATGGGGAGAGGAAATGGTTTTGAAAAATTTGGTATCGTCGGCGCAAAGGGAGACAGACGAGTGTTTGATGATCATATCGAGATCATTTATGGTTAATATAAAAAGAAGGGGACCGAGATGGCTGCCTTGTGGAACTCCAGAGGTGGCCAAAAATGGAGCGGACTGGGCTGACCTAAAACGAACACTGTAAAGACGGTTTTTGAGATAAGAGGATATCCATTTCAATAGTATGGGTTCAAAGCCGAGGGCAGACAATTTAAAGATGATTAACCGATGAGAGATTTTATCGAAGGCTTTGCTAAAATCGGTTGCAACTACATCGACTTCATTGCCATTTTCTAGGGCAGAGAGGGCAAAGGATACGAATTCAACGAGATTTGTGGTGGTTGACCTACCCTTTAGGAAGCCATGTTGTCTAGGAGAAATAAATGATTTGCATTGGAAGCTTAGAGCTTCATACAAAATACTTTCGAAGAGTTTGGATATATGGGAGAGTTCAGCGATGGGACGATAGTTGGTTATTTCATTCTTTGATCCTTTCTTGTGGATCGGGGTTATGAAGGAGGATTTCCAAGCCTGAGGAAATTCTCCTTGTGAAAGGGATAGACGGAAGAGATTAGAAAGGTTATTACATGATCTAACCCATGGTGTTGACAATATCATCAATTTTCAAAATCGATCGAACTGTCTGTGTGACTGTGGCGAAAGAGCTTGATACGAATTCCGTTAAGTTAGTGGCTGTAGTTTGAGAAATCCGTACTGGTTTTGGGAAAGAATAGATAATGCTCTCAAAAAGCTTAGGTCTGCAGGACAGTCGATAGTTTGAAATATCGCCTTTTCGGCCTTATAGAAGACGTTTTCCAGGTTGAGAAAAATAATCCCTGGACCCTGGGTGATAGAAAGCTGAAAAATAGCTGTAAGAGGTTGGGCTGGGTGCATTTCACATTTGTTTAAAAATATAGGAAGCCAACAGACCACGCACTTTCGCTGAATGTATGCTGGAAATGAATGAACAAGATCATGATTTTGTACACAAAATTATTGTGAGTGAGGTTCATTTGCGGTTGGCTAGGTACGTTAGCAGACACAACTGCTGCATCTGGAGCTCCGAAAACCCAAGGAAATAGTGGAACAACTTCTCCATCTAAAATTAGTGACAAATTTGGTGAGGTTTTTGGGCGGGTGGTCCGTTGCGAATTTTTTTTCTCGAAACTGATGCTGGGGCGACCATTCCAGTAAATAGATTGACTTCCCGAACTATGCTAATTGATTTCAATTTTCGATGGCGCCCCATGTCGCACAATTGGTGAAACAACGACTTTATTGCGTGAAAAATTTTCTAGACAAGTGATTTATCGAAATGGAGACTTAATGGTGGACGCTTTCCACAAGCTCCACTCAGATAAGAAGGAAACAGTTGGAGCTGGATGTTTAAACTTAATAAATCGCGTCTCCATATTTTAGACAATATACCAAATGCAGAGTTTGCTTTGCCTCATCGACTGACAATATCGACCGTCAAACGAGTCAGTGCTTCTAAAATATGTTATTGCAATCTGTTTCCATCAATACTGTTTGTTGAGCAATGAAAACTCTAGGAATGATAGCTTTTGCCGAATTCATTTCCAGTCGCAGTATAGGTAGATAAAGTAACCATACGTCGGCAGTATAGTCCAAGTGCTTGAGGTCAGTTGTAAGCGTCGATCGAATTCCTCCGTTTCTCGTCCTCAAGGCAGCACGCAATACATTTCTTCCTATCTTCCTTGCCTTATCCATATTTAAGGTAGCCTTATAAGTAAATAAGTTGTTGGCTTGACAATTCGGGGTGGTGCAATGTTTAGTTTCTCCCACTGATTGTGTTGTTCGCCTTGTATTGTCTTTGCTGAATCTAAACCCATGGAAGAATAAGAGAATGTGTTTCTCCTTAATTCATTTTATGTACATATCTACATACGTCTTCTGAGCAGATCACGATGGATAAAATGTCTTTTGATGCTGCTAAACGCCTTTTAAGTGAGGATCAAATCCAACAGTGAACAGTGCCACTGATAATCCGCAGGGTGTTTATGTGTTCAACACTAGAGGACTAGAGGATCCACCTGGGAAATCAGTATCCTATGTGCATACTAGTCATCTGAGCCGATGAATTTCAACCCATCTGAAGAAATGAAGTTAGCTGAAAAATTATTACTGTATATTAACCAAGAACCGAATATCAATCCAAAAAGTAGATTATCGGAGGAGCCGAGGGCAACTTATCCACTCAATGAGACGTTCAGAGTCTTTAAGAGAGCTCGCTCTGTTATTCATGTTACTATCTTTAAGCTGCCTCTTTAGCCTGAAAAGAAGGCGTTGGTAAAAAGGATTTCTCACTGGATTCTTATGCGTATATTGTTCAAGCTCTTAAAGTGAATCACAGATAGAAAAAGTTATGAATCTCGGTCAGAGGCGTTTGATTTTAAGTATTCCTTCAAGTTTTGATTGCATCCGGCCAACACTAGATCTATCTTCGCGATTCCGTTTTAATATTCGTAACTGTAAATGCACTTATGGCATCCCATTGAATTTTTCCCATGATGCCAATATCAAAGATACTTTCAGTTCTGCATTCAATTCTCCTTTTATCCTTCTTTCAGTTTGGAATCACATCAGAAATTGATAAGCATTATAAATTCAAATTGCGCTGCAGTGAAAGTTCCCAACATTTGGCGAATATGAATCCACGAAAATTGGAAGTTACACGATGAGGAATAAAAGAGACGACTTTGGGAAATGCACATAAAATAAGTTCTGTTCATGAATGTATCAATGTATTTTTTTCGAAAATGAGACGGAGTGGTTAAAGTCTTAGAATCAATGAAAATGTGTTGGGTAACGGCTTGGAGTCTCTGGGTTTTTCCATACCTCCTGGTCGATGGTGAATCTATCAGCTCTAAAATTAGTTTTGTGAAAACCCATCATGTTGTTGACTCAGACTTGCATGCTTCTGTTGTGTTAGTCACAATCTCCGCCAAATAGTATTCAGGAATTATATTATTGACGAAAGGTCAAAGGAAAAAATATTTCCATCATTCAAATCCAAAAACATCAGCATTGTTCAAAGAATTCGACAAACCAAAGGCCGACTACATACATGTGTCAGTGACAACTTACGTTGGAATGACCACATATTCGATGTCGTCAAAAATTCTACGAAATGTCTAGGTTTCCTCAAACGATGTAAAAAATACTTTTCCTCTTCTGGTCTGGCCTCAATACATAAGGCATTTATCTGCCCAAAATTGGAGTGCCCCTAAGACCTCTTTGCACTTACTAGATAAGATTCAAAATCGTGCGATAAAACTCATAGGTGACGCCAATATTGCATAGTCAATTGACACGTTGGGACACCGACGTACCATCTCTTGCCTCACCTTGTTCAACTGCTCAGTCGTTCATAGACCTCCACGGAGAGCAGAAGTGTTTTGTGTTTCGGCTTAAAAAGGCAGAAAAATAAGTAGCATACTTTTAGCCAGTGAAATTTCAAGTGTTCGGTAGCCGAGGTGGTAAAGACCTGGACGATGTTATACCTGGTGTAACGATCCTGAGGTCTGGGTACGATTCCCATCGTCAGACAACAGTTTTTATTTCCAATTTTTATTGAATTATTAACAAGAGAAGTGTACAAAAAAAAATAATAATAATAA